>JACBWW010000003.1:60404897-60672526 GCA_020086605.1 Lanius collurio
GGTATGTCTGACATCAAGCTAGAGTAAAAATCTTGAAAAACCGAAAGAAAGCACTCCACTATTCCCTTTTCTTCCTGATCCAAATGCCCATCATGTAGAATTTTGTTAATGGTGGTAAGTCCAAAGGGAATGAGCAATGAGAACAGTTTGTCCTTTCCATATTTAAGTCTAAAGTTATTGCTACTTGTCCATTTCAGCTAGCTGCTGTTTAGAGCCAAAGCAAGAATTGATACTAGTGGTACACTGCAAGTGAGCAGCATATAAATGGAAAAGCAGTTTCTGTCTCAACAGAGGAGGCAGATGTCAAGCCATTTTAATACATTATTCTGGATTCAGATTATGTTTCTCAAAGTGTGGAGCAGTAATTTACGCTTGACAATAACAGAGGTTGCAAAAGGATTTGGGAGGACTCTAATAAAATCTTTAATCTGTTGATGGAAGAATTTCATTAGCCAGTATCATTAACATTGTTTGTACAATTCCATGCCTTTGCCTGCATCCAGACAAAGCCATGTCTGCATTACTACTTCTGCTTTAATACTTAGAAAGGCTTAACGTTGGCCTTTCCATGAGTTCCCTATGGGTATTCTCACAAGTAGTGGATTTAACACAGTACCTGATACTGTACTACAGCCAATAAATCCATGATAAGTTACTTCGGTGTTCAGTGGATTGTAATATTTTTGATTAAAGATGGGAAATTATACCCCTCAGGCTGAGGCATGGGTCTAGAGTGACATTAGTTGCTCAATATTTTCTTACACAAATTAGGAAGGAAATAGTTGAGACTCACAAATTTGAGATGGAAAACTTTGTAAAATATCAAGAGCTTCTCAGTAAATCAGTGGGTGGAGCACAGCGATGGATGGTTTCAGATTGTCCGAAAAGCCTTTGTAGATGTGTGTGATCTTTTCTAGAGAGCAAGATCCTTCCACAGAGCTCGATGCAATAAACTGAGGATGCAGTTTGGGTTAATTATAGACTTGAAAGGTTTAGTTGCAGCATAAGCCTTTCTTTGCAAACATCAGGTTCTTCCCATGTCTTTTTAATGAATACCATGGCCAGGGAAGAGAATAGGATGAGATATCATAAGCAAATGCTACTGTACAATGTTAAACACTCACCAGAATATTAATTCCAGAACAAAATTACAGTCTCCTGGTTAAAGCCTTTGTCCTGGTTAGAGCAGATTTTGGAATTTGTTTACATTTGTGCATTTTCAAACAGAGTCATCTTTTATGGTTTAGGAGCAGAAGAGTTTTGTCAGATGCCTGGCCTGATTTCTACAACTTTCTGTAGATCTTCAAGGGAGTGTAGAGGGACTGCACTCCTCATGAAGGTGGTGTAGTTAAACTCTCATCATAAGACAGGATGAATTAGGGTCACAGTGAATTTGGTAGATCTCACAGCAAGACTTGCTTTTGACTCACAGCTGCCTGGCAGAAAAGCTTGCTGATGAAAGCAGAGGTCAGAACTTCACAGATGGCTATCAGTGAAGATCAATTCTTGTTCTTCCAGACACTTATCTTTAAACACAAACAGAATTTTTGAGTGTCATAAGATCAGCTTGACTACAGTCCATATAACCACAGGTACAGTGAACTGTGTTTCTCACCCTTTTTTCTCATTTCTTTAAATTCTGGCAGGGTAGCAAAATATTTATCCTAAAGCAGTTGTAAGCTGTTTACTTCTAGATGTAGTTTTCTGCAATTTCTAGCTGTGTTTTAATTAGGAATCCATTTCTAATTGCATGCTTCCAGACAAAATTCTTCAAGAGTAATTTCTTTCTGTTTTACTCAATATAATGCAGTATATTTACACACAGTGAAGCAGAGGATAGCTGCCCGTATTTTTTTTTTTTAACTACACTCAGGAAAAAAACCTCAGCAAAACAGGTACAATTTCCTGCCCTTTGTTTTTTTTTAATCAGGTGAAGACCTGGAGCATCAGCCTTGACATAGCTGACAGGGAGAGGGGAAAACAGTACATTTCAAAGATTGTGTAGAACGTGCAAATCAGATGCCATACAAAAAACTCCATTCCTGTTGCACAGTGCAAATTTCTCAACTGCCCGATGTTTGCACTCCTGAAGTAATCCATTGACACAAATTGATGTTTTGTACACAAAGATTGACTCACTGTGGCAAAGGAAGCCTGCTGAAATCCATAAAAGCTCTAGAACCTGTAACAGTGGACAGAACTTTGTCTTCTTGACACCTTTGTGATTTCCAGACTGACTAGATACCACCATCTACTTTAAAAATAAAATCTGTTTTCTCCTTAATTTACCTTTTCTCTCCCAACAAAGGATGCAGTACCTTTAGCTACAACCAGAGGAAAACAACATTGTTAGCTTTTCAGAATTTCTTATATAATCATAGAATTCTCTTGCCAGGTTTTGTGTGCCAGCTCAAAGAGAGCCCGCAGGTGCAGCCGCAGCCCGACTGCACCAGGGCAGCACACACAGCGCAGGCACACGGGGTGTGCTCCTCACCCAGGGAGCCACCCTGAGCTGATGGGAAGGCACGCAGGGGGAGAAGGGAGAGGGGATGCTCCATGTAAGTTCCATGCAGAAGGTTTATCCACACCAAACGATGGAGAGAGGACACCAACAGCCAAAGACACGAGCGTGTCCAGGGATTTTATAGGGGGGATGGAAAGGCGGGGATAAGGGATACAGCCAATGGGATATTTGACAGGAGGCGGGGTTGAGGGCAAGGGAACCAGTGGGAATAACACAAAGGAGGGATTTAGGGAAGGAACCAATGGAGTGTCCAGTACTGCAGAACTTTCTAGAATTAATACATATTAACTTCGGGGTAATGAATATTAACAAATTTATACATAAAACAGGGAGGGGAAACCATGAACCTGTCACATAAAAACATGTAAACTGCAGAACTGGGGGATTATGGGCTCTCACTCTAACCACGGAGTGAGGGATTATGCTTCAGTGCCTGACCACTGCAGCCTGGTGTCTGTTGGATCTTCAGGGGTTGCGGTGGCTACAGCCACTTGCACCACCACATTCTTAGGAGTGGAAGGGATCTTAAAGATTGTCTTGTTCCAAACCCCCTGCCAAGCGCGGGGCCACCTTCCCCTAAACCAGGTTGCTCAGGGTCCCATCCAACCCAGCCTTGAGCATTTACAGGGATGGGGAAGTTCCAACTTCCCTGGGCAACCTATTCCAGTGTCTCACAGTGAAAAATTCTTACCTAATATCTCATCTAAGCCTGTTCTATTTCAGTTTGAAGCCATTCCCCCTTTGTTCTGTCACTACATTCTCTTGTAAATAGTCTCTCTCCAGTCTCAAGGGAGTGATTGCCATTCCAGAAGTCTGGCTGCAGCAAACAGTTGAATCCCTAAATCCATATCAATATGTATGTTAGACATAGGAGAAGAGAAGGCTGTTTTAATTTTATTTTTTCCTTTTTTTTTTTTTTTTTTTTTTTTTTTCCAATAGTAGCATATTTGTGACTCATGAATTTTGTTTGGTAGAATTGCTTTCATAATTTAAACTTGCCAAAAGTGGCTGTGCCTCTTAGTAGTTTTTCATTATAAAAGATCCTCTGTGTCGCCCCTAGATAGTCTCAAGCCAATAAAAAGAAACTGATTATTACATTTTTTTTGTCAAATGGAAGAAAAAATACCCAATGTGCTATAATAATAATGGCAATAATAAAAGATACTGACAATACTTAGAGATCATATGAATAAGCCCATTGACTGTACTATTTTGGAGGATGGATTTTCATACCCCTTCTGATGACACTGTTGGAGTGTAATGTGTTCTGCCTTCCAGATGACACATTACTTTTAACTTTCATGTACAACATTGACTAATAACATCTCATGGCTTTTCAACTGGAAGTTTTTCTTTGACAGCAATATGAGCACTCCTGCAAGATATTATTTTTGGAACAATGGAGAGAGAGTTGGAAATTCTACGATTAGTGACAAATTTTCAGTGGCAATCATTGTATATTGCCAGTACTGAAATCAATAGGAGAATTCTAGAAATAATATTCTACTCTGCGTGTGAAAGAATGTGATCTGTCATTAACACCTTCAGGCAAATAAGTGATGATTTAGGGCACTTAACAAAAGTTCATTCGTCTCTTAGGCTTTTGAAAATGAGGACAGGAATTGTAATAACAAGAGGGGGGAATTTTTGAGCACATGAGAGATTTGAGATTGAAATTTCCTGTTGGAGTATTTTTTTACTGTACTATTGCACTTAAGTTGTACTTAGAAGTTAACATCAAGGGCATCCAGAGTGTGCAGATAAGCAGTATCTGTCAAGTCCTAATGCTAAAAAATGAATCACAGAAATATGCTGTTACTTAGAACAGATGTTTTAATATTACCATTATAAACTTGAAGAATTAGAGCCACTCAAATTAATAAATGTCAATAAAAAATGCCATTGAGATCATGTACCTCAGCATAAAAATAAAATATACAGATAAACACTCTTCAGTTGTATTCTAGCCATTATCTCACACTGTTAATCAGAGCATGGGCTAATTAACATCCTTCCCTTCTGCTAAAAATGACCCCAGTGTCCAAAAAGGAGGAATGACAAAGCCAAACATTTGGCTTATCTGTTCCTTCCAAGTGGTCAATAAAGTTAATTTAGGACATTTTGGTGTCAGACATCCAATACTTTACATCTTCTAACAAAAGGTTCCATGTCAATATTTTGACCAGATAAATTTCTCTATGTGCCTTCCACCAGTCTCTAAAGGGGAAATGTCCTTGTCAACCAAGTGTCTCCATCTGTTTGGGATGCCTTCCAACAGCACTCTATTTCATGCATGCTTTTAAATTCGGCTATGTGCATCTTCAGCACTACAGACATTCTGTCAATAATTCTGAATGAGTTTCTCTCTTTCAACTCCTCCATTTTGTACCCATAAATTGTATCTCACATTATCCTGCTTTTCACCTACATCAGGCTGGATAGAAAGAGTATCAAGCCATTAGGTAATTTCCAAGGTACATTAATCATCTTACCAGGGTGTAAGAACAATCTCACAAATGCCAATATTCAAAACTAGGTGTTATGCTTGGAGGTGTCCCAGTGCTCTTGAGGAAGGTCAAATAACATGCAATAATGTAAATGAGAATGCTCTTCACTAAACAATTATTCTCCATAATGTTCCATAAAAGGAAAACACAGAAATAGATACCTTGAGTCCAAAGATGATTTTTTGCATCAGAATGTCAGAAGCAGACATACCAATCTCTTCAGCAAACACGAGTGAAGTCCCTTTAGAGCTACCCTTCAAACACTAGCTTTTATAATAAATGGATTTGAAATCAGACTGAAGTCAAGAGTTAAGGCTCTCTTCAGAGTCAAGAAAAGAAAGCTTCATCAGTTTGCATCAAATTCACAGTATGAAACTTCTGGTGATCTCAGTGGTGGGACAAGTAAAATTCTCATATGCTAAAACTGAAGCCGTATCTTCCCTTCTGTGATTTGGCCTCCCCAGCCTAACACCAGCAGCCCATGCTCTGCCAGCACAGCTGCAGAGGAATCCTTTCACTCTTGAGGTGCAAACCCCAGTGTTAATCAGGCTAGCATGGGGTGCAAAACATCAGCTGCCCCCAGATACTGCTCAGCAGTGAGAGAATTCCCTTCTTATGGAAGCTTCTTTGGACTGGGATGCAGGTAAGAACCCAAACCCATCTCTCCTGGTTCCCTCCCTGGGTTGAAAAATACTTCAAGTATCTCTGAAGGTCTCTTCTGGCCAGAATTTCGTCTCATGTAGGGCCCAGTACAAGTTCTGCACAAAGACACAGGCGTTTTTCTTTTTTTTTGCCTTCAGGCATATTTCAGCTTTTTTTCCTTTTTTTTAAGAGCTCATCCATCAAAACACCGACAATCATAGACGTGACTATCTTGGCAAGTCTGTGTGATCATTACAAAAGGGGAGTGGGAGATGATGATGACAGCTGTGTTTTTTGGAGAGGGACAGGAATTTTAGATCTCATTTGATTTTTCACTTTTACTGGCTTTTGCAAATGGCAGGAAGATTGCAACATCTTCATTCCCAGAACAATACCAATTCTGTAAAGCCTCAAATTTCACAGAATTACTTTTGAATTCAGATATCGTTCCCCATCACTATACAAAGGATATTAATGCTGGGATTAAACTACAGAATGACATCAACCAAATTAATTTTCTCCCCTTCCATGTCCTGTATCTTGTCTGAAGTATGAATGAAAATTAATTTCCTATGGAGGGGGAATGGCTGCGAGAAATATTGAAGCAATTAATTACTGTAGATTTTGTTCTTCTTGACCAAGACATTTATATTTTCTTAACACTTAATTGATGCTGAGTTCTTAAGTAAAGGAATAAGGAGAAGCTGAAGTGATATTATGTAGAATTGGATTACACTTCCCTTCTTCCTCCACATCATATGGGATGCTTGCTCACACATTAAAAAAGCAGTTTCATAAAGTTAAAACGTATGGAACATAATATGTAGATCCTTGAGAAATAGGTGCTGATTGTACTCAGACATCAGTGAAATATGGAGCATGCTGGAAACACCAAATACATATTAAAAATGTATTAAATAATTGTTGAAAACTATGATTGACTTTTAAATTATAGTTAAAAAATATTAGGTCTTCAAAGGGTCCTCATAAACTTTCCTTTGTTACCAATTACATACTGAAATTAGAATTTAAGATTTCAATATATCCTTCCCAATGCTGTCAGCACATCAAAATAAAGTCACCTTATGTCATTTCCTTTCACGGCTGATTTTTCCTTTTATCACATGACTGTCAGAAGTGCAGTGTGCATATGCATGCTCAGATTTGTACATATCTGGATTTTTCATGCTGGAAAGAACAGCAACACCTCAGTTCTTATCCAGCTATTATAAACTACTGTCATCAAGCAGCCCTCCACAGCCAGTGGTATTACAGCCCTTGGTTTAATAGCTGACTGACCCTTCATGTCTGGTGAAGCAGAAACCTATAGTCAGACTCATCCAAAGGTGGAGATCAGCAGCAGCTCTCAGTGTCTCACTTCACAGGCCACCATGGAATTCCTGTAAAAGGACTGTATGCTCTGCAGAGAGTGTAAGTAAACCCTTTGTCAACTTTCTTCTCCTAGCAAGTAAGACTCCCAGTTTAGAGAAGCTAATTAATAGTTATCTGTAATCTCTACAGCCTTGTATTTTGAGGATAATAAACCCTCAGCCTGGATAAACCTCTGTGGGAAACATAACAAGACCAGATCTCACCTGTATCTTACCACATTGGTATGAAACCCAGAACTTGGATTTTTAACAAGCTGTGGTCCTTTGTTAATCAGTTCTGAAGCCACAAAACTGCTGCAGCACAGGTAGGATAAGAATGGCTGAGTAACTGCTCAAGGCTGGGAAAAACCAAGTTTTAGGCAATCATACCTTTTGAGACACTTTCCAAGCTTTCTAATCTCTGATTTTGCTACCAGAAATTTCTTGGCATTTCTGTTGGCAGTTGTAGGTTGTAAGAAGATGCAGACTATTATGAAGCTTCCTTTGCAATAACATCAGTATTACTACCCATGGTCCACGGACAGAAAGCTCAGTATCAGCTGAGCAAAGCTACATTTTCAAAAAGTGTCCTACATTTTTGGACACCCTGAGCAGCCTGCTGAAGTCCCCAAACTGTGTTTAGATCTGACATCACGCAGTGGTGATTGACATATTTGAAAAACAGGCATGCAATGACAGGCACCAAAAATCAGAAGTTAGCTCCTAAATGTCTACTCAGTAACACCAGCTTTAAGGTCAGCTAAGAAGTGCATGGAAGAGTTAAAATTCAAGGTTAATGTGGGTGGTCATTGCCATGCTTAATGCACAGAGTACTATTTCCACTAGTGGTCTTTCCCTTCCCAACAAGAATTATTGAAAGAGATATTCCAGTCTGACAGATGTTTAATTAGATATGAAACTCTGCTGAAGTCAAAGACAGACTGGTTGTTTATGCAGATAAAGAGAAATATACTGAGTTAATTCTAACAATAGCAGCAACATATTTCAGTATTGGAAAGGTGCAAAGAGAATACCTAATAAAAAGTTAAGGATTTAGAAGCAACTTTGCTGACAGGTTTATACACTATGATTTTTCCTTATCTGAATCATTTATAGAAATTGACACTGATCTTACAGATATCTAGTATTTTATCCACATTTAGTGCAGGTCTTGTGTTCAGTTTCTGCCTATGTAGTTTCAAGCCCAAGGTTCCCCTTTGAATTCTGGTGATAAAGTTCAAAGTAATTCAGATCTAACTTCAAGGTGTCAGTTAAACTTACATTGAAGTCATAACTTTGGGGTTGAAAATCTTAAAAATAAACTTTTCTGACCAGCTTTCTGCGCTGTCTTCTCAGATCTCTATTTCCACTGTTGTTAAAATGTCTCCCATCTTGGCCTTGTCATACTTAGGTCTTGATCTCACTGCCTGAAGGTGAGAGATCTCCTGCTGTGGTTTCTAAACCTCCACTCGAGGCTGACAGGTATCACACAGGACCTCAGGCAGACCTGGGTGCTTTTGGAATAGGAGCTGAAAGTCTTTTCTAATGATGCTTGACTACCCTGTTTAGACAATCACATTCCACTCTTTGTGAAGTGGAGCAGAATAAATAATCTCTCCTGCAGAGGGAAGATTCACTTATGAGTTCTTAATTTTGCTTAAACTATGAGAGGTATGGTTTCTGCCTAGGCACTGATGGTGAGACATTAAGTGAAGGCAAATCACCATAACCATCACTCAGAGTTGATGTTCTGATCCAATAAAAATGAGCAAATTTTGCTGTTGAAGGCTCCTTTTCTCTGCACCCATACCATGATTTACCAGGTATGATGTATAGGAGCTGAACCATTTATACCAGAACACAGAAATGATGTTACTGCTGCAAATATCTCATTAAACCATGCACGTACTCTGATGAAAAATAGCTTTTGCAAATTCACATACACAGGCCACTCTGTCAGGATCATGGATAATCCTAGGAACACTCAATAATTGCTGGCAGGATTTTGCTTTATAATTTACAAATATGCCCTTGGGAATTCTAGCTATACCACACAATGGCTCTACTTCAGGAAGGGTCACAAGGCATTTGTGACATTGCTCACAATCCTTCTTGCCTCTTTTAATTTAAAAATGAAAGAGCTGAAAAAAACCCCACAGGTTCAAAGCTAGAACTGTCACATGGGAACTCTCCTGAAATCTCCCCTCCCCCAGCCCACACCACAGCTTGCCTAATGTCATTTTTGATATTTAAATGAAGTACCAACAGCATATTAAATACAGATACTGAGGATTTCGTGTTTTCCAAGGAAATACCTGGAAACAGCTGGAATGTTGAGTCCCAAAAAGGTGTTTCTAACATTTCAGTGAAAGAGGAGGATTAGCAGCTCTCCAGGGCCACCAACAGGGACCAGTTTTTTGTTTGATGTTGGTGTTATAAACATGCATTCACCTTTTTTTTAATAGGCAATTATTTTTTAGTTTCAAGGGGAGCTTTGGTTTAAATTCCTTATTTGGTACATATGGAAGAGCTGCCTAAAGCACTAGGCAGGAACTTTTGACATTTCTATAAAAACCCAAGTGCAATCAATAGCTAGATATTGAGGTCAGAAAAGTAGCTACTGAGAAAGTTCAGTTAGTTGCTGCAGTTTGCACAAAGAAACCATTTTTCATTTAAACCAGCAGACTTAATGATAGATGCTGGAGAAGGGCTATAGGGATGACATGATGTCAAAATAAAAATAAATTGTCAGTATAAATCCAGGGAGGCATTGTCACAATATCAGCTTGAAACAAAATGACACCAATGCAAATTTTATAAGAAACAACTTTAAGATGTCAAGACACTGGTAAATTGATGTCAGTTCAGGTCTGCAGGGAGACTGTTAGGATTAAAAAAGAAAAACCTAAACAAACTAAAAAGCATTTCCAGAGTAATGGCTATAATAAGAGTTTCTAATTTTGTCAGTTAAAGTAGAAGTTAGTTGTAGCAACACAAACATGCAGATACCATGATTATGATGTCAGCAAAAAAAACCCCAAACCACACACAAAACCAAAAGCAAATATTGATAAAAACATAATATACACTTGATAAATGTTACATTGTTTGTACAGTTAGACACTGACAATTCCAGTTTAGACTGCTTCTATATTTAAATCCATAATCTCTGATGCTAGTTCAGTTGTCTAATAAGAAATCTGGAAGCTTCTCCATGCTATGCAAAGCTCCTGCAGCTTTTCACTCATGCAGTGTGCAACAGAATTTATAGTAAGTTGAACATATCAAATAGACAGCAGGAGCAGAGCTTGACTCTTCCAGTCTCTCATTATCAGGCTTTGCTGGATCTCTCTGTCATCGTTTCACATGTCCTGTAATTCAGTATATCCTGGTAAATCTGAGCCTAACCCCGCTAGTGACCAAGAAGGCTCAGAAACACAAACTGATTTATTTTGAAAGTCTTACAGTGTTTTCTAGGAGTGTTTTTAAGCACAGTTTTTGAGCAGTGGGATGTTGGGGGCAGTTGTGAGAACACTTAATGCCTGGCATCTCCTGCAGTCATTTACATTCAGGCAAAAGTGGGTGGAAATTCTGCCATGTGAAAGCGACATTTGCGAATGTGTAAATGACTGCACAGCACTTTTGGAGCAGTCACAACCAGGGCCCTGCTCAGCACTGTGGTTCTGCCATGTGCAGCATTAACCTTTACCATGTTCTGCTTTCCCTGCACACAATAACAGCAGATCCTTGTCAGGGGGTGGTTACACAAGACGGTGCATATGCTTCCAGGCTCCCAGTCCCAGATCAAAAATACATGGCATGTAGCTCAGAGCTATCTATACTCATTCCCCATTCTAAATGGATTTGAAATACTTTAGGGTATACATCTGCCTCTGAAGACTTTCTGGCATAAATCTTGCATTTTAGGCCCTGACTACTTTAAAATAGAAACTATTATGCCATTAGGACCAAAGTGAATCAGGTTCCAAGTGCACGAAGTTCTGATAGAGCACAGGTGCTCTATTTATCATCCATGTGAGCCTTGTTGAAATTGTGTGTTCTGCAACCCCATTTTAGGTGTATGTTCAGCTGCACAAACCTGAATAATAACAGAACCCACAGGCAGTAATAATAATTACACCTTTGAAATCATTAATTCCTGAGTTTGTGTTTAGAAGCTGACTGAAAATATCACAGGGCCAGATTTCAACACCTTCCATGCTGGAGCATATCTGAAGTGAAACCATTGACGTCAGTGGAACAATTCCAGATTTATAGCTGCCAAGTTATGCACATCTCCGTATGTGTCACTTTATGTTAGTTATTTAATGCATTGATTTGCATACCATAAGCAATTTGCATAGAACCAAAATTTGCATAGGACAACATGGAGCCACACCAACATGCCTGAAGAGGTGAGAGGGTAGGGCATCTGGAAACTGGGGTGAAGGTGTCAGTGGCTGTGAGCAGTGGGAGAGGAGGGTCTGTGGCTGATTTGTGTTTTGACTTCATCAATTAAACTGAGAGATACTGTGCCTTTCACCTGCCACCTTTGTGCAAAGAAGTTGTGCCTAAAGGTGCCACTGTCGCAACCCCCTGCATTTCCTACCAAGGCACAGCTGGTGGGAGTGGGGACTGGAGGTTGACACAGCAGGAAGGGAGGATGAGGAAGTAGGAGGGATGCTGGCCATATTTTCTGGTGAAAACATCACTTGATGGCTAACAGTTACAGTGCCAAGTTAAATTTGCAGCCAGATGAGAGCAGGCTCATGTGAAATACACATGTGAAAGATATAATGAAAAATACATGGACTTGCTAAGCCCACAGATGTACTCCAGGGTAAATGGAATGAGAATTTAATTAACATTGACATGAATCATTGACATAAAGGAAATGGTCATCAGGAAACCCTGGGATTATTAACAAAATCTTAACTACTCCCTGCTCAAAGCACAAAACTCAGGTACTGATCCCTTGACCACTTTCTAAAAGTTGCAGATCTAGTCTGGAGGAACTATAAGAATTTTACTCGGAAACTCAGTTTGCCTCATTAATATCCTTGGCCTTCCAGGACAAAAGTAATATTTTCCTCCTCAGAAGTCTCTCTGAGATTAATTGCCAACTGGCATTTTCCATGCATACACATCCACTCAGCACCATCTGGGGTCCTTGAAGGGCAAACTGAGGAAAAGTGCAACCCTGCCAGGTTCTCTGGCTCCCTGGGTGCTCAATGCCTACTAATGCCTACATTTTTAGCAAGAAATTCCTGCTTCTGTGGAAATCTGAATTGCTGGCTCTTAGCAGCTTGGACTCTACAGAACTTCATTGGACCCATCCTTCTTTCTAAATGTCCTTAGTGGCTTTGAGGACACTTGTTGAAGATGCAGCCCTGCAGCCACATTCATTTCAAGTCCCAGTTAAGGCAGTTAGTTGATCACTGTGAGCAGCAGAACAGCAGCCCTGGAATCATGCTTCAACCTTGAGAGATTCAATCCTAACCACTTTCCCACACACTTTTGGTGTTGCTTTTTTTGCTGGCACCCAGGAGAGTTTTCTTTTCCAGACATCCTAATGTCAGGACTTAATCAGAATGCAGAGATGCTGCCTGTTTCAAAGGCTTAGTAACCAGACCATTTCTGTTAGGAGAGGTGGGGTGTCTGCAGTGCAACATCTCCAAAAAATAAAACCTCACACAAGGAAGTTAGCTTAGTGATACTGTGGAATCCCAGCTCACTTTCCCCCAAAATATATATAGTTTGTATAAAGAAAAATGTGGTGTATCCTTAAACTACATCTTCCTTGGGGACAGAGGTGTGTTCTTCAGTCATTTTAACTAGCAGAAATTGGTTCACTTGCAGCAAAACCCAGGCAGGCAACAATTTAATTTGCACTTTTAACAAAGGCTAAGTGTTCATTCATGAAGCAGCCCGAGTGGCAGAGATGCAGTCACAACATCTCTGCTGCAGGTCTCCTGCTCAGGTCAGGCCTGTCTGCCATTGATGTAGTGGGTTGAACTAAATTCGGTAGGCTCCAGATTTTAACTAGTCTTGCTAGTCTTTGCAAGGAACATTTATTACCTTCATTTCTTTTTTGGCCTACTTTTAGACAATTTGCATTTTTTTAGGGGAAAAAAAATAAAGGACACTTTTTTCTCGCTGAAGACAGGGCCTTTCAGTGCAACCCCTTTCCAGAAATTGTTAAAGGGGAAAATTCAGTTTTTGCAAACTGCTCCTGCAGAAATGTGGGGTTACCTATTATTATTATTTTTCTTCATTACAAATAATCTGAGGTTATTTAGCTTTATAAACAAAAGTGGAGCTCAGCTGTCAAAAGTGGGCTTTCAGTAACTGTCATGAGTGAATTTCTGTGATGATGGACAGATATCAAATAGTCTGTTCTGTTTCTCCCTCTGAGATCTAGATCAGTTAGCCAGCCTGTTAGTGATAATCATTCCTAAGCAAGCAAACCTCAAACAAAGCCCAAGCACTTTTTTTTTTTTTTTTTGCATCAAAACCTATATTTAACTTTAAATCGGTGGTTGGCTGCAGTTTCTGCTCTTTCTTTGTTATTCTGTTTCTCTGTGTTTGTCTCCATCTATCATGTGCTGTAACCTTTATTAAAGTTCTTTTCTTATGAAAATATTTTTAATCACAAAAAAACCCTCCTCCTGATATAGCAAGTTAAATTAAAGCCACTCACAATACTTCAGGTAGTACAGTGGCATTGGTTCTCATAAACCCTCTCTTTTTGGTTTGGTCACAGTTCTGCTCCAGGGCACCTGAAATACCATTTCAATACTTCTAAAGATAAATAGAGTTCTGTCAATAAACTGAAAATTGCTGACCTTGTCTTGTTCATCAGTTTAGGCATCGAAAAAATTCTGCCTCCTGGGATTGGCAGTGCTTTTCCATCTGAAGTGAAAAATGCTAAGCCTGCCATATTTAATGACAGGCCCGGGAGGGTTAATGAAAGAACAGAAGTGGCATTTCACCTTGACTTGCAGCTGCCCTATAACATTGCCTAAGGGTCCAGCTAAGTGTTAGCTCCATCTGAGCAGTACGAGGCAGGAGTAAAGACCTGTAGAGAATTCTAACAGGATATCCTCAATTGCCCTGGCTCTTGCCCTGGTTGCCTTTGTGTGAATGTGTGTGGTTTTGTGTGTTTGTGTGAAATCTGTAACCAATGAAGCCTCAGGGATTTTTGTCTTCATTGCTTACAAAAGCTCTGCCGAAAAACTGAGCAAGAAAGAAATGCTGCAGTGAATGACTAAATCATCTTCTAGCTTATGCCTGGACTCCAACATTGCAGAACTTACTTTTGTTATTGATAGCTTCATTTTTATAAGCTAAACATTGATGATTAGTCTAGACTTGTAATTAGAAGCTATCTTTTTACACAGAGGCTTGGATTAAAAGCTTTTGTGGTTTCGTGGACTCTGGTTTGTGTGAATGTCAATTTGATCCTTTTAGGATGTTTATGCTAAGTATCAATAGGCTCCTGGGATTCGTGGAAGTGCAGTGCTGAACCTCTCAGACGCTCAGCAACAGCTGGGGTGCCACTTCCGTTTGAAAGGCTTTCTTCTCTCCTCACTAATGGAGGATCAAAAGTCATCCCTTCAATTAAAAACTAAAGAAAGAATCTCATTCTTTAGCATTTTAAGTCTAATTAAGGATTTTAGTGGGGAATGTGCAGCAGTGCTCACTGATTAATTTATCAAACACAAAAATCCCCCTTTCCTCTACCAGTCCAATTAGCCAGGCATTTTATATGACTGGGAGATTGAAACGCTGCTACTACATGGAAACCAGAGGCTCTTTGCATTTGAAATTGTGTGGTAAAGAGACTGGAAAATTTCTTGTCTAATACCATGCATATTTAGGGCCTGATCCTGTGAATTATTGAAAATCCCTGCTAAAAAATGCATGGTCTTCTGAAGGTCCATTCCTGTATGATATTCAATACCCTGAACACACAGGAGCATCAGGGAGAAGCAGAGGATGCTGAATGTTTTGGAAAATAGAGCGTTTACTGTATAAAATGCCCAAAGGGAAGCATAGCTGCTGCTCAGATGATCTCAAGCACTGTAGAGCATAATTCACGTGTTAGCTGCTGCCTTCTTACCTTGTGGTGAGATCTCTATGCATTTCAGAAGCTGGGATTGATCTCTCCTTCCACATGCCACCTGTCAAAAACAATGTGGAAATATATTATCAATCATTTGTCATTCCCCTCTAACACAAGGATCATGAATCACACTGTTTGTCAGCTCCTGTCCCTTGCCATACATCAGAAGGGGTTATTATCATTGCACTTTTCCTCTGCTGAGAGCAGGCGTGTGAGCCACAGCATCCAGACTATTCTCCCAGTTGCATGACTGTCTTTCAGGAATTCACTAGGAAACATGTTGCCTTTCATATGTTCTTTATTTGCTTATCCTCCCTCTCAGGGTAGTGCTTGGTGAATGGCTTTGTGTTGTGGTATATTTTTGTTTTGTTCTTTTTTTCATTTTATTCTGGTATTTAATGATTTTATTGTTGTTGCTACTGTCTTGTTTTATTTACTTTGAAGAACTATGTTGTTGCATTTTTGTTATGGAAAGTAAGATTCAGGGAATATACTTGGTTTTTCAAATGTATTTGAACAGCTCTGGAGCATAGGGAAGCGCAATAGGCCTAGCCTTGAGAAAGAAATCAGTGGTAAACTGCCCAGCTCTGAGCTGACCAGCTGGGAGATGCTGTGGCTGCGCTTGGGTGGATGGATGAGGTCATATCCAAACATCTTGGAGTGCAGGCCTGTTTACATCAAGAGTGTTCCATTAAAACAAGTCTCCTCATTCTTTCCACTTAGTGCCTTTTGATTTGCACTGGGCAGAGCTCTGAGGCCATGACCTGGGTTCCTTCCCAGTCAAATTAGACTGGAAGATGTGTGTCCCAGTTCTGACAGTACTCCCGGGACATGCTGGCCATGACCTGCCCCAGATGGTGCCTCTCACATCCCTGCCCATGGGTGCCAAACCCCATTCTGGTCCAGCCTGAGGAGGTCAGTCGGTTCCCCATGGTCTTTCCCAGCAATCCCAGGCTCTATCTGACCTGCTTTCACCAGGCCTCATCCTGGCTCCTGTGGTAGTTAACCTTGGCTAAGGACTCTCTCACAGCCCCTTCTTCCTTGGCACAGGGGGATAAATGGGATGAGAAAGCTCATGGTTCAAGACACAGGCAAAGAGGGGATGGGGGCTGAGCTCAGTCCCTCTCAGCCCCTCTGGGTTGCTCCTCCCTGTGCCCCCAGCTTGGCTGGAGGGCTCAGCCATGCCTTCCCACAGTCCCACCCTGCTCCTGCCTGGGCACACGACCACCCCAGGGCCAAGCAGCCCCTGCCCCAGCACAGCACCACCTTTCTCTGCCAGGCCTGTTCCTGTGGGCCCACATCATGGAAACACTTGGGTCACTCAGAGAAAGGGTCTTGTGGCAGCTCTTGAGGCTGGCAGGCAGGTGAGTTACAGAAAGTATGACAAAGCTCTGTAAAACCATGAGTGGCAGGAGAAGATGACTGATGCTCACTGTCTCTTCCGGTCAGTGCTGTAGGAGACATCAAACAAACCTCACAGACTAAAGAAAGAAACCAAAGCAAGCTGCATATTCCCACAGTATGGGAGCTCCTCACTGAAGTGTTGATTGTAAAAGTTATCAATGTTTCAGCCAACACCTGGAAAAATTACCAGGAGTTCAAAAAAAAAAAAAAAAAAAACCAAAATATCAAGGATTATGAAATGCAAGTCAGCTGGCTCAGACAGCCTGAGATTTACTAGAGATCGTAAAAGTCTCCTTGGGCAACATCATGATACACTGTCCCTGCATGTCCCTTTGTCTCTTGACCAGTGTTGGACAGAGAATTTTGGACCAGACAGACTTTTAGTCTGACACAATATAGCTATTCCTACACTTTCGTTTCATTCTTATTCTAAAAAAGCATGAAAAGGCAATATCAAACTCTGATCCCTCATGTTCAAAGCTTGTCTGCTGCCCTTGGCTGAGAAACTGCCATGGCCTCATCTCTCACTGGTGGAAGATCAGTCCCTCCCTGCACTCCATCCAAAGTCTGAGCTTTGGATGGAGTGCAGGGTACCCAGAGAGACCTCATTTGTTCTTTTCCTAATCCAGTCACCAGCATATCTCAGGGGAAAAGTGTGCCAAAATAATTAAATAAGAGGGGTTGGGTAATTTTCCAAATATACCATGATTCACGAAGAAATAATAAAAATAAATTATAAATTTTCTCCCCAGACAAAGATGTTAAGAAGAGGTAGAGTAATTTGGATACTATGAAGAATTTGCTGGCAGGGAGTACAAAAACTAGATGGGAGAGACTATCAAGGAAGACAAAATTATGTTTCTGGAGGAGGAGATCATTGAAGAGGAAGATTAAGACTTTATGAGGAGAGGAACAACAGTTCACATTTATATTGGCAATTTTGTGAACTTCACTACTTGCCCAGCCAGCTATGGTAGGACATCTACAGCATGAATAAAAAGCTCCAGATAACCCTGCTGGGGTAAAACTGGAAGCCATGTTAGCACCATTATTTTCCCTCTACACTTTGCATTCTACCAACTAGCACTAAGGACATGGTTTTGATGGCTGCATGACCCTTTCTTTTGTAGGTGATGCCTCTGATTTTCCTCTGTTCTCGATCTTTTATACCCTTTATAAATGTTTGAGAGTGCAATCTGAAATACCAAGAAAAAGCAGAATTGCAGAGTCAGGCAGAATTTTTCTAAATGCTTCCAAACAGATGACAAGGTAAGGAACATTTCTCCATAAAACTCTAATACTAAAAAAGCAAATCTGTAACTAATACACAGATAAATTTGGGCCAAATTTGAGTCTTATTTAACTGTATTTCATCTCTGTCTTCCAGAATTCTAAACTTAAAATTCTGGGGCCATGGAAGAAAGGGATAAGTGTAAGGAAAACTCATCTTTCAGCAGCATTTGGAAAGCTAAGGTTACCTGTAGCCTGCACCCACAGCAACAGGAAAGAATTTTTGATAAAAATATTCTGCTTGATCAGGTAGCAGATGAAAAAAGAGGATCAGTCATCCTGAACATGGCAAATCTTTCAGTTTTCTATTCTGGTCTACAGTGGTTTTGTACACCCTGATGTACAGGTGAGCTGCCTTGGATGATGCCTTTAGTGCAGAAACAGCTGCAGAAACCACTGAAGGGTACCCTTTCTCTGTCCATATGGAAAACATACCTCATTTTCAATGGAAGTCAAACTGGAACACGGGAGAAGGTCTTCATGTTAATAGTTCTTACAGATTAATCTCTCTGTATAACAGGAAAACAACTTTGAAGGGTAGAAATAAATATATGGATATAAAAGGAGAAATTTTACACCCTTTGACAACTAAACAGCAAGACTGGCTCATCTGGATTTTTTATGCAGTCCACACTCTTCAAAACTGTCCACAGTTTTGGAGATTTCTATTTGCAGTGAGAGTGCCTGAAGCTTCAACTGAGTGTTTTCAGGAAACTCGGAGTGTTACAAAGCACGTACATGCTCCTTATTTTCAAAGGCTAAACAAGCATGACTGCAAACACTATCACAACACTAGCAAAAAGCTGCTGAACCATACTATAAAAGACAGTAATTCATGATGGAGAATACTCTGTTATCCATGAGGGAGATTGGTCTTTGTTCAGTGTGAGGAAAAGATAAGCATATTGACATGGCTTCTTTAAGTGTCCATCCACTCTGCCACAGCCTCCTCCTTTCTGCTTGCTTCCTATTGATTATGTCTGCACTAAAGTTCAGCTGACCATTTATATTTCAAATGAGAAGGAAGGAGAACTGGAGATTTAAAACCATTTAAACACCTCTTGGTGGAGTTAATGCTTGCATGTCACCAGCAGTTGTCAGGACTCAGGCAGTAAAATTCCCGAGGGTGGTTCAAAATGATTCAATTTGTCAGCATTTCAAGCAGAAACATGCAGGTCTGATATTCCAATCCAGGGGGTATAAGAACAGCCAAAGGAATTTGTCTGTGTGTTACTCACCAGTAAAACACACACAGAGGAAACAGATGATAACACAGAGTTGGTGATATCAACTGCATAGCAGGATAAATTGGGGGTCTGGATACAGAGGCTACTGAAGTACCTTTCTGTGAGATCTCTCTTTGTCTGTGGTGCTACTCCCTCTGGTAAATACACACAATGGCACAGCAGTGTGTGCACGAGGCTGAAGGATGCTCTGAAAACCCTGCCTAAGCTTGTACATGGCCTTTCACATTCATATTTATGTACCTGACCCATGCTCTTTGTATATGTATTTTAGGCTTTGACAGGTCTTCAGTAAAATCTGTAGTCAACTTCTGCAGGTTTTTGTAATCCTATTTTCTTATTCTTTAGCAATGCTCAGGGACCTGCACAGACAAGAGGAAAAATCAAATAGCCAGAAGAAGGTACAGGGTACAGCCTATTCACAATTATTCTATTTTGTCATTTCTTCTGTTGCCAGCTTTGTCTTTCCAGACTACATACCTGGTGTAATTTGTGTGGTACCTGTGCTAAATCTGGGGCAGAATTTATTTTTTTTTCCTTTTTTGTTCAGCACAGTAGGTGATAGATTGGTGACCTGATATGCCCTCACAGTGCAAACACATGGTGAAGTGTTGTTAAAAGTGCAAAGCAAACAGGATAACAGGAAGGATATCTTACTTGCTTGTCTCCTTGTATAAGGTCAGATTTAAGGTGAAGTCTGGAAAGGAAAGCTGGTTGAAAAAAACCCCAAAAAAAACTAAAAAAAAGAGAGAACGAAACAAAACCCCACTAAATTAAAAAAAAAAAAAAAGAAAACAAAGAAAACTCATTACTATATTTTATCATATGTGCTAATGGCTTAGTTTCAACCACTTACAAACTGCTGTCTAGGCTGGATGAGCCTTTTCATTAGACTGTGTCTGCACACAGAGTTAAACCTGTGATCTGAGAAACCTGATGGTTTGATGGACTACTCCTGAACAGCTGTCATGAAAGGTGACTGAGAGAATCCAACACATGGTTTACAAGTTCAAAGTCACTCCCAAGGATCTGTGTTTTCTCCAGTGGGAAGCGTGGCTGTTTTCCTGAAATGGAAAGTCTTCCAATTACCAATTAGGAAAACTAGGAGTAAACTGGAAAGTAACCATATAGGCTGTGCCCCATCCAAACTTACTCTCCTGTTTGCAGCTTGTGTACTGAAGATAAATAAGCATAGACTATGTGTACGTAAAAAGTACTATTTAATCTCCATTGGATCTTAATATTTGTTTATCAATGAGAATCTTCTATGTTATTTAATGAAATGTGCTTCTCTGTGGTACCTTTTTACTAAATGATTCAATATGCTGCTTCTGATATAGGTTATTCAAATAACTGATTAATAAAGCTGCACAAAAAAAAGTAGGAACAGATTTTTTTTTACTGCAGTAGGATGACTCTATTAGTGTAGAACCTTTTTGCAGCTTCCACTTCCCATACACTACTCGCTTTTTAATGATTTATTTAAAATGCTCACATTAAAAATAAATTTAACACAAAACACTCATAAAGCTTGAATCTTCCTCTGACTGTGGAGCTTATTCTAGAGTAATTTCATAGGGCAGTTTCATTAAGGGGCAATTTTGTCAGCTGCTTCAGGCTGGTTTTTCAGCAGGTCTGGAATGAATAGTCCATGAGGAAGGACAAAGTGAACCAAAGTTGTTACATCTTTATAGCACTGGGGGGAAGGCTAATTGCAATGCTAAAATCTGAAAGATAAGGGATGGGATTAGAAAGAATGGGCTTGAAGTACTGAAAGGAAAAAAAATATGTCAGACATAAGAAAATCAGCAATGTTCAAAGATACAGAATTATTATTAAAAAATAGTACTGTAAAACGAGTAACATTATGTGCCATCGTCTTTAAGCAAAACAGGGCATAACAAACAAAAAGAGAGAGAATTTAGGCTCTGAAATGGGTAAAAGTAGATATTTTTTTCTCTATACAATGGAGTAAAAAGAAGAACTGATAAAAACAGGTTCGAGGCACAAGGAAGAGGATGCAGAGTTTTTGTAGCTGATTCTGACAAATACTAAGACATGGTGTCATCTTTGATTGAATTCTCCAAAACCAGATGCTTAAATGAAGCTTTTCCTCTCTGTTTATTTTTCTTTGGAATTCACTGCTAAAAATCCCAGAACTGGATGTTGCTAAGAGCCTCTATCACAGAGGTCAATCATCTTAGAAAACAGATATTCCCATCTACTAAACCTAGTAAATTTTTACTTGTTGTCATGGATATTATAACATCTCTCCTTGTACTGCAATAATTAAGGTGAAGATGACAATTCCATTAAAAAGATCATACAACTCAGTGGGGAAAAACTAAATGATCCAGCTGGGCTGAAGCTGTGCTTTGGACATATCTGGCTTGAAGAGAATGTTTCCATCAGATTCACATTTTAAATTGAGATGCATCTAAGTAAAATTGAGGAAATATTTTTTTAGGCAGTAGAATATCTGTCAAATGCTGCACAGTGAAAAGCATCCTGAGGCAGTACAGCCCTTGGCATGGGATTTGCTCTGGAAAGGCCATACTTCTCAGACTTAGAAATTCTTCTGAAATGGATGAACAATTGCACAATGAAATTATTGGAAATAAAGAATTTTAACTGAGGTGGTGAATCTGTTCTTGGTACTTTTGGGCCTTAAATGGATGGCAAAAAACACTTGGTATTAGAAAAGGCAATCCCACATAGTTCTCCAGATGGGCACTGACATTCCCAAATTTTCCTTTCCCTGCATCCCTTCAGACTCGAGCCATGCCATGTCTTCCTCAGGGAGACTACAGCAAATTTTTCCTCTGGTAATGCTTTACCCATTTGTCTCTCTTCCTGACCTCTCCTCTCTCAGCATTCCTCTGCTAGCAAGCTGGAGAGTGGGACATAGCAAGGGACTGTTTTTAAGGAGCAGCAAGACTCAGGTAGTTCTAGAGCAGAAATCAGAGCAATCCTACAGCCATCCCAGACCTTCACAAGCTAAAGCACCCAGTTTATGTCTAGAGTAGAGAGAGCCTGAGCCCCAAACACCCAGGTTTTCTTCTACAACCATCTCTTAATGGGGTTATTCAGGAAGAGGAGAACAAAATGCAATCAGAATAGATCCAGATACATTCACAGGGGAGAATAAATGTTACAGTATTTGTGATAATAATGCCAGGTTTGCAGTGACCCCATCACACCTTTCCTTAAGAGGGATATAATTTGGCTCTTACTCAGTCCTAAGGATCAGCCTGGGGAGCACCATGAGTGTTTGTGATTTGTGACATAAACTCTGTGTCCCTTGGTATCAGGCTGGAACATTGACTCATCATCTTGCTGACTATTCTCACAACAGCACAAGGTCTTCCATTATCCCAGACTTTCATCTTTTAGCAGACAACTTGTTATACACTATTTATTAGAAGAGCAAAGCAGCTAGAAAGTTTCTTTAATGAGTACAATAGATTCTGATCTCTGCTCAGTTCTCATTTATCTCAAATCCATGTTCCAAAGTCAGTGCTGAGTGCAAGTGAGGGAAGAAAAGGAGGCATAAGGGTTGGCTAAGAGATGCCAAACTGCAAAGATAAGAGACCAGTAACACATATGACAAAGGTAGATATAGGAAAACAAGATTAGAACTTATGTGAGAGGATCTAATGCAGCCAAATTAAAGCAATCCAGAGCAATGGTTAGCCCTTTGAGTCACATCCTGTCTTCACTTGGGTACAAGCTTGGTGGAATATCAGGCAGGGCAGTGTGGCCATTCACTGAACTCTCTGTAGTGGACACTGGAAGTGCTTTATGGTAGCCTGGCCCTGGTCCTGAGGGCAGGTACAAATCTTTGTAAAGGGTCAGTACCAGGTGCTGATCTCTTCCCTGTGCTGACCAGTGCCAAGACCCAAGGGAATGGAATGAAGCTGCGTTAGGGGAAATCTAGTTTAGGCATTAGGAACAGTTTCTTCACTTAGAGGGTGCTTGGGCATTAGAACAGGCTCCCTAAGGAAATGGTCAGAGCCCCAAGCCTCACAGAGCTCAAGAATTGTCTGGACAATGCTCTCAAGCATATGATGGGATTCTTGGTGGGTCCTGGGCCAAGCGTTGGATTCTATAGTCCTTGTGGGTCCATTTTAACTCAGGATATTCTATTACTCTGTGCAAATCTAAAATACTTTATCAATGCAAGCCCTGTCTGGGATTAGTAGGGTTTTTGTCTTGTTAAATGTTGCAATATCTATATAGAAATCACCATTTCACATCATGACTTTTACTTTAATTCAGCATTATCAGTGCAACTATAGGAAAACTCTTCTTCATGATACAGAAACTAAGCTGTTGCTTTGTGGCAGTCTTGTAACTGTTGAAAATTTTCTTTCCCAGCTCAGCATAAAATTTGCCCTAATGGATATCTAGTTTAGAACACAGTTCTTTCTTTAGCTGTTTTTTTTTTGGTTTTTTTTTTTTTTTTTGTTTTGGTTTTTTTTTGTTTTTTTTTTTGTTTTTTTTTTCTTCTCACATATTTCTTTGCACTCCAATATTTTTCCCTGGATCGTTATCCAATCACAATATATTGTCAAGCTTCTCAGATAAAAGTGCAGAAGTGGAGATTAAATGTCACTTGTTCTGTTTGCACACTTCCCCGTTTTCCTCAGAGCACATCATGATAGCACCTAAGTGGTTTCTGTCTGAAATGCAGGCATGCTCACTGATTGAGAACACTTGGACAGACTGGCAGGAGGGCATTTAAGGCAGGTCAAGGCAGCTCTGCCACAGCAGATACCCCTGGAACACAGCACTGTGCAGCTCCTTGTGGCAAGAGGGATGTCCTACTTACACTGTTACAGTATGGGCTGGGTTTGAATGGGAAGAAGTTAATTTTATTCATAGTATCCAGTATTAGGCTGTGTTGTGGCTGAACACCTGCCTGCCCATGGGAAGCAGTGAATGAATTTTTTGTTTTGTTTTGCTTCCACACAGAGCTTTTGCTTTGCCTATTAAACTGTCTGTGTCCCAGCCCACAAATTTGCTCATTTTTACCCTTCTCATTCTCTTCTCCATCCCACCTAGTGGGGAGTGAGTGAGCAGCTGTGTGGGGCTTAGTTCCCAGCTGGATTTAAACCACACCATCAGATGCAGAAGCTTCTCATTCTCTTTTATTTTTGGTGGCATTTGAACAGTAAGAAAATCCCTTTGCTGAGTTAACCTGATAACCAATCTAGGGAAATGTAGATCCTCTCCTAAAATGTGGCATGGGTCTGGATCTCCTGCATCTCAGAAGTTATCAGGACCTTTAGGCAGTTTTGGCTGCAATGAGGCCCAGGAATTCAGTATTTCAAACGAGTTGCTATGAAATAGTGAGTGTGTTGGCAGCCTGGGGAAGAGAAACGCGTGCTTCTGCCTCCCTTGCCTGCACTAATGTTTGTTATTTTATAGGCACTCATCACAGCTTTTAGCTCCAGCTAGAATTCTCATTAATCACCACCTGGGAACACCATACTCAGAGCAGGCATACATGAGCTTTTGTGCTAAAAAGCAGAGGGGAAGGAGGCTGTGTGTTGTGTGGGGGTGTGAGTGATGATTTTGGGGTGCAGAGTGAGAGACTGAACTGAGGAAGAAGTAGAGCAAGGAGGAAGGAGGAAAGAACACTGCAAGTTCTGTTTGGGGAGATGGAGAGAACGAGAAAACCCAGAGGGGAAAAAAAAGACAACCCTATTTCAAACAAATTGGGCAAAGGGGAAAAGAGTGCACTACTAACAATATCCCATTTAAACTGCTCTTTGCCACAATTACTGAAAAATTCTAAGAGAAAAAAATTCTAATTAGGCCAAGACCATTTGCCTATAGCAAAGATGAGGCCAGGAGGAACCTTCCCCCCTGTTTCTGGTATAGTTCTTCCCTCCCTGTGAAGACTTTCATCTAGATCTCATTAGGAACAATTTTCTTTTTGGTCATAATTTGTGCTAAGAATGGCACAGAAAGTACCCCAGGGCAGGCATCTCTCCCATTTCCTGCAAGGTTTTACTCTGATCTCTGGTAATTGGTGGACTGCTAAAAAGGTTATTATTATTTATTATGTTTATTACAGTAGTGCCTAACAGCTAATAAATGATATGGTTTCCTTATGTTAATCACTCTACAAACACATGGTGGTAGAAGATCTTTGCCCCAAAGAACTTGTAGTTCAAATAGAGACATGGGTGAGGCTAAGAGCTTAATTCAGGGGTGTGAAGAGAGTGCTGGCAGCACAGGCAGCACTACAGCACGTGGCAGTAACTCCATGCTTTTACTTCATTGATATGATGAGAGGAATAACTGCAGAAAACTTTGTGTAATGGAAGAAGAAAAACAAGACAGATGATGTGGTGTCAAGGAGTTCTAAGAGCACAAAACTGGTCCACTGAGAGCTACAGATATGTCTGAAATTCAGTAATGCCCTGGTTTGGACTGTTCTGTGACCCATTGCTTAGTGTCTTTTAATGGTGATTCTCTACAGGTTATTTCCTTTTTCTTTTCTTTTTCTTTTCTTCTGGAAAAACAGTTGCTCATAGGACAGAAGACATAGTCCAGCACGATATTAGGCCCAAGATGTCCAACTTATATGCTACAGATGAAAAACAATGCTCTGTCTAAACCATTATTTCAGTCATTTTGTCACTGTTTTCCAGAGAACCTACAGCAACGTCACTGGAACAATGCAAAATGAATGGAAAAGTCTCTAGTTTTTTACTGATTTGCAGATAAAGAATATGTTCTTCCTGATATATAAGGAATTTGTGTTTTCTCTAAGTTGAAAACTCTGGGCACAAAGTGTTTCTTTAAGTCAGAGATACTGTCTGAGACATTTAAGGCCTTGCACAACATCCTCACTCCATGTTGGAGGGCCGTGGATTTGATGGGTGGGCGGTTTGGTGGATGCTGAACTGGCTGGGTGGTCACATTCAGAGGGTTGTGGTCAGTGGCTTACTGTCCAGGTGGAGGTTGGTGACAAGTGGTGTCCCTCAGGGGTCCGTACTGGGACCAGTGCTAATTGATGTCTTCATCAATGACAGACAATGGGATTGAGTGCACCCTCAGCAAGTCTGCAGACAACACCAAGCTGAGGGGTGCTGTGGGCACACCTGAAGGACAGGATGCCATCCAGATGGACCTGGACAAGCTCGAGAAGTGGCCCAAGTGAATCTCATTAGGTTTGACAAGACCAAGGGCAAGGTGCTAAACCTGGGCTGGGGGAAATCTCCCTGTTACCAGTCCAGGCTGGGGGATGAAGGGACTGGGAGCAGCCCTGCCCAGAAGGACCTGGTGGCTGAGAAGCTGGACATGACCCAGCAATGTGCACTCACAGCCCAGAAATCCCCCATGTCCTGGTCTGCATCCAAAGCCCTGAGGGCAGCAGGTGAGGGAAGAGATTCTGCTCCTCTGCTCTGGTGAGATCCCACCTGCAGTGCTGCATCCAGCCCTGAGGTCCCCAGCACAAGAGAGACTTGAACCTGTTGGAGCAAGTCCAGATGGGAGGCACAAAAATGATCAAAGAACAACTCTCCTATGGAAAAAGGCTGAGATAGTTGAGGTTGTTCAGCCTGGAGAAGAGGAAGCTGTGGGAACACCTCATTGCAATCCTTCAATACTAAAGGAGGACTACAAGAAAGGGAAAACTTTTTGGCAGGGTGTGGTAGGACAAGAGGTAGATTGTTTCAAACTAAAAGAGGGGAGATTTAAACTAAATATAAGGAATAAATGTGCATGATGAGGATGGAGAAACACTGGAAGAGGTGGCCCAGAGAGGCGGTGGATGCCCTGTCCCTGGAAATATGTGGATACCATTTAACTACGATATAGAACCACATGTCCAATTCCTCTCATTATGGACAGAAAGGCTACAGACCTACTGATAAAGAAAACCTGTGTTCTGGCTGAGTGGACAGAGAGCATGGCACAGGTCATATCTGTCTGGATGAAGCCCTCCTCTTCCTCCTCTCAAATAGGGTGGCTGTACTGAGTAACAAGGAGAGACCATGACTGATGCTAATACCAAACTGAACAAGGAAAAACTGCTAGCTGGCACGGGAATACTACAGCATTAAAAAGCGTGGATGAGCATGGATCAGCTTTGTTTCCATGTCTTTGCTATGGGTAGTCTATAGTATAGACAAAACTGAAAGAACCAACACTGTAAACCTGTCATAATGAAGCCAGACAATTTCTTTTCAGTGCAGTGCTTTTATTTCAGACTCTCTTGTGACTGTGTCATGACAGAATAGATTTTTTTTTTTTTTTTTTCAGAGGTGATGAATTTGTAACTTATTTTAGAGTTTCATTTTTGGGACCTTTCCCTGAACCAAGGCATGCAAGATGAATGGCCTTTGCTGAGAATAGTAGCTCCACAATCTGGTGCTGGAACACTTTGATCCTAGATCCTTTGCCTTTTCTTCTATTTCGATCTAAATGACAAAATCAGTCTAAACCATTTCTGTGCCTGAAGCTGCTCAGATGCTTGCTGGATCAGTATGCAAGTCATATTCTTTAACAACAGGGAATGTCAGACGAGTGTGACATGTTGTGTTTCCTTTTAGGTAAAGCTGGCAGTATCTCAGGTTTGGTGATTTTGGCAGTTTCTGTCTGATTCTTTCAGCAGATGGCTTCGATATGCTGGAGCTCAGTCCTTTGCTTTGAAAGACATAATCCTTGGCTAATTTTATGATGCAGAGTGACACAGTGGGACACAAAATTATATACCTTTTATAACGAGTGGCATTACACATTTGATGGTAAGATGCCAATTATGCATTTCAGGATGTCTTAAAAAAATCAGTATGTGACAAAGTTTTAATTTGAAGGGAAAACTTAGAGATAAATTATTACTCTCTTACTTTCAGATGTTTCTATGTTGAATGTTCCATACCACTAGAGTAATGAGATTTGTGCATATATATCATCATTTTCTTTTGAGCTTCACTGTCTAATTTCATTGCTCATTAAGATTGCTTATACATAGCAGTGCTTTTCTATAATTGGAGATCATCTTTAGTTAGCCTTAGGGCCATCCTAATCAGTGTGATATCTTAAAGGTAGCATATTTTCTTATGCTTTTAACTATTCTAATAGCTACATGGTCTGCAGCTAATTCCACTTGTCAGATTTTCACCATCTACATTCAGGAATCAAATGTTGTTTTTTGGGGTGGAAGAACAGACACAAACTCTGCAAAATAGATTTAAGATTTGTCTTTCTCTACATACAGTCTTTAATGCACACACTTTCCAGCATCTTTAATACTGTGTTAAAATGTCAAAGAAAGTTTTACAGTGAAGAGAAATTGCTGGTGTATGCTGCTGAATAATTCTTCAGCTCTTAACTTAAAACAAAGATGTAGATATGGAAATGAAAGAGAGAAGGAAAAAATGTAGCAGATACAGCAACTCAGTCGTGACTTGGAACCACAAGCCAATTATTGCCCTGTAATTTGGAAAACAGAGCAGGAATGTTCTATACAATACTTATTTCGAGTCTGACAAGGAAAATTCACAATTGCTTTAATCACAAAGTTGTGAGGTACCTGTGAATCACTTGTAATGGTATTTCCTAAATAAGAAATTATATTTGTATAATGCTTATGAACTTAAAACAATCCATAATTAAAATTCAAGAGGGAGAGTGCCAGTGAGATGTTTATTAGGGAAATGGTAGAAATTAAAGATCTTTGCATTTTTCCAAGTAGGATGGTTAGTTTCACCATTTACTGTAGGTGCCTGGGAGAAGCAGGCAACAGCACAAATCTAAGTCCCTGCAGAAAATATCTCTTGGTGATTTGGTTTTAGACTCTGTCCTGGAGTGACTGAAAAGAAGGCTTCCACTACAAAATGCAGAAAGAAAGAAAGTACCTGCCTCTCATATTACCTTCACCTAAGGAGGAAGTAGGACATCCAGGAATACAGATGCAATTGGACAGGGATTTTGCTTGCAATGATAAATATGGGTAGATAATGGTAAAAGCATTGGAGGAAAAATAATGCTTAAAACAGAAGACACATTTGTAATGTTTGTGCCCCAAAGTAAAAAGATATAGGGAAAATATTTGCAATTTATATATAAGCATTTATCTTTCATAATATTTTATTTTAGTACCTCTTTGTGAGTAAATAATCTTACTGTGACAGAATGAGAAATATTCATCCACTGCTAAATCTAATAAAAGAATATTAGATTTTCTCCCAGCCCTTTATAGCCAAACTTGTTAAAATTTAGTTCAAGCTTTATGTAAGGGACGACTTTAGAATTTAGCTTATTTCAGAAAATAATTCATTTAGTAACATGCTCATTTGGCCTTTCATCCTCTAACCAGATTCTTTGGTCCTTTACATATGAAATATATCAAATTAATATGATTTCTGCATGCATCGTTTGAGAGCATGGTGCAAACATTCTGAAACTCTGTATTTCATTATTTGTTTCCTCTAAATTTTGCATGGGTATAAGGGGACCTGAAGTAAGTCAGAGTTTTGAGGTGGACTTAGAGCATACCACAAACACCAAGCAGGCTCTTCATCATCACTGATGTGCTAATGGAAACAAAAGAAAGAAGCAACTTAGAAAGTGAAATTGTAACATGAAACTGCAGATCTAAGATCCTTTGGATAAAATACTTTAGAAATCGAAGGATTTGCAATCAGATTCCTCTGGTCTTCTTTCTTACAATGTTGGACCCAGCCCAGTGGTTTTCAGAACCTTTCTGGGCTGTACCAAACTCCACATGGGTAGGCTGCATTTGGTTCTTGGAAAAGTCTTTTCACTTTTTCTCTGGAAGTTTACCAGTCTCAATCTTTGCTACAGGTTTGCTGCTGCCCTTGTTCTGCTCTGCACTCCAGCTGCTTCACTCAGGCTGTTCTCAGGAAGGGCACAAATTCCCCTCAACCCAGAGAGTACCACTTCATGCAGAGAATATCTGTCAGCTTAGGCAGGTGAGCAGCTTTCTTTCCTGCACCCCTTTTCAGCAGAACAGTACATGTAATAAAATAGATCAAACTGCAAGAAAGGAGATTAAAGAGTAGTACAATCCATCACCATGTCCTTCCTTAGTACTGTCTCTCTTGTAAGACCTCTTTGAAGTCCCTGCTATGATTTCTTATATTTATTTCTTTGGTTTGCTGAAAATAAGATTTTGAATTCTTGTGGGCTTAAACCTTATTTTCTGAAGAATCAGAACAACTCCTTACATAATGGAGACCAGATTTCTTTCACTCCCATGGCCACTATCATAACAGAATATAAATTATAATGTTAATGTGCCTGGGTGGAATACTTAAATATTCCTTCAATAATACTTCCTTCTCATTCCTGCTCTGTGTTTCTGAGAGGTGCTTGGTGATAGCTTCAAGCAGATTGTGTTGTGTGTATGTTAAAGTGCAAACAGAAGGGAAATAAAAGAATTCTTGTTGAAAAATTGTCAACTGTGCTCATGGGTCAATGTGCAATATTCATTTGCTGCAATTTCAATTTCCAGTAAGCTGCCCAATACATCTCTGTTTCGGTGCCTATTGTATCTGTGTCATCGTCTACTGTCAAACTAATAAGAGTAATTTCATTAGTCTGGACATTCAGAAAAGCAAAACTTTTGTCTGAAATTAATAACTCCCACAGATTAATCAAAGGTAATTATATTAGGAGAAGTTAGTCTTCTTGTATCCTGAGTCATAAAATGAAATTCTCATTAAAACTGTATTACATTCATTACCCATGTATACCCAGATTCCCAGAGATATACGTTATATAAGAATCTCCATTTCAATATTGCTTGCAAACCTCATTTTGATTCAGGGCCAGGGTTTCAGCACAAGAGTGCTAGGTCTGAGGAAATCATGCAATTCCTCTACACACAACTTGGATTGTTCTGCTGTGAATAAAAGATGCTGCAATCAGCTCAGCAAAGGCTGTTTATGGTCACTTTGCCCACTTGGAAGCTCCAACTGATTTCTGACTATAACTATCAATCCCTGTTTCAGGGGGATAATTTAGTTGCTGTTGCACTTCTCCTCTTTAGAGAAAAACCTAAAATCACTGAAGTTTTATTACATGTCGTTTTTTTGTGCTGTGAGGCAGCACAATAATTTGGGCAGAACCCTAGCTTAAAACTCATGTGATGAGCACTATCTTTAGCATTTGTTTGGAATGCACTCCCATTCTGTCCTCTAACTTCTGTCACTCCTTTCTTCTGAGCTTTGAGCAGCAGCTTGCTCCTTCCATGAATCTATGTAATGCCTCACACAATGCAGCCTTGACCTTGGCTGGGGCACTGCAGTGCTGTGAACAAGGAAAATATTAATTAACTGCTATGTCCCAGACAAAACATTTGTCCTTCAAAGTTGTGTGAGGGTTTTTCTGTTCCTATTGGTTGCAATAAGGACTGCCAACTATGTGCTCTTGTGGTGAAAAGCTCTAGACATGTTAGTGTTAGCTTTTTTCAAGGCAAGATAACTACTAGCAAGGTTGCTCTGAGTAAGAGACAAGGTTGTGTAATCCATTTTGAGACCAATAATATATTAATTACTTTGAGAAGGAAATAAAACTCAAGGAGGGCTATTAATTTTTTTTAACTTTGTTCACCATCACCAAGTCACTTAATGATATGCTTTTCTACCTTATCTCAGAAAACTCCATAGCTGCTGCTTTCCTGGACTCACTTGTGCTCCTGCAAATTCCCCCTGAAGTCCATTTTGTTATCTGAAATATTATGATAAAGGCTAAGGAAATTGTCTGGATGAGAACAATATGGAAATAACTCATAAAAATGAAACTGGGTTTTGGAAACCTAATCTGATTCTTAAAATCACCCTGTTTTTGCTTAAGAAGTGCCATTATTACACAGCACTGCTGCCTTTTAGCATCAGCTCCAGGATGAAGTAAATCAAAGAATAAAATTTTTGTTATCAAAATGAATCAAAAGTTTGCTAATAAAATTAATACCAGATTAAAAATAAGGCAAAAGCCCAAAAGCCAAAGCAAAGTTTTGGAAAACACCAGAACCAGGTATTAAGTGGGATCTGTAGTGCTTTATAGAAAATAAAAGTGTTCTTTGCATTTCCACTTAACCCTTTTTGACCAAATTTACTGTTTGGACCATAACTAAGCATGCTCACTCTCCTTAATGAGGGGCAGATCTGACCCTGGAGCCCTGGTTTTGATGCATTAGGTGAGACAATTTACCTGGGAGTCCTGGCCATTGGGGTTTGCCAGGGCAAAGGAGCTGCCAGAAATGTTCTTTACCCACTAGAGGAAGTAGGATAGAAAACACAGGCCTAGAGGTAAATCACAAATAGCAAGCTACTGAAAGGACTCGAAACCAAACAGGAACAAGCCAAGCTGTTCCTATGATACAGATAGGGAGGTTGTAATTTTCATATAATGAATTTTGGGGGATTTTCTTTACAGATGCAAGAAAACTTGTAAAGTGGAGCTAGGAGGAAGTGGATGGAAGATGAGGCCATGTTGGGTACCTGATTGCATCATGGTCATGACAGCAACAGCACCTGCAATTCCTCAGTGAGGCAGCAGGAGCACTGCCCTGGGATGGAGTAAAAGGTAATTGTGTGCTTTGAACTTGGACAGCAGGTGACCTGTTTCTCTGGAAGGCAATGAGGGTATATTGTCATGATCTCAAGTCACTACCATGCCAGGATGCAGGGCCCTATGCACAGATGAAAGGAGACAGGAAAATATAGCACTTTTAGCATAATAGCCATTCCTTCCTTGGCAGGTCACCTCATGGAGTAACTTTTAGAAAACAGGAATTTATGAATGACAGCTGCTTTTATGCTCTCAGACTTAATCTGGTCAGTGGAAACCTGTTGTCATAGAGGTCTTCAAATGGAGTAGAAACATCTCATTTCACTGCTTGGCACAGGACACTTGCAAAAACCTTCTTGACAAGAACACAGGGGAGGAACAACCCAGTAAGGAGCTCCTGAGCAGCAGCAGCAGCACACCTGTGACTGGTGTGTCAGCTGTAACACATCACAAGGGGAAACTTTCCAGGATGCCTCTCATGATAAAGGGCACAGACTGTAGGGAACACTCAAACCTGCAGCCTGCAAACACCTTGTGCTGCACAGGCAGAGACCACACCAGCAGCAGCAGGGGGGAGGACACGAGTCACTCATGTGAACAAGTGTGTATTTCTGGAATGGCCACCTAGGCAGAGTTATACAACAGAGCTGTTCTAGGGACAGGGGTTTGTTCTTCTCATCAGCATGAGACACGTTGGTGATGAGTCTGGTCACACCTCTCTCACTTACACCCTCCTTCTTTGTGGTGACCTTGAGATGCTTTCTCTCGGCTCCTCATGTGTTTGAGCTCATCCCAAACAAATTCTGTAGAATTTGGCAAAACTAGCTCATGCAAATTATGGCTTGATGTCAACTGGGCTTATTTTTATTCATAGGGAAGCTCAAGGAAGGTGTTGTCAAAAAAGGTGTGGACAGAAGGATCATTTCTATAAATCTGAGAAACTAAAAGTGTGACAAAACTAGATAAAAATGGAGATGACAAAACTGGGCACAAGTCAGTATTGCTGCCAGAAGACCTCTGTGAAACATGAGATGACAACAGCAACAAATGAAAGGATAAAGAAATGGCACCTTCCTCCTTTATGAAATAACTCCAGTATCAAGACCTCGTATCAAGGGAACTATCTGTTACACTTCTAATTTGTTCCCCAAAACATTATGAGGTGTCAAGGAAGTCCTTTTCTTTAATTCACTTTTGCCAGCTGAGAACAGATTAATTCTATCAAGGAGAGTAACTTCAGCTGTGTAACTGAGAAGATGAAACTTGCCTCAGTTCAACTCTGCTGTGAAAACTATGTCTGCTTTGAGATATATATTGTCCAATTCTAATCTACTCTAAATTTATTTAATATTTGTATTTAGCAGCAAGGTATCTCATAACTTTCTTAAAAGGAGAGTAGCATTTCTACTAATGTAGGCTTATTTTTTACGCCCAAGACCCATAAATCAACTTTAAGAGAGCATGACCCCAATGTGGCTCAGTTCAATTTTCAACCAGAAGACCATTTTACACTAAAGCAAATGATACATACCTACCTGGCATATCTTAGTCTGTGATCTTTCACTTCTTCTCCCTGGCTTATACCTAGAATACATTACTGGAAACTGCTTTAACCTTTTTTTAAAGCTCATAAACCCCTGACTTTTTGTCTAATTTAGTTTGGCAGCACTTGTTCTTCTAAGGAAACATTTGCATGATAGTACCAAAGAAAACTTTGTAATTAAGCAAGGACTATTCCAGCAATTTTATGTGGTAGATGGAATAATTTTCCAGTAATAAAAGCTTTATTTGCTATCTGTAGCTTGATTTAATCATGTTACTAAAAGGACGATGCGATCCAGACAGCCTTATGTTCACTCTCAAGTATCTAGTCTGTAACACTATGAACTTTTCAGGCTTTGTAACGGTATAAAATAAATGCATGCTATTACATATGAGTTAGTTATTGTTGGTTCTTTTTAGTCTAATCATCAGTTTGGCATTTATTCCCATTTTATTGGTTCATGAGCAAATACAGCTTTTTCTAAAACTCATTTTATTTCCAGAAATTTTTGTTGTTGACATTTTAATGCTTCTGCCTAAATCAAAATAATTTTCTCTGATAGAGCATTATAATAATTATTAACAGTAGCAGTAATTGTCAACTGCAACAATAATTATTATTTTCTCACTTAATTGCCAGGAAAGCAGAAATCTCCAGAATGAACATTTTACCCAAACACAGCTTTGGCTTAGTGGAAGAATTCATTAAAGAGTCAGGTTATTAAAAAAGATGTTTGTAATCTGTTTTCTACACTGGATTAAAAAGCATGGGTTTATATCTTCCCATCTGAAACAATTTAGGCATTTTTATAAATCAACTGTGATCTTTATTCTAATTTTTATCACCTTTTAATTATGTTAAAATAATTCATGCTCACAGAAAATGCATTTGCCTTTTTCCTGATATTTTGAAAACCTCTGATGGGTAATTGATGCACTTGAGAGGAGCACAGTGCACACTACAGTAGCACACCATGTCCTCAGCCCATTTTCTACTTAGTTGATGCTGATTGCTCACCACAAGTGGCTCCAGGAGTACATTAAGTGACCTGACCAGCTCCTGACATTCAGAATCTGCCCTTTCCTGCTCTCCCCAGCAGTGAGGGAGGTGCCTGGTTGAGAAGCCCTGGTTCATTGTTTCAGTGCATGTGTTCCTGTGTGCTTGTGTTGGTGATGGCATGGACATGGCAGCTCCAGCAGGAGCAGAAGTGAGCTTTGGGAAGGTTGTCTCTCAAGACCATTGTCCCTACAGTCATTTAGGTATGAAGCTAATCCCATGTAACGCCCCAAGTACTGCTAGGCTGTGTTTGGTGTTGTGACCAGTTGTGAGTCCACAAACCAGTTGTGTTCATCCTGTCTGGTGCAGTAAAATATGAGTTTGACCAAGAGCCCCCAGTGGTGTGTCCTTCCTGACAAGCCAGGTGGTGCCATCCTTGGTGGCACTAGCCAACAAGCTGTCAAGTGTCAATAACAGTGTGTCAGCATTGCAGTACAGACTAAATAATCTGGAACAAGTGCTCAAAAATCAAATGTTATTTGGTTTGGTAAGATGTTAATGCAGAGAGGAGAGTAGCCTTGATATTGCCAGTGTGGAAAGGGTTAAACTGAAAAAATTCTCATAGTATCTGCTGTCCTCAGTGGCAAAGACCATCTGGAGAATTTTGCCAGCTGTGTATAATTTGGTGCCCACATTTTTTATATTGATTGGCATCTCTTATTGATCAGGGCCACCTGTTCCTATCCTATGCCTGGTGGCTCTGGATATTGTGCAAGTATTAAGTGTCTGTTGTGTGAGGTCTGAATGATCCCTAGTCCATTTATTTTCCAGTTTAATTTTTAACAGCAACAGATAGCTCTCTGCCATGCTGTATGACAGCAATGCTCGTTTGATTTTGTTATTTCTTTGTTGTTATGTTTTCCCTTTGTTCCAATAATGAGGTTATTTAAAATATTTTAATTAAATTATGTCTTGTAAATTCATATAAATGGCATCTTTATGCTTGGTGACATTAATTAGACCATAACAGACCTAAGAAATTATGAGAAAACAAATCTAAACAGAGGTTTCTTTCTCCTGTTTCAGAGGCTGAAGTATTCTGATGAGGCTGAGCTAAGGAAGCTGAATTTGAAAACTTTGCAACAGTTTACCTTGAAAAAATCATTCCAAGACTCCTCCTAAATTACTGTAGTTGCATGAGGGCTAAATTCAGATCTTTATATGGAATGGAGTACAATTTGTGTCATGAGAAAGCAAGAATTTACAACATCCCTTCCTACAAAAAGAAAGATGTGAAGGTCATAGTGATGATGACGGTCTCTGCTACAAAGGAGTCACTGCCTGTTGCAAACACCCATGCAGTTAAATAATTTTCCCCAGACGGTTCTCATGGGTGTTGCAGTGCATGTGATCCACACAGCAGAGTAAGAGACAGAGGACCCAGCCCTCAGTCTTATTTACCAGGGCTGACCAGCTAAATTCCTCCAGGGAGCTCCATCTGCTCAGCCTCTGTGGCCAAGGACCCAAGTCAGAACCTGAGATTTCAGAGTGCAGGGTGAACCAGGCTGCTTCCAGAATGACACCATTCCCTCATTAACAAAGTGACACATTACAGAGGATCTTTGACATGCCAGCAGCAGGTAGTTACAGAAATGAAATGAGAACAATGTGACATGGTACCCTTTTCATATGTACAGTTTTAATTAAGTTAGTGGCACAACTCATGTTACTACAGAGGAGTAAAGAAAAGATTAACAGAAGCAATATCTAGATCACAGGCAATTATAATGGTTCCAGTCGTCTAATTAACAAATTTAGCTCTTGAAGTGGCTTTGTTTTTTATATGCCAGCCACATGGTTTTGTAATTGAAACACTCACAGTGCATAAAACTCTTGTGAAGAGCATGTGGATGCACAGCTGTTTTGGAAATGGCTATATATAAATATGTGTCTTAATTCTTTCTACCTGTAAATCTGCAAAGAGGTCAGAGCAGCAGTGACAATTTATGGAACGACAAGGAATATATTTGAAATTAATAAGAGTGAGAGTCCATTTTCTTACACTTAGGAAAGAGTCATAGAAACTTAGCAGTCAATATATTCTTTCACTGTGCTGAGTAAACAGTAAAATGAAAATGTAATTTGCTCACAGGCTATTTCATTGTAGAAAAAAATTGTGGGAATGGCATCTTTTTATTAACTTATAAATATATGTGCATATATAGGACAATTTAAAGACTGGATTTCAAATACTGATGGATGTGGAAATGCCATTTATATATTACAATGAAATGAATACATTTTGGAGAGGATGAAAAGTTAACTTACACATTTCTAACAGCTGCAGCCCAACTTTTAATATAAATACAGCATTATGAGAAAGGGCATTAGGTAGCTGCTGGTGCTAAGGGTGTCAGGCTGCAAATGTGAAAGGTATCACCTTTAAGGAGAGAAGTGTCTTTTACCCAGACCCAGGTTTATGCCCTGTGTTGATGTTTCTGCAAAGTGATGGAGTTTTCATATATTTAGAAGTCTTGGTGTCCAGATATTCCTGGAAAGCACTGTCCTCTCAACGTAGCTCCATTTTATGTGGCTTTTGCTGATTAATGGGAAATTTTGAAAAAGTTCCATAGTATTCTGGGTCATTTGTATTCCCTGTCTCCTGAAAGTCATATGCACCACCTCAGCTTTTGATAAGCTAATAATGAGCATTGAACTGTGTTCACAACATTTCTGCATAGAGTTTCACTTTGGGGCATAGAGAAAAGTATGGTCTAGTGCATAGGCTGGACTGGGAAGACGTGGGGCTTTCCTTGAGCAAAATAAAGTCTAACAGTAGAGGAATCAATTCTGGCTCATCTACAGGAGTTGGCTGAACAGGTTAATGAGTATTGGTGGGTAGATCCTTGTTAGTAGTGCTGTAGGGCCAAGCACTTTCTCCAGCTGTAACACTGCACAAAACTCTTGTGCCTCACTAGTGGCCTCCTTGTATGAAATCACAGAGCCACCAAACGCTGAATATCAGCCCTAAGTGTAAGACTGTTTGAAGATATCAGGAGGGACAATGTGGTAGCCCATTAACCCACTGCTTTTGCAATGCCACGTTCCCCCTCCTGCTCTCCCCTGCCCTCAGCCCTGGCCACTCCCTGGGGCTCTCCCCACTGGTTCCTGTACCCCAACCCTGCCCAGGGACCGCCCCTGAGCCCCGAATAAAAACCCCTGCACCTGAACCATGAGGTCTCTCTGCCTCTGGGGATGGTGGGGATGAGATGTGGTTAAAGTCCTCTCAAACCCCTGTGAGAGACCCTTCTCACCCCCTTTGCCATCGCTGTGATGCTGCCAGAGCAGGATTGCGGGGCCGTCCGAAAGGGCCTGCGGGAGGGGGCAGGGATGGCACTGCCCTCAGCATCCCCGCTGAGCTCTCAGGAAACTGCAGCCTGCTAAGCTAAATCTGGTGATTACAACAGGACAAATCTTCTGATGCCAAATATTGCAGCACCTGACCTTCAGAGTGGCCACTCATGGGAACATTCAGCATCCATATTAGGAGAACCACATGTTGCCTGGGAAGACAGACATCTAATGGGGAAAGGAAAAGGCATTGCTGTCCTCTTTTCTCATGCAATAACTCAAGAGCTGGGGAGATCATTTAGCTAAAGTGAGATTTGACTCTGCCTGAAGGGATTTGGATACACATTCTCCATTACACAAAGCAGTCAACTATACAGGTCAGTTAAATTGTACAACACAAAGCAGGACAGGGCTGGACAGGTGATCATAGCTCAGAACTTGGGACAAAAATGGCATTTCTATAGAGGCATAAGTATTATTGTTTTCTGCCTTACCTGCTGCTAAAATGTCTTAACATTTTTTAATTTGAAGGCATGATCTCAGTATACAAAACCTAGACATCCCATCTTTATTCTACTTTCAAAACCACTGTCCTAGTTTCCATCTGCCATAAACATAAATAACTTGGTTAGGAAAGGTGGCAAGGATGAGGAGAGAAGCTTATTATCCTCTTCCCCACTAGCAATTTTCAATACCAGCTGCCACTGTGACATTGACACAGTGGGATCAAATATGATGAACCACAAGGTGCCACTTTAACTGTCACTTCAAATTCCTGGAGTCTTCATATATTTAGTCATGTTTATTTATAAGATAAATTTCCTGTTTCTATATTGGCCCTGATTTTAAACTGTCTGAAACTAAGCATTGCCTGTCAGAATTTGTCTCTTACTAAGTATGTATCATGGTGAATATATCTTCCTAACTCAGAAAATGATTCTTTCCAGTCCATGGAACCAAACATCTATTGTAGTCTCATTTACTCTCCACCCCAATAAACAGCCCCATCTTTTTTTCCCCTTTCAATCTAGCAGATATTCCTTCATGTTGCTGTGAGCTAATTTTGAGATTTCCTTAAGTGATTTTCAAATCACCTGACCATCTGTTTCAAATTTAAGCTTCTCCAGATGCATTCAATCTAAATATGGGAGTTATGTTGTAAATTATGTTCAGAGCTGTCCTTTAAATTATCTAGAGTTCTTTTTTTTGATATTAACTCTTCCATGTGTAGGGCTATAATTGACTTTAAAACTTGTAAGCACTTTATTATCTGGAAGAAAAAACTCAGTGTTGAAATAATGTTGATGAAGGCAACAAACAAATCAATGCCTGAAGTAGACTCCCAAACAGAGCAAGTTCAGAGGGATCAATTAATAGTAGCTCACTTGGAAAGGGTGAGATTGGTAGCTGTGAAAATCCTGCTACAGCTGTGTCCCAGGGGACATGATAACAAAATTGCTTCCATCAGTTCAAAATATGGAATAAATCTTAACCTGGGGTTTGTAAGTAGGTTAGTTTGTGTTAGGCATGTTATATGTGAATTAGGATTGGTGCCTTAGATCAGATGATCTTATGTCTCTTCCAGAACTTCCTGTCTCAGATGTTGTAGGTCTAGGACACTGAGGTCTTTAATTACCAGAAGCCATTATTTTCTAATGAATATTGAGGGTTTTTTTCATGCAAAATACATAAATTAATATTGGATTTAAATTATCAAGCTTCAACAGAACAAAAGTCAGAGCAAGTGTTCCTTCTGCCACTGAAGGGCAATGCATGGATTGACTGGGCCACAGAAAGTAGGAGAAAGACACAAAAACTTTCACTGCAGAAGAAACTATTGCAAGAAAAATTGCTCTGCTGACTCAATAGTTGTCTGTGAGGAGAATGAAGACACATCTCCACAGCTGTTAATTTGGGGCCTTGCACCAAATTTACTAAAATTTACTTCTTATAGCTGAAAGAGAATATCACATCTATGTAAGGCTCTTGCTACAGAGAGGACTTATCTAATGAACTATCAGACCAAAGCAAGGCAATTTCAAAATAATTTCTATTTTTCTTTGAAGACTGAGTTCTGCTGCATAGAACTGTTTGTGTTGAGGACTGATGAATAAGAGCTTCACTTACAAATCCAAGGGGATTCAAGAAAACCCAAGTCAGCACAGGAAGATAATGATTAGTGCATTTACTCTGTAATCACAATTAAGGAAATATAGCTGGGTGAGTTGCCAATCAAAAACAGAAATTGCTTTCTTTAACAGTTTAGATGATGGTTTTAAGATGAACTAAATAACAGAATCATAGAATGGCTTAGGTTGGAAGGAGAGATGATCTTGTTCCAACACCTCTGTCATGGGCAGGGACAACTTCCACCAGACTAGGTTTCTCAGGGCCCCATCCAACCTGGCCTTGAACACTTCCAGGGATGGAGCAACCACAACTGTTCTTGGCAACCTGTGCTGGTGCCTCATCATGTTCACAAGTGAAAAATTTCTTTCCAATGTCTAATCTAAACCTACCCTTTCAGTTTGAAGCCATTCCCCCTTTTCCTGTCATCACTTGTGAAAAGTCCCTCTCCAGCTCTCTTGTAACCCTTTTGGGTACTGGAAGATGCTCTAAGGTCAGCTTTTTCAAGGCCAAACAACTCCAATTCTCTCAGCCTGCCTTCACAGGAGAGGCGTTCCAGCCTCTGATTATCTTTCTTACCTCCTCTGGACCCATCCCAACAGGTCCACATCCTTCCTTTGTTTTGGACCCCACAGCTGGATGCAGCTGCAGGTGAGGTCTCACCAGAGCAGAGTAGAAAGAGAGAATCCCCTCCCTCACCTGCTGCCCACAATGGTTTTAATGCAGCTCAGGACAGGTTTGGCTTTCTGGGCTGCAAGGGCACCTTACTGTGACATGTTAATCTTCTCATGTTTTTCTTCTCAGGGCAGCTCTCAATTCCTTCATCCCCCAGCCTGCAGTTGTGCTTGGGATTGTCCCAACACAGGTGCAGGACCTCGTTATTTCTAGTAGAGAAGAGGGAACCTTTAGATAGACAGTTGGATAGACAGACACACAGATCGAGAAATTGTGATCCTTGGGCAAGGGAGTGAAAAATTTTAGATTAGTTTTATTTTTTTTTTATAAATGTCCCTTAGCAAGAATTGAATTTTTGATGTTTTTCATTTTTTAATAGTAATACCAGCCAGCAAGACATTCCAGGGTTTCATGGATGGATGGAGCTCTCAATACACTCTGCCTGGGCTGAATGAAGCAGAACAGAAATTGGCAAAATAGGGTTATTATCTTTGTTATTTAATATTCATAATAGAGTGATACTCAGACTATCCAGCCAAGTTTATACTGCAGTAGTTTTTTTTTTGCTTAGCCTTTTTTCAGCAAGTTTAAGCTCTGCAGTCTTGATCTTACTGTCTCAACAAGGCACTGAAAAGTCTGATTTAAAGGAAGTTTAAGGTAAGTACAAATAAAGTACACAGCTTTCAACCAGCCTGAGTTTGTCTGAAGCTTCCCAGGTGTGAAGACAGACAAATCATCGCATGAATGAACATGATTCTGACATTGGTGAGAGGACACTGACAGTAAGTTTGAAACCAGTCTTCCAAGGATCTTAGAGAAGAGCAGAAGGAGACGAATATGCAGGAAATATTTTTGGGAATTCTCCAGTTCTCTAAAGCAAGAGGAGAGAGAAGGTGACACATTGTGGGAGTTGGTTATGTGCCAGAGGAGAATGGTTCTGTTCTGTAGGACATCAAGTATCTGCTTTGGGTACCTGCCTTGGATGTACCTATGCCTGGGATGCCAAGTTAGTTTTAACAGCTAAAGCTGCTTTAAATATCCCATAAAGGGGATATTTCCATGCAAACTGTCATGCAAGGAGTGTAATTTCAGGGGTTTTTTAATATTTAGGAACTTAAAGGGAAACAGAAGCTTGTACATGTCATTGGAGAGCAAGTCCAAGCCAACAATCTTTGTCACCTTTTCTCTTATCCCATTGCTTGAAGACCTCTTCCAAACGAATCAAATTCCCTAAAGCAAGGATTTTTAGGATTTGTTTTCATTACACACCTTCCTAATTACAGCTGTTTGACCATATTGATGCTTCCTGACAAATTTATGTATGATGTTTAGAAATGGCATAGTCTTTATTCTGGCATATTTCTAAAGACCCTTCTGTTCTCCGAACAGTTTCAGAATTGAGTTACAATTTAGTGGAGGAATGTTCTTCAGCAAGAAAAACAGCAACTTCAAAGTAATATTTTGTTTATATTCAGTCCTTTCTTCATGAGATTCACTCGAGCTTGTTTAACTTTGATGTAGATTTAGTTTCAAAGAACGATGCTGGCTTAAAAATTAGAGTGAATTCAAAAAGGGGGTGAAGGAGTGGGGAAGAGATCTGGGCTGAGGAAAGGAATTTTGTCTTCCTGACTTTTTAGCTCAGTGAATTGAACAACTTCTATTGCTTTTGTCATCTTTCAAATGAAACTGGAGCTGCTGAGTTTAGTTTTCAGTAAAGGACTAAACAACACAGCATTTATGCTTAAAGTGTTTCTGCTGTACTTTAAAGCACTTGTTGCTTTTTATTTTTCCATAGGAGAAGAGATAACTTGGTGCTGGCTTTCCATGTGTGCATTCTCTGTTTTGAATGTCTGCCATTCCATTTTGATGATCCATAATATTTTAAGCATACATCGACCTTTCTTTCTAGACTAGACTCCTTTCTACACAGTACACTCAATTGTCTCATTTTTTTAACTTTATGCAAGAGCTGTGCCATATGAGAAGTTGTTTTGGGAAATGCTTAAGGATACACAGAGCTGTCTGAGTGACATTTCCTCATCTTAATTGTAATGTTTTCTAGATGTTCTTGTTTAGAGATTTTTTTTTTTTTTTATGACAGCCAGGATAGACTGAGGTCAGGATATAGTTGCTCAGATTAATGTATCTGCAATCAATCTCCATCAGAAAGCATATGGAATGATTTTCAGATATTCTGGCAGGCTGCAGATTTTGTTAATTTGGTTCTTGTGAGATTTAGCCTGAGGTGAAAGGATATTGCTGGCTACACTCCCAAGTAGGTGTGGTTTTGTTAACACTGCCTCCTGTGCTTGGGCTGGAGTTTATCTTTGGCAAGGATGAAGGAGTTTCCCTCAGTAACAGTGTTTGAGGAATCCCAGAATCCCTTACTACAAATACACATTTATTTCCAGCAGCACATCTTCCATCCCAGTAAGGCTAAATTAATTGTAGTCTGCATTAAAGGAGTGCTCTCTTTGACCACTATTTTCTTTGTAGGCAGTTATAAAAGCTTTTCAGCTTAGCTATTTGAAATTGAAACAGCAAAAAAAAATATTCTCAGAAATTAAAACCAGAAATTAGGTTTTTTAAGACCTACTAGTATGCCCAGTTTTTATTTTATGGTGAGAATGTTCTTCTTTTTTTATTTAATCTACAAAATTTGTTTTGATAGTGTGTCAGCTTTTGATACTTCAAGTTATACTAAAATACTTTCATTCATTCAAAACCAAGAACTTTCACATTAAAAAAAAATGTGTTGGGATAAAAATAAAGTTGATTTTCTTTGGGAAGTTGCATTTATTATTAGACAGTGTGAAAGGGAAAAATAAGCCATTAGTTATTCTTAACTACATGTCTTCAGAAACACAAATATCAGATTGTTTATTCCTATGCTTATCAGCTTGTAGTTGTTCATACAAAAACTAAGACCATGTATTAGAACACTGCAGCATGTAGCACACCAAACTTAAATCATTCCTTAAAGGTGCAAGAGGGATTTCAAGAATAAGGAAAAAGGTGTGCATGGGGTCAAACAACTTACCCACAGGCACACCAGAACTCTGTCACGGCTCTCAACCAGGTCTGGTTCTGCATGTCAATTGTGTCCTTCCCTTGTAGTCCTTTGAGTCTGCCTTTACACCAGCCATTACACGTTCAAATAAATGCAGTGAAGTCACACACACACACATATATACATATATATATACATATATATATACACACGCACACACACACATATATATTTGGTTCTCACATTGCATATTCAGAGAAACACACGTTTATTATTAATGTTGATAATGAGATAATAAGCTGTCACTGGGGATTGTGATGAGGAGCATCGAGGCAAGTCTATTGCTAGCATCCACAGTGGAATTTCTGCCAAGGAAATGCAATGAGGAAAACTTGGGGGGGGGGGGGGGAAAGAAGCAACAGCACCTGGTAGTGTGAGGGGTGTGTGGGCTGGCAACGTTATCTTGGGAGATCAGCAGTTCTGCTTGTAGAGATGCAGTTTAGGCTGTCATTTAGCTTTTTTGGTAGTTTTCCTTTTGAAATGAATATTATGCTCATTACAGGTGCCAAACTGACAGCCTTTGAGATTGAAGTTCCTTCTTACGAAATCAAGTGCAGTAAGCAGGAGCAAGAGAAGCTTTTTCAGACATGCCTGTCAATAAGTCTCCACCTTGGTCAGGAAAAGACAGAGAATAGCTAAAATTCATCTTTGGTCTTTGTACTTTGCCTGGTAGCAAAGGGATTTTTAATGCTATTTCTATTGTTTCCACTTTCACTTTGGAAAATAATTGGGATCAATATTTTTTTCTTTGGTCACTAATAAACCCTAAAGAGGAGTAGTGTTTGATTGCCTTTATTTCACCTCATTCTTGATAAGTGACCCCTGCTTTAACACTGACCATGTACCACCATAATTAACTTGGTAGTAATTAAGTTTTGAAGGGTCTTATGTGACACTGAAGAAAACATCTAATGGAAGAAGCTGAAAAACTTACTATAGGGCCAGATACCAATGGTTATATCATGGTGTATGTAGTGTTACTTTCTGATCCCCTAAAGCTCTTGTTTTCTCTTACTTCTTCTTAAAATAATAGCTTCCAGTCCCTAAATTCCATGAATGCTGTCTGCTAAGCTCCTGCTGGTTTGCCTTTTTGTGGAGCAGCTGAATTGTCTGATTTTCAGGTGTGGTTTGTTGGGTTCATAATAAAAAACGACAGGAGAAAAACTTCCAGAACTTACCTATTTATTTCCTCTGCTCTGTGGAAGAATCAATTTTGTCTAGTCTATTCCTGATGGATATTTGTCTAAGATGTCCTCAGAAGTTTTTAAAGAATGGAGTGTCTTTATGGCAAGAATGACCTTCCATAAGCGCTGTACTATTTAATATAGGCAGTGGACTGGACAAGATGGGTCATCTTCATGGTGTGAGTGCTATCAAATAATTTCCTGGCTCGCCTCTACAGGGTTAATTAAAATAGTTCCTCCTTTTTTGCTGAAACTGGGACTGTCAGTCCCCTAAGAAAATTAAGTCCCAACTTTAGGTTATGTTTTTATTGTGCTTTCTGTCTACCCTAATTTAAGTCTTTAGTTGTCTCACAAAGATCCAAAGATATAACAGCATGCGAAGACAGAGGCCGAGATTAGGAATGGGTCAGATTTAGCAAAGAAGCAGGAATGAGGACAGTGATGATCTTCTCAATCCTCCAGTTAACAGCTGTAAAATGGGAGCATGATACAGATTCATCACCTCTGCCTCATCCATCAAGTGTGTGCTGACCTATGAAGAAATTTAGATGGACCCAACTTAGCACTGAAAGGAACTTCTGGACAGTGGGGCTCAAACTCCCCTGTTTCGTTGGGCCTGGCAGTCAATGGATGCTTTGAAATTCAAGCAAGATGCGAAAGGTGAGATGAAATCTGACTCACCTGTTCTGTAGTTACTGTTCTTTACCCTGTGCCAGTCGCTCGTAACTTCTGTATCCACCTAGAGGAGAAACCCCAAAGGAAGAACAGCACACAGGCTTTCATTGACCATAAATCTCTTTGAAGCCATAATCTCTTCCAATGCTTCAACAAATCAAAGCAACAGCCACTGTTACCTGTTGTTCTTTAGAAAGCAACACTGGCAGAAATTGGGTCATTAAGAAATCCACAGGACACAAATGCAGATAACAGGTGCATTTCTGAAAGGGGGCCAGACCACAGTGCAATCAAATGCAAAAATCAGAGCTGGCTGTCTCAGTACAAAATCTATTTCTTCATACAAATTTTACCCCAGAATGGATGAAGTCAGTGACAGTCTCTTGATAGCCACCAAAAAGAGCCTGTGTGGAGGTAATCAATGGTGGAAGGGGAGGATCAGAGCTGAGGGACCCTGTGGGCAATGTTAAATATTCCTTCTGATTACAGCATTGTAGATGTGATCAAATTAGAACTGGGGATATGGGAACAGGTAATTGACAGCCACTCTGCCCTTCAGTTCTTCAGGCCTTTTTTTTTTTTTTTTTTCATAGAAAAAGCTCAATTTACTTGAAATGTACACAGAGATTTCTCTGGAATAAATATCATAGACTTGTGCGTTACATTTTCAAGTAAAACAAAAAGGAAGCAAAATACAAAATTGTCAACCTCCAAAACTCTGCCTAAACTCTCATTGTGATATATTGCCCTGGGAAAGCCTGCCAGGCTGTTTAACACGTTTATTGCTTGATCCTGGGAGCTCAATTTATTATTTACTGATCCTTCTCCTGTCATTGGTCATGACCACATATCTGCTTATATTATTCCTAGCAGGTTTTCCAGCACACATTGGTTAAAAAAATCAATCACTTCCTAGATCCATCATTTCTGTCCTGCTTTTGGGCTACATGTCTCAAGTGCTAATCTTCCAGTGGCAGTCCAATGCTGTTTACAGCAGCACCTGCTTTTGCCACATGAGGAAAGAAAGGCTTGCCTCTTGTTTCTTCAGCCAAAGCACCATAATAAATAGATGACATGGACAGATAAATACATATATCTCTTCAACAGTACAGGAGTTCCCTGCTGTACATTTATTTATGTTCAGCAAATTTTCACATGGTTTCACCATTCCTCTGGGAAGATGGTTCTTCACAATATCAAATCATCAGTATTTGTTTGAATTACTGTCATTTTATACTACCTTGATCTTACTTTCATAATATTACTTACATCCTTAAGTGATATCCTAAATCATTCTCATCCTCTTGTTGCTTATTCCACTCAATATTGCATACCAAGATATGAATTTCTAGTTTTATTCATCATTCTTACTGTTCATTTGTTACTTAAAGATTTTAACATATGCTTTTGAATAACATTTTTGATGGGTCTTTTTTTCACACTTAAATGTGAGGTATGGAGAATGATGTTTAGGATAACACTGGCCTATTTTTCTGCCATATCTCTTTGGAAGCAACTGCACATTTTGCTGTCTTTCTTAGAATTGGCCTAAGTTTTTCTTCTCTCATGTAGTATTGATAGTTATCTTATTGATTTTGTGAATTTTCAGATCATGCTTTTTCCTATTCTGATAGAATCTTAGAATCATTACATTGAAAAAAATCCCTGAGATCATCAAATCCGAACATGAGCCCAACTCTTAACCACAGCTGAACAACCCCATGTTCACCACTAAACCGTGCCCCTCAGCACTACACTTAAACATCTTTTAAATACCTCTAGCAATGGTGACTCCACCCCTTCCCTGGGAAGCCTGTTCCAATGTTTGACAGCCCTTTTGGTGAAGAATTTTTCCTACTATCCAATTTTTTTTGCCAATTCCTCTTGTCCTGTCACTTGTTGCTTAGAAGAGTCTGACCCCCTTCTGTCTACTACCTCTTTTCAGGGAGTTTTAGAGGGTGATAAGGTTTTTCCTGAGCCTCGTTTTTTTCCAGAATGAACACCCCCAGCTCCCCCAGCTGCTCCTCATCAGCCTTGTGCTCCAGACCCTTCCCCAGCTCTGTATCCCTCCCCTGGCCACACTCCTGCACCTCAATGTCTTAATTGTTGTGAGTGGCACAGAATTGGACTCAGTACTTGAGGTGTGTCCTCACTAGGATCAAATTCTATCCTTGTTTTCCAAGTCTCTTAATTCAGGTAATTATGATCCATTTTCACACTTTCTCTGATGTTCACATCTTATTTACTGCTATGTCCGACTACTACTGTGCTAAGTTTTGCACACGAAAGACTCATAACAAATGTGGTTGGTTGACCCTGGCTGGACACCAAAGGTGCAGCAAAGCACTCCTCTCTCCAGCTGGACAGGTGAGAGAAAACAAAGAAAGGCTCATGGACAGATCACTCACGAGTTACAGACTCGACTTGGTGAAATCAGCTTAATTTATTACCAAACAAATCACAGCAGGATAATAAGAAACACAAACCAATCTTAAAACACTGTTCCTCAACCCCTCTCTTCTTCCCAGGCTCAACTCCACTCCCAAATTCTCTACCTTTTTCCCCAGCAGAGGCACAGGGGGGACTGAGAATGGGTACTGCAGTCAGTTCATAGTGTGTTGCCTTAGTTGCTCCTTCCTCCTTAGGGACAGGACTCCTCACACCCTTCTCCTGCTCCAATGTGGTGTTCTTCCCATGGGAGACAATCCCCTGTAGCAGACTGACCCTGTGAAGACACCAGGCAATTGCCAAAGCCTCTCTATCACTCCCCTCCACAGCTGGACAGGGAGAGAAAATAAAATGAAGGGTTCATGGGTTGAGATAAGGACCAGGATAGATCATTCACCAAATACCATCACAGGAAAAACAGGCTCAACTTGGGGACGTTAATTGAATTTATTACCAACAGAATCAGAGCAAAAACACCTTCTCCCCACCCCTTGCTCCTTCCCAGCCCTGCTTCCTCCCCTGCTGTGCAGGGAGACAGGGAATGGGGGTTATGGTCAGTTCATCACACCTTGTTCCTGTCACTGCTTGGGGAGAGGAGTCATTCCCCTGCTGCACGGTGGGGTCCCTCCCATGGGAGACAGTACTCCTCAAAATACTCCAAACTGAGTCCATTCCATGGGCAACAGTCCTCCCCAAACTGCTGCAATGTGGGTCACTCTTCCATGGGGTCAGTCCTTCAAGGACAGGGCTCTTCTCTCCATGGGGCCACAGGTCCTTGCCAGGACCCTGCTCCAGCACAAGCCTCCCACAGGGTCACAGCTTCCCATGGGCATCCCCTGCTCCAGCGTGGGGTCCTCCAGGAGCTGCAGGAGGATCTCTGCTCCTCCATGGACTCCCATGGGGTGCAGGGGCACAGCTGTCTCACCATGGGCTGCACCATGGGCTGCAAGGGAATCTGTGCTGCAGTGCCTTGAGCATCTCCTGCCCCTCCTTCTCCACTGACCTTGGTGTCTGTAGAGATGTTCCTCTCACATGTTGTCACTCTGCTCTTCCCTGGCCGTAATTGCAAACTGCACAATAACTTTTTTTCCTTCTCAAATATGTTATCACAGAGGCATTACTATCATCCCTGATGGGCTCACCCTTGGCCAGTGGCAGATCCATCTTGAAGACAGTTAGCACTGGCTCTGCTGGATGTGGGGGAAGCTTCTGGCAGCTTCCCACAGAAGCCACCCTACCCCTCCCATAAAACTTTACCACACAAACCTAACACAACAAAATAAATAATCAGGAGGAAAAAAACTCAAAGAGGGAAACACAACTGAAGACAGTTGTGTGGGTCATACATCCTGCCATTTAGATGTATTCCTGATTTCAAATCCTCATTTTTTAGAGTTTTTTATTTAAAGACTCCAAGGTTGATCAGTTAGATGGTAAGGTTGGCTGTGCACTATTTTAGATAATCCACAGGAATAGTCAATTCTTAAAGAGATATTAATTTTCAAGTTGTCTCACTGAAAGCCCTCTGATGTGATCAAAATCACAGCATGGGCAGTAGGATGTTACAAGGCCCTAACATGGGGAAGGGGGCTCAGAGACAATTTTGGGGAAAAGTTAAAACGTTGTGAGCAGCCAAGAAAGCAGAAGGGTGAAAGGGAAGAGGAAAGTTTTTATTGTTTGAAACAACCTTCTGAGACTGTTTAAACTTAATTGAAACCTGTCTGTAAACCCAGATTAGGAACATTGAAATGTAATAATAATCTTTTCTGTTCACTTTTACAGTGACTGAACTTTTTTAAGGACTTGGAAAAATAGTAGCTAATATTTTGAGGATATGTGTCTATTTCTTTTTAAGGAATGCTTATATTTGAATTTCTTAAACACAACATAAAGCCTCTTGTTTTTCTTTCAAAATTACACTCTGTGCCAAAGCAAATCTTTCAACAAAATGGAAGTTTTCCTTAACTGACCTGTGCTGGAGCTGTTTTGTTTTTGTCCTAAAAGAGATTCTGGCAAGGACACTGAAAGTTCCAGATTTGCTCTGTGATTCTTGCTTGTTCTGTGGCTCTCAACTGGCCGTCCATTATTTATTGCAGCACAGTGTGTGCCTTGATGACCCTGAAAAATAGGTAGAGTCCACAAAGCAAAGCAGAATCTCTGCTCAGAGAATTTTATGATCTTTTGAAATACTTTTGGAAGTTATAGAAAGCAGCAGAGTTCTCACCACTACCACTGTACTGAGTCCTGAGGCTGTTGGGGTAAGGTGTATTTTTCAGAGCTGCTGCACTCACAGAACAGTCTCTCTGGATGATGAGCCACACTCTACAGGAAAACAGCTACTGCAGTCTTTGCTACTTTGGTATCACACAATTGCTGAGGTTGGGAGTGACTTCTGGAGATTGTCCAGCCCATGCCCTGCTCAAATCAGGCTTAGCTAAAACAGGTTGTTCAGGGCTATGCCCAGTTGGGTTTTGAATACATCCATGGACTGAGACTCCACGTCTCTTGGGACAACATTTCAGTTCTTAGTCATCCTCCCAGTGAAAATGTTTTTTCTTTCCTGTGTGTCAACTCATACCTGTTGCCTCCTGTCCTTTCAGTGGGTACCACTGAGAAGAGCCTGGCTCCCCCTTCCTTACACCCCCCACACTCCCCCGTCGGGCACTTGCACACATGGGTAAGATTCCCTCTGAGTCTTCTCTTCTCTGGCTGAGCCAGCCCTTCTCTTACAACCTCTTCTTATATATCAGATGCTCCTGTCCCTTAAATATCTTTGTAACTTGCTCCAGGACATACAAAACTCTCTTGTCCTGGGGAGCTCAGCACTGGACACAGCACTCAGAATTTGTGGCATCAGTACTGAGCAGAGTGAAAGAATCCTGCATCCATCCCTTAAAACTGTGTCTAAAAAGGAGGAAAGCTTTATTGGGAGCACAGTGAAGGCGACATCAGAGTTTTGAGCTGCCTGGAGGTCTATCTAACTTTTGTCTCTATGCTGCATTGCATCTTGTGTTGCTTTCAGAGCAAAGACTCATGTATCAGTAAGAATGCCCTGCCTTTGTATGATGTTTACTCCTGATCTAGATTAGTCTTGATGAAGACTGTGTGTGATTGAAATTGGATGCCCAGGGACTCTTTGCCCCAGAGAGGTTTCTAAGCATTCTAAGTGCAGCATTGGGGTGTGCCCTGGTATGAAATGAAGTAAGGAAGGCTATGTGATATGCTTCTTTTGAAACACAGCTCTTATGAAAAATTCAAGAGGAAATGCTTTCCTTTTGTTCACTGCCAGTTCATCTAGTTTGCAGCTACAGAAAGAGAGATTATTATTTTGGGGTACTTTAATGTGTGGGAGCTTTTAAGTAGATATAGATTTGTTCTGTTTGTTGTCAAGGTGCCAGAAGTTCTTGAAGCCTGATAATGCTTTTTCCATGTTTTATTCAGGTTGTCATCAGTAATGAAATATAATTTAATTTTACTTTCCTATTATATTTTTCTCATCTCGCTATCAAAAAAAAAATGTGCGGAATATTTTTATCACTGCTTACAAATAAGGGAGTTTTGCAAACAAATGTATGCAAAAAATTAATGTTTTTGTAGAAAGGCTTTAATTTATTATTTAGCTCTATTTCTCCAGTGATAGTAAAAACATGCTTTTTATGAACATCATAGTACCTTTAATTCTTGAAGACAATTTACACATTAAAAATAAATTGCAAAATCCCAGTAAGTTTCAGCATGTCAACACATTTTAGATTAAGGATGGTAATTTTGATGGTTGCTAACTTTTAAATAAGTAAGTTAGACAGCTAAAAATGATTAGCAAGAGCTGGGTTTTTTTTAAAAAAAGGAGGAAAACCCACATTCATTGAGACTAGACTGATAGTCTTTTCCAGATGGGCTCTCAACACTTTTTCCTTTGCTCTATTGCTAAGAGTTCAAAGAGAAAAATAAAAAAATAATCTTAAGATGGCAGGATGCAGTCTGGAGAGGGCCTGCAAATACATCCTCCGAGACATCCATGGGATATGGATATTTGTTTCTGCCCTCTTTCTGGTGGGAGCTGGATAATCTCTCATTGCCTAGTCAGGTATTGTTTCTAGTCTTTAATGTAGCCTTTGTGTCAACTCAATGTCCATCCATGAAGCCAGCTGGCTGGCAAAGAAGGAATTGCTGCAGTGGTTCCTTGTGGTCACACCTGATAAAATAACCAATGAGGATTTCCTTAAACCAGTGGCCTGTCCCACTCACTGGAAGCATTGTTTCCCTTCAGCACTTCACTGCCATCCTCAGTGTGGAAGATCAGCAGTTCCTCCCTTCTCCTCACCCTATCACATGGACTCATTTTGTGTTCTGACTGCTTCTGCAGCATCATCTCCTGCAGCCCTGGCACCCATTTCCTAACAAAAATCTTCATCCTTTTCAATCCCCCTCATAAATTTCCCCTTAATCTTCCTCATCACACTCCCATAATTCCTCTTCTGCTCCCAGAACTGCACTTGCTTGAAACAGATCTTAAAGAGAACCAGCCCTTTGGCTATCAGGTACATTTTCTGTCCTTTTACAGATTTTTATTTAAATCCTATTTCTTTTGCATTCCTTCATTAGGTTGCTGTGAAACCTCTGTGCATTTTTGCCTCGGGATAATAGACTACATATGCATAATACATAGTTTGGATGTCAATAGATTTTATTACAGTTTAGGATAGTGGTTCTGCTTAATTTCATGCTATCCACAAACTAGGTAGTGAATTGTTGTCTCTGACAGGAAGGTTATACTATAGGCTAAATTTTACCCTGAATTACATTCAAGCATCTTTCTATCAGAGTTAGAATTTGGTCTGTAATGCATTTGGGATTGAAACAGAGAAGTTCTGGTCTCTTTATCAGACCTGACATACAATCCTGTTACATTACAGATGCACCTCCCTGATATAAAGAAAGTGAAAAATCCCCAATTCATGGTGAATTTTTGTGGTTAACAGTATCTGACAAAATACAAGTGAATGAACAGCACCATGAGGGAAGGCTGAGGGAGAAAAGGCATCCAGGGAAGCATTGCTACTTTCCTAGTAGAAGGGCAACAGCAAAGAAATGTAGGTCAGTGAAAAAGCCAGAAGCAACAGTAAAGTACTGAGAAAATTCCAGAAGAAACAAGACAAAGTGACTGCAACAGTGCTTAATCCTCATCACATCTCAGGACATACTCAAAGCAGATGTAAAACCCAGAAAGCAGCAAAGCTACATCAGTCCTTTCCCCCTCCTTCAGCAGCTCATGAGAAACAAAGCAGTCATTTTACAAACTCACCTCTTTATGTCTACAAGGTCTCAAATTTCTGAAACAAACCCCCACTGTGGAATTTCACCAACGATTCTTTCCTGTCCACTGAAGAACAAACCCAAGCAAGACACTGGTCTAGCTCACTGCATGAATAGAAAATGTTCAAGAAAAAAATGGATTTGGCACTTGGTGCTATGGTTTAGCTGATGTGGTGTTTGGTCAAAGGTTGGATTTGATGATCCTGGAGGTTTTTCTAACCCTTATTATTCTATGACTCCAAGAAATCCACACACCACTCCAGAAGGACAGCACATTCTCACCTGACTTCCCACATCTTGACTGTTGTTTCCTAGACCCTGGAGTTCAGGAATAACAGGCCCTCCCATGCAGGGAGGCTGATAGCACAGCTCATGTGTACGCTGCTTCAAGAGCAGGCTCCAGTTTATTCCAGTCAGTCAGCCACCCTTTCCCTTTCCCATGTTTGTAATCTGGATACGAGGCAGTTGTACTTTTGGCACGTGCAATTGTTACGATCCGGTTTAAACCCAGAAAAGCAAAGAAAGCTAAGTCTCTGTTCATAAACCAGAAAGAATTTAGGAGGTTCAAAATATTCCCAGCAATGACATTAAAACCAAATGAAGTTAATGTTAGTGCCAAAAACTTGATGTATTTTATTTAATAGTAAAGAAGGAAAGAGAACAGAAAAAAAGAAAGAAAATAGGAAAAGAAGTGTGTAGGGGGGGTTGGGGGGACAGGGAGAGGTGACAGGGGTTAGGTGGAAGCACATCACCCATCCGAGGGTCTCGTTGCTCCCCTCCATCGGATCTGCTGGGGGTGAGGGTCCCCCATCACCGCCATGGCCACACCACCCCACACCACCCCATGGCACCACAGCACACACCAAAGAGTGCAGAGTCCCGTGGATTAATGCACGCTTTGGGCCGGGGGGAATGGCCACGAGTCTGCCTTGCAGGGCTGGCTTGACACACTGTCCCTTGCAACACTGAGGGTCTGCTGCAGCATCTCTGGTGCTCTGGGGCAGGGTCTGGGCACCCCTTTGGGGGTCCCTGTGATGGGCCCTGTCCCCCCTTCTGCTGTGGATGAGCTTCCCCCCGGGTGAGGCCCCTCAGCTGGGCTCCTCTGCACAGGGCAGGAGGGGCGGTCACTGCGCCGCTGACCAGAGGCTTTTCCAACACCCCCAAAGCCTCTCCTCCCTCCAGCCCTTGGTGTGAGGGTCTGGGGGAGCCTGGCAGCTGATAGCCCTGGGGCTGTGGTCTCCACCTTGGAGGTGTTAAGCCTGTGCTTTGTGAATGTCCCCAGCCCTGAGTTGTTACTTTATCTTCATCAGGGAGCGGTGGAAGGCCTCAGTCAGGGCCCATTCAGGGTTTGGTAGTCTTCTCTGCAGTTTTTGTAATACAGTTTTAACAGTCCTTCAAGAAAATATTTAAGTTATAAACTATAATATTTCAGTCTCTGAAAGCAATAAATAGAACAAGGAATGGAGAGCAGGAAAAGGTATACAAGCATTAGGGCCACACAAGAAATTGGAATATTCTTCAAAAAAATTTAAAATCTAGCTGGCGTCCTGAATCTCTCTCCTGTCCCAGATTTAGTTTCTAATAATGTCCCATCTGTGACACACAAGATCACTGGGGCATTTTTGGGGTTGATTCATCCAAATATAAGAGATCCTACCCACAAGGATGCATCTCTTCTGTACAGAACTGACTTTGTGGAAGCACATAATTGGAAGCAATTAATCACACCAAGGACAAACAAACTTAGACATAAATCATTAAGCTAACAAGAACATGATCTGCTTCTCTACCTCCTTCCATCTCCTCATCTGCCTCTACACAGCTTGGAATAAAGGCCTTGGAAATGTTACTAGTGCATTTTATGGCTTATAATGAGAGCAGGAGGGCTTGCTTCTTTTTTTCTTTGTATTTTTTTCCCTTGTGTGACTATGATGTGAGCATGTCTCTGTAGATCTTCCATACTGAGACCCCCAGCCATACATAAAGAGAGAGTACTCTATTCAGCCATCATTAACCATCTTTTGCAGCCTTGTACTATGTCACCAATGTACTGTCCATTCAGCAAGTTTTCATGCTTGAAATATCCACACTGACCCTTGAGATGTGTCAGCTAGTTTGTGTAACAAACTAGTTCTGATAACGTGCCTTTATGACCACTATCTGCAGTTTCTCAGCTCTCATTCACATTCATCATGCAGTACAAGAGCCTTGCATCTCTGACCTCATTGCCCATGACCCACTTGTAATACTTTAGATTTTATGGTCTTATTGTTGAGCTGCACTTGGAGTGTATGCTTTTCCTACTAAACTCTCCTTGAGAAAGGTGTCTCATCAGAGCATTTGCACTTCAAAGTGCTCTAGAAGGGCCCGAATCAGCAGCCATCTCAACAAACACAGCTTCTAGCTGGAGGAGAAGCTGGCTTGTGTCCTTCACAAAGGGCAGGTGCTTTAGGAAATGAGAATGAATTACAAAAGGACAGGTAACAGATCCTGGTCTCTTCTTACTCCATATGCTTTTATGTCCAGAAAAGCCCCTAAACTGGCTGGTGCAGGAAACACCCTCCAGTTAACTGGTTGCCAGGTGATGGGAATCCTTGAAATGGAGAAGTTACACAGCTGATTATATTCTTGTCCTTTGTAATGTGAAATAATGATATTTTTGATACAGACAATACCAAGAAAAGACTAACTGGATAAACCAGCTAGCCAAAACAGATAGTTTGGATTTTGACTGGTGTAGACTTGAAGAAGCAGGGGCACAAGGGTGATCACAAGTACATGTACATCTACACAAGAGAGCCTTAAGTATGCAAATGAAATGTCCAACTGCGACAACTCTGTTACAAAGAAGAATCAGCCAAAGAGAAGAAAAAAAAAATGATGTGTAAATTTTGTCTACACAAAAGGCTGTCTAGGTAACAGGATAATTCAATCCCCTGGAAAGGTATTTAGTCAGAAACATGCAGTTCTGTCCCACGGGGTGCAATCTCTGAATAGAGGGATACTTGAATTGTTGCTTTTTATGTTTAACTAGAGAGGAAGATCTAAACTTCCTTCTCATAACTAGCAAATATCTTAGATTTATATGAAATCTAGATGACCCAGGTGATAGGAGTCCTCTTCCAAACTCAGGAAATTTATCTAAAATATAGTAAACAAGTCAGTGATAAGAGCCAAGTCCACCCCTACTTAAAATCCTTTTAGGGACACCTCTTTCACCCACCTTTATACATTGCAATGTATGTACACCTCTCTCTGAACTAGCTCCAAGCACAGTCAATGAAGAGAAATAAGCACATGGGGGATCTGAATCATCTGGTCTATTTTAGCTCTCTACTTTAGGAGATGAATCACCTCTTGCCTGCTTCTCTCTGGCTACATGGGAAGTCTGATTACTGGTTCAGATGCAGATGATTACCTTGTAGATGTTTCTGTTGGAAATTATGTGTATTATCTTTCAGAACTCTTTGATATATTGAATGATTGTGTGAAGAACTGAACCTATGTTTAGTTTTTGACAGTGAAGAGGACTAACTGAGTAATGACATGAGATGGCTGCAATGACTGGGGGAGAAGAGATTAGTCCATTCTCAGTCCCTTGTAGAGCCCAAACTGTGAAGAAGGAGTATCTCCATGACTAGCAGAATTAATGTCCCATACTTTGTCACCTGGCATTCCTAGATGGAAAGGCAGAAACAGGGCGAGTGAGGTGGTACCACACACTGAATTCTGCATCTTCACTCCTCCCTATGCCAAAACTGTTGCTGCTTATTGTGCAGACTTGCCTAGAGACTTGGGGCTGTTGAATTAGCAGAATTAAGCAGTCAACCTGTTCATTTGCAGTAGTTTACAAGTCTCTGCAATGTCATCAGTGCAATTCCTGTCTGTGGTGGAGAAAAGAGCTTACAGAAGAGGAAATTTCTGTGGATAAGATCAATATCATTTAGAATAAATAGGCTGCTGGTTATATCCTGGCAACAAAAACAAACAAACAAACAGCGACAACAAAAACTCACTCAAAAACAAAACCAAAAACCACCAGAAACCATGAATTACTACTAGCATTTTGAAAATAAAATTTGAAATAAAAAATGAATCACAGAGAAAGAAGTTAATTATGTGTGCAAAACCCATGCAGTATTCAAACAATTTTGAACATCAAAAAGGGCCACCTCTCCAAGTCTGAAGGAAAGAGAGAGAAAATTACTAATATTAAAAATACTGTGCATGAGCAAGGAAGTCTGTTGTTAAAAAAAAACCAAAACAAGCAACTAACCAACCAACCAAACTAAAAGCAATAGTGGTAATCTGCAAAGAGAGGACTGGTCATTTCAAAAGGTTCCCAAATGCCTACCAGATAAAAAGAGCACCACAGCAATTTAGCCACTGTCTGAGGAGTATCCCCCAAATATATTAGGGACTCTGTGGGAAAACGAGAGGAGTGATAATTCTACCAGAGACAGATGAGAAAAACTGCTGTTCCTGAAGAAGGTTTCTGTTCCTGGAGAAGAGGCCTGATCCTTCTACTTGATCCACAAAACAATAATTGATAAATTTCACGGACATGAATTTACCTACTTTGAAGTGTGGAAGGAGCAACCCAGGACACAGACAGGTGATGCCCTGGTCTGAGGCATTCCAAAGTGCCCAACTGTGCACATGTGCCAGCCTCCCAGTAGATGCACAGTAAGAGAAATGTGGGATAACAGCCTCTGCAGCTTTATCCAGAACCTACTTTTGTTTTAATCAATTATCTAGCTTTTGTTTTCAGGAAAGTGATTATCTCAAGCAGTAACCAAAATGAAGTGATGAGACTCTTAAGAATGGTTAATATCCAAATTCAGGTCTCTTTTTCTTCTCTTTGCATTGATTGAGAAAGAAAAAAGAGCAGACATTACCTGTGGTTGCTACTAGGCACCATAACTGTCTGAGGGGTTTTTCATGGAATTAAAACTCTTAGTTAAAGAACGAAGAAGTCACCTTCAGTAAAATAAATATTCTAACAAAACTTTGCAATGTTGACAAGAATGTTGGCTCCTGCCCCTGCCCCCTGTGTTATCTGTCTCTGAAGGCACAGCACAAAGGAAATACAGTCTAAAAGATCAATGACCTTTGAACAAGAAAGTCTCTGAGAACAAAGTTGCGTTGAGTTCTTGTCAGTAAATTTAGTATTCCTTTCGTGAAACACAATTTAGTCAACCTATTAAATGCAACCATAGATCTTATTAATGAAAAACTGCTAATTTAGTTTTTCTCCAATTATAGTGTGAGTTTTGGTGTAGAAGTAAAAAAAAGAAACACTAAAACCAACTTCTGATTTCTCCAGCCTTTCCATTGCCTACAGTAGAAAAACAAAATGAAAAAGTTTTCTTCAGGCAAGAGAACAAGAAAACAATTATCTCCTTCTTCCCTTTTTAAATTCCCTTTTCACTGCCTACCTTGCCATCTCCCTTTATAGAGGGATTATTATCAGAAATAATAAAATCTATTCCCTAAGGACAAAGGATGAGTAAACCTTATGGAAGGTGAGATTTTCTGAACCATTCATTTGAAAAGTCATTTAGTATTCATAACCCTTTCATTCTAATTTAAATCTGTATGGGTTGAGCCAGTTTTCTCTTGGACCAGTTTTACACCTGAACAACTCCTCTGGGAAGGCTTCTCTCCCGCGTTGAATTTTGCACAGTGAATTATACCTGAAAGAAATGAGTGCTAGATGCTACAGCCCTGCTCTGGGACAATTCTTTGTGCACTTTGCAGGGTAGAAGATGGTTATCTGCAAGACATAAAGCAGCAGAGATCCTGGGCCCTTTGCCATTTATGGGGTTACTGTAGACTTTCAGTAGCTCCAAAACCAATAAACTTTGCAGGGATGATTCAGATGTGAGGTAAAAGAATCTCCTATGAAGGAAGAAAGTATGGATGTGAGCTCTACTCCTTTTTCCTGTCCTGTCCTCTCCCCCTCAAGGCAGCCACACACAAGAGAGCAGCAGCCTTGCAGCTGTATAGCTGGGACAGTCCTATGTTCTACCCAAGCCAAACAGCTCCTGCTTTGTGAAGACAAAGCCTTTCAGCAGGACATGGTGGCTGGTCACAGCATCACACTACAGGGGCTGACTGTGTTCCCAAACCATCCCTCTTCAGAGAACAGTTTAATTTTTATCTAAAAAGGAATGAAACCTCAAGTTGGAAAGAGTTCTTTTACAGCCCATGTAAACATGGGAATGAGAAGGCTGCAAATCTGTCTGCAAAAATACCCCAGACTGCTGTTTCCTTGTGTTGAGAGAAAGCTACTGAGGACAGGACATAATTGCCTCTGAATTACAACAACAACAAAAAAAATAAAAAACAAAAAAACACACACCAAAAAAAAAAAAAAAAAAAAAAAACAAAACCAAAAAAATATTACCGTTGAGTATATATTTATATATTTTTCTGGGAAGCTATTTCTGAATACAGAGGTCTGAAATCAGCGTGAGAATATTCTAAGACTGTTGCATGTATCATCCACCCAGGAGCCAGAAGTCAGGAATACATCATGGCCTGTGAGACTGCAGGTTTTGGGAACAACCAGTTCACCATGGGCATGCTCAGAGGCCTGTTAGCCAGGTCACTGCTGGCTTGATGGGCAGCACAACATCAGTTCCTCAGCCGCTGTAGGCTTGAAAATCTAATGTGGTAATCTTCAAAAGCCCTTTAGATCATAGATAAAAATTATATCTATTACCCAGGAAAGGAAAGCTAAAATAAAATGGCCTAAGAAAATGTCAGTTTGTGCCTCATCCTTGTTTCAGAGTTTCTACCCCTCCTAAGACAGGCAAGCTGTAACCTTGCCAATTGGGTGATGGGTTTTCCTTCCTGTTCAATCAATTCTTCCCAAATTCTTCCCCTTCCCTAACAGAGGACCTGATCTCTTCTTCCTCCATTTCCTTGGTGTCTTTTGCACTAAGTCGTGAAAATCAACAGTGGAGACTTGTGTGAGATGTCTTCAACCTTTGTGGAATTTCCCATTCATTCCAGTGGATTGGAGCTTTTTTGGCCCAAATCTAGATACAAAATGTCAATAATGTAAAATTTCCCAAGCAGCTGTAGGACCCCTGGAGAAGTGTCTAATTTTAAAGTAGTAAAGACAGTTTATTTGGACTCTATTTGTAATGTAAGCATAATAGGGAATATTTCAGGGCCAGATTCCAAGTGTCTAGTAAATGAAAAATATTCCAGACTCAAGAGGAAATACACTTGCCCGACACCTTCTAGGATATTTATTCCTGACAGCATGTGAGATACATGAGAACCTAAATCTTAGAATTTTTTTTTTCTTGTAATTTAGGCTGCTTGGCCATACTTATTCACACATTCCCCAATGGACTCTACTTAACCCACTTAAAAAACGTAGCATGGAGGAAATGTTGACATTGTCATCATTCCCATATTGACAATGTAATACCTCATTATAAAGCATCATCAACACGTTTTACACAGTATAAAATTAGAAATTGTTTTTATGAGCACTTTGCTTCAGTGTGAATAGAGATTGAGTGCTGAAGTGGGTGCTGCTTGCCTCCTGCAGTCCTTAACCCTCCTATAACCTTCTGCTGAGGCAGGGGCACAGAAAGTCTAAACCCTACAATCAACAAGCAAAACAATTCCAGGAGGTACCTTGATAAATAAGGCATTCGTCAAACTTGGTGTCTGTAATTGCCTAAGACAAGGAAATTGAAGTGGAAATACATCTCAAAAAGCAGAATTATCACAGTGAAAACTTCCAGAAGATGAAGCAGCACTTCCAAGAAGCATTTTGACAGTTCTGCTAGGGATGAGCTGCAGGAGAAAAGTGTAAGGTTGCCGTTTTGGCCAGAAGTTGCTGGAAGATTGAACACCTTTGTGCTTTGGAGGGCTGTTCATCCCCGTAGGAAGGCTCAAATCAGCCGAGGGGCTGTGTTAAGCTGGTCACTTGGCAGCCTCACAGAGAAGGCTGGCTGAAAAGCGAGAACAAAATTTTGTGAAAAGGATCAGCTTTTGACAGTTTTCTTTCTTTTCCTAGAGAAGGCTTCCCAGACTTTATTGGTAAAATACACCAAGAGAATTACCATAGCTGGTGTCCAGACCAGGAGGGGACTAACAGGGTTAAATAACTCTCACAGGTGCTTTTAAGAATGCACAGCAAAAATAATGGTTTAAATGCCTTCTCTGAATGACTTGGACTTGATTTCCCAGATGGCAGCTCATCTCCAAGCTTTGGTATCTGGGAGGCAAGCAAGGCAGGGTCCTGGCTTGAGTTGTCACACATTATATAAAAATGAAATATTAAAGTAGGACCACAAAAGGGCTATTTATGTTTCCTGTAGAACATCCTCTTCCAGACAGATGGCCCTGAAACAAGCTCTTGCCTGGTCTAAGGGATTTTTGTGCCATCTTCCTTTGTTGTCCTGAGTCATTCTCTAACTTTGATCATGAATTGCATCCTATACCTCTTCATGCTTCCTGATGGTTGCAGGGAGTGAACGTTCAATTTCCACAAACTGATGACTGAATCAGATGATGACAACCACAAGGAGTATTTATTGAGTTAGACCATCCTTTATTACATAAAACAATGTTCCAACCATTATCTGTAATCTCATTATTACCTATTATAATCTTATAACAACACAGACAGTATCCCACCTCACATGTACACCATGAGAACACGCACAGTTCCAGCACAATCCCTGCTGGCACATTTGCACACCAGCTGCCCTGTGATGATAGAACCACTGTCCCTCAGTGCAGGAACTCAGCACTTCTGTGCAATGAATCAATGTGGTTACAAAGAAGCTTCTTATTGTTTAAAATACACATCATCTCTTTGGGCATCATGCAGGGACTCTCACACATCTAATTTGTACAATAATAGCTACTTATCACCTCTTTTGTGTATTATGTTAACTTATCCCATACTTACACATTGTACTAGTTTTACATATGCATAACCTATATAGTTCACTCACTTAGCTTACTTAACACAGTAACTCCTACCTAACACAGTACTTTTACATTTACTAACTTATCCCTAATACAGCACATATACATTTTGCAGCTGCTGTGCATGAGATTACACATTACTTGATTGGTCTCTTTACTTTGTCCAAGAGCTCCACACACACTTTTCATATAATATAGTTGGTTCCTAATCCAGTGCAGCACAATCCTCTTTATTTATTCCTTGCTGTCTCAGTATTTAGCCTTTCAGCTTCTCCTTTCCCAGTTCAGCACAGTTTTTCTTTCCCTCCTTGATGCTCCAGATCCAGGCAAGCAGAGTCAAGATGATGGCAGCTACAAAACCCATCCAGTGATCAGCAGCCAAGTTAGTCCAGGAAAGCCAAACAACAAGACGGCACAGGACACAGAGCCTATACAAACCCCTCTCACCTCCCTCTTCCCTTCCTCTTCCAGCTGACCCTTCTGACTGGGCTTAAGAACCCTCCAGGAGCTGACCTGCCACACCTGAAGATGGATGGCCAGGTGAAGCTGGTGAGGGTAATCCCAGCCTGGTCTCTCTCTGAGTGCTCCAATAGGAATAACTAAAGATGGTTTGGCTGGGACACACTATCGTGGTACAAAACACTTTACAACACCTCAGCTTCTTGGTGTGGCAACACCAGGGAAGTCGTGTTCCCAGTAGCTAGGGAGATTATCTGGGCTGATTCTCCCTTCTCCTTCTCCTTCTCCTTCTCCTTCTCCTTCTCCTTCTCCTTCTCCTTCTTCCTCTCCTCTCCTCTCCCCCAGCAATCAAGTGTCTTGATAGATCTCCTTGAGGTTTTGGCCTATATATATATATATATATTTTTTTTTTTTTTTAATTTTTTTTTTTTTTTTTTTGTCCAGAAAAATGGATCTACCACCATTCATGTTTATATCAGTGATTTCCGGCCTAGGTGTAACATAGATCACCAGGCAGGTATTTGCATGTTCATCTTGCCACAATGTTATCTATGTTCTCATTAGTCTTAAGCAAGCTATTTAATTTTTTCTGTTAGTTTCAACCAAGCATTTTAAAGCTTCAGTTAATTTCTATTTCCTATATCAGCCAACTTGCAGTTACAGTTTACATTTTACTTCATCTTTGGCAGATTTCAAGTAATTAGGGAAGGTCTTGCATACTCCTTCAAACCGAAGTACTAAATATATGTCTGACCAAAATTAAAAGGAAAAAAAAAAGAAATCTCTAGGAGAAAAAATTGTTGAAAATTTCCCAATAAACATTTTTGTGGCATTTCTATCACAATTGGAATATGAGGCTCCCTATAATTTCTTGTATAGGTATGCTCAGAACCAAATCAATCCCAGCTGGTTTCAGGAGCAAGACAGATATTGCACTACCTAGGCCTCAGATAAAGTTTTCCACTTTATTGCACCATGCTCACTGTCATTAGATGCACTGTGGACAAAGCCAGCTAAGACTTAGCAGCATAACCTTCCCAGCTCTATCAGTCAGCAGAGCTTGAAGTCTTTGTCTACCACTAATCCAGATACCCTCCAGCTTCCACTTGGGGATAGTATGAATGAACCAAAGGACTAAAATGAAAGCCAGACGAGCAATGAACTAAAATCAGTTCAGCCAAGGGCAGGAATCTCAGGTGGTTGCAGTCAGATGATCTTCCCTGAGAGAAGCCAAAGCTTTGTGAGGCCAGAGTTAACATCCTACTTAAATCTCTCAGCAGGGACAGGGACAGAATTGATGATCAACCTAGTTGGCTCAGAGTGAGTAATGACTCTACCATTTGTTGTGCTCGTTGTATTTCTCCTCCCCTGTCCTCTCTTCATCCACATTTCTTAATCCTATGAAGCTTCTCACATACCTGCTGTTAGATAATTTGAGCTGAATATTCCTGATCATTGCCCTTATGTCTTGCCTGACCAATCCTTGGATATGAAACTTCAATGATCTATGAAACAGAAGCATGGATTCAGTATGAAACTATTTTTCCTCCTGTAGCAGAAGTGGACTATATTGGGATGTAGCAAATGTATTTTAAATGTTTGTGGTACTGTTAAGTGGAGCTGTTTCCCAGAAAACACTAATCAGATGTCTCCTTAAAGAATGCCATGATACTTCTTAAGAGAGCTTTTGATAATTTAGTGGGAATTTTTTATAACATCAAGCTATTTTCAATAGCATTCATCAAATAAAAGATAGATATGTTCATCTGATTTAGTACATTTGTAACCAGTATGATCAATTTCTTTTTAGCATACATACCTACTTTATATCTAGACACTTCAAAAGGTGAACAGTCAGCTCCACTGATCAAACCTGAGGATGAACATCAGCCTTTTTGCTTATCTAGTTCTGTTACTTCAATCATGCACAGCACAAGAACTTCTGATCCCTGCCCTGCTCTCATCTTCCAGTTCAGGGTGCTGATGTGACAGACAGATGTTTGGACTGTTCAGTTTGAATGAAAAAGTTGAAAGCAAAATTTCAGCCAGGAGCTGTTAGTCCAATGGATTTATTTCTAACTGAGATGTGAAGAACCATCTGCTTTTGGAGCAGAGATTTAAGTGCTATCTATCTCCAGGTGTTCCCCAGCATCTGAGCTCTTCCCTTGCAAACACATGGAGCTCCTCTTGCCTTCGTAAGCACGTCAGTCCTTAGAATCCATTTACACTGCCATGAAGTTTCAGCTGGCCAAAGCATACAGAACACTAACAGCTTTGAAAAGTAAGACAGCTGTGTATGAGGCAAAAAGAAATAATTATATATGCATGAGGCATAAAGAAAGAATTACAATAAATTACATTAGAGACAATTAAAATAAAAATCAGGTAAATGCTCAAAGACAGGAGCCGTATACATGACATATTCTCTGGTTTCTTCACGGGGGCTAGACTATGTACTTCCTCTCTAAAAGCCTTTGGAGCTTTCCTGGTATTAGATCTACTTTTCTACAGTGAAATCAAATGAAATCACCTTATGAAAAAAATACAGACTGGTTAATTCCTGTTGTAAATGGAATTGACAGTTGTAAAATGCCAAAAGGTTTTGTGTAATAAGTAGCATGGAATTTCATGTTCTTTCTCTAATTTTCTAGCTGAATTTCATTTTCTTTTTTCCTGTGGAGCTGGATTGTGATGTCCTTTAGGTCTAATAGGAGGCTTTTGATAGAAGTATCTTTGTCAGCTTCCTTTGTCCAGACCATTTGCTTTGTTAGACAGCTGGGTCTTCCTTTCTTTTTTTTCCCTCCCCTTTTTTAATTAATGTGAATCCCATTGCAACAAGAAAAGAAAACTGATCTATTTTGCTTTTCCAACTAACACAGATCTAACAGAATTATTCCCTTGCAAATCCTCCTTCCATACCATGTTTTATTCACAGTTTTACCAGTTCTCATTCCTTAATAGGCCCAGCTCCATGTGTTTCTATTTGATCATAATGTGATGAAACCCAAAAAATCCAGCATCTGTTTCCTCTTGATGCATCATCCTCATCCTTCATCAGCTACTACATCCCATACCACAGTTCCACCACCATTTTTTTTCCTGTCTTTTCAGTTTTTTCTTTGTCTCACTGAATGTGTTGATTTGGACCTGCTGAGGGGTAATGGTGAGGTTGCTACGCCACTGAGTGTCTTGTAACTATGGCTGATTTACTGAACAGTTCCCAGCTTGCTCCTGCATGGCCTTTCTGTAAATGAAAATTAAATTATTCTTTAATTATGACCAGTATTTCATGCTACAAAGCACCAGGCACCCTTTCTCTCCGTTTGCAATAATCCAAATTGCACACTACAGTTGAGTTACAGCTGAGCGTCCCGTGACAGACTGTTAATTTAGGTGTTTCCACTTTGAAGTCCTGCTTGCTGATGTTAAGTACATGCCATGAACAGTACATGAAACAACACAAACATGAGCAGATGAGGAAATAATGCTTTAATATGATTGATCATAAAGTATAAAAAAACCCCACTAAAAATGGCTCACTGTACAGGACCCAAAATGAAAACGTACAGCAGTGAAGCTTCTCAGAGCTTTGCACACTCCCCTACTCCATTCTTCCATGAAAATACTGCCTTTTAAGATGTTTCTACGCAGGCAATTTCTCTTGGGTCTAAGGGTTGTACTTCATGGTATGAGAAGCAGTCAGAGCACTGCACTCGGAGTGGTCGTCATGGTGAAGCAACTCCTTCACTAGAAGCTGTGAAGCACAATTAGATCTGCAGTGTGGACCACGAGTGGTGAAGACAGTGTGCAGGGGGATTTGGAAACCTGGGCTGAGATCTGACACATGTTGAAAGGGAGCTCTGTGGAACACCATGGCTCCCAGCCCCAGTCTCCCTTCATTTTGCTTTGCCTGGCAGTGCTGCCTCACAGTAAGGCCAGACACAACTGATAAAATACTGTCTGTATCTTGTGAGTACCTCACAGCTTCTGCTGGGTCTCCCCAAGTATGTGTAACTTCTTGTCTGGGAATGGAAAAACATAATTTGGCACACAGTCTTTTACAGGTGGATGGGCCACCCAGGCACTTGAATAAAAAGGATACTCTAGCTCTATAACTAGCTAGGAGACCCAAAACCCACTTGGAGCTTAATACTGGTGAGGAACATACATGACAGCAAGAAAGGCCTGTCCAGGTGTATCAGCAGCAGTGATGTGGTGTAGAAAAATTAAGGAGTTCCAGACCAGTGGTTCTGGTGATCTCTACAGTTCAAGGCAGCTCCTGAAACATGCAGTTTATTTGCAAGGGTCGTGGGTGCAGGAGCTCTGCTTAAGCTGCCAGCCACAGCTTAGAGCATGCCCCAGAGAGAGAGAGAGAGAGAGCAGGAGACAGAGAGGTAGAGAGAGAGAGATCGAGAGAGAGCTGAAGTCGAGAGAGCATCCTCCCCAACAATATGGAAATGTGGAACTGCTGCTGAATGGGAGAGACACCCAGTGAAACAGAATACAGAAAAGTGTTCCTTACCTTCTTCATCTAGGTTTGTACTTCAAGAATTCCAGGCCTCTGAGACCAGAGGGAATGCCTAGAAAAAGGAAGACCTGCCCTAATTACAGGAGGACCAGGTTTGACTCTTTAGACACACAGGAGTACCTGGAACCTCATAGGATGCATCTGTGAGTGCTGAGGCAGCAGGAAATTACACTGTGAGTCCACTTTCAACCATCTTTGAAAGATGATGGTGATCAGGGGATGTTTCTGAGGACTGGAAGAAAGCAAATATCACCCCTGTCTTCAAGAAGGATGACCCAGGGAACCTAAAGGCTGGGAAGCCTTACCTCAGTCATAGAATCATAGAATGATATAGGTTGAAAGAGACTTCTAAAGTTCATCTAATCCAACTCCCCTGCAACAAACAGGGACATCTTCAACACCAGCAGTTTTCTCAGAGCTCTGTCCAACCTGAAATTGAATGTTTCCAGGGACAGGGCATCTACTACTTCCCTGGGAAACCTGTTCCAGTGTTTCACCACCCTCATTGTAAAAAAAACCCTCCCCTATATGTAGTTTGAATCTACTCTCTTTCAGTTTAAAACTATTACCCCCTGTCCTACTACTACAAGCCCTACTAAGGCAATCCTTGGGAAGGTGATGGAGAAAATCCTCCTGGTAATTGTATCCAAACATATGAAGCACATTGTGATTGTGAGTAGTCAGCATGGGATTTTGAAGGGGAAGTCATGTATAATCAAGCTAATAGCTTTCTATAATGAGATGGCTGATTCAGTGGATGAGGGAAGAGCAGTGGATGTTGTTTACCTTGACTTTAGCCTTGACTTTCAATGTTGTCTTTGTCCCTCGGAGACAAACTGGTCAAGCAAGGAGCAGATAAGTAGATGGGGAGGTGGACTGAAATCTGGCTGAACTGCTGTGTGCAAAGTGCTGTGGCTAGTGGCAAATGGAGGCCAGTCACTACTGAAGCAGCCTGAAGGATTGGTACAGAGGCCAGGAGAGTTCAATGTCTTTATTAATTACTTGGATGATGGGACAGAATGCACCCTTAGCAAGTTTTTAGATTATAAAAATCTGGGAAGAGAGACTGATAGTCCAGAGAGTTGTATTGCCTTCAGATGGATCCAGTGAGGCTGAAGAACCTCATCCAGGAACCTCATCAAGTACAACAAAAGGAAATGTGAAGTGCTGCAAGTCCAAGCAAGACAAGGAAGATGATTCTTTGCTTCTACTCAGCCCGTCAGGAATGATTTGTCCAGTACTGGGCTACCCAGTAGAGGAGAGATATAGAAAAACTGGAGCAGGTCCAGAAAACATCCATCAAGATGGTTACTGGAGCATATGACACAAGGAGAGGCTGGGAAAGAAGGCTCAGGGGGTAAAATTATCCATGCATATAAATATATGCAAGCTGGATCCTTTTCAGTAGTGCCCAGTGATGAGGCAAGAAGAAATGGACATAAATTGAAATGAAATGCAGGAAATGTCATTTAAACATAAGAAAACAAACTCTTTTACACCATAAGGGTGACCACACACTGGAACAGGTTGCCCAGAGAGGTTATGGAGTCTGCACCCTTGAAGACACTTGAAACACATCTGGGCATAGGCCCAAGCAAGTCTGTGTTTGCTTATCCTGGTTTGAGAAAGGAGAGGTAGAATTATATGATGTTTACAGGTCCCTTTCAATCCCAACGATTCTGTGGAAATTCCCTCTCTTACCCTATGCTACAAAGTGTTTTTTTCCAGAGTATGAAGGAGTTATGAGTTCCTTAAAAACCTCTTAAATCTGTTGTCTCCGTAAAAAAAGAAATTTCCAATCTAACTCCCTTTAGGCAGTCTTAGCCTTCTGATAAAAGCAAGTATTCAGGTGCCTGCTGCTTCCTGGACGACAGTTCTGCTACCTTAGGAATAAAAAAGGGGAAAACCCACACTGACTATTATCCCTTACTGGAGAAGGCCTTATGGCTGTTGTTTTCTGGCCTGTGAGGCAGTTAAGCTTTGTTGATTTCTTCAGGCTTGCACTGGAGTGGTTGTGACTTTAAATGTCCTAAGCTGCCATGAAGGTGAAAGATTGTCTGCTGGCTTGTCTTAAAAAAAGCCTTGTCTTAGGTCTCAGACAAGAGTGTCAGCAGAAAGAACATAGCATGAGATTTTCTTCAAGAATCCTGAAGAAGTTATTTCTGCTCTTTTCTGAGGTTCCTCTCTTATGGACTATGTGGACACTTTTAATTTATTTCCCCATTGGAGATGTCTGCCAGTCCTCTGCACTCAGCTCTTGAAATTTTTGACTTTTTTCACTTAAATTAGAAAGAATGGTAGTATCTGTCTTGGGGAAAAATACTGAAATCTCTGAGAATCCAGTTTTGCTCTTTTTTTTTTTTTTTTTTTTTTTTTTGACAATTGCATCAGAACTGAAGGGGTTTCTCTATAAAGAAAAGATTGGGGAGCTTTGGGGAGCTAAGCCCTGTGAAGAAGCCACAGACCACTCACTGCTGCTCCAAAGCAATGGGTGCTAGAAGGGAGCATCCTCCAGCACCTGATCTCACTATGATAAGAGAAATTATTTGAGGAAACACTCAAATGTTGGCTGTAGTAACGAGAATCTAATGAGAAGGAGAGCAAGATTAATTAAAAATGTATAAAACCTGTGAACCCAAAGTGTTAGGATTCACTGTTTGCTGTCATTAAGTCATGCTATCTACAGCCTATATTCTCACATCCAGGGATTTGTTTGATTACACTTACAGGCTTAACAATTTTCCTGTGCAGAAATTGTTCACACTATTTCTATAATATTGATTTTATAATGCTAGTGAATTTAAATTATCTCAAAGAATCTTCTTCATGCTTTTCTATAAGGTAGACACTGTAAGTGCCATAAATATTTTACTGACTCAAAAAGGCAATGAGAGTGAAATGCAACAGTAAATTCAAGGTGATGAAACATGTTTGCAGCAGAATAAGTAATTTAACTTTTCTGTTTACTCTGTGAGGATGTATGTGCTTCCAAAAGTCGAATTATAGCTAGAAAAAGTCTGAGAGATTTATTGTATTGCACCTGACCAGGGTTCATCCAATTGCATGTATTGTCTTCTAATTTGATGCATGAAATTAATGAAACAGAAACAAGGTCATCTCAAATCAAAAAGACTCATCTGTGCACAGAAAAGAATGTTACATCTAATCTAAAAAGTAGAATTGTTAGCAAGGGGCTGGAGCCTGAAAGTATGTGTAGGCAAGACAGAGAGTACAGTTAGCTGGAAGGGAAAGCAGTAATAAAAAAAAAAAAGAAAAAAAATAAATAAAAAGGTAAACCCAACTTTTTAAATTCCTTCAGATGATTACTATAACAATCTGGAAATGATCAATATGATGTTTGCATCACTAACAAAACACATCATTCCAGTTCTGTAGTGTTAAACATAGTGCCAAGGAAGACAATTTTGTGCCAAATTCTATAACACCTGGTGTTAGGAAAATATGCTTGCTATTCCTCTGCTTTTTTACTAAAACAAGACATTTCAGGACTCATTCTCCTGAAAATCTGCCATCCTTTCAGTTCTGCATGAATGTTCCATCCCTTTTGGAAGAAATACACGGTACATATAGCCAAATACCACCACTAATCATGCACTTCCTCTAAACCAGCAAGATGACCTCAAGGTGACTCCCATTCCACTGGCTGTGAAAAGCACCTCACTCATGTCAGGATCTGTGTCCTTGAGCCCTACTGAGGTGTAATTACTCATGCACAATTAGGTTTGTTTGGTTTAACTCATTTCACTGGACAGGCACATGTGATACTCACATAAAACAGGCCCTGATCTATCTGCTGGCCTGAATTCAGCACCCAGAAACATTAAAGATCAGAACAAAACCTCTTCATTTATTCATGTGTCTCCATCATTCTGCTCTGAGCCAGAATCAAAATCAGTTCTGTTAAGGAACTAATATCCTTAGTATCCTATTTTTAAATAACCATTTTCAGCAGCATATCTTCAAACACTACTTAAAGTAGTTCAGGTCTACCAGGACCTCTTCTAGATGCAGAAATATCTATCTGTGGGCAGGAAATTATGTGCCTAAGATCACACAGTTACAGAATCCTGTGCAAGCCACTACTTTCAAGCCAGAGATTTCTATAATACTATACCACAGTTGTGGAGGCTAACTGTGGCCATCTGCCAGCTGCCCACCCAGACACTCTCACTCCCTCTACTCAACAGGACAGATGAAGAAAATAGGCTGGAAAAGGTCTTGGGTATAGATAAAGACAGGGATACCTCTCAGTGGTTACCATCATGGGCAGAACAGGCATGACTTGGGGGAAAAAAATATTTTATTGCAAATTAAATAATTTTTGACAGTGAGAAACCACAAGCCCCTGCTGAGTTTTGACTCTTCACCCCTGACTCCTCTCCCTTCCATGGGATACAGAACTATACTGTAAGTCTCTGTTGTGGGACTGTCACCGTGTTTTGGCTGAGGAAGCCCTGAGAGACAGCCCTGTCTGCTTCAGGGCCAGATCCAGATTCCCAAACACAGGCTCTTCCCTACTGAAAACTACATTTGAGATAAAGGCTGGTGGAATAACTTCTTGTTAGGATAACGACAACCTTTGAACTCTGGATTTCTCACCAAGATCTAGTTCAATAAGACAGACTGAAAATGTCAGAGGAAAGCAGTAATTATTGTCCCAAAATAATTTTCTTGTGTCATTCTCTAAGCAGCTTTACACAGCCCTGCAAGTCTCCTCAAATATCCCATAATCAGTTTGCTTTTTCCTGTGGTGCATGTGGGAAATTTATTTCTTCCCTTTTTGATCAGCTACAAAATTCTGGTTGAGGCCTCTAAAGGCTTTAGTCGTTTGCTCAATGGCCCCTCAGCAAATGACCTGATGGCTCAGGCTTTTGCTGGTGTCTATTATCTTGTTTTCCTGAGGGCTTGTGTATCTAGGTGTTTAATTTATTATTTTTCCTGCCTCTTATCTTTGTCAGTTATCTTTTATCTCTGATGCTGATAGCTGTTAATCAGATGTCCTTAGATTCTCTGTATATTTGCATCAGTCAGTGCCTGGATTAAAGAGTTTGAATTAAAAAGACAGAAAGTGCAGAGCAGACCTGAAAGCATGTTAAAGGCTTCGGCTCCAGGGGCTCAGCTCAACATCTGAATCCCAAATTTCAGTTTACAAGAGGTGTCAAACCTCCTTCCTCTCTATGTTTACCAGCTATTTATAAACACCATGGGAAAGACCAAGGCAGTGTGGAAATAAATGTGCTGTGTATTTGGTCTGCTGTGAGCTGTAGAAACTTCAGTAAGAGCTAGTCCTGATCTCATGACAGTGACAACAAAATTACACAATAACAAAATAATAGTATTTCTGTTTTATGGCTAAGGGTCCGAGACAGACACTGAATGGCTAATCCTAAATCACACAGGAATGTTATGACAGACTGAAAATTGGGCCTTCCTTCCTCAAGTCTCAACCTAGTGATGCAGAAACATCAAAAAATCACAAAATTTACCTTTGAACTTTTCCAAATACGAAGGTACCAAGCTAAAAGATGAAACCAGTGCTCTTTCCAAGATGCTCATCAGCTTCGCTTAAGGCTTACCAAGATTTTTCTGTATTTTCAGAGTCCAAAAGGGTTTTCAAATCTTCCACTCACAGACAAATCCTTCTCCTTATTCCTAGAACAGACTTAAGGGCACTTTTGCACCACTTTATGCTCCAGTGAGAACTCACCCAGCTCTCGTTCAATAAGACAGACAGAAAATATCAGAGGAAAGAAATAAAGAGCACAACTGGAAAATCTTAATGTAGTTTATACAGCACAGTGATCTGTTCCTTTGTTCTTACATTCAGCTCACAGCAATATAAAAATGGTGGATAAGAAACCAAACTTCTAGTGGAAAAACAAACTGCCTGGGAAGTCATTGTCAATAATTGTGATGCAATCCACAGTCTACCAGGTAATTTTTTCAAAGATTTCCATCCTATCAATGATTCCATATTAACTTTGTGTAAAATATAAGTGTTGCTGCTAATCTGCATTTTTGTTTTGTTGGTTATAAAACATTAAAAACTCACAACAATAATTGATTACAGCACATTAAAAAAGACATTAAAAAAACTTTGGAACAGTTCTGCTTGGTTGCCAAGTGATTATTCCTGAATAAATGTTGGCAAAGCCAATACAAGCAGTAATCTCAAAAGTGACTCGAGTTTCTAAAATCCCCATTTCTTTATTAAAAAAAATAATTATTTTTGAAGAACTATTGGATAGAAACTGTGAATTTTAATGGTGCCTAGACTGTAGGTTTCTGAATTGGAAGTTGTTTTATCTGAAGAAGAGGAAGAGGGTGAGAAGGAAGGAGCAGCAGGAATAATGTGTGATGAAGAGACTGCAACCCCCTTTCCCTGTCCCCCTGTTCTTAGAATGAAGAAGTAATCTTTGGGAATCAATTTTATCCAAACAAGAACTAGAAATACTCTCATGTTCTGACTGCATAGTCATTTTCAATTATGGTTCTTATTTTTCAGTTTTTTTCTTATTTTTTAAATTATCTAGATTTGGCACACTTGTTTTGGTGATGTCTGTAAAACCTTTATAATCATAACATTTGGCACAATATAGTTAAAACAGGTGCATGCTCCCTGATATGTGGAGGAAGATTTCCCTTTCAAAGTCCACAGTAAAAATCCAAAATTTAGCTGTTTTTTACCCGGAGACGAACATTCAAATTAGAAATATCCTTTCCACAAAATGTTTAAAATAATAAAAATACAATTTCTTAAGTCAATCAATTGCTGCTACAATTTCAGTATCATACTCCTGAACAAAGTAAAAACCATACAAAAAAACAAACAAACAAACACAAAAATCATAGTTTGTACTGAAGGGATAGATATTTTTCTGGAAATATTTGATTATTGTTTCATGCCTTAACTGTTCTCATTGTTTGCAGGTGCAGGTGCTCCTGTTATCAGTTACTAGATGGTTTATGGCTAAAATGCTTTAGTTTATCCCATCAGGCATGGATAAGAGGTGTTATCAACTCAGAGGCAGGCCCTAACTCAAATTTCAGGCATCTACATGTAGTTATCTCTAGTGGGTGACTGAGCTGCAGGCATCAAAAAATGAAAATAGAATCAATACCTCTAGTATGAAACCAGCTGGGAGATACTTTAACCTGGTTTGATCAATGTGTGTTCCAAAACCAGCCTCATTTTGTGAATGAAATGTATCTTTGTGACTTTAAAGAAAGCCGAATCCATCTCCCATTCTTTTTATAGACTAGTGCAGAGACCCTTCTCTTAAGACAGATCTTAGAGAGTGTCTTTACAGACCTATAACACAGGGGGGTAATTACACTTGATTACATTTCCATACCTTAAAATCAGACTTAGAACGTGCCCTGGTTTGAGACATCACTCCTTCAGAATAGTTGTATCCAGGACATTTATACACTGCCCAGAGAAGTTACTCCCTTTCCTGTTCTTTTTTTTTCTCCTGGGGACAAATGACAAGGAACCAGAGCCAAGCTGAGAAGAGTCAACGCCTGCTTTTGAAAAATTCAGGACATACTCATCCTTTTTCCTCTGTTCCTCTCTTTTATGGTGCAAAGAAACCATGAGCTGCCTCAGTTCTCATCTAGTAATGTTTTTACTCATTAACCCTGGGTAAATAAATGGCTGCATGCTGACTAGGGTCTTTCTTGATATTAAATCTTTAGTTTTCAGCTTGAAAATGTTTTCTTTCCCTGTTGACCCTTCATAGTTTTCCATTTACTCAAGGTAAAAGACTAAAATCAAAAATAAAATATGTCATTTCTCTGTTGCTTGGGGAAATTTAAAACCCAGCTTAATTCTGGAACTGTGGTTCATGTCCAGAGCTCTTTGATAATACTGTCTATAACCAAGGGAATTGCTTAATTCTGTTCAGTTTGCTCATCTCCCCTCACACCCATAATGAGTTCCTGCATAAATTAAATGATAATTAATTGTGTGACATTTCAGACCACGTGTTGTGGATTTTAGAGTTAAGATTTCCTGATGGACTCCAATCCATGGGTTTAGTTTCTCCTTGTTTACTATAACAGTTTTCCAAGTTTTTTCACACTGAAGAATTTGCAATGTGGTTCCATGCATAATAATCAGATCAGGGTAAGGTTACATAACAAGAAAGAACTTCACTTTCATCCTCTCTAGGTAATAGATGAGCAAGTCAGACAGGAAATCAGTCTGCTTTCAAACAGGGCATATTAAAAAATGTATGATGCAACGATATCTTGTACTCCCTGGGTTTAGAGGAAAAAGCGTGGTTTGATAAACAGCCATCCTATACCCAAAGCAAAATGGTAACACAATTGCAAGTGTACAACATGAAAAAGAACCAGTGACAATACCGATACTGTGATTAATCATTCTGTTGAGGACAGCTATTTATCAAGAGATGAATTTCTCAGCAACTGTGGCTCACATGGTTTGAACCTAAAGAACCCTGAATGATCGTTGAAGGATAAAGGAAATGCTAAATTTTCACATAAGTAACACAAGCTTTGTTTCCTGGATCAGGAGAAAAATATGGAACTGCTATTCAGGCTATGATGGTTCAGCTTGTGCTTGTTGCAACAAATCACAGAAGAAGCAGCAGGAGAATGAAGAAGAAAGGTCTCAGTTTCTCCTCCAATTCTCTAAATATAAGTGTACCAAGGAGGAATGACTTCCTGGAGAAGAGAACCTGGTTGTCACCCTTCCAATGGTGGTGTTGGGCTGGTTTTGGCTGGGATAGAGATAATTTTCTTCATGGTAGCTGGTATGGGCTGTGTTTTAGATTTGTGATGCAAACAGTTGATATCAGAGGGATATTTACATCATTGCAGAGAAGAGCTGGGGACTTTTCTCCTCCTCACTCCACTCCACCAGCAAGGGGGCTGTGGGTGCACAGGGAGTGGCAAGGGGTCACAGCTGGCAGAGCTGATCTCAGCTGACCCAAGGGACACTCAAGACCACATGGCACCGTGTTCAGCATCTAAAGCTAGGGGAAGAAGGAAAAGAGGATGTTCAGAGGGATGGTGTTTGTCTTCCCAAGTCCTGGTTGGATGTAATGGAGCCCTGCTGGACACCTGCCTGCTCATGGGAAGAGATGAATGGAGTCCTTGTGTTGCTTTGCTTGTGTGCACAGATTTCATTTTCCTACTGATTCTAACCAACGAGTTTTCTTACTTTTATTCTTCTGGTTCTTTCCCTGTCCCACCCAGAGGAGAGAGTGAGTGTCTGTGCAGGGCTTGGTTGCCTAAACCACAAGCAGGTGGTCTTCACCTGCCTTCACACAGGGCCCTTGCAAAGCTGTCCTAAGGCAAAGAAGAGCTCCCAGGACATTCACCTCTTTCCAGGTGGGCAGATGTATTAACAGGCATGGAGCCCAACTAATCCCAAACCAGCCCCAAGTTTCCTACAGATCAGAAGTATCAAAGGAGGGCTGCAGAAGTCACTGCCTGAGACAACCTTCCTGCCAGAGGTGTTAGCTCAAAGTCAGCACCAGCCCTGATGATTGGGGCCTCTTCTACTGCTGATATTACTGAGAGGAGGAGTCTCATGTGTGGGTAATTGTGTGAGCACAGTTTCCCTCTGGGGAGGGGCAGCGGGGAAATGTTTGTGGTGCCAGCACATCTGTTTATGCATCTGGAATTCAGGACAATCCTTCCCCTGGCTTCAGTGAGGAAAGGAAGACTCACTGTGTGTGAGAGGGAAGTTTGCCCTACTGGCATTGTAGCTCTCCATCTGTTCTTCAGGCAGAGTGAAAAACTTCGATGTCAAGAGCGGTGACATTAACAATAAGTGTACTTTTCCCTCTCTTTTTTAGAAAAAAATACCCCATTAAATTAGGAGAATGAGAAAGAAGTGGATAAAAGTGCATAACTTTCCACAGGCACTTCTCCTCTGAAGAGAGAAAACAGTCTGGGTGGATGCTGAGTTGAAAGAATTCAAGAGTGCATATGTCAGTTAACAGCAATTTGGCTTGAATGATACCTTCCCAAAGGAAAGAGGTAACTCATAAAACTTTCCTTTTGGAAGCTCTCAGATTCCAGCTAATTAAATGCAGTGAAGTATCTTTTAAACTAGAGGTGTGCCAAGGCAGATCCAGTTGCTTCTGAGTCACTGTTGCCAAGACTTTTTATTATTAAAAACCATCTCCAACATATATCAATGCAAAAAGCCTTGGTAGTATAAAGATACTGCAGAAATGCAGCAGTTTATTTATGAGAAACTGTATCTCAATAAAAATAAGATGGGGAGGGAGCACAGGAAACCACATCTTCCTGTGAAGCTTTTGAAGTTGAACACCTGGGATAAAGCTCTGGGCCTTGGAGGCTCTGGGACTGGTGAGCACTGCAGCTGCTTTGCCAGATGAACATTTTGGGGAGACCACATCACTCCCCTCTTTAAATCTATCCCTGTACAGATGTTTAGGGCCTTCCTCCCTACAGCCATACTGACTGGGAGATTGTTGCTCCTTCCTGCACCTTCTTTCCTTGACATGACATCCCATGTGCTGGGACTTGTCCTCCAGTGAAAGTTCTTGCTTTTGTTGTGTACTCCTGGGGTTCTTCAATGCAGCCTGGGCACAACGCTCTGTTGACTGAGCAGGAGGGAGCTCTGTGGGCTCCAGGAGTCAATCTGGGGCTGTGAGATGCTACAGGGAGGGCAAAGATCATTGGAGTCTCTTTCCAAGCAAAATGCAAACTGATGTGTTTTGACTTTGCTCTCTCATAGAAATTCCCCCAAATGCACCAGCTGACTTGTACTTATTACAAAGTAAATAAATTCTCCTCAATAACCTTCATCTTTGTTCCTGGTCACAAAGCTGGAATAGGTGGAACACACTCTTGTACATAAACTAATAAATAATGTCATTACAGCTTACTAACACCAGTTAAGAAATCTGTATAGACAAAGACATTTGTTTTTTAACAAGCAGGAACAGGTGATGACAAAATCCTCACAGAGAATCCTGCCAAAGCAAAAAAAGTCTATATTACTGTTTGGGGTTTTTTTTTTTGTTTCTCACTGCTATTTTAACCTGTGATAAGACCACAGCTTTTCTCATGATGGGTAGGTTGACCTAGATTAACCCTTACTAGATTTCTGGATCATACAGAGGATGTTCAAATATGAGGGTGACAGCTAACCTCAGAAAAACTTTGATACTCACCTAATAATTCATGTGTAATACTGCATGAAAGATTGAAGTCTGTTGCAAACAGTTTTGTTTTGACACTGTATCCCTCTCCAAAAAAAGGAAACTAAGGAAAAAAAAGAGTGCTCATGACCTAAATAAGCTGTATTTTATTATGCTTAAACATGAAAAGCAAAGTAGAATGTCCATGTTTATATCCCTGAGCCCCACAGAGCCACAGATGGAGGTTGCCACTTTGAATTTTTAAATGAACGTTGTTCCCTAAAAAGTGCAGAGGAATAATAGGTAGCAGGAAACTTGCTCAACTATTGATGGTGTCATTCTGTTAGAAAGATGTAGGAAAAAGAGATAATAATGATTATCACAAAGTGGGAGAATGAGGTGGAAAAATAAACTACAATTTCAAAGCCATAAAAGCACTTGGGAGGCAGCTTTTCATCCACCTTTTTCTGTGTCTGACTTTTTCACATAAGAGCAGAGAGCTCTCAATAGAAAGATAGTTTGAAAAGATTGATGAGAGCTAACAGGACCTGATTTTTCTTTTACAAATGAGTGTGCATTTTGATTTAATATTCAGGCTTATTAAATGCAAGGGTGTAAAACTCACAGTTCTGATGCAAGACAGACCAGAAAAATGATTCTGCAAGAGGTCTGAGGCAGGGATTGTACAGCTGGGGGTGATTACTGTCAGCCTCACCATGACCTCCCGTGCTCACACTTTCCTGAGATAGATGCCTTCTTGGGGGACAGCTAAAGGGGCTGCCTTTCCTGCTTAACTACCAGAGTTCTGTCACGATCTGCTGTGCGAGCGGGGGTCCTGATGGTTCGTTAACCCATCTCAGAGTGCAAAAGACACAGCAGTGGGGACTTCAACTTAATCAGCAATGCACTTTATTGAAGTGCCAACACAATATGTGATAGATGGGAGAGAAAAGGAAACAAAGGATAGAGACAGAGAGAGAAGAGGGGACAGGGGATGTAGCTACCAACGGAGGGACGAGTCCTTGGGGCATTCTGCCTACAGATCCATCGTCTTCTGTGGGGAGATCTCAAAGGTGGGAAACTTAGAAAGTCTCTTGATAGTCCTTTTCAGAAGTGAGGGGCAACTGGCCAAGAGGTGGGGGAAATCTACAGCCATTGTTATGAGGCCCAGTGCTTTGAGAAATGGTTACAGAACAGGTCCTTCCAGTGCAGTCCTTCCCACCTTAGCAGCAAGAACGGCACAGTCCACCATGACCTGTTTAATGTTCTCCCAGCTCAGGCACACCTGCAGGCAACACTTGGTAGACATCCCACCTCAGCCAGGCCAGGGCTCTTGTGCAAAGTTTTTGAGGTTTCAGTCTCCGTCCTTGTCGATGATCGTGAGGCAGAGGAGGGATCTTTGGACCATCCCTTACAAGTTCACAGGCAAAAAGTCGTCCTGATTTCCTTTAAAACCCCAGTTTATAATCTGCAGAGGTATGGCAACTGTTGCAAGAGCAGATGATGCAATTCTGCAGATTTACTTTAAAATGGGGGTCAAAATATTAACTGGGGCCAGGAAATACCACTCCTGAGTTAAGGTGAATTCCTTCATAAAAAGATGAGAGAAATTTGCTCTGATTCAAGGTGCTTAAATGTGTGCTTACATTAAAAATGTGCCTAAACTCCACTGAATATAATAGAGTTTAAAAGTGTATTTAAATATTAGCATATGTGGATGTGATTTCACAGAAAGTTTGCAGTCTTGAGTTAGAGTCTAAGCTAAATAAGACAACCAGCTCATCCTGAATTCACTGAAGTCAAGAATACATTTTTATTGTTACTGATACAGAGCACCAAATTTGTATGATGTAAATTCCCCATAAGCTGTTCCAAGAGTTTATTCCTCCTATGGAATACAAATGTCTTGATAAGGGAGGAAGTCTGATATATTCCATCGTCTGTCTACAATCATGATCGCACAATGCTCTTCAAATAAAGCAAGCGCTTAAGATTTTACTTAATTAGTAAATTCTGAGTTTGAATGTTATTTCAGGGATCCCATGATCAGTGAATTACATCATGGTGTAAAGCTGTGGTTGATCTTTAGAAATTTAAGCCACAGCACACGACAACAGCAAGTTCAGCCTCAGACTGAATGTGTGTGTCCACACCAACACCACAGCTGGGCTCACAGGCATGTTTGTAAATAGAGCCAAACTCAGCCAGCTCCTGTTTAACACTGTAATTTCAGAGCAAGGCAGAGTCCTAAGCCCTCAAGCACCAGCCCAAGTGACTCCTTTTTGCAACACATTCAATAAATATGCAGTATTGTCTTGCAGAACTAGTGAACAAAGGCTTTCAGCAAGACACCTTCTGCAGGTTGTGACAGCAGCATCTGTTTATCAGGGCTGCTTAAGTGAAAGCAGCATAGCTATGTGCTTCTCTTCCACCTTCAGGCACATCCAGTTCCTTATATGAATGAATTTAGAGCCATTTTCTGACAAATCCATGGAGTTTTAGCTATTCCCTAAATTTTCCAAACATTCCTATTTGCTTCTTATTTTAACATCTCAGTGATTCCTTGGTTCCCTCTGATTCTGAAGTGCTCATACTGAGTTCTCTCCTTTAATCTATTTTCCTGGGAGTTATTTATATCTATATTATGGTTTATAACCCTGCAGGCAGTCTCTTCAGTCTGCCTAGTAGAATTGCCACAGCAAATTTTGAGAGCTTCTCACCAATATTGATAGCAAATTCTCTTTGTGAGTCTTCTAAAATCAAAGCTCTAGCTGAGGGTCAAAAGGAGATGTGCTTTCTGATCTTTGCTCAAATTCCTGCTAGGCTCAGGAATCCAAGGGGGTCATCGTCTATGGTGTGGCACTTATAAACTGAAAATCTTCTGAGACTTGCTCTTTAGGCATAACTGACCAGAAATTGTGTCTCAATTTCTAAAGCTGAGAAAGTTTAGTGCATTTATCAAGCCTTGATCTTTGGCCTTGATCATCTGCATGATCCCAGGGAAGTTCTATCCTTGTCAGAGGGATGTGTGTGTCTTGAAGGCTGACCTAAGTGGGATGGTAGTTCTTGACTGGTATAAGAGTTAGAACTGGTCATTCAAGTTTTCACATAATATGGACTGAAAATAGTAAAGAAGATACCTCTGGGAATGACCTTCTCATGGATACCTATACCACAGGAAGACAAATGGTTGCATTCTTATACCAGTGAGAAATGGTCCTCATATTTCCTCTCCAGACAGTGAGGCAATCGAGCTTTATAGTGACACTTAGATCAGGGCTGCCAGCAGTCTCCTTGTCCTTTTTGGGTCCATGTGCCTGGCGTGATGGCCTGGGCTTTGTACACAGTCACCATTCTATTATGCATGAAAGCAGGTGTGGATTTTGCAGTGCTAAAGGGTTTGAGGTCCACAGCTCAGCTGTTAAATTGGGAAAAAATGCAATGTAGTATCTCAGTTCCCAGCAGCCCTGAGACACGGGACTGCAGTGTTTTACAAGCATCTTTTGTGCACCACAGCAATTTTGTCATGGTTTTCTCACTTGAGTTCCCAGCCTATTGTAACAGCTGCGTTACAGGAGGAATGACTTGGCCCTGAGGTCTCCTGTGACCACTCCTTCTCACATTGCACTTCTGCTCCCTCCCTTTGGGAAGGGAGTTACACAGGCTGCAGCTTTTATCTTCATTCCTATTCAGTTTTTAGCAGTTCCCCTTTGATGCCTCCTGCCATCTCTCTCTTTCTTGCTGTGCTTTGATGGCTCTCTACTGCAGGCACAAGTAAGATCATGCTGTGATGATCTCCCTCAAAGCAATGTCTTGCTGGTAACAGGTACCTGTGCAGTGGAAGCTGGCAGTGTACTGCTGTAGGGAGACAATATGCTCCTCTCTGCCTTCTCAGATTCATCCCCTCTTGGGACTCACGAGGGCACCCCTCTTGACCACAAATGTCAAAACACAGTTTGAAGCTGGCAGCAGATAAACTCTGACAGGGTTCAAATCTACAAGCACTGAGAGCAGTGGCTTGCACTGATGTGCTTCCTAAAGGTCTGCATCTGCATTATGAGTGCTGCTGATCTTTTGGTTAAAAGTTTGGTTTTAAAAAGGTACCACGGTGAAACATGGGGAGGGGGGCATTATCCCTTTTCTGAGTTTCTGAAACTCTTAAAACAGCCTAAATGGACTGTGTCTTCTCCTGAGAGATGAAACATTAAAAAAAAATTAATGGAGGTTCTACATTTATATGCAGAAATACAAAATAATTGAGAAGGAATACATATCACTTAAAAAAATTAAGACTGAGGAGCTGAAATAGTTTCAAGTGCAAAAAGTGACTGGATCTCACAGTGAACGGAAAGAACAATGCTCAAAACACACTAGATGGGAGAAAAATCTCTCATGCCTTCTGTTTATTTCCAGGAAAATATAGTTCACATTTAAACTCTGCAAACACCATGTGCTGTACAAGAATGAAGAATTATTCTGCTCTCTAGGGCTGAGCATTGTCAAGATAGAAAGGTTACAGGGCTAAGGGGTAGCCAGAAGAGGTACATTGTCAGCACATGAACTTTAGGGCACTCCTGAGTTACATCCTTAGCTCAGGAATAAGGAGAAAAAATTGAGTTACATCCCTCTTTTATAGTATACAAAATAAACTAAATCCCAGCAGTACTTTGTGACAAGTGGGCATCTCACGGTCTTTGTACATTTATAAAACTGAAGTGACAACTGCTTTAGAGGTTGGGCTTGAAAATTTGGGGAGTTTCTGAGTAGACTGAATCATAAGGAAAGAGTTAAAGTTTGTGCTGGTGGTTATTTTTCAGCCAGGCACCTGCCCACACTGCCAAGAAAGGTGTGGGAGCCTCATCCTGGCTTTGAAGAACAAAATATAGAGAACTGTCTGTTGGAAAAGGCACATGTAGGGTCTACAATTTTTATTTCATTAAGAGAGTAAGACACAGGAGGGAGGATCTTATTACTGCTACAATATATAACTACTTTTGAGAGAAAATAACTATTGGAGGAAGAACTGGAGTAGGGCTGAGTCAAGTGGAAAGCCAAATTCATTCATGTTTAATATTTAGAAACGTCCTCTATGGGTGGAGGCTACATTCTGGCATCCTTTTGGTGCAGAGGCCTGCACATGAGGGACCCTTGCAGAGGCAGGATCCAAACTTCAGTGCCTCATAATAGGAAAGTTAGAGTGAAAACTGATTTCAACATAGACTTCTGCCTCTGTTCTTAAGAAACTGTAGGAAACATGCATGAACCATTTATCTGATGTAAGCTGTACAAAGGAACATATGAGAGAATGAAAATTCCTTAAAATAATAAAAAAAAAATCCACCCCACCCCCTGAACTTTAGACAACTAATAGTTTTGAAATTGTTTTGGCTGTTCCTTGCTAAATTATGCCTACATGCATATGATCAGAGCTATAAAAATAAAATTGTTCTGCTCTGACACCTACCAACTCTCACTTTTAGTAATCAGTTCATGGTATTGGCATCCATACGGCTGTGGGGGGACTGGGGGAGAGTATTTCACTTCAGGCCAGCCTGTTGCTGTGAGATCCCTTTAAAAACACCTTCCTGAAGAGCAGAGAGTTGCTCTCCAAACCACCCCACTGCTAAAATGATGCATCCATTGCAATTAGATATGCTTGCACACAAGATTGGTTTTTAACATATAATTTTTTCATCATGGAAGTTCTTTGATGTCCTTAAAAATTTCTGCAAAAGTTCCTTTGTGGAGAGTATTTTAAATGCAAGGGAAGCCAGGAGCTGCTTGAACACTGGCAACCCGTTGCTGCAGACAATTTTCCTTTGCACTCTGAGCTACCACGATTTTGCTGTAACTATTCAAGTCCCTTACAAAGGAATATATTTAATGCAAAAGCAAGGAAAATACTGAAAGAGCTAGTGCAGCATCTTTCTGCTTCCTTTCAACATGTGTTTTTCCTTTAAGCTATTTTTTGTTTCTGGCTTTTATGTCTGGCTGAAGAATAGACAGTGGTGCAGTTAAGGTGTTTCCTTTCATTCTACACAAAATGATAAGCTTAATGTGCTGCTTTATATAAATGTTCCAGATGTAACCTGATCTTAATATTAATAAGAATTTTAAACCTGATGCTAATATAGCACTGCTCTTCTTAAAGATGTAACAAAGTGCAATCCTCAAGGCAAAAACCATGAAACAAATATTTTTTAAGATAGCACTCTTCTTCACTTTGCATAAATTTAACACAGCTCTCTGTACAATATGTGTTCTTTTTCCTAACTCCCCACAGACATAAATAGCTCTGGTGAGATGTCATGAAAGTAACAGAAGCTTTGGAAAACACCACACATTAAGGATGCTGAATTGAATTTTCTGCTTTTGTTTTGGATGGCCTACTTACTCTTCAAAAGCCTTCCATGTCATGATGCAGAGTGGGGATGAAGGAACTATTAGACTATATTTAGCCACGTACTAAACCTCAGCTATAAACACCCAAACAAACAAAATTCATGTGAGCCTTGAGCTGTCTATAAACAAAAATAATGGCATGGAGCAGTCACTTCTATTCAGAAGAAGAGTTTGTACCAGTGGTCCTGTCTCCAGGCACTGGGCTGAGATTGCTGTTTATGGGTTGATAAGAACAGAGGGAACAGGTGCCTGCAGACATCTGCCTGGAATAGCTGTTCTAGAGAGGTCACTTCTTGGAGACCTTGTGCTTCTTACCTGAAACTCTCCTTTGTTTCTTAAGGACATTCCCTATTTCTAATGTAAAATGCATTCATTAATTGGGCACATGATAAATGTTTTACCCAGGTGGAAATGCAAAGTGTACAGGAGGAGTAATAATCCTGGACAAAATTTTAAAATTACACACTATTAGCCAATTTTATTAAAGTTCATGCTCTCAGTGTGGGTAACCAACCCTTCCTGATATTCTCCCTTTCTCCACTTTGCATCTCTAAATAATATTCTGCCACAGATTCCTGAGTCATAGATGATTTACCTCTCAGAGTTCAGGGTATTCCACATTTCCTTGGATCATCCCCTCAGCTGGTCAACCACTGGCCCATCCCTGAAGCAACTAAAGTTTGGGGATCCTTTGGACTTGCAGACTGGGCCCAGACATTGCTGAAGTTCAGGTGCACCCTGTAACCCCACCAAACCACTTCCAATGACTCCAGGAGGGAAGTGCCTTGGACTGCAGTCCAGGTTTCTGCTTCTTCCATAGCTGGTAGGTTTTATTTGGAAAATAAAGGCTTGCTTTGCCTCTCCACAGCTGGGCTCAGTGTACTCTGTGTTCAGACTCAAGGCAAGGAGCAGATTCCCAACATATTTTTTAATCCATGATCTCTCCTTGATTGAATCATCAGCACATTTTTTCAGCCCTTTCCCCAAATCCTGCTACTTTCTTGTAATTCTCTTTCCCTTCATGAGAAAAAAGCACAAGAGCAGCATCCTCTACTGCCCCCACTAACATCAATTTTTCTCTGATTTCTAGTTAACAATACATTGCCAATGAGTAGCAGGATTTTATTTAGACTAGATAAGAATCATTAATGTTCTCATCTCTTAGAAAACTAAGGAAGCTGAGGAAGTTCTAAGGGTTGAGGCTTTAACAGTGAACACAGAGCAGCAGGACAACGTGTTCTCTCACTTTCAGTTTCTACATTGCTAAAGGCCTGAAGAATTATTTTAAAGTTCTTTTAGACAAACATTTAGAGAATGCTTGTATGACAAATTACTGCTTCCAAATCTCACTGTCCCCTTGCTGAACCATAAAGAGTTTGTACAGATGCAGGTGCACAGCTCCAGGGTAGGAAATGCATAAAAATGATCAGAGGCTGAATTCTTGACTTGTAGGTAAGAAAAGCTGTACCACTGTCACCGTTTGAGTCATTGTCCCTAAAATCAACTGATCCATAAATTCAGTGTCTGATTGCATGATCTTAGTTCATAACTGGTCTCCATTCTGATAAAATTAAACTGAAATATATTACTATTCAATGCCATTAATACATTGGTGCTGATTTGGGACAGATGCTTTTGTAATATCCAGTTTTACTTTGCTTGGCAAAAGTTTGGCATTCAGACTTCAGTGCCTTGACTTCCGTGGTCACTTCACTCTTTACTGGGAAGCAATTCCAACTCTCATTTCCCAGGGTTTCCCAGGGCATGATGCTTCAAACAAACAGAAGGGACTGCAGGAAGGGAGAGAGAAATGCTGCAGTGAGAAACGTCATAACTCAGACATCCTAATTTTAGTATCACTAATAAATTTATAAATTATTAAGCTTGTCACTTTAAATAGACCATTCCAGACTGTATAATCAACTTACATTTGATTAAATATTTTCTAATTTGACTTAGCCTTATCATCAAACACTTTTCTTAGTTCACAAAAAAAGTGGAGATTCAGCTCACCTGTATGGAATGAAACAGTGAATTTGGACTGTTGGAACAAAACTTCTTGATTTGATTTCTCTTAAAAATAACATAAAAGTAACAAAAAAGCTCAAGAAAAAAACCCAAACTTATTGAGCTGATCCAAGGTTACTTAGCTTAACTGGCTTAAAAGTAGCTTAAGACAGTTTTGAAAATTTTACCCTGGTGAATTAAGAAAAAAAAAAACATTAATTATGAGAATTCCTGCTGAAATATGACATAAAACCAATCAAGAGGCTCAACGTGGAACTTCACAGACCTAAATGACTTGAGACCAGATACTAATGAGCAAACCCAGAAGTATTAGTCTGTAGTGAATAAAATAATTTCTTACTCATCTGTTTTGGAATAACAAGCTGTGGGGGACAATTGTCACTCATAGAAGAAATGCAACTTTTTAGAGTTTACTTAATGAAATTTACATAAAACAAATATTTTTCCTTATCTTGGCATATAATTTCATATTTTTTTCAAATGGTAATGTATCTGTTTAGGTTTTTTTAATTCGCTATTATTTTGTTGGCTACAACTGTTAAAAAATATACTGCAAGTTTACAAATAAGTACTCTTAAAATCCTTTTTTCAGTGATTTATGAATTAATAACATGGAGCTCAAACAGTAGGTATGTAGTTAGATGAAGTATATTTATTTATGGTTTGATGTGGAATTTAATAATTGTAAAAAGTAATTTGAGTCAAAATGAAAAAGAAATGTGATCATCTTGGGTTCTGGAAAAACAAAAGTGATATCAAAAATTTTTTTTTCTTTAAATTTAAAACTTTATATGTACCAGTTCTTATATGCTGCACAATGTTTTTTTCTAGATGTAATAGTTGGTGAAACAAAATATTTATTCTTTATGAGATTTTACTGCTTATCTCCTTAAATCACTATTGCTAGAAAAAGTATGGATGAAAAATAAAACTTTGCATTTTACAAAGTAACACAATAAAAGCCCCCCAAAAAGTACAAAATTCAACAAGCATTTGTGAATTATTTTATCTCTCTCTCACCAAAGCCTCAATTTTCCAGCAAATTGCTGGTTCTATTCTGTGTTCATCAGCATTAAAATCTGAAGAGCTGCAAGTCTTCATGCTTCAGTGAGATGCACTTCTGGCTGTGCTCAAGGAGAATTTCCCCTCCGTGCAGGAGCCACCTCGGTGCTGGCATTGCCACAATCCCAGCACCCCTCCCACTCCCTCCCGAGCCCGGGCCCATGAAACCACCTCACAGCTCCCATCATTTCAGGCAGATTGTAATTACAGCCTAAGCAAACTGACTTTACAAGTCATGACAACATTTACTTCAGTCCATTAATCCCCCCCTCACTGTTCCACAGTTCTACAGAAAAACTCACAGATGTCTCTAATATTTACAGCAGGATCAGTTGGAAGGTGACTGCATCTGATTCCCAGGAGAAGTTTCTTCTCAAAATCCTTCATATTAGAAGAGGTGCAAAGCTGCTCTCGTTTTCACATATTCCTGAGCAAGCAACAGGTAAATCTGTCTGCTCAGCCCTTCACACATTAATGTGATTTTCAGCATGAAAAAGATTCTGAGAAACTCTTGCCAAAGGCACAAAATCATCCAGTTACACTGAAAAACAGCAGTCACCACAAGGTGGATAAATCCTGCATGACCTACCTCTGTGGACCAGAGATTTCCTTCAAATTATCCCAGTCAAATAAATGTGGGATTTATGCATATTTTTACACAGAAGAGTTCTCAGTGGCAGGAAGTGCCATCCTGAGATATAAAAGGGTTTGATCTAAACTTCACAGATTATTGCTTGGAGCTCTCACCATGACACAGGGCCAAAACACCCCACTCCAAATTCCTTGATTCCCTTCCCATGAGTACTTTTCCCAATAAGACAAGGAGAGTTTTCATATTTAAAGAGTGAGGGCAGCAGATAGTGATTCTGGGGAGGAAGAATTAAGGCTGAATAACAGTACATGCATAGAAAGGCTAAGAAAAATATTTCTCCCCGCAATATTACACATGGCAGCTTTGTGTCCCCAGTTTGTCACCACTCTCTGATCCTTCAGTGAGCAAACATCCTTCTACATCCTACTCTCAGTTCTCTACTCTCCTCACGGTGTTTATCAACCCTTGTTTTAAAGTGATTTCAGCCCTCTGGATATCCCACTAGAAGGAAATTCCTTCTGTCTCACTGCCTTAATGCAACCTACACATATTTTCTCTTACTATATTCTCACTTCCCAATGTGCTTCTAGGTCTTGGACCCTCCCACTGCATCTCTGTGACCTCAAAAAGATGATCTAATGAACCACCCTGCAGTCACCAGTCTGCAATCTTAGGTTTGGTATCTTGTTCCTGACTTTTTTCTCTTAACATAAAGGATATTAAATCGGGACATCTGGAATATGCCAGGACCCAGCATTACAGAACCTGGCTGCAGTTCCTCCAGAGGGCTGAGAAGCCCTCTCACAGCTGAGATTTACCTGAAGAAAGCAGTAAGTGCAGCTGTGTGCAGTCCAAAGGAACTCAGGCAGTTCTGCACAGTTGGATGTGTGACATCCCTGGCCACTGAGAGAAAATTGTGTGGTCATTTGCACTTTGAAAACATCAAAATGAAAAATCATTGTGTACATAAAATTCCTGCCAATTCACAGCCATTTTTCTGTTCTGGTACCAAGGGGTTTACCCTTGATTGTATAGAGCCAGAGACAAGAGATCAAATCATAAAGTTCAAAATGTAAAATTTTAGATGTTAATTTTTTTCATGTAATATCACTTATATTTCAGACAAGCTGCTGTGTTGAGTCTACTAAGAAGAGCATGAAGATGCATCAGAGAAGCAGGAATCCAGACTTCAGCTTATTTCTGTTTTGTATGTCTGTCTGTGTGCATGTATACAGGCTTCAATGTACATAACTCTATTTTATCTGTGGTCCTTGGATTAAGAACAAAGCTTCATCCCTACTCTGAGCATTTGCTGGCACTGGTTAGGTATGAAAAAGGCTCCCCCTCCCAGAGCCTTCCTCTCCAGCCTCATGGGCCATCGCTGCTGTGAAGAAGTGCATCGTGTTGATCCAGTTTACACTAAAGGAGATGCAGACTGTGTCAAATTACTGAGCATTCCCTTCTTCCTCCAAGAGATGCTCTGCTGAACCACAGTCCTGGCAGCTTCCCTCGAGAATGACAGTCCTTTCAAGGAAAAGACATTTTTACTTGTTTAGGACTTGGTGTTTTTTCTTTTTTTTCTGTAATGATGAGTAAAAAATTGGAGGGAGGAGAAGAAAAGAGTAATTAAAACATGTAAGCAGCACCAATAATGTCTTTCAACAAACTAAAAATATTACAGCTTTATCAGAACCCCATGAACTAATGTGCTTGCATCCTAGTTTCAAAGATTTCATAGAGACCTGTACTATTAGAAAATGGCAATCATTTTTTTTTTATGCAAATCAATTATTGTTGGGCATTTACATGCATATCATCCAGTGCAATTCATCACAGACCAATATATGGAGAGAGACTATTGACAGGAGCTTGTAGGAACAGACCAAGGGGCTGCTAATGGCTTTAAATAGAAAGAGAGTAGGTTTAGATTAGATATCAGGAGGCCCTGGCACAGGTTGCCCAGAGAAGTTACGGATGCCCCATCCCTGGAAGTTGGATGGGGCTTGGAGCAACCTGATCTAGGGGAAGGTGTCCCTGCCAGTGGCAGGAGGATGGGAAAAGAGGTCCCTTCCAACCCAAACTATTCTGTGATTCTTCATGGGGAAGAGTGAGTTAAACAAAATCAGGACTTTAAGTAGAAGACTGCCATGGGGCTGACTAGCAAAAGCTTGCAGTCTTATTTCTAGCAGGGCAAGACTGATAAAGTAGATTTTTATTGGATCAGCAATTACTATAAAAGGCATTAAAGGTCAAAATGGATAAATATCAAGTCATATAAAGCCCATCTTTAGCTAACAGCAATTTGGAAGGTTGTGCTGTTTCAATAACAATTCATTGTACAAAAGCTGCTGAAAATGTATCAGAGTTCCTGTAGAAATCCTGTGTTGAAACTGCATCTTCCTAGCTATTAATAATACTACAACAAGCATCATCCTGTATCATATCAGTGGGTTTTAACTGTTCTTCATAAATATTTCTGGAGTTGGTTGAATTAGACTTCTAATGATTTCTCCATTAAATGAGGTCTGATCAATTTTTACAGCATCGCCTGAGGAATGAAATCAAACAAATGTCATGCTGGACTTGCATTTCCTCTTTGGGTTTTTAAGGCATTCCTTTAAAAATATATTCTTGTTTGACAGCAGAGACATCGATTTGACAACTTGCTTTATAAAATTAGAGTAGCTTTCAAGTAAGGTAGTTATGCTGGGTGATCTGTGTACTACTTCTGTGTTATTTGAGGCTTCAGCTCACATCCCAGTCACACGGGGCAATTTGTCATTATCTCTGTTAATGACTGTGTGAATCTGGATCAAATGAGGGAGCTGATAAGTAAACATGTTGATTTCTGAAATCAAAGAGCTTGATTTTAATATTTGTCATTAAAAAAGTGACACAGCTTCCTAAATGATACAACATGGCACTGTGAAAGATGAGGCATATCACTTATCAAAGGTATAATTTTAAATCTAATTTGAGAGCAAAGGACATATGAACTACCACGAATCAGGCTACAAGGTCTTTAGTCCAGTATCATGATCCTTAGCCTGGCAAGTAACTCCTGCTTAGAGAAAAGCAACAGCCACTGTTGAAGTTGATTGCAATAGCTGAATATTATATGTTCATCTTCTACCAAGATATCAAGGGTCATTCTAGTTTAAAAATGAAGGGATTTGTAAAGCTATATTGTAAAAAATTCAATAAATGTAGGGCTGAGATGAAAAGGAAAAATACATTTGACTTAGCTAAAATCACCTCATTAAACCCCTGTTTCATTAGCAGAGCTTGTTAAAACAGTCACTTAAGACTTAACAAAGGTGTATCCACTGCAGCAGCTCTGGTCCTGCAGGGTTCTAGGTAATACATCAATCGAATTATCCTGACAAACAGCAGAGAAGGCTCTAACAGCTTCCTCATTCAGGTTACAGGTACTTCTGGTACAACTGAACAGAGAGCAGGTTGTGCAGGAAACCTTTTCAAGTCTTTCAAAACCACTGAAAATGGCCAGATTTCAGAACACCTGAACAATAGCTCTGATTAATTATGATCTATGCTGAAAGAAAAATAATGGGTTAAGTACCTTGTAATGGGAGCCTGTGGTGAGCCTGCAGAAGACTTATCCTTTCCCTCTTTTGAAATATCTTTCCTGGTGTTAAATAAAATCTATTACATCCCCTTTTGATTTTATATTATGGTCGAGAGTAAGGCTGAGTAATATCACTTTTCTGTAGATTCAGGGAATAAGAAGTTAGAAGAGATAATTTTAGACTTTATCTTGTCCCACCTGAGCTCTTGAACTAATCCCCAAATTTTCTGCTGGTTGAAATCATATTGTTTAAGAAAAATTTCTGTTTGATTTTAAAGACATTGAGCAATCTGGAAGATGAAAACTCAGTGATGTCAGCCATATGCTTTTTACCACAACTATGTGATACCTGAACATGTTTTAAAAAGGGGAAAATTCTTCATAAAAAAAAAGTGTGGCCCATTGAAGAACATTGAACTGCATCTATTTGCAAGCCTCAGAAATACAATACATTATGACCACCAGCTTTAAAGCACAGATTACTTCAGTGTAAGTGAAGTGTGACTTCAGTGACTGAACCATTTGGCACAGAGGTAGAACTAATCCAAAACTGGTATGATGTGAGGCTAAAGAAAATATGTCCAAAGTGAGACAGCTTTAACACAGCATCTGGTGCTGACATTGCTTGCACAAGGCAGGGAGCCAATTGTTTGAAAGGATCCAAAGAGTCTTAAACTGAGCCCTGTCCTCTCATCCTCGCTGCAGTCAACCAAAAATCCTGAGGAAAGGGTTAGAGTGAGCCATGCCACCAGCACTGAGCATGTAATTAACTCCAGGCTTTGAGGAACTGCACACCTCAACCAGACTGTCCTGAGACATTGTGAGTCACTTTCTTCTTCTCTGTGGTTAAACAATGCCCAGCCTCACAGATGGTCCAGCCTCATAGTCCTCTTCCATCTCTGAACATTCATTCCCATGTTTGCCATAAAACCCCATGTTTTGTGAGAAAGGAGCTGAAGGGGAGCTCTGGAGCTTGGAGAAAAAGGCTCTAGAGTTCTCCCATTTAAATTTTTTTTACTTTGGTCAGATTCCCTACATATTTATTAGACCACCAAGAGATAAAATTCATGAGAACTATTCTGCAAACACAGAGGCTGAATCACCAGTCAGGAGGAGAAAGAAAGTGAATGCTAATGATTGCTGCAATTAATAGCTACTGCTGCTACTGCTACTCCTCAACTATTACTCAAATATTCCTTAAAAAATGCAGATATGGAAACTGTAAAGACTTCTTCCAAATACAATATCTTCCTGTTGTTGTCCAGATTCTTTCCCAAGAGTTAGAGATCTCAGGCAGAGGGCAGAGGTGACACTGAATCTCCCAAGTCTGGCATTTGTTCTGACTAATAGACTGCAGGGTAAAATGTTCTGTTCAAGTCTCCTCATCCTCCAAAATGTCTTTGCAGATGGGCCTCACAGGTAACAGGGTGGATGATATAGGGATGTCTTTATTATGAATTTTAGCAAAGAGCAGTGGTGAGATAGAGACTGATTATTCACAATGGATAAATGATGGCTGACCTTGGGCAATGCTACTACCAGAAAATGAGATTTTCTGGTCATTCAGAATTTGGTCACCAACTGAGGAGCTGCTTAGCCTAAGTCCTATGATTGCAGTTATGCAGCAGTTAGGTACCTAATCCCTTACATGGACTGAGCTCTAAAATGCTAAAAAAATCATAATAAAAAAAAGGCCAAAAAAGCAACCAAACAAAAAACTATACACACAATCCAAAAAAAAAAAAAAAAAAGACAAACAAACCAAAAATCCCAAGCGAAAAAAACCCCAAACAAGTGAGGCTGCTCACTCACTTGGATGTCTCTGAGATTTTCAGCCCTGAAATTTGAGTTCAGTGAACCTTGAGCTCAGAGAATCTCATGTGCACTGTCTTTTGTTCCCAAGGTTTTCCTGCATTGCTAGAAGAAATGACTAAACTTCAGCATTAATCTATATTTGTTCCAAGGTCTTCCATGTTCTATTGATATAAATCTGATTTTTCATAAATATATACCACCCTGGACTCCATTGTGCTTAGTTACAGACCTAAACTGGAGTTACCTACAGTGACTGGCATTGCTGTGAGATAAAAAACCTCCTCAAAACCAGACAACAAACCAGTCCCAACGGTGGTGTGAAGAGTTAAATTATTAAACACAACATACACTCAGCTCAAAAAGACAGCATTCCCAAATCTCTGCCATTCTTTTACATACTTTATAGCCAGACTGGGTCTCCATATGTTCAGAATAATCCAACTCATAGTGAGACTAATCTCCCAAAAACTAACTCATTAAAATAATGTCAGGGATTTTATATGCCTGACTTGTGGAAACAACTCATGGGAGAATGACAGGTCCTGTGTGCTGTAGTGCCATGGCACCACTGCCACTGAACTGACCCCTGTGGATAGTTTGAGCTCCAATGCTGAATTTGGCAACTTAATTTCAGGTTTACTGGAATCCAAGAGCAACATGCAAGTATCTGTCCTGTCAGGACAGCTTTTGATGATGCTTATTGGCAGAGGATGTCATCAGAAGAGAAATCTTTTGGCCAGGCTTCTATTTCCAGCAGCTAACTTATCATTAGACTCTTCAGCAGTCAAATAGATCATCCCTCAAATGAGTGATTACAACAGCAGGAGCACTTGGAGGTTAGAAAGGATGTGATAACAAACACAGGCCAATACTGCAATGCTGTCACAAAAAGGGAAAACCTGCACTGGGTTGAATTCATGGATGTGCAAAATATAAAAGATGTTCAGTGTTTTTATTATTGTTCTTGGCTTGAGCTAAGGTTCAGTGCAAGTGATTTACTTCTTTTGGTTCTGGTGTTACTGACCAAATTAATTGCTGGTGTTATGACACTGATTTACTCTTTGTAGTGCTTTAGAAATAGGTGCCACTCTCATGAGCCATGGCCCTTCTGTTCCAGGGGCTTTACCACCTGCAGACAGAGTTGTGGGCTGTGCTGAAAGAGCTCCCAGTGGCAAGCAAGGGACGCAGGCGGATGGGAGAGCAGAAGGAGCCAGAGCATCGATACCGGGTGCTGCAGTTGGTCCTGAGGTCAGCACATCTGCAGCCCAGCAGCACCGAGCTTGTCCTGCACACCAGAGGGATTCAAGGAGGGATCTGAAGGAGGAAAATGAAATGGCTTCGGGAATTTTTAGAGGGAAACACTCCTAAATAAACAGCGGGCTTGGACACCTCCTGTCTGGGCTGGGTAGGAGGGAACTGTCATCTTGATAAAGAATGGGCAAAGTCTGGGCTCTGAAGGAGTTTGAAATGAAGACAGAAGGTTCTTGATGCCATGGAAGAGGGAAAGCTCAAATGGGGAGGAAGATGGCATGGTCAGAAGGGCTACAACAGGAAATTAATTCTTACAGCACTATTTTGAATTGATACAGGAGAATGTGAACACGCAAGAATTTAGACATGACAAAAATGTATGGGAATGCAGTGTAAGGGGACTAAAGCATGGATTAGCTTGTTCCAGGCAATATAGAAAGGAAAAATGGGTTAGTTCCTATCTTTTCTTCAGTTTTGCCTGTCATAGAGGAGTTTTTTTCCAATCTTAAGTAGAACTCTTAACCTGCCTATGTCTCATCTCCTTCCCTGTAGAAGAAGGATAATAACATTTGTTCTTGTTGTTGTTAGGAGATACTCCTTTTTAGCAGAGAATGTTCTGACCATGGTTTATACCACACTTAGTACAAGTTTGACCTTTTATCAAAATTGGATTTAAACTGAAGCAATAAATAATAATATTTTTTAAAAGATATTGACAAATCTAAAGCATTTTGAAAAGAGCAGAAGATACAAATCAGAGAAAAGAGGAAGGAACCGCTTTGAGAATGGAACTTTATCCCTAAGTTTTGCATGCTCTCAGTAAGAAACCCACAGCACTGGCACAGCCACAGGATCAACAGCACATCAGGGCAATACATCACTTTATTTGTAATGTGGATGTCTGAGCAGAAAAACACAAACACCCAAGTGGATGCTGTCTGCTTGGATTCTCCAATGCCTGAGATGCATCCCTACTGTTTGCTTGGTTTATCAGTTTGGGGTTTTTTTTGATTATCACAATGCATTCAGGAGGAAAGGGTTTGTTGACTTCCCTCCTGGCTGGATAACACAGACAAATGTGTATTAACTGTAAGCCAAAATGAGTCAGGAGGGAAAATTCGGAGAACTGGACATGTTTATGGATGTAATAAAAAATTATTCCGTTTTCTTGTCTCTTCCTTCTCTCTGATTTATTAACTTAAATTATTTAGTTAAGAAAAACACACCTTCTGCTGATCTAAACTAGAACACCAAGATTCACGCTGTTTTCAGCAGAGTTTTTTGGGGTTTTTTGTTTTACTTTTTCTTTGTTGGGTTTTAAAATATTTATTTATTTTTCATTTATGGTTTTGTTTTGTCTTGTTTTTTTCTCAGCTTTCTTTGCTTTTAAGCAAATTCCTATTAAGAATTGTATTTGGGTTTGCTGAAAAGTTGTTTTCAGGCTTGTTGAAATACTTCTTTTGCAAAATGTATAATATCTAGGTAAATTTGACTTAAATTGTTAGCACACACCCTCTAGCAGAGGGCAGCTCTGGCCTTTCTTTGGGATGTGAAATATTGACCTTGATCCATATAAAAGTAAAATCTGTGTTAACAACAACAAACCTGAAAGACTTTTAATTGAGTGTACAGAGTTAAGGATTAAAAAAAAAAAATCTTACTGGAAAAGGACATTTCCTTCCTTCTTTTCCCCTTCCTTAAAAGAATTACTATAATAAGGGAAGAGAGAACAGGTTGATACTGTGAAAACTGAGGCTTCATGTAAGAAAAAAATCAGTCTTTCTGTAAAAGTGCTTCTAAAACCTGCATACAGGGAGACATTCTGGTAACATATGAAAGTAAAAAAATCAATCTGGAAACAAAGCTTGTTTTTATTATTGTGATGAGAACAAGATTCATGTTGAGAAATTAAATTCCAATGTAGAGCCCATGTCACATCTTCTCACGTGGGTGTAAGCATTGAGAAACAGAATGTACAGCCAAGTCACAAGAGAGAGCCACTTCAAGATAAGTGCCCAGGAAGACATTAATACAATAGCTGTTTGAAAAGAAATATGAATATTTGTATATGTTTCAGCTGTAGCATATCCCACTGCTGTCTCAGAGGGACTCTTCACAAATTAAATTACCACTGTAAAGGCTGTGGGTAATGTTTGTACAGTATGAAGCCCATTTTTTTTCTGAAAGTATGTGATTAATGTGCTTCATGTCATAAATCTGGTCAGCTGGTAGGATGATTAATCAGACACACTGGTCCCATCTCTCAGATCATTCCTGGTTTATTGATTATCGCATGGCTTTTTCTTCCCTACAGTTACAGCTTATTAGTTTTCACTTAAAATGATCAGATTAGACCTGAAATGTTTACAGTGTGTAAGATAATTCTAGTCACTTGAAACTTCACGTAGCATATATTTTGGCTAAATCTGATTAGAATGGACAATTGACTTCTGATCCGTGCTCACTCCGAGGGACAGCGCAGCAGCCCCCAACACACAATTAGACCGAGCACACGGAGCCCCCTGCGCAGGGGGAGGCAGCAGCTCCTGGCCAGGCTGCCACTTACCATTACCCAAACCAACAGAGGATGTCACTGAAACAAGAGCTGAAGTCAAAAGGCAGAGAGAGAGACTGAAAGTGCCCGGTCTCTGAGTGCTGTAAATGACCTTCAGATATCTCCTGTAAATGTCAGGGAGTCTGGCTCTATCCTCAGGCAAGAACCCACGGTGATGCTTTTCTCAGTCATAAAATACTATTTTTGAAATACCATTTTTGTACTTTAAGACTCCACAGGATAAATAAAATTTGTTGTAGGCAGATCTAATTGTGTTTACAGGAGGTGCTGAGCTCTTTCTGGATTCTGGACCATTTATGGTTGTCTATGGATGGCTCCTTCTTTCTGCCCTGCTGTTCAAGGACTTCAGAGCTCTTAGTCATAATAAACCCCTAATGTCTATTTTCTTCTCATCTGCCATGACCCCTCAGACACTTCAGACAGTCAGACACATTATTACCTAAAATCAGACCTTTTCTGCTCTCTGTAAATAGGTATCCTTTAACCCCAGTTTCCTCCTTCCTCTTTTCTGCTCATGCTTTTATTATTTTCATTTCTCAGATTCTACACTTTTGCTTTTCTATCTTCTCGCTCCTGTGAAGTTCTCAGAAGCTCAGCCTCTGCACTGTCCATTATTTTACTCAACCACTTTTGACTAAGTTTGCAAACACTTCTCAGCCCTTGGCATGTCTTTTCTACCAACCTTTGTCTGTGGTGCTTCTCCCCTTGCTAACAGCTAAATGTAGCTGCCACAAAATGGGTTGCTTTGGCCTCTTACCCAAGCCATTCTCTCCACGTGCATTGCAGAAAGAATGTTAGTCTGGATTTCACCCCTGGCATCCTGATTGCTGCCTTGCTCTTAAATCTGCTCTCTGATATGCTATTAGCTTTTTATAGGCACTACATCTATTTTCTTGAGTCCCTTCATGATTCCTCTGTGAGTCACTGACATCAGATGGAGGTTACCTCTGCATCTTTAGCTGTACAAAAATAGTTGCACTTGCCCTTGTACATTTTCATGACCTCCCTCTTCCCAGGTCTCTTCTGTTCACACAACTCTTTTATAGCATCCCTTATATGCTTTTCAACAAGATTCGTTAAGTCTAACCTAAAACTCAGGAATAATCTCTAAAGTCCATCCTTCTTTTAAGTCCCTCTTTAAAGTCTCTTTAAGAATGCCCCCCACTGTGCCTCCTGTAAGAAGTTACCAGGAGTGGACAGAACACAAAGATCTTCAGCTATTTGTAGGTGCCTCATTGTATGCATCTGATGTTAATTTACTAAAGTCCAAAGTGTAAAGGTGTTCAGTCTGAACATGTAGCCTTCCTCCTGCTCCACTGGGATCCTTCACCTGGACCTTTCTAGTGTCTGGGACATCTACTTGTATTTTTCATAAATAAGACATAGCTAATGAGGAAAGTGCACCTTGCACTGAGAAATGATCCTCACTGGAGGGTCTCAGCTCTCTTGCAGCACAACTGGTGGGCAAAACCATAATAAATGCACTATGAATTAAATGTTTTTTTAAAAAAAGCAAAACAAAAGAAAACTGGCTTTATGAACACATCCTTATAGATGCAAGCCCTGAGAAGAGCTGATATTCATATTACACAGACAAATCAGGATTTAATGAACTAACTCACAACAGCAGGATCAGACAAAAGAAAATATTTCAGTAAGACAAAAAGAGGGAGGAAGTGACCACTTTGATCAATGTAAGTAAATGAACTGGCCTTGCAGTTTCACCAAGAAGAGATTATTTTTATTATTTCTTTTCATGACAGAACTGAATTCCTTTTCTCTTGCTTTTATCAAAAAGTAAGAATACAATATGTCCTTCCACAAGAGAACTGGAGTCTATTTTCTAGCCTGAAAATAACAACAAATCTTGCAAGTACTTTAAAAATGGATCAGCACATAGAGGCGAGAATAGGCATAAATTTCTAATTTAGGGCAGCATTTTCTTACACCATTTCAGAGTAATTTTTGTGTTTTATGTAGTATTTAAAGTCCTACAGTTATAAGTTTTAAGGAAAAAAAAAGAAACCACTAAACCCTACAACAATTTTTTTCCCTATCAACTGTGATTATTTTTTTAACCTGCTATTAGGTTTTCAAGGAAAAAATAAGACCAGGGGGTAAATTTAATCAAAATAATTGCAAAAACAAAAGTGAGAAAGCTAGAGACAAACAATAAAGAGAAAATTATATTTCTTAACTACAATATGAAACTTCCTATCAATGTGACTCTCTTCTAACTTGTAAAAGTAATAATCAGAGCATGTGAAAAAGACTTGGTCATTTTATCATTATAATTCTCTTTAAATTGGGTGGTCAACAGCAAGTATGAAGTTCAAAGAACAGCTCTATATCAGTGTCCTGATATCCATATCTATATCAGAACATATTCATTGTGTCCTCTCCTTCCTTGCCCCTTCCCTGACACACACAGAGTCAGTTCACAAAGAACAGAGACCTGCAGTCCACAAGGCTCAAATGTGGCTCCTCTGTGATCCTAAAGTGGGTAACCATTTTCATCCATGTCTTCCAGCATTAAAAAGTGTGTTGGGGGGAATCTTCATCTGTGAGATCTGTCCTGAGTTTAACAGCTTCGCCAAAAACATCCCTTTTATAGATTAGTTATGACTATGCAAAAAAAAAAAGAAAAAAGAAAAAGGGTAAATAAAGGACTAAGTGCCTTAAACCTATATGGAAATACAATGTCTCATTTGAGACTGGGTGGGATTCACATACCTTACCCAGATATGTCCACAAGTACAACTTACCATGGGGTCTCATATTAATCAAAGAAGTTTAGACCATGATCCACTGATTTTTAAAACTGATGTTGACATTTGGCCTGGTGAATCACACTCTAAATGTCACTGACTGCCAACTGGATCTCCACTGAACAGGCAACAAGCTTCAACATGGATGTTGACATCCGTGACACCTGAGCTTAGGGAGGTGGATCCCTCCACAGGAATGGGATTCTCTTGCTGAAACAGAGATAAAATTGCTTTGAGATGTGTCAGACCTTCCCAGCTATCTCACACAGGTAGCAAGTATGGGAAAGCACTCTTGGGAGATCCAGGTCTTTTGGATTGTCAGACAGAGGTCAGGCATGATGTCCTAGAGGACTCAAAGTCCTTATTAACTGCAGTCCAACATATGGACTGTATTTTATAACCTGGTGTTGGAAACTCAATATACGTAAATATGTGAGGAGAGACCAAACTTCTAGGAATTTTAGAGACCGTAAATATATATATAAATACAAATATAAATATGATTTTCACAACAGCCATTTTTACATGTGTGAAAGAGCTTGAAGATGTATAAGACCACAGGTCACTCTGAGTGCAAAGGCAATAGAGACACCCTACACACCAGGACTAGCACATGGCTCTAAGACAGGAGGGGTGTTGTGGTTTAACCCCAGCCTGCAGCCAAGGCCCATGCAGACCTCACTCACTCACCCATCAGCAGGACTGGGGAGAGAATCAGCAGGGTAAAAGCTGGAAAACTCATGGGTGGAGATAAAGACAGTTTAATAGGGAATGCAGAAACTGCCCAGAAGCAAAACAAAGCAATGAATTAATTCCCTGCTTCCCATGGGCAGGCAGGTGTTCAGCCATCTCCAGGAGAGCAGGACTCCATCACACGTAAAGGTGACTTGGGAAGTCAAACACCATCACTGCAAATGTCCCCCTCATTCCTCCCTGTTCCCTCCATGATGTCACCTGGTCTGGAATATCCCTGTGGTCAGTTTGGGTCACTTGTCCTGGCAGTGCCTCCTCCTACCCTCTCCTGCACCCCAGTCTCCTCCCCAGCATGGCCATACGAGAAGCAGAAAAGGCCTTGGCTCTGTGTAGGCCCTGCTCAGCAATAACAAAAACATCTCTGTTATCAACCCTGTGCTTGAGACAAATCCAAAACACAGCCCCATACCTGCCACTGGGAAGAAAATTAGCTCTACCCCAGCCAAAAGGACATCAGGGGTGAGAAAGCAGAAGCAGCAAATTTATAGGAAAGTGCTTATATTTTGAAGCAATTGTTCAAAATTTTTGTCTGCTGTTGACCTTTGGTGATTTTTCTCTGCTGTGAGACTTCTGTGCCTACCTCTAAGTATTCATTTTATGGTTGGTTGTGGATTAAATGCTTTTTATTTGCTTGTTTATATGCCAGATACCCTGTTTAAAAGAGCAATATTTTTTTTTTGCTTACATACAAAAGACATTTCCTCAGTGAAATTTCCCTGAAAGTCAATGGGTTTTATATGGAGGAAAATAACAGTTCCATAGTGCTTTAACCAAGATTGTGTATTATGATACTGTAAGAGAAAATAGAGATTATAAAACTTCTAATAAAAATATCATATGATTTGTCCTTTATAAGGAAGAGTTCATCTCCTTTCTTTGTTGCCATGGTATTCTTTTGTGACTTTATTTATAAGCGCTCTATGTACAATTCATACCCTTTTTCTTAGATTGTTTTTTTTTTTTTTTTTTTTTTTTTTTTTTCATCTCTGTGTATTGCCAAAGTTTCCTCCTGTACACAAATTTCAAGTTCAGGCATCATTGAAAAAACTCACATTGGAGATTTTTAGAACTGTCTATAGCAGGTAGCAACTCAGGTTTTATAAAAAAATTGCTATCTTCAGCACAGATGTTCATGCTGTTGCATGAAGCACAGGCCTTTTCAAACTCTCACAAAAAATCAATGAAAGATCTTATTGGACTCCTCAACAGGAAGTTACCAAAGCTCTCCAGATAATATCCATGCATTTTCCTGCATCTTTTTTGACTTACCAAAAAAGTGAAAACTTTTGTGGCCCAAAAAAAAGAGAAATGCCACCTCTACATACAAAGACGTAGTTGCCTTAACTGCACTCTAAAAATACTCATTCTTAAAAGTTTGGAGTGGCACCAAACCAAAAGATATGAAATTAGCATCAAAGCACTGAGTAGCCTGGTGGTAGACTCCTTGCCTGGAGTGTGGGTTCAAAACCCCTGTAGAATAAAAGACTGAATACACATCTCCTGCATCATAAATCAGTACCATGACCACACTAGAAACGAGACACTGGCTGGACTCCAGGTGCTTCTCCTGTAAGATCTTAGCTGTGCTCAGAAGCCTTTGAAAAACCTACTTTAGGTCTCCCTCTGTAGCTAAGGACCTGAGCAGAGTGTGAATATCAACAGGCAGAACTGGAAGCCTTGGGGATTATACACGAGCTGAACACGCTCCTGAATGCTTTAAAAGGTAGGCAGGTGTTGCAAGGCCACCAAGGCTCCCAAGGTTTGTAGGGCTGGCGTGGTTTAGGTGGACTGGGTGTGAAAGCCAGCAGTGTGCAAAGGAGTGATGAGATTAACCCTGATTCCATGAAAAATTGCTTCCATGTAGGGACACCTGGGCAGTAGCTGGCTGAAACTAAGGAGAGGCTTCTGCTTTGAGTCTGCAGTTGTGCCAGGGCATCAGAGGCATCTGCCATTGCTCCTATGGCTGCACAGCAAGCTCCAAGGACCTGCTCTTCCTCAGCTGCCAGGAGACACAGAGTCTCAGGAGCACAAAGGACCTCCCTTCTCAAGGCGCTCCACCCGGGGTTTTGCAGCAGATTGGCTGAACACTGGAAGTTTGAAGCCAGAGACTGCTGTGATGAGCTGTGGCAAAGCCTCAGGGTGTAAGGGACAGCCTTCACTCCTCCTCATGGGCAGCAACTCCTACCAGATGTCAGAGGTCAGCAAAGGTCACTGCAGTCTGCAGACAATCTGCCAACAAGATTCAAGGCAAGCTCCTCAGGCAGGCCTTTACAGGCTGGAGCCATCACAGTTTTTCTTGATTTGAGAGTGACTGTGGTGGTTTGTGTGGTGATCACAACTATTACTTCTGTGGCCATAGATGCTGTCTCCATGCTGACACCCACCAGCCCTCGAGCAGCACTTTGCAGTTTCATTGCCTCTTTATTCAGCCATCACAAGGTTTGGATTGTGAGTCTCCTTTCCTTCCTGCACAGCCCGTGCTGCTAAATTTGTGATGTCTTTTTCTGGGATGCTGCAAGAACACACTGCCTTTCTCTTACTGTTCCTGTTATATTTTGATTCCTTCTTCATGTCCCAGAAATTCTACACAGCCAAGCCTCATATAACAAAGATGCTCTCAGGTGCTACTGCTCTCTGCCTGGCAAAGAAAGGAAACACAGCAGGTTCTGATTGCTGCTTTCACATGTTCACAAGGGACATGGTACAAATCTTTCCTTGCTGGTTTAACTGCTCCTGTGATCTTGTCTGATTGTTGCCATACCTCTTGCTTTTCTCCAGAGTACTTCACACTGATGCTACAATTCATCTTCTATGTCTTCTTCTATGCTGAGAACATCATCTGTGGCAGGACATTTTTCACTTTTTGTCTCTGTTGAGAAAACCATTAATTTATCTACTTTCCTTTATTATTGTTATTCAACTTTTTTTTTGTTAAACAGATGCAATAATCGTACTGACAGTGCAGTGACAGGATTACACAAGTTTGATTAGTACATAATGAAAATTGCCTGTAACATAAGTATTTTGCAATTATGTAAAAAGCTCAATGCCATCTGCGTCCTGCTCATATTTCTCTCTTTTTTTCCTAATAAATGACAACTAAGAGTAAAATTTTACTCTGTAGTAAAATGTGAATTCATCTACAAGAAATTATTAAAAACATTTTGTGTTTTCTTCTGAGCATTTCAAGACTTAAAAATCAGGCCAGCAAGTTTTTTGCTTTCTGATTTGTCCTTACTCACAAAAGGAGCCATTGACTTAAATATCATGACCTATCTGGTTAAATATTATTTGCAAGAGCCAAATGTTTCCAGGTCTTGCAGAGAATGGGGAGAGATAATTAAAGCTCCTGCAGAGTAATAATTTCCTGTCTTTCCTTCATTCATCTGACCCATGAAAGTATATCAAATTGCAACATTGCAACCCACAGTGTATACATTGCTTCTATTACTACCATTGTTTAGTGCATGTGTACACCCAGGATTTCTGGACAGTGCATCCCATAGTGGCCACAAGCTGCCAGCCAGGACCTGGAACCCTCTTGACTCTTTGACCTGACAGTAACATGTCTTTAGAGCATTGAAACTGAAGCCTTGGTTTCTCACCTTAGAAATCAGCAAAAAGCAACTGGCCTGTCAAAGACCCTTGAAAATGCTGAGGTAAAGGACCTGATAAGACTCCCAGCTTGGGCCAGTGAGGAAACTGGGATTGCCAGACAGGGTTAACTGCATCTCAAGCTTTTGCTACATCCCCTGCAAGAAAAAGAAGTTTATCCAACTCCTTGTTAAAACAGTGGTGGGTGAGAGGAGGAAGGTAATTATCCTTCTATAAATGTTGAAAATTAGATAAGAACTTCTGGTACAAGGGTCTGCTGGATTTGGGCTTTTATCTCTGCAGAACAGTATTCCTTAGGCACCAAAATACATAGTTAGAAAAGTTCTTGCAAGATTCATGATTCCATGCATGTATAATGAATTCAAACAAGAATTATATAAACCTCCACAAACTACTTTCATCTAAGTCTGGGAAGTCCTCTGTGTTTTTGCAGTCAAAATGCTGTTTGAGATTACTTTAGCTGGATGTAAAGAATGGCCTGTTTACATAAAGAAAAATAGCACAGCATTCCTCTACAGCTGCAGGGAGAGTTGTAAAGAACTTTCACTCCTGGTGAGCACTAGATAAAGCATTCCTCTGAGTTTCTTGTGGCCCTTGGGAATAGAATGTCTTCATTTTCTGTTGGGAAGATGGCAACAAGTGTAGGGCAAAGGGATGATGAGGAGTAAGGGAAAAAGGAAACTCCATGTCTGAGGAAAGAAGTCAAGTGGGCAGGTTTGGCTGCCCTCTTCTCAGACTCCAGGAGTTCTGTCAGGTGAAGATGTGCTAAAGGACAAAGGGTTTATGTCAGTGTATGTGAGAACAGTTTGTCTTCAAACGAGGGAGAAAGGAAATGACTGGAACAAGATTCAGTCACAAAGCTTTGGCTTCAACTCTCAATAGGTTTGAAAAAAATTAAAAATGAGGAATGTTAGTTACATGAGGTAAACAGAAAATGAGATAAAATGCTAAATAGTTTACCAAGATTAGATAGTGCTCAAATAATCATATATCTCCCTTTGATAGCAGAACTGATTACGCAGACAAAGGAAATGCAGTAGATGAAATCTGTCTGAATTTAGCTAGGCCATTAGACATAGTGTCACATGGGAAGACACTGGTGAGGGAGGAAAATGGAGAATCAGTGTAACATCTGTAAAGTGGGGAGGGATTTAGCTAAGGGGTCTGATAGCGAACTGCACTCAGCAGGGAGGTGTCACACTGAAGAGAAGCCATTAGGGGAGTTCTCCAGAGCTCCTCCAGACTTACCTTTAAAATTTTAATTAGTGAATAGAGCATAAAATATTTACTGAAATTCTCCATTGAAGTAAGGTTGTGGCAAGCACAGATCAGGACTGTGTGGATCCAGAGGAGCTGTGGTTTGTGTGACTCCTGCTGCACTAGAAATGGGTGACACTCGGACTGAACACAGGGTCATGTGCTACTGATTAACAAAAACAATTTGTGTTATGAACTGGGAATAAAGAAGAAATCAGATGGAAATCCTGGGAAGATATGAAGGCAAACTTTTTTTCAGCTGTTCTACTCATCAGATCTTCTTGGAGAAGTGCTCTCAGGGCAGAAATGTGAGGAGGAGTAGGAACATGTGGGTATTTCCTGCTTAGGCTTTTGCAAATGAGAGCAGAGTTGGAAGTACAGGAATGGAACAAAGGTCATCTCAAACCTCCACTGCTGCTGTCAGCAGCTACATGATGGCAGAGAAATGAATTCTGTAAATGTGGTCAACAGATGCCAGTAGAAATCCTATTCCAGCCTTCAAGATTCCCTTTTCCCACTCCTGGGAGATGCTCTTTGCCTCCATTTGTTCTCCACTGGGAGTCCTATACAGCACCTGCAGCTGTAAGGGCCCACCTTTCAGTTTGCTCCCTTACTCAGTGTCCCTGATTTGGTGTCTCAGTTAGATCCTCACTGCCATCTGAACAGCTATGAAAAGTAAAGGCAGAACAAAAGTGATGTTAAAAGCTGCATTAGCTATTTCCAAAACAAATTGCAAAAGTTTCAAAAAACCCCTACGTTTGTCTCTTGTTGAAATTCAGGGGACATTTTAATAATAAATTAAGATGTGTAACCTGTTTTTCTTAATTAATCTGGACTGACTCAATGAATTATGTAATTCTGGGACTATTTCCAGTTTGCAAATTGTTTAAGTCCATAGTAGTTTATGATAATTCTTGTGTATGAAGTATATTAATCCTGTGGAAAACAAAATACCAGCATTTGTTTAATGAAATCATTATCACTAAACACTTATCATCTGTTTAATGAAATTCAGAAATTCACAGATGGTTGTTCTCTTATACAGCAAATGCATGTTTAGCAGAAACAATGTTGGGAAGTAAACACAGTAATCAGTATTACAAATGTCTCTCTTCTGCAATAAAACTGAAACAATTTTTTCAAACATGGATATGGACTATCAGCCCACAGTAAGATTACTTATCTGTTCTGAAGAGTCCTCTTTGAAATTAAAATAGTATATAATCTGCTTTTTGAAACAACAGATTAAAACAAACCCAAAAATGCAAAATGCTATCCTGATCCAGAGGCTCACAACTCTCCAGACTTCTCAAATCCCCAGCCACCACATGCATAATAAACTTTAGTGAGACTGATAATTATACTGGAGAATTATCCCGGATTACAATGGCAATAATTGTTATCTCCTACCCAAAACTGGTATAAGTTTAGCCAGCACGCATCAGAAGCACATTTCTTTTTGTTATGCAGAATATACAGCTTTGCAATTTTCTTTCTTCTGTAGATTTGGCCTGCCTGTAGGCATTTACCCCTCACTGCCTGATTTTGTTCTGCTCTGCTTTAGATGTTCTCAGTTATTTAACTGCTCCCATATGAAATTCTGGGTCTGCCTGAAGTCATGTCATGTTGAACTGAAGCTGAGATGTTAAAGTCTGTGATTTAGCCATACAGCACAGCCACACTCCTCTCCCACATCCAAAGAGGTTCTGGGGATAGAGCTTGACAAAGTGTCTACAAAATCAAATTGCTTCTTAGCATTTTGTCCTTGGATTTGTTCTTCCCATATACAAGGACAGCAAGCAGGAGAATAACTAATACAGGAAAGGAAGCTGTAAGGGAGCATTCACTTGTGGGGATTAACATGATAAAACACAATGATTTTGCAATCTGGACTGTAAAGTACCAGATGTCCTATCACAGTAATTCCAGTAATTCAAAGGAGTACACGTACAATTTCTTTTTGCCCTGCTTTACTTCTGTTAATAAATTCTGTGTTGCTGTCCCACTGGAAAGGCCAAACTTTCCTGTGTGTTTTCAGTTTGCCAACAATCTCAGCATGAAAACACATAGATGTCAAGTACAGCTTTATTCAAGAGATAAATGTCAGGTGAAAGCAACTCTTTTATTGAAAACTTGGCAAGAGCTGGTTGCATTAGACACAGAATTGCTTACACTGGGTAAAATTTTAATTCATTAAATATAGATTTCATCTTTTTCTACTTCACCCCTTTGTGGAACTGCTAGAAGAGCTACATGTCAGAGTACTCTTCCAAACAAGCTACATGTGAATGACTTCATAAACACATCATACATCCAGGTTGGAAATTGGCCAGACTCCAGAGATAAAAGCCTGGAATTGCTCTCACTTTTCACAATCAGGTGGAAGAACAGGTTTCTGGTTTTCTATTGCCGCTCTTTCATGGTTCAGGTCTATGGCTAAATCTGCTCTCAGTTCAAGGCAAGGCTGATGGGATGAAAAAGGAGATCTGAGCAGAGAGGAGAGAGGGGATAAGTTCTCTAAAGAAGCCATCAGCCCTCAGCCCTGGAGAAAATGGGGGATATTATTAGAGCAGCCAGATTTTCCATTGCTTTGCTACGGTGACTTCCTGTCTGTGCAGCCCTGCTGGAGGGAGCAAAGCTCCAGCTGCAGGACTGCCAGAGAGCAGGCAGGGGAAGCAAGGAGCCCTGGAGTCCAGACAAAAACCTGACACTGAATATCTCTTCTCCTGCAGAGGTGATGAGGGAAATAGGGCAGGAGCATGGAGCTCTTCTTCCACTCTACAGGGCAGATCCACTCTCTGAAAAGACAATAAATGTTGCTGAAGATGTCAGAAATACTACAGTTAGTGGAAAAATAATATGATCCCTTTGGATTTCCCTTCTTCAGGAGTTTCTTCAGAAGCAGTCCAAGCCAAGGTAGTATCAAGGACATTTTTTCTATCTGGTTAAGTGTAGCATAATTAAGGAAGCACAGACAATAGTAGTTGACACACTGGGATCTCTAATATTTAGGGATAATTTTCACAAGAGTGAAACTGGAGAACTTGGCCCTGCAAAATATCCCCATGGAACCTCAAAGCCAAGGTAATTACTGTGCATTTTCTTTCCAAGTGCTTCTCTGCCACTTTGTGTTTCTCAGACTTGTATTATTGAAAGGAAAAAAACTGAAGGGCATTTTCTAGCCTCTACCACATGGTTAAATCTTTGAAAGCTTTCTATTTTCATCTAGCACAGATCCCTCTCTGACTGATCCCTGCCCACCCTCCAAGCAACAGCAAATCCAGATTATGTGTTAAAAACAAAAAGCATTCTGTGCATATGCACATTATATTAAAAAAAATAAAAATCTTTCCTGATTTCTCTCTTTAAGTTTTGTCTTATTTTTTCCCCCCTGGGAAACCAGTCCATACTTTTCCCCCCTTCTTTACATTTTCGGAAGGCCCTTCGCTCTGTTCTCTTAGCACTGTCATGCATTTCATTTAGTTAAGCAGATTTAGTTTGTATCAGTCCGTTTGCTGTTCCTGCCAGGGCCCTGAGCCCTCTGTGTCAGCACGGGCTGCAGGAGCAGCACTGAGGTTTTAATCGGTGTACAGACAACAGAGGAATTTACAGCACTGGCAGACCCTTGTGTTTGTGCTGGACTCTGAGCCATCAATCACTTCCAGATGCTTTTGCCAAGAAGGTGAATGGCCAGATGTCTTATTTTGGTAAGTTTATAATTCTTTCTAAACAGGGGAATAATCTTTCTCCAGCAGACATGAATCTCTTCCAGAAGCAGCACCTGTAATTATGAAGCCCCACATAAGACACTTCATTGGCTTTCAAAATACCCACTGAGTTCAAGTGTCCCACATTCAGCAGACTGAAACAGCAAGATTTAGTTAATGACCACATTTATAGACTGAAATTTACTTTTTTTCTTAGTCTTGCTTTTTATTTGAATCAAAAGTCCAAGTGTTTGCTTTTAGAAATGTCTACATTTTGGAGTCAGTTTACATCACAAATCTCAGTAACTTCAATTTCCAGAGTGCCAGTTGGTTTCAATGGACCAGGAGACAGGGAACACTTCTTCTGTTCAATATATTTCAGTAAGTCAAGGGATCATTGAAGGTTGTAAGCATTCCTCACAACCCCACCACCACCCCAGGAAAGTAGCCAGTTGTAGCAATGCCACTGTCATAAATTTGGTTGTTTGTGTTTTTTTTTTTTTTTTTTTTTTTCTTTCGTTTATTTTAAAATAACATTAAAAGAATGACAAAACCCCCATAAAATAATAAAATAGAAAATTTCAAACCTGTTTTTCAAAGTAGTTTTCTCAAAAATCCAAATGTCAATATTGTAAATCCAAGATATTTTCCATATGAGATTTTTTTTTACACAATTTCAGAAAAACTGCTTCAACATCTTTTCCAACAACAGTAAGGGGGAAAAAAAGAGAACCTTCTCCAGTCACTTTATCCTGCAACTAAATACACATTGATCTTCCTCACTGGTCTTATTACATCTGTCTGAATGAATGGAACAATTTGATTCAGACACATGTTCCAGCAGAAGAAAATGGCAACTTCACTGCCCCTAAATCTTGTAATCTTAATACTGATTTATTCTTACATGTATTCACAAGTAGCTACCATTGTCCACAAGCAGAGCAATTTGTTCAGCAAAGCTGAGCTGAGCCTTTAGGCTCATTTGAATCTGCTCTCACACACCCCTGAGTGGAAAAGAGATGGAAACCCATCTGCTGTAACTGGGAGCAAGATGATGCAGCAAACACAGTAAATATTTTTCCCCACTTTGTGGGCGAAGTGCTGACATCACCTAAATGCCAGGAGATAAAAATGGTAGTCAAGGAGTGATAGAATAATATAAAAAGCAGTTCTGCTGAAAAAATAGTCTCAAATGTTTGGTCTGCATTCAAGGGATAAATTAGTGCTAGTTTTTCTCATGTATTTTTCTCGTTATATAAAAGTCAACTAATAATACAGTATTAGCATCATTTGGTGAGTGATTTGATCGAGGATGAATGAAGATGGGAACTCATTGCTTGAGCTGATCTACAGATTTACTGACAAATACAGCAGCAACACCAAATTAATAATGAAAGAGGAGAAGACATGGTTAACTACTGTGCATTTCTGAGGTGGAGTTTAGGTGGGGAGAAATTAAAGCCCTTGAAGATTTTTGACAGATTCTAGTGAATAACCAACCACTGGATCCAGAGCTTCTGAATTCCTACTCATGTCACAGTTAGTGGTTCACACTGTCTTTTATAACACTTAACAATCCTATGTTAGAACAAAAATTTTGAGGATTTCCGCATCCTGTGCACTCTACAGAACAGCTTGAAAGGAAGATGAATCATAGGCAACCAGTTGGCAACTTTGTCTCCTGTTTATTGAAGTGCATAGTTGAAAAGAGAAAATGTTAACAAATATAAGTTGGATGAGCTATAAAATTAGTATAATCCTTTAATAACTGGAACTGCAAAACATCCAGAGTGTGAAGTTTTAACAAAGCACGTTTTTTGGACAATTGCCATTCTCTTCATTGAGTAAAACCAAAATGATTATTGAGGAAGACTCATTGGGTGCTGGTGAAGCTTCTGGGCAGAGACTTCCAAAATAACATATCCCTTTTCCTGAATGCAAAGGCTGTTAATAATTTGTCAGCCATTTCAAACAGGAACAAACCCCTATGAAGTAGTGTCATGCATTCAGGGCTTGAATCATCTGTTTGTACAGGCCTGCCCACTCTGACAAAGTCATATTTGCCATATATTTAATTATATCTCTTTCCACTCCAAGTGGCTCCACATTTAGGTACCAATGGTGGTATTGGATCACACTGAAATCTTCCTTTGTTTCTCTTCTAATTAGCAAATTGGACTGTGCCACAATAACCATGGAAGGACAATACTGTACTGGTTGTTTTTAAAAAATCCCTGTGCTTATTTCTTGAGGATCTCTTGGATAATTTTCCCTTTCACCTCCTCAAGAATATTGCTCCAGATGAAATTTAAGACATGACAGGATTTGGTTTTATGTTCAACTGGCCTAATTTGATGAGTGTTTTTACTAGGATTCCTGTGACAGGAATTACATAGCTATTGTGTAGTGTAAAAGTCACAAGAAGGGAGGAATTGTGAAAATAACAAAGAGCTTTTAACTGCAAGCTGAAAATAGAAACCACAGCACTTGACAATCTTTTGAGCAGAAGGGCTTTTTGAAAAAGAGCAGTTTGTAAAGGGAGAAACAGAGGTCAAGTGACAAAGAACAGGTCTGTGTTACAGGGAAAACAGCTGAAAAGTGAAGGTGCTGAACTGCAAAGCAAACAGTAAAGGAATTTACTGACTTTACAAATCTTGCACCAGGAGCCCTGCAGAGAGGTAAAGAAGTTACACTTTTTTCCTTTTCTCTTTGGGTTTTTTGGAGTTTTTTTTGAGGGGTGGGGGGGAAAGGAGTTTATACATTTCAGAGCAGTACAGTATCTTGGTAGGCACATTCCACTACTTAAAATCATTCTTTATACCTCTCACTTATTTTCCTTATCATGATTCAGGAGGGTGCTTAAATATGCAATGAATCTTATAGCAATCAACTGAATGACATGCTTAAATTTTGGCAACTATTAAAATACCTAAGTGAAATGAGGCCTTAAATGAGATTTTGTATGTGCCTGAGATAGGCCTTGCATAGATATGCAAAGATGATATGTAACGGTCACATCAATTTCTGAAATATTAATATACCTCCATGGATTTCAAAGTCACAGTGATTTATGCTGCTAAAGACTTGTCTCACTGTATATATCATATGTAAAAACTGTGGGTTTGCATTGTTAAATAAATATCACTTCTCAGATGAATGAAACACTTTGTCAGACAGCATAAAAGCAAAACTCTTTGAAGAATATTCTATGGCAAGATCCAGAACAGGTTTTGAGCAAGCAAAGTTAATTTAAAAATTATTAATAAGGAAATTTAAACTTTCCCTTGATTTTTGAAGGTCTAGACACCATTCCTGTCACATGCTGTTACAACTGAAACGTCATAATTAAGAAATGCAATATTCCATCAAAGTATAAGAGAAACCAAATAAGCATCAAGAAATAAAGTCAATCAAAGCAACTGTCTACAATGCTGAATTTGTATTGTTTTCTGCTTAGCATAGATCCCTTCTTAGTTGTCTTATTATTAAAATTTATGACTAACAGTAACTTCAAATTATAGAAACCTGGAATACCTTGGATAGGTAAAGACCTTGGGATGTCTCCAGCCCAGCTTCCAGCAGTATCAGTTATGGGGTCAGTCCAGGTTGCTTTGGGATTTATCCAGTTGTGTCTTGAAACCCTCCAAGGATTGAGATGGCACAGCCTTGCTGACTGGGCAGAAGCTCCAGATGGACCAACTCAGAGGTCAATGTCTCCCAGCTTGCTGATGTCTTTCTTGCACTGGACTGTGGAAAACTGGATTTGCACTGTCCTGAATTCTTCACAGATACCTCCATGATTTTACTTATAAAAGCTAAATGTTGCTTATTTTTCACCACTGACTATTAAGGTACCATGGGGTAAATGGCTCCCCCGAGGGCTGGCAGCAGGGAGCAGCAGGGCCTGCCCCATGGGGTGGGCAGGACAGGGCCCCACAAACCAGATCCTGCCCCAGGTAAGAGCACCAGGCATCTCTGTGGGGCTGGGGCTGGAGATGGGGATGGACAAGGCCAGGCCATGTGCCTGTGGTGTAGGGACAGAGCCTGTCTCAGCAGCAGCCACGGCCAAGCAATGCAGGGCTGCAGCACAGCCACAGCTGGGGCAGGGATTGAGGAGCAGAGCTGTGGGGTGCAGCAACTCCCTCGGGCCAGAAGTCAGCCCTACACAAGGTCTGCCCATGGTTCTCCCAGTAGGGTCTCCCCACAGTCACCCAAGGAATGGGGCTCAAGGGAAAGAGCCCCTCTTGGCTTCACTGGTGCTGAACTGGTCCCCAGCCCTGGCACTCAGATCTCCCAGCAGTTTAAAGACTCATAGGTCGGGTTTGTCAAAGAAGCCAGTAATTTTCCTGCTTAGAAGAATGTCTCTGAAATAAAATCTACATAAAACAAGGTAATAATTTCCTTCAAGGAGGAATCCTCATCTGAGAGAGGCAAGGTCCCATGGGAAGGTGAAACACACTTCTACCCAGTCGGTTCTCCAGTCTGGTGGAGAGATTTAACATCTACAAAAAGCAATTTCAGTCTTATGAAACTCCAGGCAGCCTGGTTTGCTCTGGACTTTGTACCACTGACCACTTGTGAAATTCAGAGCACACATCATCACTATTTTAGTTCTTTTTCCAGCAGAATGGGAACATTCTTTCTTCATGCTGGAAGTGTAGGATCTCTCTGTATCAACTAACTGCTACAGTATTTTCCACATGGGATGTAACTCCACAGATGATGACACTTCACACTAGACCCCTAGACAATTTTATCTACAGATGGTGAGATTGTGACATCACTCCAGTGATACAACTGCAGAAAAGCAAGTGTAGAAGCAATAACAGACCCTCTAGGTCATTCCTCCTGGGAAAGACACACCAGTAAGTCTGGCTTCCATCAATAACAAGACAGCCGAAGGTTTAACAGAGAAAGATCACTTTGTTCACAGATAAACACAATGCATTGGATAAAAGTTGTCAAGGGAAATTCTGGTTTACCAATCTTGTCACAGTTTTATGGAGATTCAGTAAGTGTGTGGCTAATGGAGGTGCAGAACAGACTTTTAAAAGGCTTTTCATAAGATTCCATAACATTGTTAGGGAAACCAAGTTGCCAAGTGACATTAATCTGAGTTTTTGGACTGAAGCTGCTGAAATGGGAAATGATACATTGCAGGACTTAGAAGCAGGGGGCCCTTGGATCCTATAGTCAATAATTCTTAAAAATAAACAGAACATTTTGGGGGGGAAATACGACAGAAAGAGAGAGTAAGTAACTAAACTTGGAAAAGTGTACTAATACACAAATGATTGGGAAGACAGTTCCCTGCTTCCTTCCCAGATATTAGGAATTATCCCTTATAGCTGTGACGAACTTAAGAGTTAACTGACCACTTGTCCTTTCTGAACACCTTCTCACAGTTGGTTGTTCAGATCTGGAGACTGGATTTTGGACATACCTCTCTGCTTCTCTTCAGAAAGTTGCAGCTTAAGTGTTCTTTGTCCCTCATGTCTGGTCATAAATAGGCCCCATGCTGAACTCCTTCAGTTAGGCTGCTGGTGTCAAAACTCAAGCAATCTGAGGCTCTTACCACTCATGGGGTAGAATCCTCCTCACTGTCTCAGCTTCCCAGAGGAAAAAAAAATCAGTGTTATAAAAAAATCACATTGATGTTTTGACCACAAATAAGACCTTTGCACAGAAAAGTGTTTGTTTCTAGCCAAACTGTACAAGTTAGTGTTCAAGGTGACTCACCTCCTCCCCAGACCTGGAACCCCCAGACGTCATTCTTTTGCCTTTCCTCAGTAGAGTGCAATAGCAGCTTCTCCACTATTAAACACAAATATCTCAAAAACCAACAACATAGTCAGACAGCATCAGGAGGTTTCTTTTATCCTACAAAGCTTTCCTCCTACTTGAGTTATTGGATTATTATCAGGATTTCTCACAAGCATTTTTATTCATCCACCAATTCCACCTTAGTTCTCTGAAGATTGAAATTCCACACTTCTCACCACACATCTTTAGGTAAATTCTGAAGGAGAATGCAACGTGCACAGCACAGTCTGCATGTGTAACTGTTACAAACCAATATGAAATAATCATACTTAAATAAACACAATTAAAAACTCAATTGAAACTGTACTCTCACAGTCAGTAACATGTAGATGAGAATTCATACTATTTTCAATACGGAATATGGGTATCTTAACAGCTGAGCTATATCTACATGTCTTTCAGGCTGATAAGTAATAACATGCTGTTCAGAGACACAGATTCAACCCCTTCATCCCTCCTCACAATGTGAGAACAAATTTCTCTTTGTTCAGTGTCTCATTATACCTATTTTGCTGTAGATAATTTTAGTCCTATAAATTCTCTGTGATTGCTGTTTACATTGTACTTCTACACCTCAAAGGGATTGTGGAGCTCCATAAGCATTGCATGCCAGTGATGTTCATAGCAAACAAGCTCAGTTTAAAATCTAAGGGTTTTTTTCTTCACTACTTCCTTCTCTACAAAGTCAAGCCCACACTGTGATAACCAGATCTGGGGTTTTCCACAGTTACTGCCACACAGACGACCCCACCAAGGGTCTGGAGGATGTGTTTCAGAGCCATGTTTGCTCCAGTGTGTTTTTAGACAGCTAGAGTTTCTGACTCCCAAAGTCATCTCCCCAGGAGCCATCTCTGGTATCTGAACCCACTGAAAACACACAGTTCAAATTATTTTTTAATTTTTTTGTTTTTCCGTGTCACTACTGGCAATAAAGGGAGTGTCCCATTTTTATCCATATTGTCTTCAGGTAACGTTCCAGCATCTCCACGTGATGCCAATTTCCACCCCTACAAGGACATTTTCTGTAGAGCAGATTTTCTTGGTGTGACTTTGGGGATGAGCAAATGGCAATAGGGTTATGGAGGTGTTATTGAATTGTTACTGCTGGCAATAAAGTGCCAGCAGAGCACAGCACAGTGTGACTGCCATATTCCAAACTGAGTTACCAGCACTGACAGCTATGAGTACATATCTTTTTGCTGATAAAATGATCACACTTGACTCAAAGGCCCTGGAACACTCTGTGTTTGGGATGATATGTTACAACCTTTATAGCCACTAATCACAGGAGAAACGTGATTTGCTATAACTTCTTTTAATGCAGACATCTGGATGATACAAGCTAACTGTGCCCAGAAAATCTTACAAAAACTTAAATTCTGATCTAAAGTTTTGCAATAACCATGCATACCTATAGTAATAGCTTTAGCTCCCTAATCTTTATTGCATGTGTAGTGCACCACTGTGGTAGCACAGTGTACTTTATAGTCATTTGTTTTTTAGCACTGAAAATTTAAATAATGTTAACCTCCCTTTAGATTTGATGTAAATTTAATTTGCTTATATAGCAAACTCCAATCTTTCCTTGGATAGATTCTGCATTCCTCTTCTGTCTTGACCTTTGAAAATCTTCCCCATGATTACCAATCAAAACACCCTAAACATCAGAAATTCTTTCAGATCTTCCTGGAAGATTAATCATTCTGTGTTCCAAACTATTCAGTTGAGAGTCTTTTTGTTAGTTAATTTCCTCAAATCTCACTCAAATAGTATCTAAGTACTAAAACTTGACAGTAATGATTAGTGGCAGTACCCTGCAATTGCCATTGAAAAGGATGTGAATACTTCCTAACCAAAGATATTCATTCCCTGAAGTGTACTTTTTGCTTCCTAAGTTAGCTCCAATAAGAGACTCCTATGCCTGGAAGCCAATATATGATATTTAGACTCTGATTCTCCCTATGCTCCCTGGAAAAGAATCCAGAAGTCTTTTCCGTGTGTCTGGACTCTGGGTATGAGAGACAGAGAACCACATACCACACAATGAGACCAGGGCAGCAACTGTGCTGAGCAGAAAGCTGACAGGAGCACTTATGCTCAGAGTGCAGCCACCTAGGTGTTGTCATTAAAAAAAAAAAAAAAAAAAAATGGGATACAGCTTTAAAACTATTTAAAACACTTCTGCTCTGGCTCCTTACACAGACTAGTTTCTTTTGAGGACTACTGAGATATACAGATAATCCAAGTACAGGAGCAGACAGGTTTAAGAAAAAGCTGCCAAGCTCTATCCAGCAGCTCTCCCAAAGCACACAAGCAATTACCACAGACACTCCAGACAACTTGCCAAAGTCAAGCTTTGCCATACCCAGGAATATGGGATGAAAGTGTGTGTGTGTGTGTTTGCAGAGACTGTTCATGCTGACCTTAAATCCCTGTTCCTTCGTCTGTTTGATGGAAGGTAGAAAGGTAATTGGATAAGAAATACCCAAAAAGGGGCCTCTAGGATTTGCTGTTCTAACATGACACACCCACTCACACAGGGATACATAGTCCCAAGAGATCACTTTTCCCACAGGTCTAATTTCTCCTTTTTATTGCACTGGAAACACATGTGTCCAAGGGAAGGCTCTGAATTTAAGCAGAGGAAGACAAGTCTTTAACTGCAGGTTCATGTAGGTGTTCATCCCCCCCAACACTGCACTTTTCCCCAGAAAGTTATTTTATTTCTAATTCCCCTGTATATCATAAAATCACGTCTGTAATAATTTCTCCTTGGAAAGTACCTGCAGGGTCGTTCAAGATGAGAGACACTTTAGAAAAACATTAATTATCATCATGATACCAGAATTTATCTTTTGCAAAGTGTATAACTAATGTCTTAGTAGCTTTCCCTAACTTTATGTTTTTGCTTCCAGTAATTGGTATCTCTCTTGGGATTTGTCACCACCAGATGGGTGACCATATGGATAGGGACACTTGTTTATAAACCCTGTTATTTATGCACCTACAAGGCTGCCTAGGGAAAATAAACTTCCTCTAGATTTTATTAGGAAGATAGACTATTAAAGTGTTGTCATTCCATAGAGGTAGAAATTACGTTTTTCTTGTCCCTTTTTAATAGCAGCTAGAGAAAAAGATCAGGCTTCCATTGGTTTTTGGTGTTTTTTTTTAATAACTTCTTAAAGAAAGGGAGGATTTAAATTAAGGTAGAAAATTACCTGTGCAACTGCGTCACTTTTTCTTCTCTGAAGAAAGAGCACACAGAATGGTGAAAGGGGAAAAAAAAGTGTTTTGGAAGAAGGATGACTCTAATAAAGAATAGTGCACCAGAAATACCAGCTGAAAAATCAGCAAAGGAAACCTGTATTTTAAATCCTGCCAAGAAGGAAAAGGGGTGGATTCTGATCTATTACATTAGAAAATGTTAAGAAAAAGTATAATAGCTCTAAGTTAACAGCTATCCACATTCACACCAGTGTAACTGAGATCACTCCCTGCCCTGAAAACAGCAGAAAAACGAATAATGTTAGAATAACATTTTAGGCTAATAATAATTTACATTACTTAATTTCCCATTTATCTAAAGCTGTTTAATCCACCAGAAAAATTAATTCGCTGTTAAAAGACCTCTTATATCCCATTGATTTCAATGGACATCGGATAAACCCTTGTAAGTTCACAGCAATTTTCAAAAGGGAATGAAGATAAGTAGTAGGAAGGTTTAACACTGGTGAATTGAGACAGTGCAAACATTGGAACAGACTGCCTGGGGCAGTGATGGAGTCACCATCCATGGAGATATTTAAAAGATGTGAAGATGTGGCACCTGGGGACATGGTTTAGTGCTGGACTTGGCAGTGCTGGGTTAATGGCTGCACTTGATGATCTTAAGGGTCTTTTCTAATCTGCATGAGTCTAAGTGAGGAACCCTATGAAAAATTCTACACCAAATAATTCTTATATAATTCCTGTAGGCCAACAGAAGAGTTTTATCTAACATGAAGTTACTAATTGTATTGCTAACATATACAACAAATGCTACTGCACAGGGCCTTACACTGAAAGGAAATGTAACAGTTTTGCATTGCTGTGTGTGACATTGACTCTGTATGGATACAGCAGATAAGGAAACCTTGTAAAACTATCAACCCAAGAACAGAACATCTATTCATATTTTTTCCATAAGTGTTAAAGGTACACTGATGCCACTGTTGGACTGAAGGGCTGAAACGTGGCCAAGTGGTAAAAGCAATGAAAGGCAGACTGCAATGTTCATCCCTAGGCATCACTGTCCAACCTCAAAGGCCTCATCCAGCTTCTCCTAGCCCTGGTCTTCCAGGCTGAAAACCTTACTGAGCCATGCTGGGAACTTGTTTCTCTTCCCAGTTAATGGATAAAGGGAAAAAAGACAGGGTATCTGTGCCTCATCAGGACATGAAGTGAAATGTGAGCAGGGCCTGAAAGTCTACACAGAAGCTGGGAACACACAACTCAGATTTTTGAGGGTTTTGTTTAGTTTAGTTTTGGTTTGTGTTTTGTTTTTTGTTTTCAGATATAGCTCAAGAAACTGCCTGATATGCATTTAGCCTCAACAGCCACTTGAAAGTGAGGTTATAGCAAAGCTGAGCTCACATTTTCAGATTGTTGGTTTCAGCAACACAGCACTGCAGGGAGTTTTCACAAAGCAGCTCACCTTCAAAGCCCAGTGTGCCGGAATGCCTTATTTCCCCTTTGAAGCCCTGGAAAGGAAATAACTAGTTGGTGTGAGACAGGGGAAGGATTCTTCTGCACTGCAGCTCTCCACTTCATTTGTCTGAAATTCTGCCTTACTTTGATATCAGTCGAGTTAACTCAGCTGTGAGGTTAAATTTAGGTTGAAGGTTTGCATTGGCACTCCTCCCTCTTCTGTATAATCCTCCAGTAATGCTCACAGCAAACGTAGCAGCAGGCTGGGTATTCAAGTACTGATTTCTCACAACTGCCTAAAAGATCCACACTTTCAATGACAGAGCAGCACAGAAAGTGTTTTCTAAGGTCAAAGGTACCTTCCTGTTTACCTAATAGTCCCATTAATGTAGCTTTCCTGTAGAATTTATGGCTGTGTCTATACAGTACATTAAACAGTGCCAGGAAATATCCCCAGACATGGGTATTTAATTGCGCTGTTAAATCACTTAGATGGTCCCTGGTGCTGTTTTGGTCCATACCAGCCAGCAGTCCCCTGAACATTTTGGGAGTTAGCACAGGCCTGAGATCACTCCTAAGAGGAAATTTGGATGTAGCCACCCCGGTTTGGAAGCCACAAAGTTTCAGGAAGTCAATTGTTTCAGGGGCAAATGATGCTCTTGGTTACCTCTGACTTGTTAGTATAGCAGTAGTCTGTGATTTTGTTGTATAAAAATGTTCATGTCAAGAAAGAGATGCTTAGAAAAGGGTGAAATTTATAGCCATGATAGACCATAAAAATCAGATTCCTGTTGTAGTAGGCAGCAGTGCATGTTATTAAGGCAGTTTATAAAAATAATGATGGGATAAAGGAGATGAAGACAATTCCAGACAAGATAGATCCAACAGGAAAAATATACTGTGAGGGTGACCGAGCACTGGCACAGGTTGCTGAGTGAGGTTGTCTCCATCCTTGGAGACATTCAAAAGCCATCTGGATGTGGTCCTGTGAAATTATTCTAGATGGCCCTGCTTGACCTCCAGAGGTCCCTTCCAGCCTCAACCATTTACTGATTCTGTGATGCAAATGAAGAAAAATAATTTTAATGTCTTCTAATTTAATTGTGTCAAAGGTCACAAAAAAGAGGAAGGAAAATATTCTTCCTTCTGGTCTGTGAGGCAGCAGAATTGGCTGTTTTACTGTGAGTGCATACGGCTTAGACAGCAGAGAGTTTGACCCATGGAAATGCTCTACTCCTGTGTATGCTATGTTATAATGTTCAGGAAAAGAGGAAAAGAGGCTGGTGAACAAGTGAGCTAAGAGAGTAGAACAAAGAAGAAAAAAGGTCTTTGCCACTTTTCCCTTGTATTGATAAAGCATCAAGCATCAGTACTGACTAACTCTAGCTGGAATGTGACATTTTCCTCTAAATGCAGAACGTACTACATAACAAAAGGAAATGAATTGTTCAGCTTCTGTATGGAATGGGAAAAGCACAAGGAATAAAAAAAGAAAACTTCTTTGTCATGAATTGACAAGCATGTTATTAAAGCTATTTATTCTGCAAACATGCCTCCAGAAGTAAGCTGTCATCCTGCCATCTGAAAGGACTGCAGAGACCAATGAGGAGGGTAGACAGCTGACCACTAGAAACAGGGCAGAGATCACTGCACTCACTTTTGACCACAGGTTGCAGGAAAAAAGGTCTCACATCCAATAATTCACCAGGTTTATAAAGTCAGAAACATGATCACATCTGTGGTCCTATTTACTGAATATACTTGAGCATCAAAGTACCAATAAATCAACTTTGAGGCAAAATCTGCAAAAGAAACATTTCAGATGTGTCTTAATATTTCACAGCTCGACGAGGATTATCGGCCCCTTACCTCTCATATCTCAGAGGGCTGAGAGTTTGAACAACATGTCTAAACCACCTGCTTCCCATATCAACTGCACCACATGTTATTCCCTCTAAATAAACTACATTTTGGACTAGATACATCAATTTTTTTTCGATAACTAATTGAAATATTTCGACCTTGGACAATGAAGCAATTAAATGTACTAGGGAGAGTAACAGCTTGTGAAATGACTGGTGTCAGAGAAATTCGAGCCAAATCGGGGGGAGAGCAGGAAAAGTGAGACAGAAGTGGAAGGAATAAATCCAAATGGGGGTCAGCTCAGCTGGTACTCACCATTGAGGCACCTCGGGCAAAGGAGGTTTCTCCTCCTGGCCTTGAATTCAGTGTGCATGCTTAGAATTGCCCTGGTAAATAGGATAGCCCCTATCTCTTTCTTTCTACCTGGGCTGAAAGGTAAAAAGAAAGTAGGTTTACTGTGTCTTGATGACCCCATCTGGTCTGTTCGGAGTCCCACAATCATCCTACCAACAGCTGTCTGGAAGCTGCAGATTGCAGCAGTGCAAGCAGCTGTGGCCACCCCGAGCCCTGAAGATCCAATGACACCAGGCTGCGGTGGTCAGGCACTGAAGCATAATGCCTCTGGTTAGAGTGAGAGTCCATAATGCCCTAGTTCTGCAGTATACATATTTTTATGTGATAGGTTCAGGTTTTCCCCTCCCTGTTTTATGTATAAGTGTCTTAATATTTATTTCTCCTAAATTAATATGTATTAATTCTAGAAGGTTCTGCAGTACTGGACACCCCATTGGTTCCTTCCCTAAATCCCTCGTTTGTGTTATTCCCACTGGTTCCCTTGCCCTCAACCCTGCCTCCTGTCAAGTATCCCATTGGCTGTATCCCTTATCCCCGCCTTTCCATCCCCCCTATAAAATCCCTGGATGCAATCAGCTCTTTGGCTCTTTGTCTCCTCCCTGCATTGTTTCACCTGGATAAACCTTCTGCATGGAACTTACATGGAGGGTGCCCTCTCTCCCTTCTCCCCCTGCGTGCCTTCCCATCAGCTCAGGGTGGCTCCCTGGGTGAGGAGCACACCCCGTGTGCCTGCGCTGTGTGTGCTGCCCTGGTGCAGTCGGGCTGCGGCTGCACCTGCGGGCTCCCTTTGAGCTGGCACACAAAACCTGGCAGCAGATTATGTTGATATTTACAGTGATACTTGATGGCACTACCAACATGTCACTTAGTAGAGTCCTCTCACGCAGCAGACTGCACAGGGGGGAAGAGGATTTCGATCCCTATTGGTGGCATAGATAATGCTTGAACGGAGAGATGCAGCTTCTCTAAAACCACTGTGGCTAAGAAAGGCCTTGGATCAGGGTCCCGTTTTGTGGGTAAGAGTTTCCAACCAAGGGAAAGTGCAGCTTCTCCTGCATCTTTAAAAAGACAAGAGTGAATCATCATCACATGAGCTCTCTGAGAAGCTGTAAGGGCTTTTCCTAAAGAGGACTTTGGGCTTTAGCTTCCAAGTAGAAACTCTCTGAAAAACCTTTGTTGGGACTGCTCATCTCTGGAGGACAGTAAAGGTTGGAAAAGCATCCAGATTCAACAGACTGCATGGAGAGAGCCCTGAGTTCTAAAAAGTTCGAGCTGCTCTAATAGCTCATGGTAATTAGGAGTGACCTAGCTACGGTTATATGCTCTCTTTGCATATCACATCCATGGAGATCTTGCACATCACTAATCCAGGAGAAAAATGCTGAGTTCTCCTTCTTAAAGCATTTTTCTTAAAGCATAAGAAAGGAAAAAAAGAGAGAGGAGGAGGAAGAAAATTGTACCTCTAGCTTGAGTGTAGGTTTTTTTAATGAAACCTCATCCTCTGAGTGCACTTACAAGGGCAACTCTTTAAGTTGCTCTCTTTGCCTAAATCGCCCTTTACATCACATGGAAAGTGAAGCCTCTAAGATTTGGATGCAGTCCCAGGAATCAGGGAACTCCACTTGTAGGTACTTAAGTTGTGGACTGAATTAATTCAACAAGAGTCAATAGTGCAAAAAGTCTCAATGCCCAATAACCACAGGTCAAACCACAGTAAACAGATCTGAGCTCTACTACACTTTCCTAATGACCCTCTGGCTAAGTTAAATTTTCTTCTTCATTGCTCAAAGATGGTGAGTAATGCAGAGAAAGTGATATATCTTGGCATGTGGAAAACACTTTCGAAATCCCCCAAGAAATGGGTATTTCATTGTATAAGTGAAAATTGCTCTCACCACCATTTGAAAAACAGGCCTTTGTGTCAACCTGACTGATCTCACAAAACCAGATATTACAAATGGATAATTTAATGCTTTAGTAACTCAGTTATTTAGCATTTTTATTCTTATTAATAATGTTTGGATCATTGGTAATCTAGGATCTTACTTTTGTGCCATTAGGATTAAGTCAGACTGGAATTCCTTTTTTTTCAATATGTGTTACATGGTAGCTGTTGCGCTCAGACAAATCCTAATGGACAAGCCATAAGGGGTGAGTGCCAGTGCCCTCGCCAGTGCAATTACTAATGGAAAAGATTGGAGAGCTGAATGGGATCAAGAAGCAGTGTGTGAAAGTGGAAGAGAGGATTTTGAAAACAATATATTATTTCTGCATTAGTCATCAATATGCATAATTTAGAGCCAATCAATAATGGTAATTACAACTCCTTACTGATCTAACCATTATCAGATGGCAATATTATATAAATATCCGTGTTATTGGAGTGGATTACCATTAGTATTCACAGCCATATTAATTTTTATAGTGACATAGTGGTCAAAATCCTTTTCATCCATGCATGGCATATTAAAATTTTAGTTTTGTTACAAAGAGATCTTTTCCATCCATCTTAACACAATTCAGCTGCTGATGAATTTTCTGATTACTTAACCCTAAAAAATTATCCTGCTAAACTGCCGTTTTCTCTCCTCTAGTCACAATCTGCATTTCAATATAGCAGGACAAGCACTGGGAGGTGTTAAGCATTTATAATTTGACTTCAGTGAAAGTTACAGATGTCTTGATACTTTTCAGGTCATGAACCACCGTCTGCTTCTCCAGCTCCTGAAACACTAATGCTGTCCATTGTAATTTGAGTTCACTTTCAAATCATGGACTTGATTGTCAATTGCTGGAGTTAATGGCTGCCTTGCCATTCATGCCACATGGGCAAGAGAGAGCTGCATGCAAAGCATAACAGAGATTTATTTTGCATTATTTCATTGAGTATTCTGTGAGGGAACTAAGTAATAATAGAAAAGATTTTATACAGAAGTCATAAAATTAATCTGCCAATAGCATGGGGCTGCATTTCATGTCCAGCTCCTAGTGACTCAGAAAAACTTTTTTGGTAGGAATTGGTTAAGCTTTGCCCCAAGGTCAGGGCTACAGATAAAAAACAAAATATTATCAACAAAACAAAATGAAATATTTCTGTAAATAATTACTTAGTTTAGTTATTCAGTAAATCTGTCCATAAAAAATTTAAAATTTGGAGTTTGTATTTGATGCTTAAGTGACCAAGTTTCAGTAAATATTGGCATACAAATCAGATTAAAATCTGAAGAGATAAATACGTGAAAAAATTATTCCTGAGCTCACATATGTGTTTCTGTGCCTAGAGGCCAGATGATGTTTTGGTGAGGGTCACACGAATTTCAAATATTTATGTCTGGGGTGTATAGTATTTCTGATATGTATTTTTTAGGCAAAAATACAGAGTTGCATTGGCATTTCAGTGTGGGTAAGATCTGATGCGCCACTGTTTCCCAGCTGATCTATATATGCACAACAATCCTGAAACTTCCCAAATGGGCTGACCATCCAAGGAGTGGAGGCTGTGAGTCCCACTGGGAATGAGGAGGCTCTGAACACATTGCAATTGTACAGAATTGCACAAAATGTTCTAACTCCACTGAAACTGAAGTTTCACATTAAAAAAAGATGTGACTGAAAAAAAGTCGACACATGGTAGCCATAAACCACTGAGCTCTGCAAAGCAGAGATACGAAGCAGAAGAAGAAAGGTAAATGAAATGTATTGCAAGATGTTGCAAATGAAAAATAGTTCCATTAAAAGTTGAGCATAATGGCATTAAAAGTTGAGCATTAAAGACATCTCAGTGCTGAGGTGACAAGGACAGTATTCTACTGTCAAGACCATTGCAAGTTCACAGCTCTTTATTTATTGTATTTTTGGAAGGATTTTGATCTTGGGAGATCTTCATCACTTATAAATGAACTAGTCATTAGTAGTCTTTTATGTATCTCCAGAGAGCTATCTCAGCTCTCATTAACTGCTATATCTAAACAACTGAAATCTCCTGTTGCAGTGGCATGTGTTTTCAAGACTGAATCCTTACCCACTACCATGTTCTATCTCACAGAAGCAGAATAAAGCTGAATAAATTAGGGTAAAACCACTAATCTTTCAGCACTGCCTCAGTTAGCATTTTGGACATACACAAGATATATTGAACTTAACCATTTAGGCTCAAAGATTCCTTCAAGAAAATAAGGCAAAAAGTAAAGCACCACAATTTTTTCTTCTGAACTGACAGAACAGTGTTTCTTCCACCAATTGTTGGTGATCTAATTTATGTCAGTAATTTTCTAGCTATTAATGACATCATTTAGGTCAGAAAAGAGAACTGTAATAAGTAGGTAATTTTATGCAAAACCAGTGTGGACAACTACGGAATGCTATCAAGAAAAGCAGCTGTATTGTTTGTTTTCTCTTTACCACAGTTTCCTAGACACAAAAAAATCTAGAAATTAGTTTTCACCTAATTCTCAGTTTCCACAGCGACCTTTGCATGATTCTTTGAGCTAGACTGTGTAAAAACACTACATGTACTTATAAATGAAACAATTTTGCTTCTCTCAGTCTTACTATTATCCTTTATTTTAGTTAGAAATTTAAACCATACTCATACTGAATCAGAGAACAGGTCCAGCCTGCTGAGTCCAGTCTGCAGCAGTGGCCAGTAGCTGCTCTTTATAGAAAGGTATAAAATCAGACTAAGGCCCAACAGTGTTTTCCCTCACACATTTTCCCAGTTTCCAGCAGAAATATAATGGGTTGCTTTGTACTCATCTTTTTGCCCAATTTCTTCCCTTCCTGCTAACTTGAGGAATTTTACGAAGCACTATAACTACACAATCACTGTCCTCTTTTATAGGTGCAGAGAACATTTCCCCCACCCCCTCTTTTATTACATTTGTAGTCTTTGCCTGCCAAGATGCTTTTATGGTGGTGGAAATGATTGCCTCACTCTTGATAAAGTCTGGAGTATCCCTTGGTGCTCCATATAACTTGTCACAGTGCTCTCAACAACAGCTCCTCGTGTGTTCCTGAGCGACTGACGCTTGTACCAACTCCCCTGATGTGCTCCTGACACAGGCAGAGAATATTCTTCTTTACAGCATCTCCCACACAGGGCTCTGCACCAGTTCTTTTCAATGTCTGCTCCTGGTTTCTTCACTTGTCTTAACTCCTGGGCTTTTGCCTTTGGAGACAATGAAAATTTATACTTTCGCTTTGCACAGTAACTACACAAAGAATTTAAAGAAAAACATTTCCTTTGCTGCCTCACATTTCTGTTGAGTGTTGTGTGCAGGGTGTATCCCCAACCCTTTTTTTTAATGCAACTGGAAACCAGGCAAGTTTCTCACAATATCTTGTACAGAGCAGCCTGCATTGTTGCAAACTCTTGCCTTTCCACGCAGCACAGCCTTGTTGCCTGGTTCATCTGCATTTCCAGCTCACAGAGGATTACAAGCATACTTCCTGTACTGAAATGTGGGACCTAAAGGCAATAAAAGACCAGGCAACAGTATAAAATTGATTCTTCTTCAGAGGTCTAAATGGGAAAGAATTATTGAAGACACTGTTAGGGCCCCTTGCTGAATCATCAAACTATTTTGCAGTGGTAATTGAGACAGCATATAAATACTGCAAAGATATCTCTTCAGGCCTTCTTCACAGAGCAGTTGTATTCCATTAAAGTGCTTTTCTTGTACAGGTTAATCTCTCAGAATAAAAGTGGAAAATACAGCAACAAAACAAGATGATATTTCCACTACTCAATAAACCTCTCTTCCCTTGTCTGTAAATAAATGATTCCCACAGGCACCCTCTCCAGGGCTCCTGAAAACTCAAAAGGGCAAGGAAAGGAATTAAAAAATATCAGACTACTCCTCATAGTGTTTATTCAAACAAACAAACAAACAAACCAACAAACCAGCACATCAAAGGCTGTCCTGCTTTATCCTGCATTTACATGGTATGCAAGTGAAGTCAGATTTGGATCCAGTCTGCCTGTGGGAGAAAACTCCTTGTACCTCCATTGGTTGACATAAAGGTGAGAACAGCCCCTCCACTGACATGAAGCAGGAAAGCTGGGGGTTTTCTGAAAATGAGAATGGGAAATCAGGCTTAAGGATCAGGACAAATCCTAAGTTGAAGAAGGAGTAGAATAAGCACATTATCACCCATTATAATTTCTTATACATCCCTCACTTCCTCTTTTTCTTGTCCTATGTTTTTTTTTTTTTTTTTTCAGTTCCAGAACTATAGCTGCAGCAACTGAACAGCACCTGATTTATTTTGGGTACTAAGGCAGTGTAACTACCAGTGACAAAAATACATTCTCATTGCAGCTGCACACATAGGAAAGTATTTCAACACTCAGAATTGGTTTGATTTCACATTACATGTTAAAAAATACAAACATCTCTCATAAGGGAAGTGAAACCCTTCAGTTTAATGGCTAGATTCCAGTACCAGCATGCTTAGATAAATTGCTTTTATTCATAATATATCTAATTATATGTCTGTCGTTCTGTTTTGACACCTTTGTCCTTCTTTTTCTGTCCCAAACTGGTGTTTTGCATATTTTTCCAGGCAACTGTTTCTTGCTCAAGAAGTTCTTCATGGGCTTTGTATTTCCTCTCAAAAAGGGTGTTTAAAGGAGTTCATAAAATGCTTTGGGATATTTGAGGGATGAGAGGAGCTATATAAATCTTAGTTTTTCTTATTAAAAGAGTACTGAGTGAGTTGTCTAGAGTATATGGTTTGGATCTTTACTGTAAATCATAGAAACCTGCATTTCTGGTGTGCTTTACTGTAGATGAAACAAGTGTTGGATGACACCTTGTATTTCACCAGCTGCTTTCCTGCAATTTTTCAAAGAAAGTAACACAATATATGGTCCACCTGCTGGGAGAACATCTGAAATACCACAGACAGTAAAAAGCCTCTGAGTAAAGTTCTGCCAGAGAGTGTTTTGTTGATATGCTTTATGGCATATACATATACCTTACATATAACATATACATAACATATACATTACTCAGTTTTCAGACAATATCTTTAGTTTCCCATGAAAAAAGAACTATGCTTATATCACTACTAATTTTTTTTTTTTAATGTGCATAAGGATGCAATGAGAATATTATTTTTAAATGTTCTTTTTCTTTTGTTTTAGGCTTCTGGGCTTTTTAAAGTTTTAATTTAGGTCTCCACAAAGGATTGATCAGGCCATTATTACATAATTGCTATCAAATACAAATTTTGGTCCTGCAAGACTGCTAACAAAGACTAATTTTGTATCCTTCCCCTATGTAAATAAATTGTAAGATGTTGGTGGAACTAATTACAAGAGTGTTGCTTTCTGCTTTCATCAGGACTTCAAGGCCTGATTGAAGCATGGTCAATACACACCACTGTCTTCCAATAACATTTTTATTCCAGATCTTGATTTTAAAACTAGTGTCAACTTTGAAGAGTTTGAAAGAACTTTACAAGAATGAATTCCTGGAAGGGGGCTACAACCACCCTATGGGCAGGAGAGTTGAGTTGCAGGAAGGCTTGGTGGTTCCTCTGATAGATCCTCATCAGCCACATTTTCCATAACCCACACAATTCTCATCATTAAATTCTGCCCAACTCCCTACAAGCACTCTGTGCCTTTGATTTATACTCAGTTCCTTCAGACCCACAAAGCAGACACTAATTGTGCTGTATGTACACAGTGGAATGGGACCTTAAGGGATAGGTTTTTAGTAACTCTGATGACACCTTCCTAGTTAGTGCAGTGCAGCAGGATTCTATTTAAGATTGCTTTGTTTAATTATTTAAGAGCCATTATGGTAACTGGATATACTTTAACTGTAATTTATTAACTCATACACTTGAATTATCCAAGTCTCTACATCCACTTCACAGAATTACAGAGGAACTAGAATAAGATAATGGTATTGAAACGCTACAGAATATTCCCTCTGCTGAGAAGCAGAGAAGCTCTCTTATCTCTCATAAGCTTTTTCAAACTATGCACTAGGACTACAAGAATCATTTTATACTAGCAGCAGACATTCATGTAGACACTGTTAAGAAAATGTATGCATTTCCTATATATATATGTGTAGGTATCAGTAAATACCTACACACTTATGCATAAATAGATAAGTCGTTAATATAGTACTACAATTTGCTTCTCTTTTTTTGTGTAAAAAATTATACTGCATCAGCCTGCTAATTCCTTTTTCTCTGCTCTTCTGATTATCCTTCTTCATGCTCTGATCCTTGTGTCTTTCCACCTTGTGCTTTCTTGTCTCCCCATTTTATCTAAGTTTGGAAGTCGTGTTAGAAGTTTCTTACTCATTGCAAACACTTCCCATTCAGCTGCATCCCTCTTCACCACCATGCTCTGTGCACAGTGCCTGTTTGCTTTCTGCCTGCCTGCATGGCACACCCTTTTCCTCTGGAAAATGACAGCTCTGGGAGCAGCACCTCAAGAGTGCTCTGATACAGTGTCTGCTCTTGCCAGCAGCAGCTGGATTCTCTTCTTGCCATTCAGGCACTTTTGAGCAGACCTGTCATTTGCAAAAAGAATAGAGACACATGGAGCAGCAGACAAAGGAAAAACATCTAGGCTAAAACATGTGATCAGCCAGCCCCCTGAAAGACATAGTAGGCCCTCACAACCATCTCAGTTCATAAATTAATTGGGAACTGCTTAGAAAGAAAAATTTTTAGCACTCAGGATTCTTACTTACATCAGTCTCTTCAGCAGAATATTGCTTTAGTTTCAGCATGTATCTTTCTTAACCCGAGATGCTTCCCACAATTCTGCTGTGCTCCAGACAACAGGTCATAAACATCAGGAACGTGCAGCAGAGCCATTATCAGTCCTGTATTCTGGGCTGCAGCATCCCTGCTGTTCAAATATACTGGCAGAGGACAGAAAACTGATAACAGTAATTCTACAGAGCTTTTGAGCCAGGAGAAGAAGAGGATTGCGAACAATTACTGCCTTGGAGGCTCAGATGTTCTAAAGCAAAAAGAGGGAAAACTCATAATTTACCTGGACTGACCACTTTTGCAATAAAAAAGTAACTTGCTCTAAATTAAGAGCCTGCCAAAACTGAAAAGTTAGACAGGCATGCCTGAGAAAGATTATTAACAGATACAGAATGCTTTCCTGTGTAATCACTAATGCACAATATCCCTTTTGCACTTAACCTTTTTGTGTTACCAAAGAACAGCACCTAGATTGTCCTTCCAGCACACATCTGTAACTGAAAGCTTTTAATCTCCTCCTTCCATCTCCATCAAAGCCAAGATATCAGGAACACAGAAAGATTTAACCCCTGATTAAAGAGTGCTATCATGTCAGGTTATATGTTCTTTTCTACTGTGCAAGAGAGACAAAGTGTCTAACAAAGAGAAAGTTGCTGCTGGACAAGGACTGACTCTCCTCTCCCAAGCAACTTGACTAGCAAGGAAATCTTATGGAACACAAACCAGAGCAAGTCAATGACAGCAAATAAGGCAATGGGAAATCACAGAAATAAAGGTGTAGAAAGAGACTGTGGACATGAACCATTCAGTTGGGGGGGTTTTTTGTTGGTTTTTTTTTTGTTTTGGTTTGGGGTTTTTTGTTTTTGTTTTGTTTTGTTTTTTTTTTTTTTTAATATAGCTTCATTAATAAACAAAAACTTCTTAGAATCACAGATTCATAGAATAGTTTGGGTTGGAAGAGACCTTAAAGATCAGCCAGTTCCAGCCCCTCTGCCATGAGTAGTGGTGCCACACACTAAGTCAGGTTGCTTAGAGCCTCATTGAAACAGGCTTGAGCCTCATACAAATTTACTTGTTGGATCCAGCTTAGGATCTTATTGCTTTGATTACATGGCTCAAGATCAACTTGACTCTGCCTTCCTCTTCTTCTACAATGTGGACTTGGAAAACTAGGTCTCACTGTCGTGTATCACATAACCATTCCCTAACCATGGTGCACACAAGGCCTAGTACAGAATACAGCTGAAAATCAGGCCCTGAGGCAGCCACTCCTATCACAGAATCACAGAATATCCTGATCATTGAGTCCAGCTTCTGGCCTTGCACAGCACACCTCGAGATTTACACCTGGTGCCTGAGAGCATTGTCCAAATGCTCACTGAATTGTGTCAGGCTTGGTGCTGTCACCACTTCCCTAGGGAGCCTGTTCCAGTGGCCAGCCACCCTTTGGTGGAAGAACCTTTTCCTACTATCCAACCTACACCTGCCCTGACATGGCTTCAGGCTGTTCCCTTGGCTCCTCTCATGTGTCACTGATCACATGAGAGATCAGTGTCTGCCCTTCCTTTTCCCCTTGTGAGCAAACTGTAACTGCATTGAGGTCTCCCCTCAGTCTCCTGCAGGCTGAACAAACCAAGTGACCTCAGTCACTGCTCCTATGGACTCCCCTCAAGGCCCTTTGCTGTCTCTGCAGCCCTCCTTTGGACACCCTTTAATAGCTTTATATCCTTATATGCTAAAGAACATGAAATAAACACCATTATGTAACAATAGGTATTTAACACTGTGGGAAAGCTGTCACCAGGGACAGTTCCAGTGAAAGAAAACACAACAAAGAGCCCTGCCCTGGCAACATTCACACATCTTCATGGCATGGCATAGATGCATGCACAAATACTGACACAGAGAGGTCAAATTGAGCCTGTATCCAGCTGAACCACCCCACAGCTTCAAGATATTGTCACCAGCACTATCTGAGGAAACAAAGTGCAAACAGTTCAGGACTCCTACATTCCTATGCTTGTAACAGTCATCTTCCTCTGAAACTGCTGCTAAGACAGATTCACTCTACCTCACATTTGTTTCCTTGTCTTTAAAGCTGTTCCTAAAGCCATAATTACCAGCTGATGTACAGTCATGAGTCATACAGACAAAAGCCACCAGCAATTCCTGGCTCTTCAGTTTCTGAAACCCAACGTGAGACATGCTACAACATTGCTACTCACCTCTGCAAACCTCTGCTAATTGGAGGACAGGGGCTTGGACATATTTTTTGACAGAGTTCCACCCAGAAAAAGAAGATGCAGCCAATAATGGGTGCATGGCAGCCACGAGTTTTAGACTTCAATGCACAAAATGGCTTCCTAAAATCAGTAACTAAAAGAAATATTGCCTGTAACTTTAACAGGACCTAGAGCATCCAGGGCAGGTACATTCTCATGGTCTTATGAGATCCCAGGTGCAGTACTAAGGTGAGAAAGAAAAAAAACCAAAACATCAAAGAAACCCCCAAAACTACACCTCCAAAGTGAAATACACATTCGTTTAAATAGAAAACTAAAAAATATATATATAAAAATTCAGAATTAATTATCTTGTTTATTTCACTTTCAAAAAAAGGGAATTGTTTCGCAGTCAGCAAAACAGACATTTAATTAGGCTTTCCAATTCACATACAATTGAATAAAATACATGGAAAAAAGCCATAACTGCCTGAGCTCATTATACACCATTATTTAAATGAATACAGCTTGCCACCATAGCCCCTGAACAGTGACTTTCCAAGAATCATCTCTCTGAGGGCTGAGGGATTGAGTGGACTTTGTGAAGACAGGTCAGGTGGACTCGTGTATTCTTGGAGAGCCATAAACAACAAAAATCTAGTGCATGTAAGTTAAAGGACACAGACTCATTGGGTCATTTCTGCAAAATGATGAGAAGTTTCCAGCAATCAGATTGCCCAGGATGCTGTAAAAGGAATTGCCCAGGATGCAGATTTGACTTGAGGAAGAGAATGCTTTGTGCATCTTCCTTCGGAATCTTGCCAAGGCAGAACGAGAAGACCACAGTGTGTTGAGGTTTCCAGCCTGAGTCTCAATTACTGCAACTATAGTAAAATAATCTTATGGAAAATCAGGGAAAATCATCCTGCAAATGCAGGTGGGGAGGTGGCTGCAGCTTATTGCACACAATAAAAGGAGGGTACTTGTGTGCATTTATCATTCAAAATACAAAAGGAACAATACGGTTTATTTCAGCCAAAAGCAGCTGTAAAACGCGAAGGCATCGGGGCTGACTGAGACAGGAAGCCACCGGGAGGCACTATTGCCACTCGGCAAGGGCGTGATCGAAGGCGCTCCTGCTGCTGCAGCGTCCCGGCCATCCGCGGAACGGCCTCGCTGCACATCAACGGAGGAGCCGCAGCATCTCTGTGCAGGAAATACACTTCTTTAGAGGCTGGTGCATTTTAAACCTGTGCAGACAACACACTTATTTAGAGGCTGGTGCATTTTAAACCTGTGCAGACAACACACTTATTTAGAGGCTGGTGCATTTTAAACTTGTGCAGGAAATACACTTATTTAGAGGCTGGTGCATTTTAAACTTTTGCAGGAAATACACTTATTTAGAGGCTGGTGCATTTTAACCTTGTGCAGAAAATACACTTATTTAGAGGCTGGTGCATTTTAACCTTGTGCAGAAAATACACTTCTTTAGAGGCTGGTGCATTTTAACCTTGTGCAGAAAATACACTTATTTAGAGGCTGGTGCATTTTAAACTTGTGCAGACAACACACTTATTTAGAGGCTGGTGCATTTTAGTCTTGAATGGTGCTGAAAATGTTTGCAATAAAAGTGATGTGCGAGCTTTGCTGGTTACCAGAGACTGAAATGGTTGGGGGGGTGTGTGTGTGTGTGTGTGTGTCTGTTTTATTGTATTCCACCATCTAACTTTATACTGAAGAAAAAAGAGGGTTATAATGAACAAACCAAAATCTTAAGGGATTATGAACAAACTCCTTTGTGAATTAGAAATCTGGGAATGTCTGCAGAATGAATACTTACCTTTCCAAACTGCAAATTGCTATGCAAAAAAAAAAAAAAAAAAGGAAAATGAAAGTAACGATAATATGACTCTCAGTTGAAAAAACTTTTTAATTTTGCATTTTACTAATTTTATACAGTATCAGCCACTTTGATTTTAATCACAGAAGAAAAAAACAAAATCAGAAACCACAGAAGTCTGAGACAACCTGTTCTTACACTGTCACTTGTCAGAATAAAAGTCCACAAAATCCAACTTCTTTTTTCTCCCTGGTACAACTAAGTAAAACTTTATTTTTCATGTAATTAGCAATCCTTTGGCAATTTGATGGATATTATACATCTTTTTATACTCTGCATTCAAATATTTTGAAGGAACTTCATAACAAGATTTGACTGTCACACAGTATCACAGTCAGGGAAGAGTTTACTTAGTATTCTTGTCTTATGTGTTTCTGTATTTTTAAAAGTTGCCATAATTGGGAAAAATACAGCATTATTTAGGATTTTGGTAATTTTATAATGAAAATAGCATACCAAAAATACCATTTAAAAATAATGCTTTATTATCTCTATTGATTCATATGTACAAGAGTTTAATTCCTGAAGCAGATCGTGGACATCAGATTTTCCTTTTCTGCTGTTATTCACAATATTTCAGATGCAAGATATTTCCCCATTTTCACCTGAAGGTAGAAACACACTTTTAATTATTGATAAATGTGATATCAGCTGTCTTGACTGCCCAACAACTATTAACCCAGAAAGATCTACTGATAGCATGAAGTATAGAAATACTTACAATGTAAAGAACAAAAAATGAAAAATTTTAAGGCACATTATACTTCAAATCATTTAATTTGCCACACAGAACTCATTCATAGAAACACAATGTACATCCTCAGCTAAATCTCCTCCTTAGTGCAGAGGTTTAATGTTAAAGTGAGTCTGGTAGGTTAGTCCACAGGAATAATCAGGTCTTGTCTGGCAAATTTGCCCGTGCCAAGAGCATGTACTCAGGCACATGGAAATATCTGGCTTAAATTTGCTTCTACTCAAAAGCTAGAAGAATGAAAATCAGCTCCAGGTTTGATGGCTGTACTCCTGTGAGAGTGTGTCACCTGAGATGATGGTTACAGCAGAAACCAGAGTCAATGACCCTAAACAGTTTTGGTTTTTTATGGCAGAGCCACACACCTGGCTTGTGCTCTGCTGTGCATCACCACAACAGAGTGAGCCCAGATCAGAAGATGATGGGCACCAGAGGAAGTTGGTTTGCTCCATGGGGTGCCAACAGAAAGCTAATTGTTGCTCTGTCATAGCTTATCTTTGGACAATTTTCTGTGCCTTGGATCTTCACCTCCAAAAGATTAATTCTGTAATTATCACAGTATTGTACAGATAATACAATTTATGACTGCCATCCTCTTCAGTACTGTTGCAATAAGACTCATATAAAATACTTCAGAGAGGTTCTTGGGGCTATCTTCTACATAAGCTGGAGAAGCAGAGGTTACATGCCTTAGGCACAAGATAACCAGCAGCTTCAAGAAGAGCAAAAATATCTGCTTATTTGAGGTATTTATTTAGTTCTTATTACTGGACAAAGGAAACAAAGAGCAATCATTTTGTTCTACTCCAGGGAGAGAAAAAAAAAAAAAAAAGTTCAAGAATTTATTCACTGAAAGAGTGGTCAGGCATTGGAAGATGCTACCCAGGGAAATTGAATCCTCATCCCTGGAAATGTTCAAAAAATATGTTGATGTGGCATTTGGGGGCATGGTTTAGTGCTGGACTTGGCACTGCTGAGTTAATGGTAGGACTTGATGATCTCAGAGGTGTTTTCCAACTTTCAGAATTCTATGAATCTATGATAATATTTTGCCTGTTTTCTTCTACCTTTATTAAAACCAGTTGTGAAATTATAGTCAAGTTAAATGTGGGATTCAGACTCACTTGTCTTTAGGAGAGATTTCAACTTGCCAGACAAAACTGGGAATATCATTCTGCTGTGACAAACTGACAGCTCTTGAAAATTCTTGAAGTTTGTTCTTCTTGTCACAGGTACTCAGTGAGCCAACCAGGAAAGGTGCCCTCCTAGACCTGCTTTTTGTGAATAGAGGATTCATGGGGGTGTGATGATAGGTGGCTGTCTTGGCTACAGAGATCACAACAAGGTTGTGTTTAAAATTTTCAGTGCAATGAGAAAAAAGGGACAGGAAAGTCGCTACCATGCACTTCAGGAGAGAAAACTTTTAAGCTATTCAGCAGCTATTTAGCTGATTACCCTGGGAATCTGCTTTTGAGTACACTTGGAAGTCCTCAAGTGCTGATCAGCCTTTAAGAAAAAAACTTTTTGAAGCACAAGAGCTAGCAATTCCACTGCATCCTGAGTTAAGCAGGTGGGAAAGAAATCCAGCTTGGCTGAACAGGGAACTCCTCGTGGGGCTCAGGAGGGAAAATAAACTGTATGATCTCAGAAGTGAGGTCAGGCTTTTCTGGAAGAATACAGAACTTTTGATACTATCACAGCATCTTCTGGACAAGTTGTCCAGCTGTGGAAAGGTCAGGTACACAGTGGACTGGCTGAAGAACTGGCTGAAGGACAGAGCTTGAAGGGTTGTCATCAATGGTGTTCCTCTGGGTTCGTTTCTAGGGCCAGTCCTATTCAATAAATCAAAAAAAATCAACGATCTGGATGTAGGAGTTGGATGCACCATTAGTAAGTTTGCTGATGATACCAAAATGGGAGGTGTAGTTTGCTTTCTTAAGTGACAGAAAGCCTTGCAGGGAGATCTAGACAGATTGGGGAATTGGGTTATCATTAACAGGATGAAACTCAGAAGCTGGAATGTTGGATTCTGCACCTATAATAATGGAGTAATTCCAAGCACAAGTCTAAATAGGGAGAGGAGTAGGTGGAGATCAGCCCTGGAGTTCAGCTCACCAGGATCCAGCAGTCAGCCCTGGCAGCCCAGAGGGCAAATCCCACCTGGGGTGTGTCAAACACAGCACGGACACCTGGAAAAAAATGAGGATTATCCTGCTGTGCTCAGTGTTGGAGCCCTGAGTGCAGGGCTGGGACCCACCAGCTGAGGGTGTGAAGGTTCATGACTGTATCCAGAGGGGAACAAAGCTGCTGATGGGGCTGGAAGTCATGTCCTGTGAGGAGTGGCTGAGGGCTCTGGGCTTGTCTGGTTTGGAGGAGGCTGAGGGGGTGACCTCATTGCTCTGTTAGAGCTTCCTGACGGGGTGGGGGGAAGGAGAGAGGGAGGTGCTGAGCTCTTGTCACTGGGATCCAGTGCTAGGACACATTGGAATGGTTCAAAACCGTGCCTGGAAGGCTTAGACTGGTCATTAGGAAAAACTTCATTACTGAGAGGGTAGTCAAAAAGTGGAACAGATTTCCCAGAGAAGTGGCCAATGCTCCAGATCCATCAATGTTTAATAGGCATTGGGGCAATGCCCTTAAAAACATGGTTTAACTTTTGATCAGCCCTAAATTGGTCAGGCAGTTGGATTAGATGGTCTTGTAAGTCCCCTCCAACTGAAATAGTTTTGTATAGTTCTATCCTTGTGATTTACACACAGTGATTAAAAATCAGCTCTGCCCCCTCACTGCTCTTTGTGCTGAGAGTCCCTTGGAGTCCGCTCAGGAATCTGTGATGACCTGTGTGTGTTTTCATCCCTGTGCTAATGAGAGTTAGCAAAATTACAGAATCCATTTTAAAAGCTGCCATTTTCAACACTGATGTCAGAGGTAACCTGCAGGTAGGAAATAGTTTCATTTGTTTTGTTTAACAATTTAGTTGTTCACTTAGCCTAAGCCTTCTGGGGTTACAGGCAACCAGAACAGATTTCTTGAACCAGTTGCACCCAGTATATCACCAGAGAGCATTTAGAAGACTATAATTCTAATGTTGTTATTACAAATTAACCCATTTAGGACAGACAGTTCCAGAAAAATCTGAAATCTGACCAAATAAAAGTCACCTACTTTCATTATTTGGAAGATTAATTTGTGCAGGACTGAGGATGCTTTTTTCTTTTTCCCTAAAGGATAATATTGTTTCTACAAGCCAGTAGGAGTGGAAAGCTATAAACAACTGCTGATGGGCTGTGAACAGAATAGAATAGTAATCATAATAACTTAGTAATATTCACTACAATGTCATGACCTGGCAAAAACTTACATCTATAATTAATTATAGTCCTCATTTTGGATAAGCTTTTTTTTTTTTTTTAGAAAAAGGAATGACAGTACTTGTGCTTGTCTGTTTAACTGCTGACATAAGTCTAATTTCACCCACAGTGAAATTTTGGGTTTGATTTGCAACAATGAAAACGCAGATGCATAAGCCCTGAAAATTACCTTTAAACTAACTAAAGCTTTTCTTGCTTTTACCAAGGTACAGAAATAAAATTTTTTTCATATAAAAATAAGTTAAGAAAATATTCACTTACCCTTATTGTCTGGAAATTGCTGTCCATTTCTTCCAATTTCAATAATGTAGTAGCTGTTAGAGCTAAAAGATAGGCTTGGAGGACATTTGTTTTTAAATTTACTCCATGGAGAGTTTCTGGATTTATATGCTTTTATATGGAAAAGGGCAAAACAAAAACAACGTTTAAAACTAGGTTATATAAATAGAACATGCACCTAGTTATGTACTATAAATCATGCAGATGAGTATTTTTAACAGGGGGAAGGAGACAGAAGAACAATGAAGAAATATAGCTGTTCCTAAAGCCTAAGGTGATGATACTGTCTTGTTCTGGAGACACCAGAAATGCACAGACATTGAAATTACTTCTCAAAGAGAACGGATAAATGAGGGAAGGCATCCCAAGGGGTTCCCCAGGTTCCCCAAGTTCAACAAAACCAAAAGGACTCTTCAGTACAATGCTTTTTCCTCATGTCTTTCCTCAAATAAAATGAATTATGCACACAGATTGTTTATCTCAGTTTGGATGCTTTGGAATTTCTGTTGTAATAAACAGGGCTCGGAGGACTACTCTGTAAATGCTTTTCCTGTTTATTCACGTTGCTTTTATCAACACAAACACTTATCTCAACCCAAATATCTTATCTCCCTCCCCCACCAAAGCCCCCACAAACCCAAACATTATTATGTTGGAGATGCTGAGATATGTTGTAAGTTGCTGCTCTTCATCTTTCCATCTGCAGAACAAATGGAATAGGAAAGTTTACATCCCTGAAAGATTGATAGTAAGATTTTTTTTTTTTTACATTCATTATATACTTGGAAAATAGATTCTCTGTCTGTTTCAGTTAATTTTCTAACAAATTAGCTGTAGGATTTAGGAATAATCATGCACAATTAAAAAGAAAAGTGCATATAAAAAAAACCCACAACCCTAGGATATTTTTATGGTAACTCCTTTCTTTACACAAATATGGCTTTTTTTTTTTTTTTTTTTTTTTTCCAAAAGATGTAATTCTGTGTTCTTTCCCTCACAGCCCAAAGCATGAGCTCTGTCAGGATCCAGGAAATATGTAGAGCAATGCCTAACACTCAGACACCCAGTCTGGAAGATTTCTTCAGAGAACAGTCAGGACACATACTCAGAGGGACAAATGCTGCCAAAATACACTTGTAACTTTTTTCTTCATAAAAACTGAGCTGCAGATGTATCTGTCCTTATATTAGCCCAGTAGCTGCAATATTTACCCAGAAACTCTTGAGAACTAACTTGTATGCTTTGGGAAGATTTTCCTCTCTTGGAAAGATGCTCTAGTCAGCAATTCAGTCTTTCACATCCATTCTTCTCTTGCCATATGAATCTTTCCTCCTTTTCAACACAGGCAAACACTTTGAATGTACCCACAGGTTCCTATGTTTTGCATTCAGTAGACATTGGATTTAAACAAGAAATAATCTTGAGGGCAAGTTGAGATGCCAGGACTCTACACTTAGATAGATTCAAGGCATCAGGCACTGGTGTCAAAGGATTTCTGACTGTTAAACCCAGCAGGTTATTTTGCACAAGGGCATCGCAATGATTTTAGCACAAATTTTTTTTCATCTTTTAGATTAGACATCATCCCTCTCAACTGGTTTTGACTCTGGACTCTGAGAAGGTTGTCTAGGATCTCCTGAACAGAACTCTATGTGGTGCCTAAATTGCAGAGAGGACACAAAAATTTTTTTCTCCCATGCTCAGAGTTTTCCACTGGAAACTGCTGCTGAGGTACCAGTAGTTCCCCAGTGAATCTGATTGTCTCCTCAGGGGAACTAGTTCTTCTCAGAGCATTGCAAAGAAAGCATATGGTAGGTTCTGGCTTCCATTTCTTGACACCAGGCACCTAAAAAAAATAACCATTGCAAAAAACCACTGCAGTCCTTTATCCATCTGTCTTTAGTGTGCTGGTGTGAGACAACTTCACTCCAAGTTGTTCATACTGAAGGAGCTCTACTTAACTGAAGTACTGCCATAGAAAATAGCTGAGTAAATCAGCTCTTCTTGGAGACTGTCTTTGCTCACCAAAGCAGATGATAGTCCTCCACAGACTTACACAATCTTGAAAAAAGCAGGAAGATGCAGAAGGTTCATTTCAGTTAAAGTTTCGGTGGCTCTCTGTTCCAGTTATAAATGTGCTCATTAGAGTTCATCATAAGAGGTCTTCACATGTGTTTGAAGTTAAACACCTGCACAACCTTTTGGACAATGAGGTCATAGCTATTACCAGTTATGATGGTACTTATTTTTATCTGTTCTTATCCTAGTTTGTTCTTAAGAGGTTACCAAAGAACTATAATGTCATTAAATACCATCCAAATGTGAAATGCTTGGTGAAGAACTTCAATTCCTACAGGAAAAATATATTGTTAAGCCACAGAGGATTTTTAAAATCACTATCTTTACAGAGTAAACTTGATCTGTGAAAACAAATCAGTTTATGATAGATTTCTTTGGGGTTAACATCAAGGAAACATCGTGTTGCCATTGGATACACCTCAGCCATTTAGAGGAGAAAATATGTCTGAAGTCAATATATTTGTGTCCTTAACCGAGATGAGAAATCCCAATCATTCCAATCATTTTTGTCTGTAAAAAGAGATGGTGTTTTTCAGGGACTTTCCATAAGTTACAAAGAAAATCTCCACGGATGGGAAAGGGTTCAATTCAGTTGTACAAGCACAAGCATCTAGTGCTACTAAATGCTAAGGTGTAGAAAAAAAGATAGAGAGGTAGATAGAGATCTAGATATATATATGTGTATGTGTATGTATATATTCACACCTTAGGGAATATGTATAAATTATATGTATATATTCTATATATACACACAGCTGGAGGTCAGGTGTGCTATTCCAGATTTGTCATGTCACATCAGACATGTGTTTGGTCCCTGCCTCCCTGCCAAGGGAATATTGTGCCATCTTTGTGCTGACAGAGAGCTCAGTCCTTGGTGTGGACTTGGACTGAATCACAGGTGGTGGCCTAACTGCCCACCTTTACTGATGGTCAGTAATTTAAACAAAGAAGCCAGAACTATACTCATGGTTGTCAGTAATTCTAATTTGCCCTCTATTGTCCCTCCTTCACCTCTGTAAGATGTGTTAAGATCTTAGCTAGAGGTAATTATTTTTCCTATACGAAATTTAAGCTATACATCTTTATTTCTTAGACACAGTTCATGCAAAACCCAGTTTAGGAATGAAACATCCATTAGTAGGCTCAGATTGACAGCAAAAAGAATTCATTGAGAATTTCTATAAAAAATGTCACACAGTTCTGGTGACCCAGTTATAAAATGTAAGAGATTGCTGTTTCACAAAGTAAATAGCAAGCCTCATTTTCCAAGAAATTCTCCTCTGTTCAGATTCAAGGCACTAAAAATGTTCTCCAGTGGTAGAGCAACACCTGCCTGCAGGGGAGCATTGCAGGAAACTGACTTGTACAGTGTAGTAAAACTACATCCTGCCGATAACAGAGGGGTATAAACAAAAGCCGTGTCACCTCACTGAATATTGAAATAGTGTCATAAAAATGAGGATGTCAACTACTACTACCAAAAAAGAAACCAAATCAAAACCCACCAAAACCCAAAAAAGCCACCAGTCTTAACAGAGTTCAACAGATGATTTATTGCATGTTGCTCTCAAACCCTATTATGAAGGAAATAATGAAACCCAGACCAAATGGTCCTAAAATATGTTAATAAAAAACATGCCTTCTTTGAAGAAAGGAATCAAAACACAGGCTCAACACCCATCAGATAACCCAGACCAAATAGAGCACAAACAAGGCTATGGACCCTTGTTGCACTCTAACACTCCCTTGCTCGCACCATGCTGCCTCTAACTGTAAAATACAGTTTTACCACATGCTACCAACTCTTCACCCCCTTTTTCCCAGGGGGTCAATAAGGTTTAATTAGCAAAATAAGCTAATTTTTGGAGCGGTTTGTTGTTTTTTTTTTTTTTTTTTTTTTTGCAAAGCTGTTATTTTTTAATACCTGTCAAGATCCATATAACAGAGAACTGTCTTCTTGAACCTTTGTCAGAGAACAGATTTTAAGACCCAATTAAATCAGTCAATACAACTGCTATTGTAGAGTTGCTCTCAGTTCAGGGTTTCCAGGTATTGGTAAATGAGGACAAAAGATTAAGTTTTTACTGGGACCCTATCTTGTCTCTGCTTACTCCACTGTTGCATCTGCACAATGTTTGAAATTATAACTCATTTCTTCATAACAAAATTTAAAAGAGGAATAAAATTGTCTAAGAATTTCCTCAAGTGTTCGATGACGTGGCACAGGAAACATCTAGGGCTAGATTGTGAGCTTTCTTTTTGGGGCCTTAAAAAATTTTAAAACATAAAAAAGATTTTTTAATATGAGATAACATGATTTTTCACATTTTTAATGCTTTTGTTTTGTTTTGTTTTGGTTTTTTTTTTGTTTGTTTGGTTTTTTTTTTGTTTCAAAATTTCTTATATTGTAGCCAATGCCCTTTTTGGTGGGTTGGTTCTAAGACACTGGAGGATCAGAAAAGGATTCAGAATTCTAGGGCTGCTTTTTCCTCACTTTGGATAAAGAAACACTTTATAAATTGCAATAGCTGTGTGTGAGGCCTTAGGGTTTTGTGTGTTTTAAGGGTGGACATTGATGGCTTTTTTTAAACCAGGTTAGAAATTATTCCAGTAAAGACTCCTGCTGTGTCAGCAGATCTGGAAAAAAGTAATCAGTACAAAGTGATATATGGGTTTATTTTCTTTAATAAAAAACCTATACCAAACCAAACTGAGCCTCAAAAGGAAACAGAAGGTGAGAGCTCAATGTAAATAAGTAAAAGCTAGCTGCTGCTGCCATGAGGGAGTGGTTTAGGTTGCTTAAAGAATCAGCAGCAAGGGTTATATAAATTTGCAAAAGCACGACCAAAATTGATGGCAAGGTTCACTCTACTACTTACTATATAAATAAAGCCCTCCCCCCCCCTCCCCAAAAAAAAAAATGTTTGAGGAGAAACATACAAAGACTTTTGCTGAGACCAGAGACACAAAAGGGTAAGGAGGGAAATGAATAAGGGGTAACAGAGACCCTTCTATTTATTCCCAAGGTTCAGAGTGGACCCCTTGCCAAACTTAGCCTCAGACTGGATCAGCAGTTTAGGTCTAAAGGATTTAGAATCACTTTATCATAATAATACCATAGAAAATATTTTCCATATAGAGTGGGGGGTAAATTTAGGCTTTTATCTAATATAAGAAAGGGTAACTGGAAGCTTTCTAGAGACCAAGGTTTGAAAAATGTCACACCATTATTCACATTCTTTAGGTTGGGTGAATATTAGCAAACAGGATGCAGGATGCATAGGATCACCCTGCACAACCTGAACAAGTGGGATAAACTGTCTATACATTGTGTTACAGTTTCAGGGCAGAAGCTCAGGTCCTGCAGCAAGCTCTCTCCTGGCACACTTGCAGGCCACTGTGCTTTACACCAAAGGTGGTATCTAAACCTGTGAGAAAAGGCCATTACTGGGGGCATTGTATCCAATTTTTGGCAAGGCAGTTCAGCAGAAATCAGTGTTCCCTGGACTCTTTCATTGGGCAAACTGTTGGATTAGATGACCTTGTGGAGTCTGTTCCACTCTCCTCCTTTTCTTCAGTTTGTATCGTGCAGCTCACTCTAAGATTGGGCTGTCTGTGCTGTCAAGAAAAAATATTAATTTTGATATTTTTTCCTGCATGTAGAGGATAACAGCATCTGGCAAAGAAATCTTTAATAAAGCTGCACTTGACCACTAACCTGTTGTATTAAGGAAATTTGAATGTTCTTCCATATTGAAAAAAACAGCAAGACTCTAACACTGCTGTAGATAAATACCATAAATCTTGAAATGAAAGCATATGTTTCTTTCACACATTCCCACTTTTCTGCTTTAATTTGTCCCAGCCTACCTGAAGTGTTTTACTGAAATTAGATCTGTTACTAGTTTAAAATTATAGCTGTTCTATTTCTGTGATATAAAAACAAAGAAATAGAAATGTATCTGGTTATACTTAGCATTGGATATTTTTAGTATTGTTTCCTAATCTTGCTGTGGAAATCTAATGCAATATAGAACATAAGAGATCACGCTATTATACTTATAGCTATAATATAAGCAATCAGGAATTTAAAAAAACCAACAAACAAAAATGGATATTAAAAATCTAATTATTTGTGTCATTTAGAGCTTAGTATTTGTTTTGTAATACAACCATGAATATGGCACATTTGTGTAACACATTCTGCTTATTGAAAAACAAATGCAAAATGAGATAATTTTAACTGCATACTGTATCATGGGAACAGGAGATCTGTGGCAAAACACCAGGAAAAAGAAATAACAGAAATGAATGAAAAAAACAGTAGCTGAGAAACACATAGCAAGGGACCCATTTCTTCTTTAGGATTGTTATGCTAATTTTTGAGACTTGCTGGAGCAGCAAAGTAGAGATTTTAGGATGAAGGCATCAATTACTAAATAGTAATGCTATAAAGATATCATTAGCTTCTCATGGTAATTTCAAACACCCATTCATACCCTACTTTTCAAGTGCTGCACTTTTTTACTTGAACTCTGTAAGAGGTAAAACTCTTTGAAAGTCAATAAAACTTATCAGTTTCCTTAAGAAAAAAAAAGTGGTTTCCTTGGGAAATATTATGTTCTAATACTCCACTAATTTGAAAAAAAAGATAATTAACTATCTAGAGGCCCCTAAATAAGACCCAGAATTGAGATATTAGACTACTGACGTACTATTTTTAAGGAAGTGTGTGCTCGGATGCATTTTAAGCCTTACTAAACACTTCTTACCTGAGCTTAGGTTTGCAGCTGTTCTTCGACAAAATAAGGCAGTGCATGAATAAAATTCAAACTATTGATTTTTAGTAACTTATTTTTGACAAAAACATATTTCTCAGTTTAAGTCACACAACTGCATGAAGTCAGAATCCCAACTTATTAAGGAAAATGGGTGAGAGAGGGACACTGCATCTAATGAAAACATTCTAGCGGGAAAGCAAAGACATATTTTTGCCTTAACATTTCACTTTATACATTGATCTACAATGAAATAGTCCTGCTTCTTACTTTCCCTCATTTTGCTAAAACTTAATACATAGATGGAAGTGCAGTGGTACTTGTGAATGCATGGTCAGGACTATTTTCTTTCCATTTGAGTTCTAAATTAAAAATCTGAAATCAGGCCAGTATTACCCATAGAATTCTCAGGCATAGTTTATAGAAACAGGCGTTTAGGGGGTTTGTTGGTTTTTTGTTTGTTTGTTTTGTTTTGTTTTCCCAGTGACTTTTCTTTCTCTTCTCACAGCCACATTTCCTTTAACATCCCCCAAAGCAGCAGCTCTCACAACTCTTCTTGCAGTGTCTTGCAGTGTCAACTCTTCTTGGGGTGTCCTGTGCAGGGCCAGAAGTTGGTCTCAATCATCCTTTTGAGTCCCTTCCAACTCTGAATATTCTGTGATTCTATGATTCTGTCTGCCTTGCTACCCGAGGTATTTTTTTAAATTATTAATAATTATCAATATATACACAGCTGACATATTTTTTAAAACAATTGTTTTGCATATATCATCTACCTGACTTTGCGATACTAAAATTAAGCAATGAGATACACATGCAATGGTCACATCAACATTGTGGAGGTGGCATTCATGGGTGGGTTGAAAGCATCAGACCTTAGAAAACAGACCTACTTTGTGTTATAAGTGCAAATGAAATTATTTGGAGCTTGACATAAAAACACAACAGCCTTCTCAGCAACTGCTGGTGAGCTGAGCAAACCTCTGATGGCAAAGGTTGATGATTCTCCTCCTTTTCCTTAACTCTCTGCATCACAACAGATACCAGGAGCAGGATGCAGAGAACATTTTGCACTGCTTGATCCTTCCATTGTGGCCTGGCAGAGTGGGAGGATGTATAAAATCCATGTTTCACAGACTGATTTGCCTGTGTGCTTTGAGCAGGAGCTGAGTCTTCCTGTCTTACATGGTGAGTACCTCTTTCACCTGTTGCCTTGTAGAGGGTACAGAAGGAGCATGGTTCCATTAGCAAACAGAAAATAAGTTAAATGTTTTATGCCTTTTTTTGTTTGTTCCTCCCCCCCTCCCCCATCAGTTCCTTTGGGGCTCTCCTACAGCTGCTGCTTTGCTTCATAATCTCACTTCAGGTATGCAGACTCTTGAAGGTCACTTAAGAGCAGCATTACTTTTACATGAACACAGTCTGTGAAGTTTCCATGAACTAATGTTCTGCCTCACTCTCCAGGATTTCAAATAAGGTTTTTTATTCCAGGAGAAAAATGGATATTTTACTGCTATCCCTTCTCCCTCTTAAGAGAAGCTTAAGAAATGCTTTCTGTAAGACTGCTTTATTATTACTGTGTAGAGTTAAAGTTTAAAAGAAAATGCCATAATCCACCATCACCAAATGGCCTCTATTATATAATAACTTTAGTTTACTCTGACTCTCTGAGGATCTGAGATGTCTGAACAATGTTATTTTCTGATATATAATCAGAAGAAAAGAAACTGTGGTTTTCATGCAGAATAATGAAAGAAATGGGCCATGGGTAAATCAGAAATGAGATATCGCAGAAAATAGTGGTATATAGGAAATATTGATGCAGCAGATTTATTTCAGGGTTGGAGTTGCCAATATTCTTCACCTTGGTTCCACCAGGTAAAAAGGAAGAAGGCATTGATATTTTCAAAGATCAAGTATCCAGTAAACTCGTACAAGCAGACAGGAAAACATAGATTGTAATTTTGAATTGGGTTCTGTTTCTTTTTCAAGAAAATATCACCATACAAAGATAAATGTTGTGAGACACATCACGGTCTTACCAAGACAACTGATAACTTAGGACTGATGAAGCCTTGGTAGTTAGGAAAGACAGTCTGTGAAAGACAAGTTTTTAATGGATTGAATGTAAGAGGAAAAAATTAGCAACAAACAATTTCACCCTGTAAAAGCTGTCCTAAGAACAAAAGAGAACATTCATTAGCACACAACACAATGTGCTAAAAGATGTGAAAGCAGGAAGAGGACAGGTACAACAGAGATAAGGGAATACTGGATTTGGCATCACCCACGTTCAGAGCAATAAAAGACGCATGTGGGAGGACCAGATGCATCAAGGTTTGTAATACACATTGATTGTCCCAGCACTAGAGAAACCAGTCAAAAAGTGCTCAAAGCAAACTACTTTTGTAAGCATACTAGGCAGGAATATAGGAAATTAAAGAGCATACAATTTTGCAAAATCTCCTAGCAGAGAAATTTAGCAATAGTAAAACATTCCTTTATAGTTACAGTACAAGGTCAAGAAAGGAGTACTAAAAATGTATTTATATTCAATTATGACACAAGAGAAAAAGAATAACCATAAAAGTAAAAGTTTTTTGCCATGATAATATCTTTTGCATCATTGGAAGTACAGGAAGTGTGTATTAGCAAGTACATAACAGAAATGACAAAGTCTAGATTTTTAACAAATACTTGTATAAAGCAAATAACAGGCTGTAAAATCATTGCACCTTATTCAAAACAAGATTAGAAAAGACTCTTTTAATATGACAAAATGCTTCAGAGCAGAGAATACAAAGTTCATGAAGATGCCTACAGGCACATCATGTGACTGAGGCATATTGTGTGTGCAGCTCCAGGACTGTGCACACTGCTACAACTGCCATTAGCAAAATGCCTACAGGAAAGAAAAAACCCCTTCAGATCATGGCCTGCATGAATATAGTGACAAAGGTGGTGAGCTCACTGCAATGTATTGCCTCAATTACTGCACTAGAAATTGGAGAGACTGTTCTGATACAGTGTGTTAGCCTTTAAGACCTAGAAAGAAAATAAAGTGGAATAAAGTGGATAAAATTTACCCACTACAGATGGCGTAATCATTTTGTTTTACAGTTCTCGTACATTCTATGTACTATGTTCTACCTTAACTTGCCTGATTACCTTGATTAGGTCCAAAAAGAGCTTAAACTTTGAACCATGAGGCAAAAGGTATAAAAGAGAAAGCTCGGGATTTTTAGAGAAAATCTTTTGAAAACAATGTGGTATGGATGTCTTGTATGACAGTATACTCTGGGTTTTTTTTTTTTTTTTTTTTCATATTTTAAAACACATTAAAAGTTTAAAAAATAGAAAAAAATAAAAGGCCAGAGGAATTTTGGAGAAAAGAGCACAATGGTACTTTTGTCATGCCTAATAGAACTTGGCAAGTAACACACTATAATATTAGGAAAGCCAGAACCTACTTAGCAACATGCTAGTCAGAACTGTGGTGAGTCACATCAATCACTAGATGTGGTACTTGTGACAAGCTATTTCCCAAACAGACCCTGCTTCTACAGGTCTTCAGCTGTGTGCATTTTAATGAGTCCAAGTCTCAAATAAATAACAATTCTGTAACAGTCTGTTGTGGTTTGAGATTTAAATCAGGAGCCCAGGAGTTAATCAGAGGCAAGAACTACATTAGAGGCATGTAAACTCCACCACAGAATTGTAAATAACCCCAGCAGGATGACAGCCTGTGAGTGTGGTGCCTTCTGTATCTGGAGTGAGGGTGCTGTGTCAACAGACTTGCCTTGATCGAGCACCTTGTAGTAGATCCCAACCACAAGGTTGATTTTACCTAAATTACCATCCACTCAGCTGGGTTCTTCTCCTGTGACAAGTGTTCCACCTATTCAATGATCACACCAAGCTGCCACTGACTGTGGTGTGCTTGTATCCCACAAACCCAACCCTGCCCTGGGCTGCATCCAAAGCCCTGTGGGCAGCAGGTCGAGGGAGGGGATTCTGCCCTTCTGCTCTGCTCTTGTGAGGCCCCACCTGCAGTGCTGCATCCAGCTTTGGGGTCCACAGCACAGGAAAGACATGGATCTATTGGAGCAGGTCCAGAGGAGGCCACAAAGATGGTCAGAGGTCTGGAACACCTTCCCTGTGATGACAGGCTCAGTGAGCTGGGACAGTTCAGCTTGTAGGAGAGAAGGCTCTGGGGAGACCTTATAGCACTTTGGTACTTAAAGAAAAGAATAAATATTTTAGCAGAACCTGTTGTGATAGGACAATGAGGGTTTTAAAGTAAAAGAGAGTAGACTCAGACTAGATACCAAGAAGAAATTCTTTACCATGAGGGTGGTGAAATGCTAGAACAGGTTGCCCAGAGATGGGTAATGTCCCATACCTGAAAATATTCAAGGTCAGTTTTGATGGGACTCTGAGCTACCTGATCTAGTTGAAGATATCCCTGCTCACTGCAGTGACAGTTAGACTGGATGACTTTTAAGGTCCCTTCCAACCCAAACCATTTGATGGCTCCATGGAAATGACAAATATTTAGCTGTAATTACAGTATTGGGAACAAAGACTTAATGGTGAAATTACCACTTGTTACATTGATCCAACAAAAATAAAATGTAAGTTCCTTAATTTGTACAGAACCCATATTGCAGCGAGAGGACATAGCTCATGCCTCTTTACACATGGTCCCCTCACAAGAGAGTGAATCTGACTCCTGAGAGTGAAAATACCAACACAGCCTAATGCTTCTAGCACATACGAGTATTAATTTTGGCACCTACAATTTTAGCTTATAGATAGGCAGGCACACTGTCAGGTCAGATAAGTGGTGCCTTAAAAGGAGCAATGGATATTAGTCTGACATGGTTCCTGACTGATGTCCACCTACCAAACCAACTTCCTGAGGCTACCACATGCATTAAACAGCAAAGCAGATATGTACTGTTAGAGAGCAAACACATTTAAGTCATGAGTTTTAGAAGTTTGGAGTCATGGCTTTTCAATATTCATGAATCCTACAGCTAATACTGGGCAGCTCCTCGAGCAAGCTGCTTTTCAAGCTTTGTATAGATTTCAGCAGTAAGAAAACAATCAACCCTTAAGAAGATGGTGTTTCCTGCCTTTCCTGGACAGTAAAAATGATGCTCAGCAGGCTTTTCCCAGCTAACCACTTCCTGGGCTGCTTTCTAGGGCCCAGTGCTCATCATTTCCCATCCTTTCTGCCCTCCTCTTGTTTTATAACATTGTAGTAAATTTCATTGGAGAAAACAATATCCTGCACTTGTTACGTGCAGGTTTGAGTTTGAACAATAGGATACAATGTGGATAATTTTATAATTCCTACATTATTACAGACCTGGAGAGAACCAAGTCTTCACACTTCCAGTAAGTCTTTCTCTGTTGAAAGCCAGAGGGAATTGGTATAATTTGGGAAGAAATACTGTGGTTTCTTGAAACACCAAATGTTTATTTAATCAGTTACCAGGGAGAATATGACTCTTTCCAAGAAAAGTACATTGTGTTTTACACAATTTGTAACAAGATAGCTACCTTTCTGTCTGAGGTCCTTGATGCTTTAGTGGGACTTTAAGTATATTTAGGCTTTACTAGCAAACATAGGGATTATTTTGCTCCAGGTCATTCAATAAAGATTACACTCCTACATATTGTTCTGTGTCAGAGTTGTATGTGCCTGCCTGTTTCACAACAGATGGCTGCATTTCAGTACTTTTATACAGAAGACATATATGGAAGGTTGAAAAAAACATTTGTTTTTAATTCAACTTTTTCCAGCTGCTTGTATGCTTTAGTTGTATCCATCAAGCTTGATGTCATGCAAGAGAATTTTTAAATAGAACTTTGCAAATTTGTTTCTCTCATTCTGGATCAAGATTTATTTGGCATGGTTGTACAGAGAGTGTAAACCGAGTTTGTTTCATGTTGTAACATACCAGGCATTGTTTGATGGGGTACTGCAATCTGTGAAATACAACAAGGAGAAAGATACCTTAAAATATGGTCTAATTCTGAGAAGGGAGCCTTAACCTCTGCTTCCAAGCTTTGAGTGAGCATTTCTCATGCTGGTTTACCTTTTCAGAGCTTTTTTCCTCCCTGTATTGCAAGGATATCAGTAAGATACATTGCAGGTATTTTTTTGTTTGTTTGTTTGTTTTTTTTTTAAATACAAAAGTAAATGTATGACCGTTCAATTTACAGATATAAGAGTATTTTCAGTGGTCTTTTAAGTCTAGATCATCAAGGCTTCTTGCTGGCGTTTCCAGTAAATGTTGATTTAAAATGCTACTTTATGGGTTTGGCTTCAGTGATTTAGTAATTTTCTTCTGCTTTTGCCCTTGTGCTCTGTGTCAGAGAAGAGCTGGTCTGGCTTTCTCCGGGCTTTTGTCACCCAAGATTCATTGATGAGACACCTAAGGACGAATAAAGAACCGATGTAAAGTCTCGAAGCTAAATATCAGAGTGAATCATGATCTAATGTAACAATGCATCCCCTGAAAAAATAGGAAAATAGGCTAGAGCAAGGTCTTTAAAACTTTGCTTCTCTTTAATGTTTTAGAACAGGATGAACCCCAAACCCACTTACAGCCGCACATCAGGGCAACTAATCAGAAATATGGTTGTCTGACTGGTATTTATAAAGTGGTTTGTATTACTAGAGGTGCAAGTACAGAACGCGGGATAGACGATCCCGCTGTTTGGAGCAGTGGAAAAAAAAATTATCGCCTTTGCACTCCTTTCAACACAGTATTTGTGTTTCTCCGTAAGGTCTGACAAGGGCGAAGAGGACGCCGTCCTGGATCCCCAACCCCTCTCACAGATCCTACAGGCTCGGGGAACGCCCCGGAGGGAATCGTGTGTCGGAAGGGTCGCTGTGGTGTCTGAGGGGGGGGTCCTGCGATCCTCGCTGGCCCGATAGAGCACACCACCGCTCCGTCCCCCGGGCAGACCCGCTCTGGGAGCGCTCCCTCAGCGCCGGCCCCTCACCGACAGCGGGGGGCGGGGCCGGCAGCATCCACCAATGAGAAACTGCGGTCCGCCTCTGACTGACAGGCCACGCTATCCAATAGGGGCCTTCCATTTAGCAAGGCGGCGATACGAGGGGGGCTCTGCTATCCCCGCCCATTAGAGGGGCTCGGGGTGGGGCATCGCTCCTGGGCGGGGCTAGATGCCGGAGGGGGCGGGGTCTAAGGCCGGTATATAAACCTGGCGCGGCGTAACTGCCCCGCTCAGTCGGCGCAGCCTTGCTGCGAGGCGGTGCGTGCTGCGGGTCTGTGCACTGCGCTCGCCGCCACCGCCTTCCGGTCCCCCTCTTATTGTGTGCGGGGCCGCTGTCCTGCCTGGGTCAGCGGCTCCCAGGACGCCTCTCTTTCCCCTTTCCTCCTTGTGCGCCTCCACAGAGTGATTTCTCAGCGTCCCTTGCCCGCTGAGGGGGGGTTGTCCCCCCGGCCCGCGCCCCTTCTCTCCCCGCTCCTGGCCGGGGGCTTGCGGCGCTTCCTTCTGGATGCGTCCCCGCAGCCCCAGGCGGGAGGCGGCCAGGGGGAAGCGCTGCCTCCGAGGATTTACCGCCGCCTGGGACTCGGACCCGCTCTTTCCCCGCGGGCGCACCCGGCACCTCGGCTCCCTTGTTGCTCCGGGCCACTGCCGCTGCCATGGACGAGAAGTACCTGCCCGAGCTGATGGCGGAGAAGGACTCGCTGGACCCGTCCTTCACCCACGCCTTGCGGCTGGTCAACCAAGGTGAGGGGCGGCGGGGCGGAGCAGGGTCGCCTCATCCCGCGGTGGGGTCGGGCCGGAGTGAGCGGCGGCCGCCGAGGGTGCTCAGCCGGAGATTCACCCCTCCCATTGTGCCGCTTTGCCGCTTTGGAGGGGTTTGTCGTGCTCCGGCTGTCGGTGTTTGTCGTGCTCCGGCTGTCGGTGTTTGTCGGCTCCCGGCGCCTTCCCCTTGCTCTGCCGGGCAGCGTCGCCCCGGGCAGCGCGCACGCTGGATGCCTTCTGTCACTGCCCCTCTTCCATCGGTGTTTTCTCTGCCATCGCTCTCTGGCTCGAGTTACAGATTATTCCGAGTTGAATGGCCGTGTAGGACCGCTGGCTCTGCTGTCCGCTGCTCGGGCTGCGCGTCAATTGAAACCCCAGAAGCTCTTCTGTTTTACCCCGTTTCTTAACAATGAGCAGCCGATTGTTTACGTGTGCGTGAGCCGTCTTAAGAATGAGCCCACTACCCATGTCCTTTCCGACAAACTTTGGGCTCTGCAGCTAAAATATTAAGGAACCAACAATATATTTTAGTAAACCTTAAAAAAAAAGTCACAAAGCATAATTTGTTTTGCAGTTATATAACTCCAGCTAATAAATTACTCTCACCCCTTCTGCATCTGTCATGTCAGATGTGCTTTAAAGTGCTGGCGTTTTGTTTCAGTGATGCCATACTGGCTAGAAAAGTCATTCTGTGTGAATTAAAGTATGATTTACTGTACATTTGGAGATACAGTATAATTGGCAGGTGACTTTCAAGTACAGCTCTGGAGAGACAAATGCTTGATCCAGTGCTTAGGATGCTGAAGTGAAATAAGTTATGAACCGATCCTCTAAAATAACACAGTGACAGCTAAAACGATTTTTGCTTCGATTGCAGTGATTACAAAGCTATGCTTTTTACATCCTATGACAGGAACAGGTTTAAATTGGTGTGGCTTCTTCTAATGTGTTGTAGGTTTTGATGTGTAATAGATGCAAATGCCTGTCGCAGAATCAGGAGAATTACTATTGTCTGAAATACTCTGGAGTTAGGGGTAGCTGTCACAGTTTCAGCTGTGGAATGTGTATGCCAAGTGAGTTGTAGCTGCATGTCCATGGGTGGATGAGATTTTGCATATTTTTTTCTAACTTTGAATCCATAAAAATGCCACTGCTGATAATGGGAAGAAGAGAATAATGTTGTGTTTGCTGTAAATAAAAAGACTTACAGAAGTTCAGCTTGATGGCTGCAAATAATGAAGTTCCTCTCCAGGTAGTGAAGAGTCTTCCTGCATGTGTAAATTATTCCAGGGAGCTAGAGAAGTATGTGATTTACTGTTTTGTAAACAGTGTTGAAGGAAGTATACCTGACTTTTTGGCTTTTATCAAAATAGTGCTTTTTTGGGTTTGATACTTTTTGAAGTTCTCATTGAAATGAGAAATTGGAGGATTGAAACTTTTGCCTTTCATCATGATATCTGTATGTATACATTCAGCTCAAAACCCCCCATATTTTTAGTAAAAAAATGTCGATGTATATGAATCCAATATCTGTAGTCTAGTAGGTATCTTAATTTTTGTTTACTTTGAAAGTGAAGTCTTGGATTATATCTGAAGTGCTTCACATGTTAGAGATGGGGAAAATAAAGACTGAGAGTGACTTATCAACTGGTAACTCTAGTTTAAAATAGGAATTTGTATATTATCTATGTAAAATAGATACTTTAGTTGCAGAATCCCCAAGAAGCCAAATAAAATGCAGTAACTGTGTAACACAGGTGGGAAATGTGCCTTCAGGAGGGGATGTTTTACAAATCCATCCTGCCATGAACTAACTTTATCAGGTACTGGGATTTTTTTCTCAATTTTAATAATTCTATGCACATAAGTGAATGAAAATTATTAGTGGAAATATATATATAATGGTTCTGGCTTGGATTTTGTGTGCCATGTCCACTGAGTATTTTCTGTGTTAGTTCATGTGGAGGCAAATGAAATGGCTTGTCTAATTTTTTAACTGGATTTGTTTATCTTTTAAGTTTAGAATGAAAGAGGTTTCCAGGTTTGCCAAGACATTCTCACAGACACCCAAAAGAAGCCAAAGGTTTTAAGTACTTTAAATAACCAGCTTAATTATGTAATAGCATTTTGGTGTCTTAGTAGTATTAAATTTTCTATCTGTATTTACTTAAACTGAAATACTGTACATTAGCTAGCTTTCTTCAGAAATTCAAGACTAATTTGTAAGAGTTGTGTGGATGAAGTAGAATCCTTCTGAGATTCTGAAGTAATTCAGGTGTGTTTACTGCTTAAATAGAAGAGCCAAATTGCTAACAACTTCCCAGGCATGTTGAAATTTGGTTTCTAGGGAAAATCCTGCATCTAGACTTCTGAAATCTGGTAATTATAGTTTTCAAATGGAAGTGGACAAATTTGCATATTATGCTTATAATTACACATTATAATTTGTGTACATACAAATTATATGGTTTTAAATTTAAAAAGTGGAGCTTGACCTGCTTCAAGTTCGTGGGTAACATTTCAGTTAAAAAAAAGAACAATGTGGAAATAACTAAGGTGCTGTAGGAATACTTTAATGGGCAATATTATTAACCTGTGTTTCTAAATTAAGATATGACAGATATGTCTCGGTCTTGAAACCTTGTTTTGAAAGCACTAAAATCAAATATCAGTATCCTTCAATGTTCCAGCATAGTGGATGTAAATGCTGATTTTTCTTGTTGAGAACTCTGCTCAAGGATTTGATGTTTTGTCTCCTTTAGACATAAATGCAATACCCATTGCTTAAAGAGTCATTGAAACCTTTAGCTGCTGCTTAAATTTTAGAACAGTGGGAGTCTTTTCCAGGACACTAGACTTTATCCCCTTGCTCTAATTAAGAAGATTTATCTGTATACCTGAAGATTAAGCCATCCTAAAAAGGGGATTTTTTTTGCCTGTAAACCATTAAACATGTTATAGATTGGAAGTAGACTTATTTGCATGTGTAGTAAGATGACCATGCTAATAGGATTAATTTGAAGCTGGTACCAGACTGTGGGAACTGGAACATTTTGTCCAGCTATTAGCTTATAGTAAGTTTTGTAAATGAAGAACCTTGAGAAAGATGTTCTGTGAAGAAGCAAGAGCTTAATATATTTGTATTTGTATTTTTCCTATTTTTAACTCTCATGTGCTCCTGTTTATACAAAATCTGAAAAGTATTTCTGTCTGTGGAGGTGATGCTAGTCATGAAATCAAGCCTTGTTTGGAAGGCTGACTTTGCAGTGGTGGTTGTATGTAAATGCTGGTAAATGTGGAGTGTAGTGTTGGTTGTCATAACTTGGCTCATGAGTGATGCTCTAAAAATACTGAAAGATCTGTGAGAAAAAAGTTACTTTACCTTCTTTCACATGTATTTATAGTGGTGATTCAAGAGGAGTAGTTTGTGAATGTTGAATGATGTGAAACTGCAGATGGAAGAAGCTAACTGTAAATAAAACATGTTGATACCAGACTGATTTTGTAGGGAGACATGAAAATCAGCGCTTGGCAGTTGTTTGGTTTGTGTAAAATAAATTGCGTAGGTAATGAAGTTAGGGCTGCTGAAATCCTTATGTCAGGTGAGGAGTCCTGCTGCCATTGCTGAAAGACAACTCTCTTGTGCCCATTGGAGCTCTGCAATTCTTTCTTACAAGCTCATTTTAGCGGCTTTGAGATTTGGGGTAATGTCAGAAGTTGGCAAGTCTTCCTTTAAAATGTCAATGAGATGATGTACAGGAATAGCAAGCCTTCCTATCAGTAGATGGCTGTATGTGCTAACTGTGGTGAATGGTCTCCCTGAGCCACATGTGATCAGCAGGGGCTTGTTGTTTATTGTGTCAAATTTTGCTTAGGAGTTCAAAAATCAGACCAGTATCTCCCTAAATATCAGGGAGAATGGAGTGTGAGGAAGTATACTCATTTCCTGCTTTGTAGAGGATATTAGTGGTCTTTTTCTTTTTTTTTCAGCAGGTAAGGGAGGGCTTTGTAAAAGTGGTTGCAGTAGGAGCTCAGTAATAAATTAGGGTTCCGCATATATTACTGATTTTTCATGCTTAAAGCTCTGTTTGGTTGGTAGGTACTGTGCAGCCACTTATTCCCTGTCCCCTGGTGCAATGTGGGGAGAATTGAGAAAAGGTGCTACTTGTGGGTTTAATGACTGAAATAATATAAAATATAATATTTGTATTGAAAATGAAAAAGAGGTCTAAATCCCAAGAGAAACAAGAGGTGCAAAATACAGTTGTTCTTCATCTGCTGACTGATGCCCAGGCTGTCCCTGAGCTGCAATCAGCAGCTCTCAGACAACTCCCCCCAGTTTATATACTGGTCATGTATTCTTTGGTGTGGAATATTCCTTTGTCCAGTTCAGGTCCCCTCTCCTGGCCCTGCTCCTTCTGGGCTTCTTGTGCACCTGCTCCCCAGCAGAGTGTGAGACACTGCAAAGTCCTGGATTCAGAGTAAGCACTACTTAGCAACAACCAAAACATCAGTCTGTTATCAACTCTCATACTGCATCTGAAGCACAGCACTGTACCAGGCACTAGGAAGAAAATTAACTCTATTCCAGCAAAAACCACAACAACTTCCAATAAATCCATCTAGGTATGCAAGGAGTTTTGTGCTTTTCTTTACTATATCAAAAATAAAGTTGATTATTTGTAGTGACATACATATGCTGTAATGTAAGCAAGCAGTTTGCTACTGAAGCATCCACTTTCCTGTGTGGCCAAGTTTGATGGCAAGGCACAGACACATGGTGCTGCTCATTCCCAGTCCCTGATGGTGTTAAATGTATTCCATTGGTGCAACCTCAAACTCTTTTTTTTCAGTGTTGTATCAATCACAGGAACAATACTTGTTTCAAATCTTCTACTCCTTGAGGATTTCAAAGCTCTTCATGAAGGTCACAGGTATTTTGAAAATGAAACATAACTGTAGAAAGCTGACAGTGTTTTAAAATTATTTTGAGCATCATATTAAATATAGTAAATTTTGTGTTCCTCAGATTTTTTTCAGACATCAGGTCACTTTTAGTTGTCATTCTTAGAGGTTAACAAGAAATAAATTCTTCTGGTTTTAGTCTGATTACTAGAAGATGGCAGTCTAAGAAAAAATATGTTGGTGGAATTGGGTATTTTCCAGGCCAAGTGTGATGAGAAATTTAAGTGAAAGTAATGGGAGTGGATTGATGGTTGCACCATCAAACTGAGGAAGGCTGACTTAGATTCTATTTCTGTTTTCTTAAAGCAGCATGAAAAGTAGTAAGTCTTGGAGGGGAGAAGGGATAGATCAGAGTCTGTCCCTTATCTCAGGTATCTGTATTTGGTAAAACTTAAGAAGTTCACATTTTTGTCATGGTTGCTCTTTGCTTTTACAGCAGTGAAACCATATTGGGACAGTCATAGGGCTAACTGAAAATTAGATTTCAATCTTGCTCTCTTTAAAGGCTGGGGAAGTGATTTATCCGATATTCCAGTCATGTTAACAGGGCTTCTGTGAAATGCAGCTGAAGGTAATCATACTTTCTTCAGCCCTGGGCTCATCTGCTCCGAAGCCTGACTGAGCCTAGAGCCACTCACTGTGATCACAGTCTAAAGCTGACTCCTAATTCACTTGCACACTCACTTTGGCAGTCAATGAGAGAGATCGAACTTAAAGGTTTCAAATGCAGGCTGACATGGTTTGTCACTTTCAATCCTTTTTGACACCAGCCATGCAAATTAAAACTGTAACCTTCTGAGTACTTATTTACTGGAGGAATCAGAAAGGAGGTCACAGCACTGCTCTTCTGGCCTGTGGCTTGTTTGACAGTACTTGCATGTACTTAAAATTTATGTATATGATCTTTCTGCCCTCTGACTTTATTCCCCTCTCACTTGAAGTGTAATTAAGAAACTGAAGAATTTAGGATATGCTTTTGTTTGAAAGAATCAAGTATCAAAGTTCAGAGTTGAGAAGCCTCTGTAAAGTATTCAGTGTAGCACTGCATGACTTTTTAATTAGTATTTAGCAGTGTTCAGTAAAAAGCATGTTTAAATAGATTATCTGTTAACTGACACACCTAATATTTTATGGTGAATTAACTGACTGTTCTTAGCTGAGCTCTGCAGGAATCTTGCAAGCTTAATGTTTACATTATTAATACTGTTTTTCAAATGGAAGATGATGAAGGAGGGGGCTTTTATACTGAGCATGTGGAATATCTTGACAAAGTGGGATTGTCTACCATCAAATCCTGGGAACACAACACTCACTCATGCCATGGGAGCTGTTTGGTAGGGGTGGTAGTTCTGGGAGTTATTGTAGAGCCATATTTTTCTAGCCAAGGGTTTTTCTTTTTTTTTTTTTCCCCCAAGTATAACACTAGCTAGAAAATTAATATCCTCATGGCCTTAAGCTAAGGCCATAAGGGCATATGGACTAGGGAATTTAATTTTCTTGTGACATTCTAGATACAGAAGTCCGTATGTCTTAATCTTTGAGGAAATCATGGAAAAAAATACAATGCTTTGGAAGCTTGAGAAGGTCTGCAGGCCTCTTATTAGTCTGATTGGTGTGTGAAAGTGATCTTCAGCTTGTGATTTGAGAGCCTGACTGCCTTCAGGGATGAATAAAGGTGCTAAGAGGCCCTTTAAACTGATGGTAGAATGTGTAGCCAAGAAGTAAAAATGAAAAAATGCTTTAGCAATGGATGATTAACTCTTAAACCAAGTATAAGGACTGGTGGATTTTGAGTGTCTTGACATCTTTGATTCAAAATGAGGTGCATTTATGGACATTTGATCCCTGCTAAATAGTTGAGCTCTTTGAACTGTCAGTGACTTGGGCTGTACAGTACCTGTAGGTTGGCTGTTTATGACAAGGAACAAATTAAAGAGCAGTAACTGGAGAAGTAGCACAAAGAGGGATTGTTTGACTGACTGATGTATTTTTGTGCCTCAACAGGTGAGCAGTGTGTGTTTATCCCATCTTAAAAATTTCCTTTGCTTGAACTCACCTTTGTCATTTATCACTTATTGTTCTTCTATGTTGTGCTGTTGTTTTTCAGCATTTTACCTTATTGTCAGGGTAAACTTATTAAGAGACTGGGAAGTTAAATGGATTTCCTTTCTATTCTTCATTTCCAGTTGCTATTTTCTGGATGCCTTTCATTTCTTATTTTGATGTGTTTATCAGACTTTTGGCTTCAGGTAGCAGCTCAACTTCAACAAAGTTGCAAGGCAGCAAAAAAAAGTCAGCTTAATTCTTGTAGATGGTAAATCTTTCACTTTTTTTGGCTTGGATAGGTGTTCTTTTATAGATCTTTATTTTCTAGGAAGAATTTGTTGACAAAGTGATTGGAAACCTAAAAGATTAGAAATCATTTCAGTAAACCCTTAGTACTTGATCCAACAGAAAATTTGATGTAACAACTGCTGCTCTGCTGATCTTGGTATAATAGAGTGACAGTAAAAAACTGAAGTTGCAAATCCTTTGAGGATTTACTGATTTTCTTTGAGTTTAATAATACATGAGGATTGTTCGAAAGGAATAGTGTGAGGAAGATGTCTTTATGNCAAAGGAATCAGTTCGCCACTTCCCATGAGCAGGCAGGTGTTTAGCCGTCTCCAGGAAGGCAGGATTCCATCACGCTTGACTGTGGCTCGGGGAGACAAACGCCTCTGCTTTGAGCATCCTCCCCCTTCCTTCTTCCACTCCAAATGTCCACCTCTTCTATCTGCCCCACACTTTATATATCGAGGATGACACCATATCATGCACGGGGATGATTTTAAACTAAAAGAGGAGACATTTAGTTTAGATATTAGGAAGAAATTCTCTGTGGGTGTGCTGAGGCGCTGTCACAGGTTGCCCAGAGAAGCTGTGGAAGCCCCAACCTTGGAGTGTTCAAGATCAGGATCGATGGGGTTTGGAGCAACCTGGTCTAGGAGAAGATGTCCCTGCCCATGGCAGGGTGTATGGAACTGGAGGATCTTTTAAGGTCACTTCCATCCCAAACCCTTCCATGACCTGAAGTAGCTTTGGCCTGTGGTATTTCCTTCATGTATGCTTGAACTAGTCAGACTGCTGTCAGTCCAATTTGATAAATGTTGGATGAAAATTTAGAAGAAACTTTCCCAGACTTTTAAACTTTAAGCTTTTAGAATATTTCTTTATTATCAGCTGTTTAAATGGAGAGTACAGGGAAATTACCATAATGTTATTTATAAATTATTTATTTATAGATGCACTCATATAGTTTGCACACCTGAAATAATAGGCCTTATTTGGAACCCTAAGTAATAGTTCACGTAGTTTAATATAAGGTTAATGAAAAATGCTGATCTATGTTTCATTATGGCATAAGTGGCAAGTAACTGGCTGTGGGATCAGCTCTATAAAGAACTCTAGGCAAATTATCTTTTAGATTAATGCCCTGACAGTGGAAAATTGATGTGATTTACTTTCTTAACTGGTAGATCGTAGTTTCTTTAGGACTTCAGTGGTGTGCTGAGCACTGTGCTAACATAATGTATTTTCTGCCTCTGAGTAGGTTGTAGGTCCTGAAGGCACCAATCCCTTATTCCTGTTAATGTGTTCAAAGCAATGACCAAAGCTTCCAATGACTGCGTGGGCTAAGGCTGCCTGCTATGATGCCTTGCATGAGGTTGATGCTGAGTATTTATTTACTTAGAAATCTGGGCAATATCTAAAGTGCTCAGCTTGCTGGATAGCTTCCTGCTTGGTCCTTTTTTCTGCAGAAAGCAGTGAAATGGATAGGAAATGATTGAATCCAAAATTTCTTTCCCACTTGGATGAAGTATAAGATAAAACTGTAGGCTTAATTCTTCAAAGTCCTTCCAGAATATTTTATACTATTGCACTGGAGTAGTAACTGACTAGAGCTCAACCTTGTAGCTTGTGTTTCAGTAATTTTTTTCAGCACTAACTATTCATTATTTCTAAGTGTGCAAATGATGCTTATCTTGTAGGTATGTCTTGTCAGCATCTGTATGAGATATTTTTTGGCTCCTCATTTGGAAGGTTTCATTGCTGTTATCAAAGCTGAGATTTGAAGCTTTTCTGCAGAGTCATCAGGAGAGAGCTGAGTGTAGGGAACAAAGAGAGCAAACAGTTCCTTTTTTCAGGTTAGTACCTTAAACATGGCTGTGCATATTGTTAGTAATGGATGTCAAGCTGTGCTGTAATAAAACAAATGTTAGCATTATTTTTCTTTCATTTTATTGATGACTAATTAGCTGTTTGAGCTGTATCAATTATAGTCAATCAGCTTTTGATAATAACGCTTTTTTCCCTTACATTATTTCGTTCTCAAGACAACCATCCTGCCATGAGAGAAATTTTTACATGTACCTAATTGAAATACTAACAAAATAGTGAATGCAATTTCAAGCTAAGCCACAAAATGAAGAAGCAAGAGCAGATGGCCCCTTCAGAAAAATAGATTAAAGAGAATAAATGCTCCTGGCCAGATACATAGTTAATCTCATGCTTCTTGTCAAGGGGTACTGCCAATAGATAGTTATTATGCAAGAGTAAAGTAAAAGCTGTATGAATTTAGTGAAAAAAGCTTTTCTTCATTCCCATCTCTTTTTGATAATTTAGTGTTGTGTTTGTATTTTTTAAGTTACAGTTATAGCAAGTATGAATAGTAGCTTATTAAATTAGTTCTCTCTTGCTTTAGAAAGGGAGCCTGCAAAAAGAGTGGCTCTGGGAATATAGTTCCATTTATGATCAACCAAGATGCATTGTGGCATTTCTGGTCCTTTCTGTCTCTGTGACATGCTGATGATTGAGTCTTTAAAGCCATGTCAGATTTGGTAGAGGGATTTGTGAGCGTGTTTGTGTTGTCATGAGGAAGAGCTGACCTTCCCTGTGGTTAAATGTTCTTTTCAGATTTGTTAGTGCATAGTCAGACTTTTCAGTTCAGTGAAGCACCTTTATTTCTTGGGTGTATGCAGAATAACACATTCCAGCCTTTTAGGTGGTTATTCTGTGTGGAGCTGGTCATGTCATTCCTGAACTTGCTTTAAGGTCAGTGAATGGAGACGTGGAAGTGAGATTTGAAACTTAGTAACACGTGACCCTTTCTTTAGGAAGGCTTCTCCATGGGTGCACAGGTATCCATCCTGACTGTTCAGGTTTCTTGTTTATCCCAAATGCGCTTTTCTGCTTTGTTTCTCTCTAGCAGCAAGGAGCAATAGAAAAATCTACCATATTAATTGGTTAGTGCTGTCTCAGCTGTCCTTCGTCTTTTAGGCACCTAGACTCTTCATTTCTTAAGCAGCTGTATTTTTTAAAATGCATTGCCTTTGTCCTCTGCCACAGCTAGAAGATAACTTCATTCTGTAATTTTGGAAAGTGGAGCATCAACATTTTCTTTCCATATAAAAGCAATTTTAGCGTCAGTGAATCAAGAAGTAATGGTACCTCAGGTAGTTTGTGTTGGCACTTTTCTTATTGTTTCTTGGCAGAGAGAAGTGATGAAGGAGCAGAAACTTGAATATATGGGGCTGTGAAGGCAGGTGGGGACAGCAGGGCAGGTGTCTGGTTAGAAGCAGCTTCTGCAGGTTCCCAACACGACTGTTATAAATATGATCACTTTTGTTTTTGCTGTCTCACCTTGAATGGAGGTGAACTTCCCTGGCTGTGAATTGTTCCACTGCACTTAAATGTGTCAGCTGCCTTGTGCCTGCGACACTTTGTAGTAGTTGATTTTCTGTGTATAATTTGTAGAAATGTACTGAAATCTGCTATTTAAACTATTAAATGTAGGGATTACTCCCCTAAAAAAGTTCATAACAGACACACGCACTCCGTCACTGGGAAAAAGTTGTGTTTGGTGAAAGTTGGCATTTTGAAATTAGCTGGATTAAAACCAAAACAGTAACATGTCTAAAGTTAATTCATCACATAACTACGTGACATAATGTGGCTGCAGTAAAACTCAGGCATCACATTTTCGATTTGTATATAAGCATTTGATTTTAAACTGTCTTCAAAACAAATTAGTAAGACAAATGAATTTGCAGTGTTTTGACTGCTGAGTGGTTGCACAGAACATGCCATTTTCCTCCTCCTTGCAGCTATACCATAACCATGCCTGTTGGAAAGAAACCTGGGCATATAAAAATACTTTTTACTGAAGAAAGATGCTTTTTGTAAACCAGTTTACTAACCCTAAGTATAACTTACTCAGCAGGAACTCCTTAGTTCTGTTTAAGGTAAACATGAAGATGCTTTCTTTAGAGAAAGATTTTGAGTCAGAGCTGTTTCTTATGGCACATAAAACCATACTATAAATGCTGCTAAACCTGTAGTATATTTTAGCTTTGTAAAGTGTGTTTCAGCAAAAGCTTACTGGCATAATTTGGTAGTTACTTCACATATTTATGCAGGTATAGAACGTGGTCTGCTTAGTTTTCTGTTAAGTTTGGAAAGATGAGTAATGTTCTGTTAGGTGAATGCTAGAAATACTAGCTTAAGAAAAAAGCCTTTCTTTGAGAGATGCCATGAGGGTTGGACAATTACCTTCCTCAGGGAAGGTGCTACGTGGACAGGCACGTGGTCCAACAGAGCAGAGGTCTGATGCAGCTGCAGGAACTGGTCTGCTTAAAGATGTTTGGTCCTTTCCTTATGAGTTGCAGCTGGAATGGGTCCATAAGCTGAGTTTTCAAGTTTTATAACACTTCTAGGGAAGTCTGGTCTGGTTCTACAGTTCTCTGAAGTTATTCAACTAATTTAATGAGAATAAGTTTAACAACATCATATTTGGAAAAAAAATTGAATATTGTAGCAATATGTATTATTTCTGTGTAATATGTGTCTTCATACACAGAAAAAAATTTAGATTCATCTACTATTGAGCGTTTGGAAGGGATTGTAAATGTTATCCCTCCACTAGTTAATTTTTTACTTGGATGCGAAAAGTTAACATCCAATTTATGTTGAAGCTCATACATAAAATAACCACACAAATTTCTTTAAGCTGCACTTTCCCATAGGAAAGTAGATATACAAGCTGCCTTTGCATGTTTTCCCTGCCAAGGTACATTACTGCAGCCAAGAACTGTAATGGGTGACAAAAAATAAAAGTACTGCCCACAATAGTTTTGTCAAAAGTGGTGCTTTGCCTCTTTTACCTCCTGGCAGTGGGAATGATGGCCTTCGGAAGAGATCATGAAGTTGTTTGGGTTGGAAGGACCTCAAGGTCCTCTAGTTCTGTAGTTCTGACCCCCCTGTTACTGTCTTCATAAATATTCTGAAAGCATTTTTCAGATTCATGATTTTTTTGTTTGTTTTTTACAGATTAATAGACAACCCATCATTGACCTGGGACATCCACCTGTTTTTGTGGTTTTGTGTTCTTTCTGTACGAGATTACCTGTTCACACCTTAATTGCACATCAATAGTTTGTGCTTTAGTAAACAAAGTTTCAGACACCGAAGTCTCAGGATTCTGAAAAATTTACATCAAAGGATGAGGAGGCTTGTGTTAAAATCAGCAAGATGAGAAAATCATGAACAGTGGGTTGAAATGAGATTATGACTGAAGGTTACTTCAGCATATACTGTTTTCTGTGGCTGATCTTTTAGAGGCTGTAAGCAGTGATTGCATTCACTTTCCTATTTCACTTGATCAGTGCAATGCCACAGAATATATAGATGTTTTTATTAGTTCTGTAGTAAGATTGAGGTTATACTTTTTGGTAGAGGTTATGTAGGATCATTGGTATGAGTTTAAGTCATAGCAGTGTCTGGTGTTAACTCTGAATTTCACTGAATTTTGTGTAAGAATTTAGAAACATTATAGATACTCACAATGCCTTCATCTTTCCTAACTCTGTGTGAAATATGGACAACAACAAGTTTTTATTGGACAGAAAATGCATTTTGGACAATGTTCTGGGAAGCAGTGGGAAGAGCTGCCTGCTCTGTGCATTGTCAGCAATGCAGTGTAGGGTAATGGTGGAACAATGGAGAGAGAAAACAGAGGACTGCTGTACCTGGGGTCTGTCCATATCTGCTTCTCTGGGTTGTTTTAGCATTCCTATGAAGAATAAATAGCATTAATTTCTAGCATGCTTTCAGGCAACAAATCATGGTTTTCTATGCTTCTGTATTTCATGACAAATAAATAAATCTTGGGCTGGGGGAAGGAAGAATTTGTTAGAGCTAGTATTTTTTTTAAAAGTACCAAAGATGGAACAAATCTTTCCTTAAAAATGGAATTTCAAAACTCTTCAGCAAAACAGCAGAAATCAAGATGCTTGCTGAAACTTGCATGAGTGCTAAGAGGAAGGGTCACCAAAGTGCTGGCAGTGCTGTTCTGGTGCAGCCCAGGTGCTGGTGGCCTTTGCAAGTGCACTTTCCTGGCTGGTGTTCAGCTTGTTTGAGCTTCAGGTCCTGTTCTACAAAGCTGCTTTCTGGCTGTTTCGTTTCCAGGCTGTTCTCTTGCATGGGGTTATTCCTCCACAGGACTTGGCACTTCCCTTTGAACCACGTGGCACTGCTGTCAGCCCATTCTTCCACCTCTTTGAGGTACTTCTGAGTGTCATCACAACCCTCTGGCACTTGAATTGCTCCCAGTTTTCTGTTATGTGTGAACCTGCTGAAACTGCACTCTGTGCCATCAGCCAGGCTATTGATAAAGATGTTAAACATTATTGAGCACACCACTGGTGTCTCTGGTCCCTGGTTGGGATGCCACTGACAGAAACTTTTGAGCCAGGCAGGTCAGTTTTCAGTCCTCCTTGTGGTCCTTGTCTCCATCCTGTGCCTCATCAGTCCACATGAGGATGGTGTGGGAGACTTATCAAAAACCTTTTTACAGATGAGGTGGATGCATCAGCTCTTATCTCATTGTTGATGGCTCTGTTTAGTACAGTGTGACTTCCCTGCCATAAATTTGTGCAAACTGCTCTCATCTTGTCCTTCTATGCCTGGAAATGGTTCACAAGAGCTGTTTACTATATCACCTTCCAAGAGATCATGGTGAGTTTTAGCATTCTGTGGTGCCCCAGACCCTTCTCCCTGCTCTTGAAGAAAGGACTGATATTTCCTTTGCCTCAGTCATCAGTGATGTTTCCTTAGGACCATGACCATACAAAAACAGTGGCCTGTCGATGACATCAGCCAGCTCCCTCAGTATTTGTGGATGTTTCCTGAAACTTCTGCTTTAGTGATGATTTCAAGTAAATTGCAATTTACAGAAGGTGTTAGTTGTGTTTTATTGGTATTTATCAGTGGGATGTGACACATTACTGAATTAAGGATTGCCAGACTGTGAGGCTCTACCCTGGCCTTCTGTTACTGGGATGGAGGGTGCTGGCAAAGCTCTGGTTGCCTAAAAATGATTTTTAGAGAAGTAGAAGATAACATTACTTTGTCTTGCTGATGGCTACATAAATCTTGCATAATGCTAAGTAAACATCTGTACATGTATTTGTGTAACTATCAATTATACAAAACACAGCTATGTGTTTTGTTAGCATAGCTATCTTCCCATATTAAATATGGTTTGTTTGAATCTGCTGGCAGATTTTTAGACTGCAGTCTTTGCCAGTGCCTTAAAATGTGGTCTTTAATAGTGCTCAAGTCTGTCTGTTTCAAGGGCCAACAACTGGATGTGCTATGGCTACTGCTTCACCTTGGCAATAGTTTAAAATTTAGTATTTACATACTAAGAACTGTAGGTTATATCCATTTTTCAACTGACGCTTTTTGTTGTGAAAGTTGTCAAAGGAGCCACAGAAAGTTTGTAGTACTATGCAGTGCTGTGTACATGATAAGGAAGAAAGATTACAGACCCTTTGTGATGACTCACCAAAATGTCAAGTGCAATCTTTTGTAAGATTGGCTGTGTTCGTATGCGTAAATGAAAGCGGTGGAACAGCTGCTTGTAAAGGACTCTTGATAGAGAATATTAACTTCATTTTGCCTGAGTCATATGCTCCCAGTAGTGTAAGATGCTCTGTATACTGGATTTTATTTTTAAGTAACAGAACAAATGAGCTGACTTTTTGTAGTTAGTGGATGCCTGACCTTGCTAATTTAAAAATATTCATGCCTAAAGAAAGCTGTAAGCAATAGGTAAATCATATGGCTGATTTTAGCATTTTGTTATAAGTTACCTTCACAGTGAGATGAATAATTTTCAGTGAAGTAGGTTGGTTATTGGGATTATGTCTATGTCTTCATCTTGTTTTCTTCCTAAGCAAGACTGATTAAACATCTGTTAATACCGTATATGTGATTTTGAAAGTTCCTACTGTGGTACTTCCTGCCTTACTGCTAGTATTAATCAGTCTAAAGAGATTTTAGTGGAGTAATTTTTGATGTGAGGGTAATGGGTGTTCAATCAGTTTTGAATTGCTTAAATAAGAAAGCCCATTCAAAATATTTGTCATATTGGTGACAGAAATGTTTTTTCAGATCAGTGCAGACAGTAGTACTTAGACTGTAAAATAGAACTTATAATGCCTGTGAATACAATTTAAATAAAGGTTGGTTTGAGTTCTTCAACAGGGATATTGTTATTAATTTGAGGATTCTGAGTGTTGTAGACATCATTCTAGCATGAACTACTTATTTTATTGTAAATTGAAATTAGATTCATTGTCAGCTGCTTTTACAAAATTAAGGTGGCATGTGAAAGACAGTTATTTGGAATTCAACTATTGTAATAATGCCCATTAGTTGAAACAAATTACTGTGGTTTTTTATGCACAATTCACTCTCTTAATGCTGTACTTTCTATTCCAGTTCAGAATTAGGACCTATTATGGATGCAAAACTTGTGATTTTAAAAAAGACTTTTAAAAGGATTAAAATGTTGGCTGAGGAGGGTAGGTGAAGTTTTCTGAGGTTCTTAAAGGAATGGGGGTGGGTGCAGTAATAGAACAGCAGCACTAAAAATTGAAAATTCTGTTGCATTTTTTTATTTGTGTTTTAGACCCGTTCAAGATGAGTCTAAATGTTGCTGTTCCATATATATTTAGTTTCATTATTTTAAATATTTTGAGGTTATTTTTGTTTGCTTGATTACTTTAGTTCTCTAATTTGCCTTTTTTTTTTTTTCTAATGAAGATAAACTAATTAGTATTTACTGTGGAAATATCTTTGAGGGTCGAAAAGGGGATATTTGTCTAAGTATTTACCCACATCAGAAAATGTTTAGTTACCGAACCTAATTGTGTGTTTTTCTGGGGAATTGGGATGCTACAAACAGTGGAAATTGGGGAATTCTGCATTTTTTTTGTGAATGTCTACACAGAGAAATTGCTTTGAAGCAAACTGTGCTATGCTGGACATGTTTTAAGATACTCAGGAGGCTGAGGTTGCCTCTTCTGTTTAGTGCAAAAATTGGGAGGGTTGTCCAGCTTCATGCTGATCAAGAGAACAGGGAGTGAGTAGTAGATCTCTTAGAGGCTGTTTTGAGGAAATCTGTGGGGTTTATTTCAGCAAGCCTTTTGAAATGTATTAAAGACTTAGTGTGGTGATTCTAGTTTGAGTTCATGCTGTGCAGTACTGTTTTCAGCTCAAAAGATGAGAAATACTGGTTGGAGAGGTGCTGATTCAAAGAACTTTTAATCATCCCCTAGCAGGACAGGGAATAAAGGAGGCCAGGGTAAAAGATGTATAATCTGAAGCACAATCAAGACCATTTTACTGCAACAATAATGAGATTAGGCTCTTATCAAATTAATCAAAATTAACATTGTAATTGGGTTCACCATCCTGTGTTACTGTGCTCTGGATTTACAGAACTCATGGAAGGACTCTGGGCATTAAGTCAGCATCTAGCACAGCAGACTTCCTATGACTTGGCTCCATTGGGAAAATTGTAAATTTTTTTTAAGAATTGGGAAAGTTGTAATTTTTTTTTAAGAATAGGTATTCTTAAAATGTCTTCTGAGATAAATTATGGGTTTTGCCACAGTAAAAATTTGCAAATAAACAGTATGGAATGCTGATATTGTCAGTTTTTTGTCCATTAAAGAAAAAGTGGAGGGTTGTTTTTTTTGTGTTTTTTTTTTTTTTTTTTTTTTTTTTGTTTGTTTGGGTTTTTTTTGTTTGTGGGTTTTGTTTTTTTTTTTTTTTAAATTCTGCTAGAGCTGAATTGGAGTCCCTTTTTCCCTCTGGGAGCTTGTTGCTTACCAAAGCTTGAATGCATTCCTTAAATAGGGTCTTCTTAAAACACAAACTAATAAATCAAGGACTGGTTTTTGTACTTCCATCACTTTTTTTTTTTTTTTTTCCTGATGTGAAGCCTAAAGGAATCATGCTGCCAGAGGACATGGCCATCCAGCTCAGGGTTCTGTCTCCAGCAATGGTCAATAGCAGGGATTTTTCAAGAACTGAAAGGACATGGGAAGTATGTAAAGATACTTAGGCTTCAGTTTGATGGAAGAGCTTTCTGAATTGAGGAGGGTGTGATTTTTCTAAGTGAACTGTGAAATCTTGAGAATTCACTGAGAAATACTGTTGGTATTGGGCTATGCTTCAGTATATGTTGTATAACATGCTTGATTGAGTCAGTTGAAATTTTGGTGTTTCCTCTACTTAGAAATTCAATAAAATTGCTCAAATAAAGCAAAATCTATTGCTTTTATTGTATAATGTTAGTCATTTTCAAAACCACTTGATTTAGGAGTATTTTTAAAGGATAATGTGATTCTTAGAATATTATCACTTTCAAAATGAATGTGGAAACTACTTCTAGTGCAATTGCAGTGCAGTTCCACCAATGCCCTGTTCTTGGAAGCCATGATCATATGGATCTCTTAGAATGGGCCTTTCATTTTTCACTTGTTCTTCCATCCAAAGTAGGAAAAAAAATTGGTATGAAATTATTTGGATATAATGGCGTGTTTGGTAAGATATGTGAATCTAAGGAAATACAGTAGAAAGTTTCATAAGGATTTTAAGATAAATTGATGTGGCTTCTGTTTTTCTTGTTCTTGTGTAAAGGAAACAGTGCTTTAAGGACAAATGCAGTAATTTCTGTTTACTTTGAGCTTGACATTTGATCTTGTATTTATTATATCGATTTACTACAGACAAATAGGGCATCACTTTGCTCAGCATTTAACACAAGTATTTATATTGGCTTAGCAGAGGCAGCTGGAATCCTGGATTGTAGTTTCTCCCCAGGAAGATTAATTCTCACTGAAGAATAATGTGAAACAATTCTACTTAGTCATTATCTGATGTATCTACCACTGTTATTTGGAGAATTAACTGAGGACTAATCATTGCTTAGATGTCTGCTATGATTAAATGTAAAGAAAAAAATCCATGCAGTTATCACTGCATGCAGTTAAATTCCTGTTGCATTAGCTGCATCCTTGATCTGAGAACATGAGATTTTAATCTCTAGCATTATGGGAAGCTTTAATCACATGTTTATTTACTGTTTGTGATCTAGGAAATGGCATTGCTTCATATAGCTAAGCAGTGCAGAATGTAATCTAAGGATTAAGAAAAGGCAAATCTTCCTATCCATTTGACCTTGAAAATCTGATTGGATTTCCTGTGTGATCTGGCATGATTTTTTCCCTAATTATCTAAAGCTTGATGTATGTGAATGATACTGTAAGAGCTGTGCAGATATGGATAAAATTCTAGTGCTTTCCTAAAGCATTAGTATTTCCTATTCATCTTCAATTTCAAGTGCAAAGAAATAAAAAAAGCAAAATCTGAGATAAAATGTGATCAGGGGACTGGACTTGTTCATTCGAAATTGAGGTCTTTTACAATAGCAATGAACAGGCAGAAAGTCTTGAAATAGTTTGATTAACTTTAGACCATAACAGGAAAATAATTACTTAATCTTAGTTTGTACTGCTGTGGCAGTGGGCTATGGCTGTTTGTTAGTAAAGTCATTTGTCTTTAAAACAAAGGAGGCAAATTGTGAACCCTTTTGCTGAGAGCTGATTTGCAGCCTCTTAATGGGTTTCAGTAGCTTCTTCAAGCAAAAAGAAAGTTGTTTAAAGAGTGCAAGTAAAAGAATAAAGAGTGTTTGCTTAAAATGGTCAATAAAATATGTAGATATTTGGGGTAGGAAAACTGATTTTCTGAGTAATTAATGTGCTTCTTTTAATAATTACTTTAGCTACTTGAAGTTCACTATCTACTAGAGAAGGAGGAGAATGGTCTTTTTATGTTTTTTATTAGCTCAAAGTAGTCCCAAATTATGAGCATATTTAGCATTAATCCCATGGTTGCAACGAAGCCCTTCAAATAGCTAATTCAAATAACTTTTCTAAGCTGAAGTATTTAGGAAATGCTATTAGCAGTTTATTGATCTCTTAATCAGAGAGCAGCTGGCTCAGCTGAAGAATGTAACTGAGGTGGAACTCTGAGCTTAACTTTTCAAGTACATTTTAACTGTGTCTGAGGTGTCTGAATGTTCCTGAAACAACTCATTTCCAGATGTAATATTTCTTGGCAATTTCTAGGAAGTTCCTTAAACCACTGTTGATTCATGAACTCGTAGTTATCATTTTCAGGTGGGCAGAGGGACTGCAGTGTGTGCTGTGCATTTGGGAATAACAGCATATGACTCAACAAGAGAAGACAAATTTTTAGCTTTACCAGGTCATAAAAACTTGATGGGCTTTGTCATTGAAAGTACTTTCATTTTGCAAATTTAGGTTCTTCAGGAAAAAGTCATTTATTGTAACAGTAATTACAATAACTGAGAACTCCTAAAAGTCTTGTATTAGGCTGGTATCAATTGAACTACTTGGGGCTCTTGGTACACTGCTCTGTCACAGAAAAGTACAGCACAGTGCATTAATTGAATTTTAATATTATATGGAGTTTAACTGTACTTTTCTGACTTTGAACAAATTTTAGTCCTAACATTTCAAATCAATACTAAATCAAATCATACCAATTTTTTTTGTAACTGCATTTGCTTCAGTCATAAAAAATGGATGTATTTTTATTACAGTTTTAATAATCAGTATTTTGTAGTGTAAAAATTTGCTAAAGAGGAGCAGATTTCTGGTCAGTTTTAAGCTTTTAAGTACTAATAGTGTAATATCAACAGTAGCCTTAAAAATTAGTGTTGCGTTCTTACTTTTAAAACATAATAACTTCTAAGTATCTAATCTTGTTTTCCAAGAGAAATTGAAGAGCTTTGTCACTACTGCCCTTGTTATATGAGGAACAAGGGGTGTTGGGGAGGATGAAATAGGGAAACCTTATAAATACGACTGCTTGGCAAAAGATTCTGGAAATATAAAATCTGTAAGTGAAATAGAAATGAAAGCTAGCTTTGAAATATAAGATACCGGGCTGTTAGTTAATGTACAACCAAAAAACAATGAGCTAGCCAGCTGAAGGAGAATCCCTCTTGATTGAACAATGTCTTTAGCAAAGAAGAGGATGCTTCAGCAAACAGAAAGGTCCAAGGGTCAGAGAGACCCTGCCAGTGTGGCAGGGAAGAAAAAAGTAGCTTTAGGAAGTAGTTTTTAGGAGTTAAAATGTAACACGGTATGGTAATGTAATAGTTGTGATAGGTTGTATGTAAATTCTATAAGGACTTCTGTCTTCTACTGATTGGATGTTGTAATATTACCATATTCAGTATAAGAAGAGATATAATATCATGTAACCAGACTTTTAGGTCTCTTAAGCTCTCGTCTCTTAAGCTCTCTACTCTTCCCTCTTACCCTTATGCTCTCTCGCTCTCTCTGGGGCATGCTCTAAGCTGTGGCTGGCAGCTTAGGCAGAGCTCCTGCACCCACAACTCTTGCAAATAAACTGCATGTTTCAGGAGCTGCCTTGAACTGTAGAAATCACCTGAACCGACTGAGTACCGTGGCACCTATATTTTTTCTACAAAGGGGTGTGTTAGGTGTGTATCTGTATTTGAATGCAGTGATAGCACCGTGCTTTTACATCTGAATGTGATGCTTGGAAACTTTGACTTCTAAAAGATACCAATCACCTGATTTCTGAGTGGGAACATCACGCCCTGTAAAATTTTAGTCTTAATTTCACCTGGAAATAAGTTCCAAATTAAACTGGTGTAACTTTATGTCTGTTTAATTGCCCATTATTCCCTAGTCTGTAATGTGGCATTTCCAAATTTCCATTTTTACCTGGATTTTGACTATTGAGATGTTCTTTATTAGCTGTTAGCTGGTGAGATAATGGTGCTGGAGGCTTTTTTTTTTACTGAGCATGCTGAAACAAAGGACGTTCTGGGGCAAGGTTTCTTTGATAGGGCTCCTCCAGAATGTTTACATTGCTACAATCCACAGGAATCAAAACCAAGAAGTTTTGGAAGTACAGCTGGAGAAGGCTTTTCCTTCAAGAAGCCTTCCTGTAGTCTGAGGTTTCAAACTGATAGTCTTGTTTGACTTTCTTAGTTTTCAGCCACTGTTCAGTAACTTGAGTAAATTGTGTTTACTTTCTATTTTGTGTTAGTGAAGTTTAAACTTGCATGGAAGATAAGTTTCAGTTATTAAAAAAGAATTTGGCATCTTCATTGCTGTGGTGGTAAATGGAAATGGACTGGTATTCATTGAACAAATCTGCTAACAATGCATGGATTTTTTTCTGTTGTTAGAAATTTGGTTTATTCTGTTTTTATTGGACCTTATTTCAAACTAGACTGTCTTTGAAAGTGTACTAAAGAGTGGTTGCTCCTATGTTTTTGATTGGTTTCTTTGCATTCAAGTTTTTATTGCTGTCTCCTCTTGGCATAGATCACATTCCCATTAAAGAAACTGGGAAGTCTCAATAAATGTCCTTAACTTCTACTGGTCAAGTAGAGTGGAAGAGTATTTCTTGTGAAAAATTAACAAGATATATGGAGATGCTTTTGGAGGACAAGCACTAGATTCCTACAGAAGAACTTCTGTGGCACTTCTGAAATGGATTGGATTTTGGTGTGTGCTATCAGGTTTAACACTGCAGCCCCCATCGTGATGAACCCCATCCAGCAAATACCTCAAGCAGTGTTTCACTTTATCTCCCTGTATATTCCTCATGAATCCTCTCTAATGAAAGGAAATCTGCAGTTTTTCATTAGCACATTGGAGAGTCAATATTTGGAGGAATTTATAATCAAGAGTCAGTTTGTGTGTATCTCCTGATGATATGAATGAACAAAGTCATGCAAGCCAGGGTTTGAACTTCTAAATCCCATTTCTAATAATGTCACTGTTGGTATAACACTAATCTCAGGGTTTTTTGGGGTATGATCTGTGTGCCTCAATTACATTCCTGAAATTCTGAAAGATTAACTTGACATTTGTTCCTAAGAGCACTGTAGAAAGCCACTGTTAAAACTGCATACTTTATTTATAGAAGTGAGTATTAAACTATGCTCTGTGTGTTTTAATTTAAACATGCTCACAGGTATCTAGGAGTAATGTTCACTCCTACAGCCATATAAAAAATGTATCCTAAGTGTTAAGTGAGTACAGTGTTTGCAATGCTTATTCAAGGTGCTGATACAAACATGAAAAAAGGCAAAACTTGCTTTTTTGGCCTTGTATAACCAGTTACATGTATTAATTACACAATATGACATATGTATGCCATACAGTATCAGCTCTAAAATTTATTTATACTGAAGGTTCTCAGCTTTTAGATTGTTGTATTAAACTGATAAAATTTTTTTCTTTAACAGAAATTGAAAAATTCCAAAAAGGGGAAGGAAAGGAAGAAGAAAAGTATATTGATGTAGTCATCAACAAGAATATGAAGTTGGGACAAAAAGTTCTGATTCCAGTAAAACAATTCCCTAAGGTAAGACAAATTTTCATATTTGATAAATTTAAGTTCTTCTAAAAGATATTTCACTAGTATCTTAACTGTTTTGGGGTTTTTTTTATGTAACATTTAAAACTATTACCAGTCACTGTTGTTGCTGTTCTGCAATCTGTTCTGTAGGATCTCTAGGGTAGAAATGATTCTTGTTGGAATTAATGTGCAGGAAAGGGATGCTGGTCACACAAAGCAGTATGTTGAGAGCAAATAATTGAACCATATTTTTGGGATAGCAGGATCTTCCTCTTCAGAATATCAAAAGGAAGAACAAATGTTGAAGTTGAATCTGATGCCAGGCTTTGAAACTTTCTTATTGTAGCTAGAAGTGCAGCTTAAAATGCACCATTAGGGAACTAATTGTGTAAATTTTCTTCTCATCCTCTTAAGTTTCAGCCATTGTTATTCTTGAATGAATTACAGCTTGACTGCTAAATTATGCAGTCTGTTCTGGAGGGGTAGAGACTGTTTCATTAATATCTTTGCCCACCATGAATTCTTAACACTTCTGTGCTGCCAAGTATTATCCTGCACTAAAATATTGCTGCCTGGAAGCATTTATGCAACATTCAGTAGGCTGTGGAACTTTATTATTTTGGTGCTGCTTAAAATTTTAAGGTTAATGTTATGACAATCAAATTAGCATTTTTTAATTTGTTTGAAATGGCTTTTTCTTCCTGTTAGAAATTTCAAGACTTTCTATTCATGGGGAAAAAAAATCACCAGTCTTTCTTCCTTCTGTTTAGGAAACATTCTTTTTTCCTTCTGTTTTTTTTCTGTGCAGTATCAGTGGTTTTTTTCACAGGCCTGTGTTGGGTGACTTGCAGGAATGTTTCTGCTGCTGTTCAAAGCTTCATGAAATACTTCTTGAGTGAATGCAAGGCTGTACATCATGTGGGCACCTCTTTGGAACTCTGACTTAAGTCATCTTTATGGCTAAGTGGAGCTATATACCAGCCTACAGAAACATAAAGATTGGTAAAATGTAGGGACCACTTACTCCACAGCCAGTGTTTGTAAACAGGATGTTTTTCTTCCAAATGTTGAGATGTAGATGCTTGAATTCAGGGGCAAGAAAGGCAAAATGGCCCTTAAAAAGGGAAACTGCCTTCTGAAAGACACTTCTGCTTCTTTATCTAGTGTCAACTTTCTTTATAGGACTAAACACTGAAATTATTTAGGATAGCTAGTAGGGAAAAGCCCTTGCCATATTTTGAATGGCTAGAGATGCTCTGCTGTTTGATCAGTACTTCTGACCCATAGACACACTGAACTGGAATAAAGTCTGGGGTGTGACATGGAAAGAAGCCTGAACTTAGGTCCAGGCAGATCCAGGGATGCAAATTAAAACAGACATGTCCTGTGAGTACCTGCATTTCTACTGGGTCTGCTCCACAGAAAGCAAAAATACTGGTGTCTCTATTCACATAAATCTCTCTTCTGCCAGAGTGAATAAAATCCTAGAAACTTACTATTTAAGAATACTTTTACCCCAATATTTGGGGGCTCAACTTCTCTTAAAAATTTCCATTTTATTACATATAGATGGATATTTGTTAAAGGTTGCGCATTAAAGATTCTGTACAGTCAAAATGAATTAAAATTTCTCACTGATAGGAGTAGTCTGGGAGGTGAGTATCAATTCAGAATTATGATAGGTACTCTTGATATTCTCTGAAAAGCACCTGCCCTAAACCACAAGCAGTTACTGCAATTTGCTCTCACTTGGTTACTAGAACAAGGCTCTTGATTTGATTTCTGAGATCTAATAAATTATGGTACATTTTATGAAGTGACACAGCTTCAACATGGCAAGCTAAGAACCTTGTCCTGGCATACTGTAGTCTGCAGTAAGTGACACAGGTTTTAAGTGCCTGTATGTAGGAGAACAAAGTCTTCTTGAATCGTAATTTTTGAAGTACTAATCCTATTTCTGTTTCATGTGTTCAGAGAAGGGCTCAGAAGTTAGAGATGCTTTGTCAACATTTTTGGGGTAGATGTGGGGCTGTTCCAGTCATCTTGGTTCCCCTGAGATGTATGTAGAGTGTGTGTTGGATCTTTATTTGTGTTGTCTGATTGGTGACAGCCAAGATGGCTTCACTAAGGGCAAGTTGTGCCTGAAAAAACTGGTGTACTCCTTTGACAGGGTTACGGGGTTGGTAGATAAGGGAAATGCAGCTGACATCATCTACCTGGACTTGTGCAAAGCATTTGACACTGTCCCATGTGCCACTCCCATCTCTCAGCTGGAGGGACATGGACCTGATGGATGGACAGCTTGGTGGATAAGGAGTTGTCTGGATGGTCACAGTCAGAGTTGTGGTCAACAGCTAAATGTCCAAGGGGTGACCAGTGACAAGTGCAATTCCGTGGGGGATGGTACTGGGACCAGCACTGTTTTACATCTTTGTAGGTGATGTGGACAGTGGCCTCGAGTGCACCCTCAGCAAATTCACTGACCCCCAGCTCTGTGGTGCAGTTATACAGGCTGGAGGGATGGGATGGCATCCAGAGGGACCTTGAGAGATTGGAGAGGTGGAGCTGTGTGTTCCTCATGAAGTTCAGCAGGGCCACATGCAAGGGGATCCCTGTGGGTTGGGGCAAGCAGAAATATAGGCTGGTCAGAGAATGGATCAAGAGCAGCCCTGAGGAGGACAGTTTGGGGTGTTGGTTGACAATAAGCTCAGCATGACCCCTAAATGTGCTCTCACAGCCTCGAAACCAAACATGTCCTGGGCTGCATCCAATGCCCCATGGGCAGCAGGTGAGGGAGGGGATTCTTCCCCTGTGCTCTGGTGAGACCCCACCTGCAGTGCTGCATCCAGCTCTGAGGTCGCCAGCATAAGGACATGGTCCTGTTGGAATGGGTCTAGTGGAGGCCATGAAGATGGCTGGAGCTGGAGCACCTCTGCTAGGAAGATGAGAGAGTTGGAGAACAGAAGGCTCCACTGAGACCTTGCAGTACCTAAAGGGGGCTTACAAGAGAGCTGAAAAGAAACTTCTTAAAAGGGCGTGGAGTGATTGGACAAGTGGGGATGGCTTAATTTAAAGGAGAGATTTAGATTAGATAGTAGGATGAAATTCTTTACTGTAAGAGCAGTGATGCATTTGGCACAATTTGCTCAGAGAAGTTGTGGGTGCTCCATCCCTGGAAGTGTTCAAGGCCAGGCTGGATGGCACTTTGAGCAGCCTGATCTAGTGGAAGGTGTCCCTCACCCTGGCAGGGGGTTGGAACTGGATGATCTTCAAGGTCCCTTCTATCCTGTACTTTTCTGTGATTCTCTTCTGCAGAAATTACAAAAAAATATTGTGGTCCTCATAAAAACCTGAAATGGTGTTTCACATCAGTGCTTTTTGCCTCTGCACTGCTGTTCTCTGTGCATGTGTGCAGTTTCCTAGACCATTTTACCTGTGGTAGGTGTTGGTATTGCTGCAAATATGTTGTTGGTAGAAAATACCAAGGGAGAATTCCTCAGAAAAGTGGTTAAAAGAGTTGTTTCTATTTTTTCAATTTTCTTTCCTGCTGATCAGTGTTGGTGACAAATGCTTCAGAAGAATGAAATTTAAGACTTAAATATGGATTAACTCTGTGTAAAAAGATCTCTTGCATGTCAATATTGAATTTAAAGTTCTCCTATCAAGCTGGCATGTTTGCCTGCAGTCCACACTAATGCTATTAGCTGTTGTGCAAAGTCCTGGACAGATACCTCCATTTTTTCATGACTTGTAGTCTTTATGGGGTTTGTTAGCTGAGAGTCTGCTGTTGGAAGCTGACAAAAATCATTACAGTAATTTATAAATCTGTCAAATGAGCACTGAGTTACCAGTTTCAGTTTAATCTAGCTAACTTTGGTAATCAGGATATAGTGAGTAAAACTAAGTTTTCTTCAACTCCATCGACACAATAGTCCCTAAATAAACAATTGTGATTTTAAACTGGATCAAAAAAAAAAAAGGTTATTAAAATTGTTTATCCTTAACAGGGTTAAATATCTGATAATGAAACTAACCACAGCTATAAGTGATTTTGCCAGCAGAAACTATTCCTTTGTTTATACTTGCCAGGGATGACTCTGGAAGGAAAGATGCCTCTGCTGTTCAGGTATATTGATATTTCATTAATCCTATTTTAATTTCTTCTTATAAAAGAGGTCCATGAACCGAAATAGCCCATAGGTGCCCTGCCCCCATTCAGACAGACCTGAAATGTGTATTACATTGCCTTCTCCTTCTTTAAAACTTTTCTCTAACTCTAACTCCTTGAATAAATCATGATGGCCTCAACACAGGTCAGGCAGTCCAGGCTCTGATCAGATCAGCCTGGCATGGTAATGCTTGCTCACATTTCCTGTCCTGTCAGATGCATTCTCATGAGCCCGTAGCTGGGTCCTGTGCAATTACGTCTGACAGCCCTGGAAGGTGACAGGTTAAGTGCAGCAGCAGCTCTTCAACTAAAGTGCAGAGCAGCTGGGTTTCTGTTGGAAAAGAATCTGGTAGACCTCATGTTCAAAAGGATGTATTGCACTTTTTTGGTCTTCTTTGCTCACCCTGGAAAAACCTTATGAGTTTCTGGTCTTTTGCTTAGTGTACCAATAGTTGAATGCTGCTGGTGATGTATTTAACTGGCCTCCCTACCTAAGTGCTCTTGGTTCCTTCTGTGGTACTTTCTAATTATATCCTTTAACTGGGAACCTTTGACTTGCTCAACCCTTGGTAGTGCTAGTTAACAGGGATAATCTCATGCTACAGATATTCGGTCTAAATGTTTTTGTTGGGTTTTTTTTCATATCTGGATCTTGATAGGTGATGGAATAACTCAGACAATCTGAATTTTGTTGGTGCTTTGAAATCAAGATGGTTAGTCCCAGGAGTTATGTTCAGCTCCTCCTTGAGGCTGGTTGTGCATTTGAATAAATTTCTTTGTGTTATTTACAGACTCCTGTAAAAAAAGCCCCTGAATTAATGTCTTGATATGGTGACAACTGGTCTTACCTGGTAAGACAAAGCCTCTACAGATTGCAGGCCCAGTCACATCTTTTCAAAATATGATTGTGCAGAGTCTTACAGTTTTTTGATTTGGTCCAGCTCTGCAGATTTCACCAAGAGGTCTGAATTGCTTTGATACAGAAATTAATCTGAGGTATTTAGGTGAAGCTTGAATAAGCTTTGGTAATGCTCTCTGCAATCCTGTTGTAACTGGGGCATCTACTACAAATTAGGATTAGAGAGGTTAGGCTTTTATGCAACCTTATAGGAAAAGGGCCAGCTTTTTGAGGTAGAATTGAGTTCTAAATCAAGTTACCTATAGCTGGGAGTCCATGTGGATGCTGGATGTCTAAACAGCAGGTAGTAGAATGAGATCCTGTCAGCTTAGCACATTGAGGTTCGGATGATTTGCTGTTTGATCAGCTGAATATCTCAACTGACTCTGGGTCATGTGTGAAAATGTGACCCTTTGTGTTGGTTTGACACATGTGACAAATATGTCACCCTAAGACACCCTTAAACCTGTATTTCTCTTGTGTCTGATGCTAGAAAATAATCTTCAAACTTGCACAGACTTAAAGGCAGAAAAGATGAGCTGGCTGCTCAGGGAAGGTCCTGATGTGGTTGTGTTGGTGAAGGGACTCTGTGGATCTGTCCTGACTCTGCTGTGAAGAGCCAGCACGTGTGAAAGGTGTTTTTGAGCTTTGTTGTGCACTGTGAGGCAGGGAGGTGCTATCCCCCTCTCATATATTTAATGAATATGCATTGTGAAATAGTTTAGTCTCAGAAATCTGATTTTGCTTTGACAGTTTGCTGAACTTGGGTGTTCTGAATTAGGTGAAAAAATAGCTTCTGTGGATAGTAAATGGAACTGTGTTGGTTTTCCATGAGATGGAGCAAAACTGTGGGGAACAATTATTTCTGTTTTGACAGGTTACCATTTTAAAAATTGCACATAGATCTACACTTAAATACTGGGTAAATCTCAGATGTCAGGCAGAAATGGTCTGTTGTTCCCTGAAGTGATACTTTAAATATATTTTCTCAGAAGTTACTGACTTGTGGAACTGGTATCCATTTAAGCCTTTTAGCTCAACTTTTAAAGTGAAAATATCTGTTTTAAAATGTCATTGTCATATACAATATATCTGTAGTTGTTATGTAAAATCATAGAGAGATTAATATTTTAATCACATGACTAGTTAGAAAGCAATTTTTTCATAATAACTAAGCTCTGAGGATTTCTTAGAGTGGAAATGAGAAAATGTAGTTGTGTAATCAGAAGTGATGTGGACGAATTAGCATCAATTCTAATACCAGAGATAACTTTTTAGCAACTTTATAGTAAAATGGACCAAGCTTTCTGCTATGAATAAATGTTTAAAGACCTATTACCAGGTTTCATGAAGGAGAGTAGTTTGTGGTGTAACACAGATGCTTGAAGCACGCACCTTTCTGTAGAAAATTTATCTTTCTGAGATGAATAGGAAAAACCTTGATTTTTTCCTTGTTTCAGGTCATTCTAAGGGAAAGTGCTCTGAATCTTAAATTAACTTTTTTTTTATAGTGATGCTGTCACAGAGGAACCATTGCAAAAAACTAGTATGTCAAGAAAGATTTCTATGGCTTTAATAACAATGGAGTGCTTACAGCTTTACAGAAAAGCATTTGGTCAAGCATTTATACTTTCACTAAATATTTTAAGCTGGATGAACCATTCTTAGCAGTCTTGCCTTGGTTGGGGATAAACAAGGATTACTTTTTCTATTATATCCCCTTTTCTGTAATATATACATTTAAAAATGCTGTAGCACTGGCATCAATTCTTTTTTGTTGTTGTTATAATTCATTTAGTAGATCAAATGGTTCTGAAGAGAATATCCTGTTCTTTGAATGTTCTTCATACCTGTGTTTCTCTGGAAATGTTTTCAGGGAATAGTTTCAAGCAGTGATTTGGTAAGAAAACAAATCTCTAGATAACTGTTCAAGTCATGTTTTGATTGGGTGATTCTGAAGAAATGGGTGCTACACAGTGATGCCCATAATCTCCATTGTATGATAACTGAAAAAAAAGCTTCTAAAATGAGGATTTCTGAACATCTAAGAAAGGAAAAAAATTTTCAACCAAAAACCTTATTATAAATTTTCTTTTGTTGTTTGTATTGTGAAATATGTTTTCTATTTAAGATGTATTTTAAATTGGAGATTTTTGTTACACACTTTAGGGTAATCTGTAAAAGGGGAACAGACTCTTTCAGTACAGTTAACCAGTACTTGTCAGCTAATAGGCACTGTGGTAAAGAGAAAAACCCATATCCCAGGGATGTGAGGAAGGGCTGTTGCACTGCATGGTGTATCTGTACCCACAAAGTCAGCCAGAGGTACAGGAGGATGTGCTTTCAGTGATCAGAGATTTTAGGAATAAGAACACCCCTCAAATCTTGCATCCTTTTGGTCAAACTGATGTATTATCTGATGATATTTTGTTCAGAGGGTACCATTTATCAATAGCACAGTATTATTTGGTTAGAAATGTAGCTGAGGTGCTAATTTTTCCCATTTTATGTAATTGTTTCCTTCCAGGTCTGTTAATCTGAATCTTGATACTGTTTCTGCAAAGATGCCTGAAGTTTTAATGTAATTTTGCTTGAGATGCCATATTTGCATATTCTTCAGAGCTGGTCTAGAAGCGAATTTGACATGGGGGCTTTATCTCCTCTTTTATATGCCAGTGTCCATAGTTTACTGATACTTACCTAATGCATTAGAAGCTGTCTTAATGCAGAGGCAATTCCTGATTTGACAAAGGCCATCCAGTGTAGAGTGACATTTATGGTTGGCTCTTTAGAGTTCATCTGGACCTGAAAGCTTCACCAGCTTGCACTGGAAAGCAGTGTGACTGCTTTAATACAGTGTTAAACTGAAGCTGATGAAGGTGAGGACTACTTTTGGTATTTACACCAGTTTGGAGGTGATTGTGCTGTGCTTGAGAGGGGTGAGTAAAGAAGGGAGTGAGACATGTCTGATTCTGAGCCAGAACCAGTGAATGTGACTGGTCTGACTTGGGCAGACCTGCTCAGATGTCTTTGTTACTCTCCAATGTGTCTAATTCAGAGATAGTTTTAAGCTTGAGTTCAATAATGGACCTGAATTTGTTCTTTGTTCTTGTGCCCTTGGGGCAAATAAACCCTAAACGTGGAACATGGGAAGCACCCATGCAACTTGTGAGCAATTTTGTGTAAGGGCTAACCTGGATCTGCCAGGTTTATTTACTTCTGTTACACCAGCAGATAAACAAGATTTGCTAATTTTATAGGTAAAATTTGTTTTACTGTGTGCTGGTTTTGTACCTTCAGGTTTGAGTCTTTCTACTATTTGACTAAAAGCAGTATATAAGTAATAATAGTAACTTAGTGACTGATACTTTGAGTGTTTCTATATCTATGAAATATTTCAAAATAAACTTTTGATCAGATGTTTCTGATTTGATGTAAAAAACATAAACCAATAGTTTGAACAAAATGCAGTACCTGTTCAAAGTAAATAATCTGTTTTCTACTGAAAGGATTCCTTCAATATCATAAATGGGTGTTATTTATGGGATAATCAACTGAAATGTTCCAAAGCCTTTTAGCTTTGTTATGTTGGGAGTAAAAATGCTTTGGGGCTGCGTTGTAAGCCATTTTTTACTAACCTTTGTGCTTTTAAGCTATACCTAGAGGTACTGTACTTTCAAATCAGCAGAATTTCAGACTTGCAACACAAGTTTATTATGCTCCAGACTTGTCAAAGTGAATATTTGGAGCCTCGGTGCACAGAAAACAATAGTTCAGTGGTTCAGGATACAGACAATACATTTTCATGTTTGTTAAATGTGTCTAGAACATGTCATCTGTGCAGTCCTTGTATAGCTGGTGTAATGTCTGGCTTTGGCACTAGAGATTTCATGGTTTTGAAAAGATGACAACTTTTGGAGGTATTAAAATTTGGTTTGAGGAGTTTTATATTTACACAACATTAAAGTGTTTGGTTTTAACTAAAAGAATACATTTACAGTAAAGATTTAGTTTGTTTTTATTCCTGGTAACTTAAAAGGCTATTGTAAACAGATATAAGTAATCTTAAGTAATGCTTGAGAAACTGAGATGGTTCACTAATGAAAGCTTTACTTTGTGTTTGTGAGCTTCCTTTAAGGAAACTCTTGAAAAGGAGTAATTGACTTCTGAACTGAAGTTCAAATTTATAATAGATTGTTTCAATTTGTTTGCTTTCTTTAGTTATAACTTCAGAAACAGTAAAATCAGAAGTCTGAGTTAAAAGGAACCTCTAGAGAACCTGTACCTTCAGATGTTCAACCTTCTGTTGAAATAATGATTGTAAATTAAATTGCACAGGACCCCATCAGTGGCCCTGGGTCCTGAATATTCTCAGCAAGGGAGATTTCTTCCTTTATCTGTTCAATTTTTCTGATTAATATTTTCCTTGATTGTATCTTAGGACCTATAAAATTATCATCTCTAAAAAAAAAATTAAAGAAATTCCCTGAGAATTTCTTGATGTGGCCTGATAATTTCGGAAAAGACTGGTTTATGCAAGACCTTAAATAGGTTGTGTGGACTATAGCCATGCGTAAGCTATTTTCTCAATAGCATTATATCAGGTCTACATTGGGAATTGAACTTGCAGCTAGTAAGGGGAATAAACTTATATTTTCAAATTTAGTTGGTTTTTAATGCTTGCTTTCCTTTTTGTCTAAAGCTGAAAGAAGTAAGCTGGAGCTGTAGACTTTCTGCATTGTAGGGTGAGTGCAGCTGCACCTTTCTTCCATCAGCACTCCCAGTGTAGCAACAAGAGATTTGGGACTGCCACTGCACCATTGCCAAGTCCTTTCAAATTACTTCAGATGAACAGGGAGATCAGTGCAGCCCATCTTGGCTCTTCAGTGACTCAGTAGTAGAGGGACAAGGAAAGAACTTACAAACTGTTTTGTAAATTTGATGCCACAAAGCTTAAGCCCATTTGTTGTTCAGCATCACTATATTTTATTTCTACCTGAAACTATCTTTTTAACATGATTGTGTCACTTCAGTTGTTGAGTACTTCAGCCTTCTTATCTGTTGTAACCAGTTTTCCATCATGATTTATTGGTGGGAGTGGGGGATAACACTTTCTTTCATCTTCCTTTTCTGGTTGGGATACCTGGAGAAGCCCTTTCTGTTACTCTGTGTTCTTTGCCAGTTTCAGGTTCAGCTTCACTTGGGCCTTCCTCACCTCAGCTCTACACAACCAGACTTCATCTCTATACTCTTCCCAGGTCACATATCTTAACTTCCCTTGTCTATGCATTTGTTTCTTGCCCTTTAGTTTGACCAGCTGGTCCCTACTCAGCCATGCTGGTCTCTTGCCTGAACTCTGACTCCTGGGAATGACTAGTGCTTGTGTTCAGTGGAAGACTTCCTTAATGATCTGCCAGCTCTGTTCCTCTCTCTTGTCTCTGAGGGCAGTCTCTCAGGGGATCCCACTGACTAGCTCCCCAAGGAGCTGGAAGTCTGCTTTGCTAAAGTTCAGCAGCCCAACTTTCTTCCTTACCTGATCCATATTCAGTGCATGATCGCTGCCTTCAATCTTGATATCCCCTGTGAGCTCACCTGTGTTGGTGGGAGTAACGCCTCCCCTCTGGCAGGTCTATTACCTAGGTCAGGAAGTTATCCCACATGCATTCCAGGAGTCTCCAGGGTTACCTGCAGCTCACCATGCCACTTTTCCAGTAGATGTTGCAGTGGTTGGAGTTCCTCAGCAGGACAAAAGCCTTGGGCACAATGCCTCCTGTGGCTGGAGCAAGAAGGCTTTGTCAACAGGCTCCTCTTGATCTGGCAACCTGTAGTGGACACCAAGTTATCCTTGAGTTCAATACTTCTGTGTTGCTGGAGCCAGTGACTTTCTAGTAATTTTACTATGTGGTTGTACTTAATGTTTTTTTAATTTATGATCTAATCATTGTTTGCACCTAGGACTAAGAGTTGTTCCAGCAAAATATCCTGTTGTGCTCATTAATTTATGATTAAAAATCCAATGAAGTTAATGGGAGTTTTTTTGTTTTCTTACAGTTCAACTTCGTGGGAAAACTTTTGGGTCCACGTGGTAATTCTCTAAAGCGTTTACAGGAAGAAACACTGACAAAAATGTCTATTTTGGGAAAAGGTTCTATGAGGGACAAGACAAAGGTAAGGCCTGAGTATGTCAGTGGAGTTTTGTTACTTACCTTAAATTTCTGAGGAGGGGTTTAAACCTTTTAACAAAAATTGGGACAAATAAAACATGTGAGAGATCTTAATATTTTGATTAATGACTCTCTTTGGCCAACCAAGCCAAGAATCCACATGCACTGGGCATACCAAGCCAACAGATGTCAAGTAATGGAAGACAGAGAGGATTTTATGGGAGCTAAATTGCTGTCAAAGAGGGGTACTGGCATGGGAACAAGCTGTAGCTTTTGTGTTGGTCTTCATGAGAAATGAAAAAAAAACAACAAAACTGAAATGCTTACTGTGTGCCCGAGGTTGGAAGATGTAGGCCAGTGAGTGAGCTTGTTTTCATTTGTGTGCTGTTGTAAGAGTTTTAGTGTGTAGTGTTTTCTTAGAATCACAGAATATCCCAAGTTGGAAGGTACCCACTAGATCATCAAAGTCCAACTCCTGGCCTTGCAAGTAATGGTGAAAGTAATGGAAGCATTGCCAAGTCATGTTACAGAAGTAAAATAAAATGCAGTAATAAAAGTGAACTTTGCAAAAACAAAGCATAGTGACTTCAAGAGTTTTTTTATGGGAATGATCTTAAAAAAACCTGCATTGAGATTCTGTATGCTTTGTTAAAGGTGCTGATTGAAATGTTTTTCTACAGGGTACTACAGAGAAAACTGACTTTTCTATTGCTTATTGCTGTTACCAGCCAGCTTGAGTGATAAACACAAAAAGCAAGATTCTTAGTACTCTGTTTTCTGCACAAACCAACTGCACAGTTATTATATTTCCTCTTTAGGAAAAAGAGACAGGGAATACCAGTGTATACTAAAAGCCAAAGGATATGGGGAGCTTAACTAGCTTCCAGTGCTAGTGATAGCTCATACATTTTGAGTAACTGTGCTTAAAGTATTTAACTGAGAAACAGTTCCTATTAAAACTAAATACTTGAGCTGTGATGTTTATATTAGGTTACTTCTTATTTTTAAGATCTATTATTTGTATTGACAAAATAATGATTCTGCTGACAGAGTCTCATCCTGCTGAGTGACCTCTTAATATTCTTGCTGTGGGTGCTCTGACAGTGATCTAGACTATTTTGTTTTTTTTTTTTTTTAAACATCCTTGTAGTTAAACACAAATCATGTTGATAAGCATGCTATCCATGAGAAGCAGAAGTGGATTGTCACATATAAACCTCAACCCATAATGAAGGGGTGTGCAGGGGAGGAGATTTCAGCCATCATTGCAATTTATAATTTAGTAATCTAAAGGGTGAAGTGCTTACCTGCTGCTTGCCAAAGACAGGAAGCTGCAGGGGAGCTTTAGTTTTTTGGACAGCAGAACTGCTAAGTATTTGATATAATGTTATCTGGTAAAGCTATGAAATTATTTCTAGTGCTGGTTTCATCCCTCGGACCTGTCAGAAACACACGGGTGGGGGGCAGCCTGAGAAAAGCAAGTGCTGCCCTTTAGGTCTGTGAATATTTTGCATGTGAATGTCAGTTTTTGAGAACTGAGCTCTGCTTCGCTACACTGAACTCAGCTTTGCAGTCATTGAAGTGGGTTGGGTGAAGGAGGATGAAAGACATAAACTTGCTTCTGAAATAGCTAGTGAGCTCTTTTTGCTAATGGTCTCTTCCCTCATCTCATATGCTGTTAGCTTTATGTCCAAATAGCACAGTTCAGTGAAGAGTGCACTCCTTGGATACAAACCTCAGTGAGAACAGAAAATAAGTATCAAAGCAGTGTAGTAATACCAAGATTGAAATAATATTGGTAAAAAAATCTTGCTCTTGTGGAATATTAGATCAAGCCTGTTTCTGTAGACTTTACTTTCAAGGAAAGTGTCTTCGTGAAACTGGTGCACCTGGGAAAACTCTTGGAAGCATTCACCCTTGTGCTGCAGTTTCTGTATATGAGCAGAAGCTGTTGACTCTTATTGTGTTACTTTCTTAGTTGCAGACATCTGAACATGAGTAAACAGTGTCTGCAAATTCCTCTGGAGAAACTTCAACATTTGCACTACAATGTCTAAAACAAGAATGTGTAAAACCAATCTTTTTCTTATCTCCTAGGAAGAAGAGTTGAGAAAAAGTGGAGAGGCAAAGTATTTCCACCTAAATGATGACCTGCATGTTTTAATTGAAGTATTTGCTCCACCTGCAGAAGCATATGCCAGAATGGGACATGCATTGGAAGAAATCAAGAAGTTCCTTATCCCTGTTAGTATTTTATTTTTTTTATGAGAATTCTGGTAGCTTTGAGTGAGAAATGTTATCTCTAAAACTGAGTGAACTGGTTTAGTGGAAGGTGTCCTTTCCCATTGCATGGGGTTTGGAACCTGATGATGTTTAAGGTCCATTCCAGCCCAAACTGTTCTGTGATTCTGAACAGTGCACAGTATTGGTCAGGTCATGTTCCTTAATTTCCTTTGTGAAAGAAATAGTGATGATGTCAAATACTTCACATTTTGATACAGGCAGTAATTGGATGAGTCTGTAACTGTCCACACAAATCTCGTGAGCTGACCTACAGTAAAAGAGAAACTTATTCTTGCTTAACTAGTCATGTGCAAAGTATTGCAGACTACAAATAGTTGTAAAAATCTGCAAAATGTGTGGCTTGTCTGTTTTCCTGGTACACATAAAGCATTAGTTCTGTTTAAGAATAAATCCATTTGAAGTAGTATTTCTCTCACCTCCAATCCTGGTTTAGTGTTGAGTGCTGAGAATCAATACAGGTTTATCTTGTATCCTTATTTTTATCACAATACCACTGATACATGAGGTATACTTGTCTTCTGGTGTATACTTCAGCTTCCATTGTATGGATATCTAAAAAGAGATCTGATTTCCAGTACAAGTTTGTATGCCAGGTTTGGGATGCATCTAGGCAATGGGTTTCTAGTGTCTTCTATAGAGAGATAGCTTTATTTGCTCCTCATGTAAGGACCAACCTTACTGCTTTAAAATATTAAACTCTCTTAGGAAGCTGTGATACTTGAGGTGATGTTTCTGTGTGTGAAGTTCCCAACTGTTTCAGCTCTTGAGTGAACATTCTTCAGTCTTTATTGGTAATCAAAAGAATGAGTATAGAAAGCACTGACTTGTCTATTTTTACTGCTGAAAATGCTACCCAAATGTTAGGCTTTGTGTCGGATCTGGGAAGTGTGAGGACCTGGTTAAGGAAACTTTCCAGAGGCATGTGTCTGCATGGCCAGCAGCTTGTAAATGTTTGAGTGGAGCCAGCCTGGCTGTATTGGGGAGCAGTTGGCGATGTCTCTTGTACAGCAGTGGGTGCTTATGACCTGACAGTGCTCCTGTATGTATTTTGGGGATTATAGATTGTACCAAACCTAATCCACATCCATGAAATCATCCAGAGAGTGCTTGAGCACTGGAGCAGGCTCTCAGGGAAGTGGTCACAGCACCAAGCCTGACAGAGTTAAAGTGAACAGCACTCTTAGGCACTTGATGAGATTCCTAGGGTGTCCTATGCAGGGTGAGGATTCAGACTTAATGATCCCTGTGGGTCCCTTCTAGCTCAGGATGCTTTATGAATCTAAGTCCCCAGGTGACTGGAGCTGTGTGCTTCTGGAGTGTTTCTTGTGGTGTTTTTTTGTCTGGATGGAGTGAGTTCATATGCCCAAATAATGCTCCATGGCATGAACCAAAACATGATAAATGACAGTTGTCAGGAGGTTGATTAGGAATATGTCCTGATGTGAAATAACCCTAATGGAGATGCACTTTAAGGCTGTTAAAAAACAAGGAGATGTCTTGGGCATTATTTTCTCGTGTTACAAATATCAAGCATCACATTATAAATTTGTCTGCAGATTCCAACTGGTCTTTTCTTGATGTGTATGAAAAGAGGTGACTGAGCATACTACTCTTCAGGCATCCTAACTGATCAGACAGGGGATACTCAACAGAATATTTGTAGGAATGCTGGACTGTCATAATGTTGGAGGTTACTGGATTTACATGATTCCTGATTTAATGGTGTGAAGAGATAAGAGAGAATTAAGTTCTTGGGTATTCTAGACAGCAAACAGCTGCCTTCTTTTAGATGAGAATATGTTCAATTTGATAAATGCTTCTGGCATGTCCTGGAAGGAGGGATATGTCTGATCCCCGTGGCCCTCCATCAGAGGTCTTGTTTTTCTTCTCTGAGCTTGATTTCATGTTGCCATAAATGAAGTAATCTTATCAAAACCTGGTCATTAGTGTGTTAAGCCAGTAGAATTACAGACTGATAATGAGCAATTCCACTGACTGGTGGTTATACACTTTTCCATCTTGATTTTTGATCATTGCATCTTTATTATGCTGAGCTGAACCGATGCTACATAATCTTTCTTGAACTGTGGGATCAAGCCAACACTGTCTTAATTTCCCTTTGGCTTTTCAAATATAATCTTATCAGAATTGCTCTAAATGCCTTAATCTCTTTTGCCTGCCCTCCCCTTGCAGCAGCCACTGAAAGGATAAGGAGCAGCTTTATCTGCTCTACAACTAGTTCACTGCTGCAAAGGCAGCTTGGTTTTTATTTTCTCCAAGGTCTGTTGTGGCTTTCTTAAGAAAGTATCTGATTTATTTCAGAAAAGATGTCCTGCTATGAGTATATGATTATGATCATAATTTGCATTCTCCTTACAATGTAAGGTAACTATGCCTTCTTACCGTTTTAGATGCTGAACCCAATTTATGAATATGGTTATTGTTCATTTTTCAGATCAGTGCTGAATATAACATCACATTTAGTGCTAGAATGCAGAATACAAAATATCCCTGTGGTAGTTGATTATAGCAAAAATGCCTCAGCCTCTCTTATTTGATCTTCAGATCCATGGGCAAGAATCCTCGCATTGACATTTAACCTTAAGCATCTGCAGTGGTGTAGTTCTATTTAAACTATTGGCATAACTCAAACCAAAGCATAAAAAATGGTCTCGAGGGTAATTTTGTCTGTGCTTATGTTGCCTTGACTCTTACCTTTCTTCTGCAATTAGAATTGTGGCTTCTAATTTTAAGTATATTCTTTTATCTTCCTTTAAATTAGCCAGCCCCTTTATTCTGGCCAGACTCTCTGGTCAGCACTCTGAGTGATTGGTGGGTGATAATAATTATCTCAGAATTACTTCTGTCAGGTCAAAAAGCCAGGTACTTCAAACCTCACGTGTTCCTGGTTGCTGTATTATACCATGGCTTCAAGGCCAGCCTGGATGGACCCTGAGCTACCTGGTCTAGTGGAAGGTGTCCCTGCCCATGGCTGGAGAGTTGGAACAAGAGGGTGGCCTTTAAGGTCCTTTCCATCCCAAACCATTCAGTGATTCTATGGTTATGGCAGTTTTGGCCATTAGGACTTGGTCTATTTTGCTGAATTTTTGAGTAGTGGCAGTCATTTGTCTTCTGACAGATACAGCACTAATTACCCTTTGCCATTGCTTACCAGAGTTTCTTGTTTTCCTTGTCCTTAAGCAAAGTACAGAAATGTCTTTAAGAGAACAATCTATAGCAGTTATAAGGCGATGTGAGCAGAATTCACAACCTTTTCTTGTCTTACCTTCTGCATATTTCGTTTGTAAGATGTGATGAAATAGAATTTAATGGCATTTGGAAGAGCTAGGTGGCCTTTGGAAACTCAGACTTTTCTTTAACTAAGCTGGCAAATAGCTTTAAGGTATAAAAAGGTGGCTGGAAATAATGGATTCAGGTGGCTGATAATAATAGATTGCCCACTGCCAGGATAGAGATCTACTTGAGTGCTTTGCAAAGCTGCAAAGGGTTTTATAGGGATCTGTCCTAACATTATACAAACAAATAGCTTTGCTAATAGTTTCAGTGATAAATTGAAATAAGGTCTTAATTCAGAGTGATCCCAAGAAGAGATGCTGCCAGTGTGTTGTTCTGGCTGGGTAAAAGTCGTAGATAAAATTTAAAAGAATGTTTAGTTTGATCATGTAAGTACAGGGACTTGTGGGATGAAAATCTCTTGCATGGATCTTGATGTAAATGCACCCTCCATGTTTGGATAAGACAGTAGTTAGTCAGGATAGGGAATTCATTCATAAAATGAGAGTACATCTGTTCAATTGAAATTCAGCAGCAGCATTTGACTGAAATTCAAGTACTGCCACTGCCTAAGCTGTAGAGGAGGGATGATGCAGTCTAAAGGGCTTCCATGTTCATCTTCTAGGTGAGGAAAAGATTATTGTCTGCTTAATTTGACTTGAAGTGTTCTGTTTCCAGCAGTGAGAATTCATACACTGACCATCTGCTACTTTTAATTGAGGAATCCATTTCAGAGTCTCACTGATTTAACACTGCAGCTTATCGTGGCTGCCTTGTAGTGCCCCTTCACTCTGTGTCCTCTGGCTGCCTCTGGCATGTGTGATAAGGGCCGTGTTTTCTGTTCTGTGCTGTGCACAGTGGAGCCCTTGTGTGTGACCTGAGGCTGCTGCTGTGCCTGGTAATGTGCTGCAGGAGAGTGAGAAAGCATCAGGGAGAAAAGGGACCCAACACACACAGTGGCAACCAAGCACATCTTTGCTAAGGAATTAAATGGATTGAGTATAAAATGATCAAAGGTATTTTTCCAGGGGCCCAGTTCTGAAAAAAGATGTTTTGTGAAGAAATTAGGGCATCTGATACAGACTGTCAGAATTTTGATATTGTATGTTGGTGGTACAGTTTCTTGGCATTTTGTGTAAAGATTGAAGTTTTATTCTATACAATAGATAGAATTTTGCATTTGTAGCCAGTTCTGATCCAGCAACAAATAAAAAGTATAAAGTGGGTTTCTGTATAATAGCTGGTCAGGATAGTGTTCAGTTTCCTGTTTCTAGTCTACTCCCTGTGATGGATTGGTTATGTATTGAGTCCTGGCTGTTTAATAATGGAATCTGTTTCTCAAAAGCTTCATTTATGCTATTTGAAGCAGGTATTTCAGTCTTCTAGACCTTTTTTTATATTTGCTGTTTGGTTTCTACTGATAAACAGAGGATGATCTCAGGTGGGTAGCTGGGAGTTAAATTTCAGAACCTATTTAAGGTTTGGACAAAATGCTGATTTGGTGCTTCTTCTTTTAACACCAGTAACTTCAGCAATGGCATGTAGAAGAAAACTTTTTTTATTTCCATTTGTAGAAGTCTAGGAGAAGCAGAATGTTTCAAGGATAATTGAGATATTTGAATTCATGGAAGTCTTAATCTCCTTTCAATGCAAGGTTATGTTTCAAAGACTGTAAGATTGCCTTATAATCTTTTGGTCCCTGTCTAGTGAATAAAAGTAATAAACTCAGATTTGCAGCAAGATTTTGTTTTGCCATTGAATTGCAAAATGGTTGGTATTAGAGCAAACCTTCCTTCTTGAAGTGGGAAGATTTGCAGAAGAGCTGTTGTATGAGAAGTATCCCTTTGTTCCTATGGGAGGACCTATTAATATTTTGATATTCAGTTTGTACTTATGCACCTTGGGTAAAATAGTTATCTTTAATTCACCTTTATGGCTGCCTTCTGCTCGGCTCGCTTTAAGTGGAGGAGAAATGATAGAAAAATACTTATACCTCAAGAGTTCAGTGCTGGGTGTGTTTTATTCCTGTGCACTCTGCTTGTTTCAGAGGTTGACTCAAGGTCCCTGAAAACGGTGCTTGAGAAGTCCCATATTAATTCTGTGTACAGAAACCTGAGCTTTCTTTTTTGCTAGACCTTGAGAGTAGAGGATTTGTGCAGACAGAAATAAGCCATATGACCTTGGCATTTTTACCATTGCATATTATCAAATTTAATTTTTTGAGCTCTTATTAGATAACAGTGTATGTGATTATTGAAAGAATTCCTGTGTTTATTCTAAAATTCCTGATTTTAAAAGTGAGAATTCATAATCTATTCCTTTATTTTCACGTGCTGCTCTCAACAGTGTATTTATTCTCTACTCATTTGGAACTCTCTCTCTCTCTCTTCTCTTTGTCCTGCTTTTAACACACAATCATTCTACAGCTGGAACTAAAAACTGGATCTCAGTTCAGAATGTGGGACCTTGATTTTTATTTTCTGGTTTCCTCCTATCTCTGCAGCATTTTAACACTGGCAATTAATTGCTAAAGCTACATAGAAATAACATGCAAAGAGAAAGACAAACATGCCTGAGTAAAAATGGTAGTTATTACATAGCTTTTTAAAATAATTTTTGGACTGAATATTATTCCTATCTTATTATGCATGTTAAACTTTTTCAGTGGAATGTTCAACTTTTTAAGAGGAAACTTTCAGAAGCAATGTTTGCTGAGAGTGATGAAGTTTGATTATTTTTTTTTTCCTTATTCTGCCTCCCCCCTGGTTTCAGGACTACAATGATGAAATCAGACAGGCACAGCTTCAAGAATTAACATATTTAAATGGTGGCTCAGAAAGTGCAGAAGTTCCAGTTGTCCGTGGAAAAGCATCCATTCGAGCAAGAGGAGTCCCTGTTCCTGCTTTGTCCAGGTATGTGGAATTTCATTTGAATGTACATATTTCAAGCTTCTCCCTTCAAACACAATTTCCCCCCAGAGTACAGCAGTAAAATACATGAAGGGTTCCCAAAAGAAGAGCAAACAACCTTCATTTATTGATGAAAGTTTAGTTCATTTGGACTGAATTAACAATGGTGCTGAATTTTGTCTTGTGGAACTTGAATGCTGCCTTTGTAAAGAAGCAGTGCACACCACAGGAGATGCTCAACCCTACTGTGAGCAGCTTGATTTCTGGCTCTGAGCTGCTCCTTAGGTGCAGTCTGTGTTTGGGCCCTGTGGAGGTGACAGCTTTGCAAAACTGGTAAATCTGTCTTTCCTCTATTGACAAGAATTTCAGGCAGTATCTCCAACTTACACAATATGTTTTTCTTTTTTTTTGGTATTACTAAGTTTTCATACTCATGATTAAATCATACAGAAGTGCTCTGGAAGTAGAATTTTCTTGTCCGAGTGGCACTTGCTTTGTGAGAAGTGGCTTTTGTTTGATTTGGGAGTAGGCAAAGTTGACTGCTTTTGCTGTTTTTCTTTGTCACAGATGTTTGATTTTTACTCTAGCATCCCCTATCTTCCTTGCAGTACTGAGATGACAGTTTCAACTCCTTCAGGTTCTGAAGTGTGAAAACAAAACCTAAATAAAGTTCATAACTGTTTATGTTACAGAGTACAGAGATTGTGGCTGCAGCACCTAAGTGTGACTGTTTACTGTGGTAAACTGTTTTCTTCTGTTTTATCCACAGTTCTTTTTAATGCAACTTGAAATTTGTATTTTAATGCAACTTGAAATTTGTATTTCAGCTTGTAAAATAATTTCAGAATAAGACTCTGAAGCATTTTACCTCAGATGATAAAGCATGTTTGAAGAAGCAGCACTAAGGAAATACTCAATATATATAGATCTTCCTAGTTACATGTATCCTGATAATGATTGCAAATGCAATGCAGAGTGAATCTTAATTTAAAGAGATGATGCTTACTGTGGGTTGTGTCCTGTGAGGAAAAAAAAAAAAAATCTCAATCATCACATTGTTCTTCTTGTATTTTGTAATATTGTGTAAAAAATATATATTCTGCCTTTCTTGATTTAAATGTTCTGAGTAGTGGTAATTATATACCAAGGTTCACTCCTTGGCACTTAATAAGCCATACAAGAATTCTTTCAAATTAGAGACCTCATTTCATTTTGGAGATTATTTTTTTTGCAAATTTTATTTTGTTTTTTTAAACAGTTGTTTGTAACTTTGCCACAGATGCCTATAATTATTCTGCTACAGATGCTCAGTACAGATACATTTGCAGTACTATTTCCAGTACTATTTCCAGTTTATTTAGTTTTCCATTTCTTTCAGCTAATATTTCTGGGATACAGAAGCTGTTGTTTGGTCAGATCCTATCATCAAAGCTTGATAACTAATTAACACTTATAGTACTTTGTATGTGCATATGTAAATAGATTTTATAGTACTGCTTTCTAACATCACTAGTTCTATCCTCTGGATTTTGGTAACTTATTTTTTCAAATCTGCATTTTATGCAAGAGATACACCGTTCCACAGCTCACAGAATTTTGTATAATTGGTCTACAACTATTGAACTGTCTTCAGGGTAAATGTAATGTTACTAGTGTTCGATTTGGAGTAAAAGATTGTGCTTTTGTCATCACCATTTTTTACTTATATTCTAAGGAATGTGAAAGGGTGTCTGTTTGACTTGTCCTTACTTTAAGGCTTGTCTTAAACTCCAAGATTTTCTTCTCTCAAATTGAAGTGCTCTGTTAGCATATTCCTTAAGTGAAATTCAGTTCTATTGCTACTGAGATTCTACAGCTATTGAGCTGAAGATCTCAAACTCAGTTATAATGCTCTGTTTCTTCTTTAGCAAAAATGGATTTCCATGAATAATTCTTCTGTTGAAGCAAAGCTTTAAAGGCTTTGTCTCAGTGTTGGATAAAACAGTTTCAATAGGCCGCATCCCTGAGATTTCCAGGAGAAGTTGAAGCGAAGCCTCAAAAGACTTGCAAAACGAAGTCTAAAACCTTGATCCTAACCTTCCTTTGTAATCTGCAGAATGGTTTTATTATTGCAGCCTTGATACATGAAACATCCTGTTGAATGTGTTTTAAGTTCTCACTTTTGAAACCCTTATTACTCCTGAATAGTTTGTTAAAAATAAAAAAAGTACTAATTTATGCCTTTTTTGCTCCATATCAGACATGTGGGAACTGGATATAATTCATCTTTTAAAATCTACTTTTAGCCCCATAACAAAATTCTGTTTTGTAGAAACCGGTACATTTGGGTTTGCATAAAAAAATTCTAGCTTATGTACAGGCATTCCTGTATGTGATAAGTAATTTCCTAATAGTTGTAGTTTGATATTTTTTTATTATTTTTCTGGATTGTTCCAGCTTTTCTTGACTAAATTTTTGTTACTCTAGAGCCAAGCAAGGTTTTGTGGTTGACTGGATGGAATTTGTTCTGGAAGAGTTGTGTGTGCATTATAAGCTTTACCTTCAGGAATGTTCTTTTCTCATCATTGATCTTGAAGGACGCAGCTGCTTCCTATAGCTGCTTCCTTCTCCCCCATTTTGCTCCCAGTTTCTGACCCCTAATACTGTTAAAGATGACCTTCAGATAAAATGACAGCACTTCTATTTTCTGTTGTGTTCATGCTGAGCAATTAAAGTATTTTGGCATAACCCCTCTTCTGTACAACAAGAGGAAGTAGTGGAAGTCTGCCTTTCATTCCTTTGTTTTTATTATGATGTTCTTAAATTCTTTTTTGAAGACAACTATATAAAATGATCATACCAGTTGCTTTCTAATTTATTGTGCTAGCAAGCTTAGAGGATCCATGGTGTTTAATGTGATGCTGTTATAGTGTGAAGCTAGAATATGTAACTCTTTAGGAATCAATGTTTCTTCAGTGCATTTGTATTCCCATCCTGAATCAGTGCATCATAAATTATACCAACCAGAATGTTAATTTTGACTTCTGATTAACTAAAAACTTAAAATACTCATATGTTAACATTCTAGTGGAAGATGTCCCTGCCCATGGCAGCTGGGTTGGAATTAGATGGTCTTTAAGGTCCCTTCCAATCCAAACCTGTCTATGAGTCTCTACATGTTAATGTACTCCTCTAAGGAGGTTTTGCAACTAAAGCAGCATTTCCTCTATAAAACTTCACACTATTTTAATAATAAAAAAGAGATTCAAAGATCACTCAATTGTGACTCCAACTAGATGTTTTAGAAAAGTGAAATTCTAGAGTGTGATTATAGCAAGTCTAAGATAATGGCTCAAAGTTCCTTGATACCTTGGGGTGGCGTAGGTGGAACCACTTCATGTCACTTATAGCTAGAAATCAGTGCTAGAATCACAGAGTGCTTTACATGGGAAGGGACCTTTAAAGACCATCTTATTTAACCCCCTGCCATGGGCAGGACACCTTCCACTAGACCAGATTGTTCAAAGTCCCAGCCTGGCCTTGAACACTCCCAGGGATGTGGCATCTGCAACTTCTTTGGGCAACTCCAGTTTTCTCTCAGCGCCTCCTCATGGGTTTCTTCCTTAGATCCAATCTCAACCTGCCCTCTTCACTTGAAAGCTTCCTTGTCCTATCAGTACAGACCTTGATAAAATTACTCTCTCCTTTTCTTATAAGCACCTCCACTCAGGTATTGAAAGGCCGCAGTAAGGGAGAGCTGGCTGAGTTCATTCCCCAGACTGAGAGATTGTATTTGAAAACAGGTATTTTGGTTTCTGTGAGGTGAGAAAAAACCTAATTTGTCATAAAGCCAATATCTATCAATAGTGTCATTAAACAAATGGCAGATTTCTGGTTTATGCTTTCAAGTGGATGTGGAGGCTTTTTTTTTTTACTTTTCCCATTTATTATTCCTATTTTGGTCTATGCATGGCTGAGATCCTAATAGTTGAATGTCTGTCACTCTGTCTGGGGAAAAGTAAAACTGCTACAGGAGTTATGAGTTAGAACTTGCTGTCTTATATGTTAGAAGTAAAAGGAGCTGATGTGGATCACTGCTGCAGTGTGTTCACAACTTCCAGCTGTTTTCCTGCCATGTATCTGGAATCAACTAGTTTTCTTCTTTGAAGAATAACTTTTTGTTGAAAACAGGTAGGCAGTAAAGTACAAAAGATTCTATAGCTCAAAAGAAATATTTGACAAATCCAGTTCAGGATCTAGGCCAAAGGCAGGTATAATTAAAGTTTCCTGTGTTTTGTTTTAGTTTTGTGATCTGCTATTTTTCACAAAATTGAAGCATGAACATATATATTACTGTTCAAAAATAGAAATACAGAACAAAGCTTGTGTAATAGTGTTAACTCAATGGTGACTTTGTTTTTTCAAAAAGAATGAAAAGACAGGAATCTGAGTTCTGAGTTGTATCCAGATATCAGTGTTTTAGTATTTTAAAATGCCAGTACCAAAATAACGGGTGTTATTTTTCAGATGTCTAATATAAAACAAAAATACTGTTTGAGGAACATTGAGTGTAGCAGGCTGTGCTCAAATGAAGAAAATATATCAACATCTGGTAACCAAATTTGTTAGATCTGTGTATTGAACATTGTAAATCCCTGCAGATATATAGAACTGTGAATGCTAAAATTAAAGAATTCCAGGTGTTTCCTCATTGAATAATATAGTGTTTGAGAACTGGTGCTAAATTTTACAAGTATTTTTATTTTAAAGCTATTCTTCCATTTAATGTTTTTGGGGGGAGATTAAGAAAAAGATCTTCATACCATAAACTGTTTTAATTTTTGTTTCCCTAAAAGTGAAAGAAAGCTGTGAACTGATTCTAGTTGTGATTTCATGATCAGAATAATTTTACCAACTCAGCCATCCAGTGATGGGTGAAACTTGAAATAAAAATCAGTGTGATTCTGGAGTGGAGAAAGTGCTAAATGAAATGATGAAAGTGGGTATTGCTGAGGGCAGCTGGAGATGAGTGGGAGATGCTGTGCCTGCTACTGTGGTCCAGGGCAGTTACTTAGTTTGCTGGAAATAAATCCTAGAAACACCAAGGGACTACTGTAAAGTAGAAAGGTCAAATATTATTGCTAACAAAGGCCAAAGAGGAAGTATATATGGTGTATGAGCTGGTAAAATACTGTTTTTGTGGGAATCATTGATTAGATTAGGAATTCCTAATTAGGAATTCCTTCTGAACATTCATAAATGTTTCGAGTCTGACATTGTGTAGTGTAGTTCTAAGTGGAATTAGATTTTCTTGAGAATGTTTTTACACACATTAAACCCTTGATTCAAATAATGAGATGTTAATCACAAAATTTAATACTTCAGTAATACTGCAACTGGAACACAATAAGGTAGACTTTGTACATTTTTAGACATCAACCATCTTCCATCATTACTCCACAGTGTTTACAAATCAGCTTGGCACCTTCTGACACTTTGGTAGATGCTTTTTCTCCCCTTTTCCAGTGTGTTTATAATTTTATAGAAATTGTGCTTCACGTGGTATTTTGTTTTTCCTCATATACTGAATTACAAGTATAAGTAATTGAGATCACATCATGGGAAGAGAGTTAGATTCCAAAAAAAAAAACAGCTTTCATGACAGTATCTTCATGGGATGATGTGATATTTGAGATAAATTAGATTATTCCTCCCACTCTGTAGTAAAACAAAAAATACTAAATGAGTTACTTGGATTTGCTTTACTTAGTCTAGTCCATGGTACCCAGATTTAAAAGCCTTTTTTAAAGCAAAGCCTACAAGTTAATTATCCAGCTTTGGGAGTAACATGATTGGGAATTTAATGGTCTAAATTACTTCTGTGTTTAATGGGGAAGGGTTAACTTCCTTCACTGGATTTACTACTGCCAGATTAATGAATTTAGGAAAATCAAACCCAAAGTGACTATAAAGATGAAATAAATATTTCAGATTTTCTGAAGCAATAATTATCTGGCAATAAAATGTTTCTTTGAGAGCAGGGCACGATGGACTCGAGTTCATAGATGATCATTTTGTTGCTAAAGCCTGTCTGGAAGTGAAAATAACAGCACCTGGCTAGGAGGTGGGATTTGCTGAGTGTGTTTATTAATTATGTGCCAATAATTGATTACGAGTGTGTGTTTGATAGAAATTACAGTTAATAGGTACTTGGAGTTTTTCTTAAAAATGTACCAAAAAAGGAGACCAAACCCTAGTGTCCCGTGTGATGCTCCTTTGTGTACTGTAGTGTCATCCTCTGAGGGGTTGCTAGCAAGGGCCTTTTTATTTCACCTGTCCTGAACATAAGAGGCTTGAACCCTGTTTTAAAGTATTTGCACAATCAAAGTACTCAAAAGGTTTGGAGACAGATCTTTGGGAGGTTCAGGGCTTATTTCTGCATGCCATCAGCCTGGATATATGGACTCAGCACCATAAGAAGTTTTTATGGGTTCTTATTCTTAAGAGGTTCTTATTGAGTACATTCAAAAGATTTCTCATGGGGACAGAGGTGACACCATGGCAGAGAGGAGGGAAAATAAAGGCAAATACCTTTCTTGTCCTTCAGAATATAAGCTGGTAGTCAAAACAGACCATGGGCTGACATATGAGTTTTGATAATGTGTAACTTGTTATAAATGTTTTATAAAGAGAATAAAACTAATCAGCAGGCTGTTAGCAAAGACTGGGAGGGTTAGTGGCACTTGCAATTGAGCCTGCAGAATGATGTCCTTAGGCAAAGATGCAAGCAGTGTAAGTGGTCCAGGAGCCATAAGAAGTTGGATTTGATTGTAAGCTATCTCTGAGTGTGATAGCACAGAGCTGAGATGTCTTGATTTGGATGAATTATGTAGAAGAATTATTGTAATTATTAGCAGTTGCACAAAGGTTTTTTAATCATAGGTGAAGAATGTAGAAGAGGTAGAGAACACAGCCTCTGTGCAGATTCTTCAGAGGCTTTGGAAGCAAATGGATACCCCTCAAAAGCAGTTGATTAGGAGATGGAAAGCCCAGGAAAGCGAAAGAACAAACTTTTAAATCAGCTTGATTCAGTTTTGTTCAGTCTGGTTGCACTGTTCTCCTTGAGGAAGGTGTGGGCTGTACTTAGGGCACCCCTCAACCTTCTCCATTCCTTTGATGCATCTGTTGGAACCATCAGATAAGCCTCAGTTGTCATTTGTAGTATGAAGTGCCTTAATCTACTTAATTGTTCTTGGTATGTGAGTGGTTCTAGACTGCTTGTCATCTTGACATAGTTTCTGATGCACTTCCAGTAACTTTGTTTGGGTTGTTTTTTTTTTAATTAGGAAAGAAGTTGAATTAGGAAACAGGTCTGTGAATACACATACTTGAGTAGCAAATTTTTGTATGTACTCTTATGTTTTCTAAAATTATATTTTTTTAGTGTCCTTACCTCTGGGCCAGTCTTAATTCTAGATGTTCTAAGGCAGTCATAGTGCAGAACCTGTTGGTTTGTGTAGTGGTAGGATATATAAATTTATATGTGTGCATGTATTAATTCCCAAATGTCCCCTCCTGTAAGCTGGATTTTTTTTAATCTATTTTCTTTTCTAAAAAATTCAGGTTGGGTTTCAGCTATAGATTAGAGTAGGTATCTGAAACTCTGTAGCAGTTCATAGAAAAATAGTGCATGTACTTCTATTTGTTCCTTTTGTTCTGTAATTTGTCTCTAAAGCATTGGTAGCACTATCCCGTGGATTACTGTAAGAACAGCCCTACCATAAGAAACTTACTCAGTCTTTCTTGATTGTGTAGCAGAAAACTTAATATGCATGTACATGTATACATTCATATATACAAATTGATCTTCACTGGTGATTGAGGCTCACTCTGGGAGGTTTCCTGATTCTGGGAGGATTGAAGGATTTCAGTTATTTTGGATCTGCTTTTCTGAGTATTTTCTTTTATTAGGATTTTTCCTTTGAAGTTAGAGTTGGCTTCAGCCTTTCAAGTGGTACCTCTTTTAAAGGCTGTTCTGGCCTTACTGAGCTCCTATTGCCCTTTCTCAAGCTTTTTCTTTTTTGATGATTGTTGTATATTTGCTCTGCCTTCCTGTAGAATTTCTGTCTTCCCAAATCATGTGTATATGTACCTTTTACTCTTTTAAGCATTTTTAAACACAATTTGTATAGCTGCCCTTTTCAAATTAAGCAATACCTGAACAGATCTGTTGTTTTTGCAAAGGTGTGCAAAGGCTCCTATTCAAGTGGTCCCTCAATATTTTGAGACTGTTCACTGTAAATGTCAACCAAACTTCTTTAGTTCCCTGATAACTTCTTAAAGAAATAACAATCTACAGTTTCTAAAAATTTCATTTTAGCATCATAACCTGATACAACTCAAATCTGTGTGGTGGTGGTTGAACTCTCCTGTCACTGGGTTTTCCATCTCAGTGCCTTTCCAGTCTCATCCAGCCTGGTGCAGTAACCATGAGAACCATGCATCTCACATTAGGAGTTCCTGTAGGAGGAATGGACAAAGTTATGAAAAGTTAAGATCATAAATTATCTTTATAATTTAAAAAAAAAGTCATACAAGAGAAATACTATTACCCACCCATCACCATTACAATCTTATAAACTGGATTTATGCAGAAAAGACCTCATCATGTGGATCTGCTGTTCTCATTACTTCTCAAGAATAAATCTATGCTAGTTTGAAAAGCTGTACCTTTTTTCTTCCCTTAAATGTTTTCCATGTTTTTCAGCATGTCCCATTTCCTGCTTTCACTTGCACCCTGCCTGAAGGATGCTGTCATGGTTATGCCTAGTGATTCTTGAATCTTTTTACTGAACTTTTTTTTTTTTTTTTGACTTGGTGTTGACCATCATCTGTGCCACTAGGTTCATTTCCCTTTCTCTGGCTTCTCTTGGAAAGTATCAAATTTGCCATTTCTTTATATTATTTCAGCAGACTGTGTCTGGGAACTTCACTGCTCACCCCTGCCCCCACCACAATGAAGTCAAATAAGCAGATGGTGCCCTGTCCTGAGGAGGCATTCTGCAAATTAGCCAAAACCAAGTAATAAGTGCAGTTTTAAATCACTCTCTAGGCTTGTTTAAAATACTTTGTGCCTGTGTTTTGATCAGTAATTAAAATTAATAAAATCTATCCTGGTTGTATCTTTGCATTTTTTGCATTACTTGTTCAGTAATGCAGTTTTTGAAACACTAATTATTTGTCATAAAATGATTGCCTTGTTTTCTGATTAGTTTATTGATATTACATGACTTGTATGAAATGGGATAGGAAATCTTAAGGCCAAGTCTGGATCTTTTATACTGTTCAAGTTGGAAATTTCTACTGAAATCAGGACAGAGTATTTCTACTCAATTACTACTCTTGAGATTAATTAGATAATGGCTTGATAGGTAGAAAGGGTAAAGCTTGTGCCTTATTTCCTTCTATGTGTCTGTTAAGAGTGTATGATAAGGGTTTGACTTTGGAACAATTCTATCTGCCCACAGCAGTCATTCAGACTCAATTATAATCCATGGGGTGAAATGATCTCCTTTAAAAAGGAGATGTCTATTAGAAGTGTTTTAGATGTCCTTTTTAAAAGAGAGTAAATGATGCAAATTTCTCTCAGATTGTACCTCCAAGTCTCTCCCTTTACTACAGAGAGACAGGAGGAAAAGGCAACTCTAAATGGATCAATTGGTTTTTGAAAACTGGTTCGACTGAGGTCTCATATTTTTCATCCATATGTTAAGTGTCCAGAGTAATGGTATGCAAGTTAATGCTTATCACGCTTTTAGAATTTGTCCATCAAATATACTGTTACTTAGTTTTCTTAAATACATGTGGGACATCAGGTTATATCCTATAATCACCCTGCATTTTTTATTAAGGTTGGATGTTTCCTGAAACAGATGGAAATCTCTTCAGAAGCAGAAGAAAATGTATTTTTTTGTGACCCAATCAGTATCTCACAACATAGTGTGATTTTTGGGTTGTGTTCAGAAGCTTTTACAGGATCAGAAGGGAGTGGCAACTGATTCCTTGGTGCAGGGTTTGAGTATGACACAGCCTGACACCTTCAAATGAAGCTGTTATTCTATGCTTGTGATTTCACATACTAAAAGTTACATTCTAGTGAAGTTGACTGATTGTAGCAGATAGTTTTGGGTGTGTCTGCATATGTGAGATGACTCCAGTCAGTGCAAGGTTCATCACTGAATCCCATGTCTAGTTTGTATCTTCCAGCATTTTTTTGCATAATGCGTGTAATCGGATTTACCCCTACAGAGAAATTACAAACTTTAAATCTCCTTTGGACTTTTTCTGGCTGTAACAAAGCAAAGCTGCCCTGATGTGGGGGAGGGAGGTGTTGGAAGGGAGGCCCTGGCTGTAGTGTCTAACGGTGAGTGATCCGTGTGTCCACAGGGGCCGTGGGGGAGTGCCTCCACCACCAGCAGGAGTGCCCAGAGGTGCACCAGCTCCCAGGGGAGTCCCTCCCAGCAGAGGTCCGGTCAGTCGGAGCCGGGGACTTCTGGCACCCAGAGCACGAGGAGTTCCTCCCCCTGCAGGGTACCGGCCCCTGCCACCGCCCCCGGCACAGGAGACCTATGGGGAATATGTAAGTGGAGCTGTGGGTGTGCTGTGCACACAGTGTGTGTCATTCTGGAGGGGTGGCATCCCTTCAGCACTCTGTACAGTCTCTGTAATTAGCACCTAATTAAGTCCTACACCCAGCATCTGACAAATTGTGGTCTTCTCTCTTATTTATTTTGACTTGAACTGCTTAATTTTAAAAAAATTCAGGGTGTATGTATACACCACCATAAAGACATTTACAGTGCATTTGGCAAAGTAGTTATGTACCTCATAACGTTTTATATTAGGTTTCTGCTTTCCAAAAAATTGGAAAAATCACAATGTTGTAGACTTTTAATTCTCAACTAAAACAGAATAATATTCTAATCTTCCTTCCTAAGCCTATCTTTGTGGTCATACAGTTGTTTAATGATTAGACAAGTAAAATATTTTTATGAAAGCTTCAGAACTAATCCTAAAATTTTTACAATGCACAGTGTATCTCAATAAGCCATACATATTAATCTTGATTTTATTGTGTTAAACATGAGAATCATATCAAAATACTTTTTATGTTGTGTATGAATAAATTACGCGGTTATGAATTGTTAGGGAAAACTTAAATTGAACTTACAGAGCAGTAAGATAGAGAAAAAAGATCATTAAATCAAAACTATAGAGATAAAAATGGATTTATTCTTATAGAAAAATAATGCCTTCAAGGACAATGCTTTTAGTGTCTTATATATAATAAAGCTTTTAGTGTACCCACTTTACAGCCAAGTGTCTGGCCTTCGTGTGTGTTGTTTAGATAAGCAAAAAAGAAGATCCTACATTCCTGAAAATAGTTTTGCTATTTAGAGCTTTTTTCCTTTCTCTTAACCCTTCTTTCACCTGCCTTCTCCTCTCTTCTTCCAAAGATCCCCACCAAAACCCTCTAAATCAAATATCAGCTTTTGACAAATATCAATTTTTTGACAGAAATCCAGTTTTCTATATAACACTTACAGCTTTATTCAGAAAGAAGTTTAACAATGTTAATGTAAACGTTTATGCATATAACTGAACAATTCAGAAGAAGTTTATGTAGCTCATTGATTTTGAGGAAGAATACTTAACAACATACCTAAATTTCCCCTGGCTATACTGACTAGTCAGAGTGGGCCCTGCAAATAAGTGGTTCTGTCACAGTGCTTTCAAAGGCATCAGCCCTCATTGAACAGCCTGTTTCCAGGACATACATTCTCAAACACATAGAGAGATGGTAGAATATAAACCTCTTTGAGTAACTTCATATTTATATATAATCTGCTATTTATAGCATGTGTCTACAGAAGTGGCATGGAAATAGCTGTTTGACTCAGTATCCTGATGTATGCTTCACTTCTGAGAGAATAATTAGAAAATAGCACTGTACAGAAAAATAGTGCTATGCTAAATAACTTCTAAAAAGAATGTTCTTTAGAGCTGGATCGCTTATCTTCTAAACAAGATACCTTAGCTGGGATAGATATAGATAGATAGAAAGCTGTAGTTGATAAAGCAGGGCTAGATGGTCCATTTTTAATTTAGGAGAATGTTTAGCAGGGACATGAGCCATTGGTGTATTGCATGTTCAGTGCTGAATTTGATGCTTGGTATTTTTTTACCTGTTCATTTGCAGTACATTATCAAAGTGCCTTAACTGTGTCTTTTACAGGTTAAGGGAGCACAGTAGGAGTCATGAGCAGTATTTCTGCCCCTTCTTTACTAATTCCTGTTTAGTTATATCTAGTATTAAAGCAGTAGTTTGTCAACCTGAGCAGAATAAGGTCTTGTTGATTAAGAAGTATCTGTAGAATGAGAATTTCAGAAAGACTGGCGAGTACCATAAGTTATTTTAAACACCCTCAAAGCTTTGGAGACATCCAGAGAGGTTTCAGAGCAGTCTTTGTAAGTGTATTGGGTTTGTGTGGCCAGGTTTTGGTACCAGAGAGGTGCAGGGGTGGCTTCTGTGAGAAGGTTCTGGCAGCTTCCCCCATGTCCAGCAGAGCCAGTGCCAGCCAGCTCCAGGGTGGACCTGCTGCTGGCTGAGGCAAAGCCCAGCAGCAATGCTGGTACTGCTTCTGGGGTAATGTATTTAAGAGGGAGAAAAACCTCCAGTGTGGAGCAGTCTGTTCCTAAGGGGCTTCACCCCATGGAAGGGACCCACACTGAAACAGTTCATGAAGAGCTGCAGCCCAAGGAAAGGGCTCCCACTGGAGAAGTTTGCATTGGTCTGTCCCTGTGGGAGGCAGCTGATGCTGGAGCAGGTGAAGAGTGTGAGATGTCCTGTCCCTGGAGAGAGATGACCAGAGACAACATGTGGGAAACTTAGCACAGCCCCTGTTTCCATTCCCCTGCATTGCTGTGAGGGAGGAAATAGAGAATTTTGGAGTGAAGTTGAGACTGAGAATGAAGGGAAGAGTGCGGGGGAAGGTGTTGCCAAATTTAGTTTTTATGTCTCATCATCCTACTCTGATTTAATTGGTAATAAGATCATTTCCCCCAGATGAATTTGTTTTGCCTGTGTCAGTAACTGGTGCATGATCTCTCTCTGCTCTTATCTTGAGCCCTAGGACTTCTGGCATGTTTTCTCTCCCCTGTCCACCTGAGGAGGGGAGTGGTACAGAGCAGCTTTGGTGGGCACCTGGTGTCCAGTCAGGGTCAACCCACCATAAGAAGGCTTTCCATTGAGGATTGGAACGTCCTAAGGATTCATTAAGCTTTTCATTCATTTAGGTTTACGAGCCTTTACTTTATACTCATTAAACTAATGTCAAACTACAGGTTCAGGAGGAAGCAAACTGTGTGCAGATGGAAACTTTGAACCACTCACTCCTGCAACTCCACAAATATCTCAAAGATGGTTTAGGCTTTTCAGTATGTAATGTCCTTGCCTAGTTCCTCCGTTGAGTGCTATTAAATCTACCTTGTTACAGACAATGAATTACAAACAGCTTCCCTTTTCCTTCACTCCCTTTGCTAACTCTGTGTAGTCCTTGACAGAAATGAATTTTTAACACCTATGAGTAACTCAGTTCTGCCTCCTGCTTATCATGATAGCTTCCTCTTCTTAAGTAGCTGGTTGTTTGTTTGTTTTTTGGGGGTTTTTTAATAGTTATCATTAAAATGGGAAGGTGAATGGCTACTTCATTCTGAAGAATTGGGAAGGTTACTTTTGGAGGCAGTATTTCACATGGGAAAAATATCACAGGCAAAAAGTCATTAATTAGAGATGCATTTTAATGTGGGCTTAAGATCAAGAAAACTGTGAATTTTGCTGTGCTGTGTTTAGAGCCCACAGGGTAGTGTTCCAGAACCTTGCCCATTACAGAAAGCTCTGCTCAGTGTGAGCTGCCTCTGTCTTCTGTCATCTTTCTGGGGTCTTTGCATTGGTGGCCTTTGAATGCTTTGGCTTTCTCTGCAGCAGTCACACAACATACTGGACTAACAGCAATATTTGCACATTTCCCCAGTTCAGTATAAGCAGTTTTCCCACTCCACTGTTCCCAGTCTCATTTACTTACGAGTCTCAGCTCCAGGACTCGTTCCTCCTGAGACCCCACCACACTCTTAGGACCATGATGAAACTCTTGAAGCCACTAAATGAGGGTTCCTTATCATTTTCTCTGAGGACTGACTCTTTAATAGCTCTGGTTGCTGTGATAAATTTTCTCTGAAGACTAACAGGACTCTCATTTTTATTTCCTCAGCTGCTCAGGTCAGGAGAAAACCTTTTGTGACATGTGAAGCATGACCAGGTTTATTTTTGTAATAGTTGGCTAAGGGAAGCCATACTAGGTGGATGCAACATTTATTGAAGCACTTGCATATGGTTTCAGGAAAATTTTTCTTATAACTAAATGTGAATTTTTCTCTACTCATTGAACTATATTGTGTAATAGATAAAAATAATTTTATGTATTTTTAAGCTTATTCCATTAATATGAGAAATAGAAACTTTATTTAACTACTAGCTGAACATTTTAAGCTTTTCCACTATTTTGCAATAAGCAGGAAATTAGTAACAGTGTCAGGTCAATTCCTCAGCGAATGTTCAGTCAAACATAGGTTAGAGCAGAACTGCTTAGTCTCAGTTACTGTCTCATAACATTTGCTGCTCTTGGCCTCGTCCTGCTGTCATCTTCTTAGCAGCTTCCAACTTCTGAGGCTTTTTTCCAAATTAGCAACACAGCAGTGGGACTGAAGCTTTTTAAGAGTATATTTTTATTTGTTGCTATTCTCATTTTACAAAGGCAAATATTTTGCAAATATTCTGCCAGTATTTGACTTCTGTACTTTGAATGTATTTGTGATGATATTGTGTCAAGTCCTGTTTTGGCTGCTTAAGTGTTAAATGCAAAGTGAGTTTTATCTGAGTTCATAATCAGATTTTTAGTCATTAAGAACTTTAAACATCGATTTAAAACCTGTTGCTCTGGCAGTGTGGAATGTCTACGCTGAAAAAATAACTCATCAGTCTTGTATGTTATGGCCAAGACTTGCTTCAACACTAATTTGAAAGGCAGTCAGATCTAAATATTCCTCCCAGTTCTGGGGAGAATTTGTGGCAGAGCTTTATTTCTGTTTGTGGCTGTTTATTGATGTTTTCTGGTCTTCAGACAAGGGTTAACTCAGTGGCAGAGTTTTCTAATGCACTGAGCACATGTATAATTTCTAGCAGCTAATGCTTCTATGACATTGCTTTGTGTGTTAAGAAATGGAACTAAGATGGAATGTCTACTAGTAAGAGACCAAGGGAGCCTTTCTAATGTTAGTAAATTGTAACTTGAAAAAGAGCATTGTGAATTACTTCCAAATAGATGTCAAGTTTATTTTAACTCTGATACAGATACAGGCTACTCAGAAGGATGTACAGAACAGCTGGATACAAAAAAGTTACTGATAACAACAAACTTCAAAATCTGCTTCTTAAAGTGTACATTTAGTTATTTCTGCTTTCTGCAAAACCATAAAGGTTAGGGATGTTTTAAAGCTTTATCATTCCTGAAGCATTAGTTTCTGGATTTTTCCAGAAACACATTGCTTTAACTGATCAACAAAGCAGACTTCAGACCTAAGATTGTAATTCTCACACTAAGTTTGTATTGTAAGACTATAATTAGTAATATGTGTACTGTGAAGTACATGTGTATTACAGATATTACAATAGCATGAGACTGTGCCTGTTCTGCATCCTATGAGAAATGGGGATGACCCAAAACATTACCATAACCTTCTGTCTAACAAGACTCTCCCAAAATAAAGAGCAGATGATGTGTTGCTCAAAGAGCAGATGATGTGTAGCTCTGTCTTTGTAAAGTGAAATCACAGTCTTTTTCTGTTAGTGGAAGGCCTGGGGTTTGAATTCCTATTGCAGATATTCATTTTCCCTTGATTCTCTCTGGAGATGATGCCCTCAGCACCAGGGTACTGTCCCAGCATACACAGTTCTCTCTGTCCTTTTGGTTTTGCAAGAAATCCTACAAATTTGTGGTAAGCCTTAGGGAAAGTGGATTTGCAAATAATAATTGGCTGGATGGCTACGAAATTCATTTCATGATCCAGTGATTATAACAAAATATAAATGTAGGTATCAATTAGTGAAAAGAATGATTGCAAAGTCTTACAGTTTACAGGGGAGAGCCCATGCCACTGAAAAACCTATAACCTGTTATTTAGTTCACTTTCTTAGAAAGTCAGTGAAAATTCTGTTTTAATCTCAGACCTTGAGCTTGAATTCCCTGTCTCCCTATTGAGATCATAATTAATTTAGATTTTGAAAAACTGAAAGTTAGGATTAATGTGGAAGCAATTTCTTGGAGCTATTAATACACTGCTGATTTGGCATGGTGAACTGTTTTTAAAGTAGAGTTTTCTCATTAACATTCACTTGCTGTTTGGGGTTGAAGAAGGTAAGATCTGTAGGAGAAAAGGAGAAAAAAGTCTGTATTCCATGTAGAAAAACCCAATTTTTTTATTTACAAATAAAAATTGGGTTGACAAAATATTAGTGAAAGTAAGGGCTATTCCAGATGATGTGAGCTTGCAAAGAATTTAAATTCTTGAATGGAGTTAAAGTATAATTTCAGTGTCACCTGCAGGATTTACACCATGTTTTAATTTACCTTGGTCTTCTGAGTGTTGATAGCTTTCTAATGGCATGCAGCATTTTAAATCAGTGGTTTTATTTGCTTAGTTGTTTTGAATGTGAAGGGTTTTGTTTGGGTTCCTGGAAAAGGGCTTGAATTAGCTTCAGTCTCTAAGAAGAAGAGAAATTATCTTTTGTCCTTGCTGTTCCTGTTGCCCTCTGTGGAAAATGTTGTGGTTTCCATTTAGGTATCCCATCATTTTTTGAGCAGTTTGTTTACTGAGTTCTGGCTTTTCAGAAGTGCTAACACTATTCTGAAATCAGGGGGAATTCGAGTAAGATTTTGGAAAGCAAGTTCATAACATGAAAACATTATTTCTTGGCTTTTCCTTCCCAATACAAAGTTCTTTTTCATAGTAAATAGGACAAGCAAGAAGAGATAAATGTAAAAAAAAAAATTTTTTTTTTCAAATTTTAAGCCCTTCAATTAATTGTTTTGTTTAATTTTGACTCTTATCTTCTCTGGAGTTTTCAGGATGAGATGGAGAGAGAGAATGCAAAATGTTTCCATTTTCCCAGGGATTCAGGTGACATTGGCTGTGGAAGCAGTGGAGTGTTTTGGAGAAAAGGCTGAAAAGGTTTTCCCCTTGCCTATCTCAAAATTCACATATTAAGTTCCTACCAAATTCTTTTCAAAGTGTTTTAGTTTAAGCTGCTTATCTAAAACTTGGTATTATTGAATGAGGATGAGTCTTCCTGATTCTGACACTCCTCCCTGCTGTTGTGTACTGAAAGCCAGACTTGTTTTGGTCTGATAGTAATTTGGTTTATATGTTGCTGTCTATATTCATTAGCAGCTCCTCAGGGTTTTTTTGAGGTGCATGAAAAACAATCCACTCCTGCATCTCTCATTCCAGGAATACCTTATTTGTTCTGGCTGGATATGCACCAGGCTCCTTCTGGATGAAAACAGATGAAAATCTCCAAACTAAGAGCTTTCAGTCTGTGCATGCTCGCTGCTAATGTCCTTGATGTTGGCACTCAGACTTCAGATGGTTGGAGCTACCCAAATTTGTTTTGATTGCCCCATATTCCCTGTTGATTAAATGAGGGGGGATGTTATTCCCACGTAACAAAATGGCTGTTCCTTCCCTTTACAGTTCTAATTTGCCGAGGAAAGTTCATTGCACTGCACTGATGTTGTTTTGTGTTTTCTCCTTCGAGTTAATCTCTGCACAAACCTTTTTTTTTTTTTTTAATTTGATAGTTTTTTTTATCTAAAAGGAATATGTTCCTCCAGTATTCTGGAATAAAGTAGCAGTGTAAGTATTAATTTCAGAGACTGATGAGGAAAAAAAGCCACAGTCTTTTAGCTGTAGTGGTAATGGCCCTTATTTTTTTCCCTTGGATGGATTTCCTTAGATGAGAACAGCTGGAAAATTGATTTCTTATTGATTTCATGATTTTTTTTTTCCCCAGCACTGCAAATGGCTTTTTTGTTAAAGGCCAGTTTTACCCTCTTCTTTCTTCCTGTTTCTCTGTCTTGTTCTTTGAAACGTTGTTCATTTTCCTTAAAGAGGGTCCAAACAGTAGTCTGTCATTGTCACTGCCAGCAGATTACAATTTAAAACCACCATTTCCTGTTCTCCACTACCAGGGGTTTATTTAGAGTACTGTTGTAATTAAAAAACACTGATGAGCAAGGCTTAGCATGATTTATAATGTTTTGGGGAGTGCAGAGGTTTTGGCAAAGATTGCTTTTATCATTTTTTGACCCATGATAGTAACTTAATATATTTGAAGGGTGCATATTTACACTTTGCCTTTGATTCTATTAATGTAAAATGTCTGTACTTTTCTCAGAGCAATTAGAGCTACCCATGCTGCTCTTTGGATTTATATCACTTGTGGGCACTATCATTGAGGCCACTGCAGGCAGAAGCTTCTTTAAGTAGAAATGCTTACAAGTTGGCTTAATAAAGGACTTTATTAATAAGCTTTGAGATATTACAGAGTAATTTCATATTCTTTTTGGATGACCTATGTTGTAACTCCAGCTGTTCTGTTACTTTGGGTGAAGATTCTGAAGCCTGAAATCAAGACAGTTGCTCTTGATACCTTCCTGGTGGATACTTCAAATATTGGGTGATAAATAGCTGTAGTTTAGGAGGATTTCAGCATTTTCAGCTCTTTTTTGCCTGCATTTCTGTTGTAAGCACAGACTGTTCATCACAATGGTGCCTTTTGATCAAACTAAGTCTGATAAGAGTTAAGTTTTCTAGGTTATCCTGAAAAGTAGAATAATGAATAACAAAGAAAGGGCTTCTGTTCATGGAAGCAAGACATGATCTGGTGTGGGCTTTTGGGTTTTGTTGTGGGAGGTGATGTATGGGTTTGCCAGTAAACTTTCTGATATCTGAGTACATTTAGGAAAAGCTTTTTATAGACATATGTAGTATGAATAGAGAAGTCCATTGTATTACATTTAGTAGGTAGAAGGAATACTGTCATCCATGTGAAGAATAATAGCTTTAAATATAAAAGTGAATGCTTTTATAAGTACGTAAAAGATGCCCAAAAATCAGCAGGAAAAATGTAGTGAGAAGATTCTTATGAAGGTGTACCTCTTTTGTTATTACATAGAAAGAAATCTGTATTGCAGTGCTTGGGCTTAGTAGAATGTTCTTAGTACAAAGATGTACTTTAGTACTGGATTTCTTTGCATATAAGTTCAGTCCTGTCCATTTTCATTATATATGTGTAAAAATGATAGTTACTTTAATTTAAGTTAGCAGGGTATTTCATAGTACTGAAACATGCCAGATGGTAAAGGGTCTTTCACCTAAATACTAAATAAAGTTAAAGAAAACATTTGCTGATGCCACTAGAGGTCTGATTCAGAAAGAAAATACTGAAGTAGTGTGGATTTAATTTAAAATGTAAAAAATTCTGTCTTGGTTGACCTTATTTGTAACCTCCTGAAAGAGAAAGTTTTCAAATACTGACTAAGAGCAAATACTGTCAGACCTAGTTCAGGGAAAGCTCTGAAACATACTTCAGCTGCTCCTGCCTAATTGCTGCTTCAAAGGAGTCGTGCAGAGCAAACACATATTTTGGAATTTGAGTCTCTTATTTCTTAACAGAAGAAGCTATTGAGAGCTAACCTGTTCTATTTTTTGAGCATGTTGCACATGTTTATCTGGTTTTTAGTGTAAACTTGGAGGTTCATAACTATAAATATTAGGGAAATATTCTTTACTGTGGGGGTGGTGGGGCACTGGCACAGGCTGCCCAGAGAAGTTGTGGGTGCCACATCCCTGGAAGTGTTCCAGGCCAGGTTGGACAGGGCTTGGAGCAACCTGATGTAGTCTGGACACATGGAGGGTCCATGACAGGGAATGGAACAAGATGATCATTAAGGTCCATTCCAACTCAAACCATTTTGTGGTTCTATGAAATACATCAATAAAAGATAATTGATCTATTTAAGCAGATTATAGTAATTTCAAAAGCACAGGTTGATGATTTTAATTCTGAGTGACAGGAGTCCCACATATAAACTACAAATCAGGTATCTTGCCATACAAGGCTTCTAAGAGCCACCTTCATCATCATAATTCAGGGCTTAATTTCAGGAGTTGTCAATTTACGAACACACAAAGGTGTGAACAGTAATGAATCCTGGGAAAAATTCTCAGAAAGACAAATTCTAGTAAAAGAAATAGTTCTGATACAGAATGGATCTCCCACAAATTTTTGTTTTGTTTTGTTGAACATCCTATGAAGGGTCTTTTCATTTTAAATTCATTTTGTTCATCTGTTTTCAAGAAGTCATAGAAACATGATAACTTCAAAGTAGTCTCTTATTGCCTTCTCTTCATGATCCATTTTTTCAGTAAAATAGTTAACATAAATGTGAATGAGAAGACTGTTCAAGAGGTCTCTAATGATTCCTTAGTGGCAAAGCTTTCCCATCATGTTAAAAGGTTAATTTCAGTTCTCTGCTTTCATTTGTTGCCACTGTTGGATGTGCCTGGTTTGAAGTTTGGAAGCCAATCTTAGGGATGGCTGGTTCCCAGCTGGGAGAGTCTATGTGAGGAGACCAAATGTCATGTAAATGGTCTGGAACCGAGCAAATAAATTGGCTCAGGCAGCTTCTGCTGTTGGTCAGGGTCTGTATTGTTAACAGATGTCTGTGTATTGCATCAATAAGTAATAAAATGCCTGTTTGGAATAACTGCCAGGAGGCAGTTGGGGTTGGGGGTTAGTCTGTGGCTTATCAAGAAAAATCCATACCTGGTGGGCAAGAAAATCCTAAGAGTCTGTTCTAATTTTTAGTTTCAGGGCAGTGAATTACTGAAAGAGAAAATGCATTTCCTTTTAACAGTGACTATTTATCCATGGATCTCCATACAACTGACAGTTGAAAGAATCCTGGTTTCTTCTTCCAAAGCAATGAATAAACTTACTCAGCTGTGCTGGCAAATATGCAGAGACACCCTTCTCCTAATCACTGCTGGGAAACAATCATGGGCACTGATCTGGCAATGGTGAAACTCTATTGATAAACAGGTTGCCTGTTTTCCATAGAAGCAATTTCAAATTACTGTAAAACTTTCTGAAAACTCATAGGAAATTAGGTTTCCTATCAGTTGTTTTGATGATGTCACTAGTTTCTGCTATAGAAAGCTCTCAGATTCCCATCATTGGAGATGTTTTCTGCTTGAGTTGGACAATCCATCCATCATTTGTCACCCCTATCTAATTGATACTGCTTGTTGCTTTTGTTTTCTGTCATTACTGAAAGATTCTTAAATGTTCTTTTTCATAAAAATGTTGGTTCTTCCATGAGGCTTTATCCTTTAGTAGCCAGGATTGGATACACACTTATCCAGAAAACACCATTTTTATTTATTTGTACACACACACACATAGATACATACTTATATTAAATATGATCCCCCAGTCTTCACAGTGTCTTGTCACTAGGTCTTTCTCATCTGGCAAACAAGATACTCAAAAATATCCATTGAGGTCTTTGACATATTTAGATAGGATTTAGATATTAGGATTTCCTAGGAATCCATGCAGTGGATGTGCCATTTCTGCTTTTACTGTGTTTAGCTCAGGTAGGTGTATTACTGGACAAAACAGTAAATTGATGACAGTTCTTCAGATTTCTACAGCTCATCCCTCTCTGTGAAAACACATCACTGTCACTTGTTTTTATCTTGAACTTCTGTATGGCTGGGGTCAGTTACCAGAGGGGATTGTTCAAATTGGTGTTCAAATACAGTGTTGTTTTGGGAAGAGTGTTACAGTGTATACTTAAATCATGAGTATAATGTGGAGAGGAGTAAGGAGTCCTTACTTCTAGTTTCTTGTTCACTGCTAAACTCCCACAGGGTTGAAGAGTATTCACAGGGCATTCAGAGTAGTAAAACTATCATTCTTACTAGACTTAGCTCTAGGGAAGTTCTTTTCTATCTAAAGTCTACGTAGGACAGTGAATTTATTGTCCTGAAATAAGTCAGATACCTAAGTCAATTGCACAATACTTATTCAGATGTTTTGATTCCTGAGATGCCTCCCAGAGGTTTCTTGAAGATCAGTAGCTCACTCAGACTCAAGAACATGGAGACATGAAATGTTTTTACTGTTTCTGCACAAGCCAGTGTTAACTAAAAAACCAAAACACCTTTTTGAAGTGCATTGCCAATAGCTCAAAGTACCATTAAAGAAATTATGGTTGAAAATTTGTAGATAGGAGTGGTCTCTGTTAAGATCTTGCCACTTCATGGTGTACATCTGTTATACATACATTTCAGGAGAGTGTTCTCTCTCACATATAGAACGAGGTTACTGCTCTGTTTCTGGGGTGTGCTTGAAGGTAATATTGCATCTTGTATATCATTTCAGGAGTATGATGATGGCTATGGAGCTGCTTATGATGAACAAAGCTATGATTCCTATGATAACAGCTATAGCACTCAAGCACAAAGGTAAGCCTTCAAATCAACTGTAACTACAATTGAAAAATTCTATGGTTGGCCAGTTAGTTCTACTTAGAGTTTTTCAATTTTGTCTTAAACAGCAAAAAAGTTTGTGAGAGGATTTAAGAAATAACCCCCATGTTACTTCTCTTTGCTATCACATAAATATAGAAGTTAAAATTCTGAGTGACTGAAAAGAAACAGAACTGAGAACTTGTAACAGTTTAGTGATGCCAAACCCTGAAGTGCTCGAGAGGCCAGAGAGTTCAGGAAAATTTAATTCAGATTCATTGTAGGAGGGAGGAGTGGGTAAGGAGGGGAGAGGAGAAAAAAGACAACTTTATAAAAGGTATTAAATCATCTGAAACACAACTGATTAAATTTTCTTACTGTATTAACAAAGCTATATATCAGTACTTTACCTGTATTTGACTGTAAGAAAAGTACACCCTTCTGTTTGTTTTACTCCTCTGTGGAATTCCTTGTGAAAAATTTGATTCTCTTGCCATTTGTTTTCCTTCTCCCACTTCCTTTTCAGCAGTTTTTAAGCACTTTTGATATATTTTTTTTCTTTTTAAATTTTGTTTTCTTTGGAGGAGTCAGTATTTGGCAACTCCATGAATAACACTGGGTCACAGTGTGACCCACTGATGGGAAATATGCTGGGAAGTACAAACTGCTTCCTTTAAGTGGTAGTTTGAACTTCATGGCAGAAATCCCATTTCAAATTTAGCAGCTTGGCTGATGATCTCCACTTCTGGGTAATTCCAGTGTGCCTGTCTGGAAAGAGAACTTCTGTGCACCTTTTACTGGGTTGTAATTTATTTTCATTCTTTTTCTCACAGTCCAAGCATTCATAATTTGCTCAATAGTAGATGTTTGAATGTATTTGACAATGTCTTGAAATTTTATGGCAAAGTTTTGACCTGCCTCTGAGGTAGGATTACTGAGGTTCCTGTTAATAAATCCCATGGGGGGAATTGTAGTTAAACTGCATAGTGTATATGAGGCAGATTTGTTCTATCTTCTGCTAAATATGTAAGATTTACAATGCATCTTTGTCTGAAATAGTACAGAGCTGTTCACAGCAAAGTTGAGAACAAGCTGTTTACACCTGGCATCTGCTTTTCTGTAGTGTTGTCACACCCAACTTCAGTCTTGTTGGGTAGATGAGTATTTTTCTGTGCTTGACAACTTAGTCAATGTGAAAAAGCATAGTGGAAAGCTCAAGTGTCATTATTGTTGAGAACTAAAATAATAAATTGTCGTTGTGTCTGATACTTGGCTCCTACAGACTCTAAGATTGATAAAAATGTGATTTAAGAAATCAGCTGTGTAGAATCCTCAAAATATGAGACTCTGTGGAGGGTTACATTTCGAGAGCAGTTACTTGCTATGGATTTTTTTTTTCCCAAAAGACAATTGCCAAAGTAGTCCTCAATTTTTATGTTTTAATTTTGTTCTGGCTTCCTGCTTGTAGTGTTGGTAAATTAGTTTATTGCACACAAATGTTTAGACTTCATTACAAAGTCATTTGCTTGAGCCAAAATTGAACATTACTTGGATTTGATTTTTTTTTTCCCCATTAAGGTTTTCATTGAGATTTTCTTCCTTTGAACTAAAATTAGGAAAAAGCAAATCTCCCAAGGAATGAAATTTCTCTTGTAAAGAATTAATACATAAGAATAGATATAATATTCTTAAACACACGTGCACATGCTTAGCTGTCTAGAATGAGATATTTCATAAAATGATTGCTCTGCTTTGTATTTTACCTGTAGTCTCATGATACATATATTGTTATATTTTAAGGAATTTGATATCTTTTTAATGATTGCTTGACTTCTTTCCCCTAATTTTATTAAGTGTTCTGTGGTAAGAGACAACAAGAAATTACTCACTTGCACGTTTCTCCCAGGATATCAACACTCATTTTCTGGCATATTTTCTGGCTTGGCAGAAAGATTTTTAGGATAGTATTAGCAGAAAAGAAGTAATAACTATAAACAGCCATCTGAGCTACCTAGATCAGCATTCCTGTCTTTAATCTGAATATCAAGTAGCAGCCCATAACACAAAATATCATTGTGCAACCATTATGAGATACTGACCATATTTAGGTTCATTACAATGCCATTACTGTGGAGGAAATCAGGAAAAAGTGCATTGTTTTCATAGTTTAGCCTTACTTCATTCTTGATATTTTTTGCCCTCATAAAACTTGGAAAGAAACTGCTTTTGCACAAGGAGAGCAGTCGTTTTTAAAATTCATCATTTAGTGATCAGCATATGGAAGTACTCTTTCCTTTTCTAAGATAAAAAATAGTAATCTTGAAGTAATAGTATTTCTAGTAAGTCTTCTGAATCTGATTTCTCTAGAAATATTGTGGTATTAATGGTACTGTGTAATAAAGAGGAAATTTGAGAAATAGGTCGTAAACTGAAATTGAATTGTCTCATTAAATTACTTGCAGTAGTTTTTAGTGTATGGCTAAGTTTGAGTGCAAGAACAGGGCTTAATGCTCACAAGTGTACATTGTGTGATATGGTGGAAATAATGAAAATGCTCGGTTTTGTTTTAAACATTTTGCTTATTTAGTGATTCCTTTGTTAAAGATGGAAACTTTTAATAGAATTTTAAATATATTTAGGAATTTTGGAGGATAACAACCTCCCTGTAAGAGGTTGCATGGCATCAGATCTTCTGCTATACATGCACAGGAGTGCATTCTCCAGATTCAGCCTTCAGCACTACAGTGTGACTCTCCTTTATTGCTCTTTTAATTTTGATATTTCAAGTGTATTTCCCAGAAATGGCCAAATCTGAGAGGGATTAGGTCAGGTGACATGTTTAGATATGAAGAATAGGACACTCTGTATTTCTGTGTGCATTAAGGTAGTTGAGACTTTGTTCCACAAATAAATTACTACTTTCTATATACTAACTGCTTGATGATAGCAAATTGTGAGTGGTTAGAAGTTTAATGATATTTTATTTGACATTGTGAGAGACTGTATCCTTCCTTGTGCCTGGTAATCTGAAGTTTGAGTTAAAACCTGCCACAGCACTAACAGAGAGAGAAATATGAGAGTTTTCTGATAGTTTCATCTATCTTAATGCCCTGTAATCCTATAAAAATAAATGTTGTTTTCCTTTAGAACATTTTATTATCCATTGTTGATTGTTCATGCAACAAAGCCCCAAATAGTGCTTCAGGATGTCCTTTAACAGAATTATTTTTATGGTTGAAACTACTTAAAATATCCCTTGAAGCTGTACTGTGCTTTGCTAGATCCTTAATTGATTTTTAGAAGATTAAATTATATGTATATTCTTCTGCAGAGGGATTGTTAGATGATATTTTTATCAGTATAAACTGGAATGTTTAATCAACTGGACTGCTTAGTCATGTTATAAAAAGAACAAAACAATCTAAAATTAAAAAAAATATTTTGCAATTTCTGAAAATCACAGGATAGCAAATATATCATAGAATGGTTTGGGTTGGAATGGACCCCAAAAATCATTCAGTTCCAAGCTTCCTGCCAAGGGCTGGGACACCTTCCACCACACCAGGTTGCTCCAAGCCCCATCCAACCTGGCCTTGAACACTTCCAGGAATGGAGCATTCACAAATTCTCCAGGCAGCCTGTGCCAGTGCCTCACCACCCTCACAGTAAAGAATTTCTTTATAGTATCTAATCTAAATCTCTCCTCTTTTCATTTAAAGCCATACCCTCTTTTCTATCACTGCATGCCCCAATATGCAATCAGGCTTTAGGGTTGTATGATATGCAGTCAAGGGCATGTTGTGCAGTCAGGAATTCTTTCACAGGATTTCTTCTATATACATATTTATTAACTTCACATGTGGTAAATATGAATTGTAGTTCTGAAAGCCAGACTCGTGACTCCTGGTGCTGATACTTGCCTATGTCAGAGACATGGAGACTTGTCACCAGCATGTATGAATCCTTACACAGTTTGACTCACTCTTAAAGGACTTCCCAAGCCTGTCTAGAATTGTATTTATTTCCTTGGATTTATTGCATAAAACAGTGGGTGCTTTGGCCTACTGTTAATGCTAGACCAATTTTACTATGAAAATTCACCTAATAGTATTGTGGAGGAATCATGAGGATTTAGTTGAATCTTCATTTAAAATTGTAGTTTAAACATTTTCAGCATGAAAAATATCTCATTATTTTAAATCTCTAAAATAGATTTCAAATTGAGCCAAAGTGCTTTCGGTCCCTTAGCGACTCCATACCTGATCTGCACAAGTGTTTGTGAGGACAATAATATAGCAAAGGGAAATGGATGCTAATAAATCAATTGTCACTGTCAGCTCAGTGTTTAATGTTCTCTAGAATACATAAGATTTATCACTGAAGAATTGTAGAATAATGGTGGTGTGTGGAAACAAAGTCCACCAGGGAGATGTACTACATCATTTGGATTTAGCGCTGCCATCTGCTTAATGGCATTGAGATGACTACAGAGGTACTTATGATCAACCATTCATAGCAGTGACAGATGCTGCAGAGAGTTAACATGCCAGGGAACGAGGCTTGGTGCTGAAATCCAGATTATGTGGCAAGGTTGCTGAGAAAGGGGGCTGGGTTTGTTACCTCCCCAGTAGCGTTAAAGGGTTTACTGTGTGCTTTTAAGTTTACTGGCGAGAGAGAATGGCTAACACAGTTACTGTAATGCAAAAAAAAAAAGATGTGGAGAAGCCCCATCTGTCTGCTTCAGGCACTCAGAAGTTTCAAAGAACTTCTTCAGGCTTGTCTGGTAGCATTTAAAATGGGATACTTTTCCTAGGGGAAACAGAAAAGCTTTTGTCTAGCTTTATTTTTTAGCCTACCACAGAGGATCAGCAGCCTAAACTGTGAGAGGAACACTTTGTGTAGCTGTATGCCGGTGTCTGTTGAAGGACAAGAATGAGTCATTTATGTAGTAACGTCAGTTTGTGTTTAATTATAATTTATAATTTTAAAAATATTTTAGATCTTCAGTTGAGGTGATCTCACCTTCACTCTGTTGCAGAATTTAATCTAAACCCATGCATAAAAGTGTAAAAATTAGGACTTGGAGAAATTGCTGGCTTGTTTACGTTTTTTTTTTTTTTGCATTGTTTTCTGGTTTCCATATTTACCTAACAGTGCTATGGATTTGTCTTGGCAACAATCACTTTGCCATGGGCTTAAATAGCATTTCTCAACTGCTCTTTGTGGGTATCAAACAATAATTACTATCACTTCAAATCATACCAAAATGTGATAAATTCAAATCCCTGCAAGTTCCCTGTGAGCCTTGGAGCCCCTCAGTGAACCTAACCTGGGCTGAGGGAATTGGCATATTCTCTTTAGTACACCAACGTTTATTCAGAGCCACTAAATCATTGTGTGGTTGTTATTTATGTGTTGGGAAGTAAGAATTACATGCTGAAACTTAGATCATTTGCTTAAATGTATAAAAACATAACTGCCCCTATGGTAAGTCCTAGGCACATGAAAAATATGGTGTTATGAATCATGTAATTGTTAAGGTTGGAAAAGGCCTCCGAGATCAAATCCAGTTGTTAACCTAACTCTGCCATGTTTACCACCAAACCATGTCCCCAGTTGCCACATCCACACATTTTTTAAGCCTTTCAGGATGATGTTTCTTGGGCAGTGTGTTCCAATGCTTGAAGACCCTTTCAGTGAAGAAATTTTTCTCAATATCCAGTAGTTCTCATATGGGAGACCTTTCCACATCCTCCTTTCAAGTCATTGGAGGGAGTGATAAGGTTCCCCCTGAGCCTCCTTTATCATCCATTACCTTCTTTACCATTAATTTCAAAAGTGACTGATTTAAAGACAGAAAATTTCTTTGTAATCAGGAATACTATACACAAAGACCCTGTGGTGTGAAGGGTTTGAGGAATTTTGTGTTTGGTAGCTTGTGGTAGTTACCTAAGAACGGAAAAACTGGATGTTGGGTTGAAAAGGACTTTAAAAAACACCTTAAAATCTGGCAATGGCCATTGTTAAACTGATGCCTGAAGAATACAACTAAATTGGTTTGCTAAAATCCTTCAAATCTCTAAATACTGCTTTTTGTTATTCCAGAGGCACTTTAGTTACAAGAGAAGCTGATTCCTAGTAGGTAGTTCTTGGAAATACCCTCTTCATTTTCCACCAGGAGCTCAAATATTCAGGTGTTTTTTGAAACTGTGCTTAGTAGTCACACAAAAGATGATGACATTCCTGTTTAATAAGAGGATTTTCATGAAGAGCTGAGCATATGGATTTGAAATTGGCTTATGGAGATGTTGCTATTGGTATTTGAAAGTTAATTGCTAGCAGTTTGTTTGTGATGCTCAGTGTTTTAAATTTACATTGTTGAGTTTGTCAGCAATCATGCATTTCCAGGATGTATAAATATGCATTATATGCAAACGAGTGTCTGTTACTGTAGTTTTCCAAGATGTAATTCTCTCCATTTTAATGCTTGTAGCTGTTTGTATTTCATGCTTTGGCTTATAAATCAAATCAATCCACAGGAGTTTGATTTCTGGGGATTGTGCAAAGAGTTTGCATCTTGTGTTGCTGTTGCTTATGAACGCCTGGTATGTACCAGAGTGTACTGGAGGTTATAATTCTGCAAAATAAAACCTTAAAGCATTAGCATAAATAAGCTAATGTAGCTTTTAACTGAAAATCCTGCCATGTGTTTTCTTGTTTAATTTTTACACTTATATTATTGAAAGACATTACTTACTGCAGTTTTTCAGATCTAATTTTTCAGGTTTAGATAGATGTTTTCTTTTATTAGATCTTGAGATGTGACCAGGTAAACTATTCAGAAGTACCTCAGTAGCATAGATAGTTTCAATTATGAATCTGGTGTATTTTAATTTTTTAATTGATTTACAGAAACCTGGTCTTAGTAAAAAGGAGTAAGACTAAGATCATTCAACTGTAGTGATGGGGAAAACAAGCATATCTCATGGTGCACTCAAACTGGAAAAGGTTTTTTGAATCCTCTTAGTGATATTGGTAGATGGCTTCGCTGTTTAATAAATGTTAGGTTTATTCTTCTATACTAATTATACTCAGTAAAATTCATTTGGTTCTCTCCATGATTTTTCCATTAAATTTAACTGTGACTGTGCCTCCATATTTAGGAAACAAGGTAAAATACATATGAAAATAAATTTAGAAAACTGATACAGGAAACTAATATGCAGGTGTTACAGTAGTACAGAAAGTACTAACATCAAATTACAAGTATTGAGGAATCAAGAAAAGCCATTATTTCATAAAAATATGTCAATTTTGCATGATTGGTTTAATTTTACTTAGGTGATTTTACAGCATCTTAAACTGGGTAGTTGAATTCCACAATACAATTAAAGAGGATTAGTATTTGATAGGATTTTGAATTTTTTTCCTTGACTGATTATACAAGTGAAAACATGAGGAAAGAGAAGTTCAAAATGCATCTTCCAAGTCCAAAAAAGGAAAAAAAAAATCATCAACAGAGAATATTTTTTAAATATTAAGTGCTGTGTTGTAGTTATTAGTGGTAAGTTGCGGAATTATTCATAGTTCAAAAAATCTCAGTTATATGAAGGCTTAACATTAATTACAGGATTTAAAAAAAAAAAAAAAAGAGGTGTTTTAAGCTTGGAGGATGAAGGTAACGAGAGGAGTGGAGAGTTTCCAGTTGCCAGGTGTCAGCAGGATGCTGTAGAAATGGTGCTGGATATACAGGCTTTGGAGACAGAACGTGCATAACCAATCTTACAAATTAAAGTTACTCATTTAGAAAGGACTTCTCAAATGTCTCACATTATAATTAACTTTCCAGCAGTTTGATTAAGAGATACAAGGAAGAAGGACTACATAGTCTCTCCAGACTAGAGAAAGGACACTTAAATTTACATTTGCAGTAGACAGATAATGACATATATATATATATAGGGAAGACTTTTTTTCCCTGGTGTGAGGTGAAGAAGGAACTTCACTGGTAGCTCACTCTTGGAAGCCAGTGCCTATTAGTTGAATGAGAACTCAGGCTGCATCAGCTCAGAGCATATTTTTGTCACAGAACATGTTTTTGTAAATGAAGATTTGACACTGTTTTGCTTGTTGATAGTCAACACACTTTGCTTTCTAGCAGTAACTGAAAGTTGCAGTTTTCTCTCTGACTACTCTGTTGTATTCAGATTGCTTTCAAGGGAAGAAAAGTGTTCCTTCTTTCTGTTGGTAAGGAAATACCTACTTAATTGGGCAACTTAAAAATGGGAGATGGTTGCAGGAACACTTTATAATTGTCTTAACTGTTTCTCCTTGTATTTTATTTCATTAGAAATATTGAGGGCTGTGAATTGTGCTTTTAAGCACAATTCTGATATAGTCCAGATATAGATGATGAAAAATACTGTATTGGTAACCATCACAACCACATTTATCATGGTGTATTTGTCTCATGAGTGCTGTATGTGAACCACCTGAAACACATACATGGATAGAAGTAGTGGAGCTCCGGTGAGGCCAGGAAATGAGTCTTTGCACTTAAATGGATTGAATTGTCCTTAGGAGGAAGAGTCCTGCCTTACTGTACTTGGAGGGGCAAGGTTTGGACTGTGCTGGTGCAAAGGATGTTGGGGAATTACTGGAAAGATCTTGAACGTGGTAAAGCTTATGATTATGCAGCCCTGAAAACAATTAAACCTAATCCTTCTTTTACCACATGTATGCCTTGATTTCCCTCAAACGTTCTTCAGTTTCAATGGGTGAGTAAGGCCTCAAATTTTTAGAATGGTGTTGAAAGTTGTACTGTTCCCTCAGTAAGTTAAAAAGATAGGAAGGTGTGATGTGTTATCTTCTGGAGCAGTATTTATGATGATGGAATGGTGACAAACCGCCCATGCAGTTTTTGAGGTCAGTGTGTTAGAGGCAGTGTTGCCTTGTACTCCACTCTGTGACAAGTGACATCATTTTGGATCTCTGACAGCAGCTTATGAGAGACTTGGGGACAACCAAGAATTTGCTGGAATAATATCCAGATCTTTCCAGTATTGCAATGAATAGTCTAAGGATTTTTTGACTGATATCCCTCAGATCTTCACTATTTTCTGTTGCTTCCACTGTCCAGGGTAATCTTGCCTGTTTGGAGAGAGGGGGAAGAAAACACGTCTTTTTCTGATGTTAATGTTGTTTCATGTCTTTTTTCTCCATTTAGCAGATGGAATATGATTGGTACACACCTGGATAGTTAAAGACTTCAAGTTTAGCTTCCTCTGGTAGCCGTTCACACCCTGCTTTTCAAACCAGACAGACGTGGTGTGAGGTGGCTGGGGCTTGGTTCTAATTCCCCAGCCAAAGCAAAATGCTGAATTTATGCAACCTGAGTTTTTAGTTTTTCTGCTGGTGCTTTATTTGATGCAGCAAATTTTTGACAATAATATAGTTAGCATTTCTCATGTTTGGGGATGTATTGTTGCTGTATTCTGTTCATAGTTTCAAGGTAAAGCTGTAGCTCCTGCTGCTGCTGTGGCTCCCGAGGAGCCTTGTTTGTACCATGTGCTCCAGTCACCTCTTTTAATTGCCACTTTCCTTTCCTGTTTTGAGAGGTGGGACATGACAATGTAGGGGGCATGGGGGGAAAGACTAATTGAGTTGAGACAGCAGTAACTGGACATTTTAGATGGTAAAACTTCTTTGGGCAGCTGAACAGTTCTGCTAGAAATAACCTAGATCATTCTGTGCCTGGTAGGTAGCGCAGAATGCAGATACCTCTGGGGATATTTCATTATTCAGAAGTGAAATTTCTCACCATTTCTGCCATAAAAAGTAATTCCTAAATAGTGATAGCTAAGGGGACCCTTGAGAGGGCACTCTGGTCACCTTTTAGGATTACACATAAGACATCTGCTGTTTGTGTGACATTTGAGAGTACAATAGACTATAATTCAAGGAAGATTGCATCATTTTTCTGTATTTTACAAAGCTTTCACATAGGGGCATCAATTGTTTTCTGAGATCATTATCTGTTTTACAGACATAAACTGAGCTGCAGGCATAATAATATGTACTAAAGAAATCTTTACTAAGTAGCAACAGAACTGGGTATTAACTAAAAATTTATCTACAAGATGCAAGCAAAGATGTGGGTCTCCTCTTGATATCCTGGATTTCTGCTGTCCTGCTGTAAGCTGGGTTTCAGAAGAGGGCATTCTAGTGATCTGCAGAAGCACTGAGAACAGCTACTGAATGTTCAAGACAATTACAGAGTTATGAGAAGCTTCACTGCAGTGATTGTTGTCTTGGACACCCTTCTGTTGACAGATGTTTTTTGTTATCAAAAGTAGCTGAGCGTGAAGATCTGACAGGAATGATGGAAAGAGGCTTATCCTTATGGAAGAGTTCTCTTCACATGTGATCATATCAGTCAGGGTCTATCATATAAGAACTCCTGCTAGAGAGATCCTCATTTGTTTTCTCTGCTTTGCTGTTCTGTGCAACTCTGTAGAAGCACAAAGGGTGGTGCTTGTGGAGCTTCCCTTGGCACAAAAGGAAACCGTGGTGCTTCTAAGGCTTTTATTGTCACTTTCTGAAACTGCCCTGGTTTCTGTCTAAAGGGATCAAAATTACTTTAGATACTCATGTAAAAAAAGAAAAAGCAGAAATATTGGTCAGTTTTTCCCTAATAAGCATTACTGGAAGCAGAACTATGTTGCAAAGGCTGTTTTTCATCAGACGCCAAAGAAAGTTTCAGATCACTTGGTTCTTATACCAGGCTTGTCAGTGCTTAAGTCTGGGATTTTCCAGTAAACTAGAAGCTTTCAGTCAGAGACCTTTTAATCTTCCCTGAGCAACCAGGCTGCCTGCCACACTGCTTCTGTTTCAAGCACAGAAATGTCTTAATGACCATTCTAAAGGATGCCTGTATCACATATGAAGAGCTGTGGCAATCACATGAATTAATTGCAATATATTTTTACTACCTTTGTGCATTTTTGGAAATACACTTGGACTGTGTGGTTAATCTGCCTGTTTTAATTTGTCCCAAAATAGCCTGGTGACCTCTTTTGATATGGAGTCACAGAATTATTGAGGTTGGAAAAGACCTCCAAGACAAGTCCAAGCTTAGACCAAATCACCACTATGTCAACTAAACCACAGCACTCAGTGCCACACCCAGACATTTCTTGAGGGATGACATTCTTCCAGGGATGGTGACTCCACCACCTCCCTCAGCACTCTTTCAGTGAAGAAATTCTTCCTGATGTCCCACCTGAATCTCTTCTGGTGCAGCTTGAGGCTATTTCCTGTCATCCTCTCTCTGGTTGCATGAGAGAAGAGACCAACTCCCCCAAAGAAGGAAACAGCCTTTTAAGGGAGTTGTAGGGACCAATGAGCCTCCTTTTCTCCAGGGTTATAGGTAAACACTTTCAATTCCTTCAGCTGCTTCTCACAGGACTGACTTTCCAGACCCTTCCCAGATCTGCTGTCCTTCCCTGGACAGTCTCTAGCACTTCAATGTCTGTCTTGTAGTGAGGGACCCGTGAGAGTTGGGTTAAAACTGCCATTCTGTTGATACCTGTCCAAAGAGAATATTCCAGTACTATAGGCAGAATAACCTAATAGTTCATATAGTATAAAAGGTAAAGTTCCTTAAGACTTCGCCATCATGTCAAGAGCAGTTACTCCTATTTGGGTTTTTTCATAAACATTTGTTCTATTATGGTTCATCAAGATATTTTCAGAAACAAATCTGCTTAGTAGAAAAGCCTGAGAAATTGAGGTGATTTTTCATAGGGCTTTTGAAGGCTTATGTTGAATACCTCTAAATTAAAGTATTTAAGATACTTCTCATAGTGATTCTAGATGAATGGCAGGAAGCTTCCCAGTGCTCTAGTTTACTAAATAAAGCCTTAGGGAAGCATTTCTACTTCATCAGTGATACTGGGCTAAAATCTGAGCTTGCTCCTTTCTGTCTGAAGCTTTTTCTCTTAACACAGAAACAGGCACTTCCCCCAGCCTTATTTAAACTACTTAAGCCTCACTTCACACTTCCTCTGAACATTGTAAGATTACTGCCCAGCCCTCAGCAATTAGAAACAACATACTTAAATTTATTGTTGCTTTCTAATATTTCCATAATATTAAGTGGTTCCAAATTTTTATGCTGATGTGGAAAATCAAAACATTTTTTATTTGCCATCTCTGTCTTCTCTCTTGTCAGCCCAAAGCCATTACTCTGGAATGGGAATACAAAAGTTAAAAAGAGAGGGATACGAGTAAAGTGTCTGTGTGTACAAAAGATCTGAATTACAGCTGATACGGTGTTAATTGCACTTGCATCATTTACTTGATTGTTATGAAGATGCTTGAAAACTCAGTCAGCTATAGCATGTAATCCAGTTATTTATTTAAAAAGAAGATGCATAGAAAATAAGGAAAAATAAAGAAAGTAATTTTATGAAGACAATTCACATCTGAAAACAAAAGAGCTCCAAGCAGAGTCTGTGTTTTAATCTCACTGAGTTAAAAAGGAAAGAATCCATGACATATTTTATCCTTTTTTTGTGAAAGGGGGGAGTCACATCAGGTAAAGAAGAAAATGGACTGGGATCGTGGATGTTTTTTTTTTTTTTTTTTTTTTTTTTTCCTTTCTGTGAGACAAAACAAAAGGAAGAGGAGCTACCTGGTCTAGGGAAGGTGTCCCTGCCCATGGAGTTAGGTCATGTTTAAGGTCCCTTCCAAGTCTTTCTGTGGTTCTTTGAAAACGCCTTTCCTTGCAGAATAAATCCATTAAGGGAAATAAAAAGTTTAGTAGCCTTCAATCCGAATGCTAAAATGTCAGAGAATATATATATAGAGAGAGAGAGTCTAAATGGTCTAAATGTAAAGGATTATTTTAAAGCAAAGATGTATATCATATCTTCTGTCCAGAGGAAGAATTATTTAATGTAACTACTTTAGTCCTTGAGCAGAATTGACCTCAACTATCTCAGTCATGTCAGTTTAGGGTTAAAATGTTCAATTTAGAATTTTGGTGTTTCTGCAGGCTGCTTTGACTAGGTTTCCTTTTGGCAGGCAATTGCCTTGAAACAAGATATAATTCTGTAAGCTGTAAGTTCATGTACAGTACTAGGATTTTCTGTAATTTAAAAAAAAAAAAATTACCCTCAGTCTTGATTGTGAAAGCCATGGAATATTCAGACTCTGTAACAAATTAAACAAAAAATTATCTTTTAAATGTTTTGGGTGTTTTTCACCCAGAACTCCTTACAACCATCTGTATGTCCCCTTTTTGGTGAGTCTTTGGGTTTTCTCATCTGATGGTTTGGGTTTGTTTAACACAGAGTTGACTGGAGAACGTTGGCCTTGTTCACAAAACATGAATGAAGTAGAGCAGGGAGTACTGAATTGCACTGGGCATGGTTACTTCCCATTGTACTTTTCAGACAGATTATTAATTTTGAAGGGTTTGTCTGTTAATAAAGATGAGTTGTGATATACTTGCTGCATAACTGAAAGGTTCCTTTTTTCTGATGTTTGTTTTGCAGAATGTGTGCTGTAAAATCAGTCATTTTTTTGTTTAATAGATGCATTAGATCTATGAAATGAGACCCCACAAAGTCATTTTGACAGGATTGACAGATACAGGGATGGGGCTCAGCTGCTTTAGGCTTCTAAACTTGATGACAGCCTTAAAATAAATAAGTGTTGTGTGGAAGGATAGTGAATGTCAGTTTTCAGTTCATTGTCAGAATAAAGACTTTTATTACTGGCTTCTGCAGAGAAAAAAATATTTCTTATTCAAACTTTACCCTTATTCTGGGGTCCTCATCACTTGAGAAACCATAGAGAACAGGTTTTTTAGAGATACTCTTTGTGGGTCTTCACAGTGCATTCTGGTTAAGTTTTTGTTTAAGAAGCATTGTAGCAGAAATTAAAAATATTCACCGAGACTTTTTAGATATGCATTTGCACACACCAAAACTGTATTTTTTTTTCTGGCCTGGTTATTTTGTGGGATTTAAAATTTTTTAGTTTAGAAAAAAAAAGAAAATAAAGAAACCCGAACTAAAATGCAAACAACCCAAGCACAACAAATTATTTTGTCAGTTTGGAAGTAATTGTGATGTGTTGTTTGTTTTATATAAATGCTTTACCTTCTAATTCATGTTAAGGCTAAAATGTTTATTTTCTCTCTGGAGTTTATTTTGTTAGCAATCAATCTAGCATTAGGGACAGTTTGTCAATATCAGTAATTACTTGCTAGTGATCATATATTAGTGATTTCCTTTTCACTCAGAAGGTAATGACTTGGTAGCATCAGTTTGTAGAGTATTTTTGAATATTGTCAGCCCTGAGTAGGGCTATGGTTAGAAAGAAAAGGAAAAAAAATTATTTAAGCACCTGCTTTTCATGCCCTACAAACTTTGTAAAAGACTACATTTAGCTAGACTTACATGAAATCTGGAAGCATAATGGAATAGTGTGTACTAAGGATTGTTCTTCAGCTTCCATTCAAGGGTCTTAATACCAGTAAGATTCTAAATATATTTACCATTATATACCAGATATATATACCATTATGAAATGGAAGACTGGATTAGGCCTTGGTTATGGTATTCATACACACTTTTGAATCCTAAAATCTACAGATTTCAGCTTTTAACGTAGTTCCTAGTGTTATTTCTTACTTCCTGTTAAAATGATAGCATTTATATTTGTGTTCTTCTGTCTTGTTTTGAAGACACTGGAATTTGTACACACACAGCAGCTGTATAACCCTCCCATTAGGAAATTGTTTCCTTTTATTGCAGTCTTATTAGTGAATTTGAAGATGTAAAGGCAAAATACTAGGCAGCAGTAGGTAATGAAAAAGAGTTTATAAGACAAATGAATTGGTTCAGTACCTACATCTCCAGTTTTTTTAATTAACTCTTGTAAGATCTTTAACCTTCCCAACTACAATTTTAAATTAAAAAATCCCACATCTGCATTTACAACGTGGATGAGTAGCTGAGTGATGAAAAAAAATCCTAAATGGAATTAAATATAGTTTCTAATTAATAAACACGCAGGACCTCAGTTGTCACTGTCGCATGGATACTCACCTTTCTTGGGGCATGTCCTATATCGTTTAAGCCTTCTTTTCAAGGATAGAATGAGTAATAAGTATTTCTTCTCATAACTATTTCTTTCTTGTTCTCTGCACGCCCCTCCTGCCCTGCAGTGGAGCAGATTACTACGACTATGGCCACGGACTGAGTGAAGACACCTACGACTCCTATGGTGAGTGGTTTATCAGCTCAATGATTGCAGCAACAGACTCTTGATATAAAAAACCTAATGAAAGGATAATTTCCATGAGGCAAGGCTCAGTGCTGCAGCAGGTAATGGCTGCTCAGGGATTCCTGAGCTGTCACAGAGCTCCTCGTGTTCTTATTGAGAAAAATGCCCTCTGTGGTCTGTTAGCTAATGCAGTCATGGGAAACTAAAACCAGAGAAGTACAGAAAATGAAAGTTAAATCATGATTCACACAGCTTTTTTATGTCACATTCAATGAGATTTAAGGAAAAAAATGGGGGCGTAGGACCTTGTTCCAGGAGCTTTTGGCCACCAAAAGCAAATGATCTGGCGTGGCACAGCTGGCATTGAGACTTGGTACAAGGCAAGAATATGCTGAAGCTCCCAGCTGAATTAGGGACTAATTGAGTGTGGTTTAGCTTTGTATGGTCTTTTTGTATTAGTTCATTTTCTTGCATCAGTCTTGGGAAATCAAGCAGGGAGTCATTATGTAAAGGTTAGGGAAGTGCTTTAGGTAGCTAATAGACATGAGGGCAGTGGGTTACTCTGTGTAGAAACAAAACAGTGCATAATGAAGCAGAAAACGTATACCAGTGGTAAAGATCACGTTTTTCTTATATATAGAAGTGTGGTAGTGAAAGGTTTAATTAAAGAAATCTGTTATGGGTTAGAAGCATAAAACATTAAAAGGCACCTTTGCTTAAGGAATAAATGTTAAGTCTCTGTCTAGAGATTAGAGAAATACAGTCTTGGGTCTCTCAAATCTCAAACATTTGAAATTTGTTAGTAACTTGTGTAAAAGTTGTAATTCAGAGTAATGAATGCTTCAATGATTTTAGAGCTCTACTTAAAATTCTCCAATGTCTGTTTCTTTAGCTGCACTTGGAAGTGCTGCCTGCTGAAAACTAAAGTGACCTTAACTAAGTTGTGATAAATGCACCTGATGCTGGAGTTTGCCCAACGTATCTGCTTAAACTGATTATTTTGCTTAAGGGGAGAGTCAGTTCATCAACAGAAGAGGTTGCTTGAAATTCCTCTATCCCCCAGCACTTCCACTTGGTGTTGATAGATATATAGCTTAAATATTTATTTCAGCATTAAAATAAACTGTTTGCCATTATAAACCTGATATTTCTAAGACTATTTCATTAATGCAAAATTGATGGGGAAAAAAAATGTATGAAACTGCTTAATGTAGATGGGTTGATGGGAAGAAATATTGATTGCAGTATTTAAGGTTGAAAATATGTATTTTTCATTGCTTTTGCATTTAAAATTGGTTTTCTATTTATCAAAGCACAGCCACTCAGAATATTAAGTGATGTATTTATTCAGGTTGAGAGAAAGACTATAAATACCTTAGAAGAATGATTATGGGTTGCAGCCACTGTAGTTTTTGCACATATAAACAGTTATACACTTTATTTCTTAAGTATATCCCTTAAAAGCAGAGTTAGTGTTTAATAGCCATCCTCACTATATGTAAAGAACATTAGGTGCCTCAAACTAAGTAAGATTGCCCAGTGAGCAGGTAGTTGTCAAGTGCTGGGCAGGAGGAAATTCAGATGCCCAGGAGGTATCTGAACTTTTCCTCTGAGAAACTCGGGTGACAATCTAGAAGATACTGGAAGAATATCAGTGTTTTTAGGATTTGGAGCCCTAAACAGCACTAAATAAAAACTGAGAAACAGTAAGGTAACTCTTTATCCTGCTGATTTGATCAGCTGCTTGAAAAGGAGGGAGTATTCCCCTGAAACTGTAATCAAGACTGCTCTTTTAATTTAAACAGTTCTTTCAGCAGTGTAAGAGTGTGGATATTTTTAATTCCTACCCCTCAGTCACCTGCCCATTCTGTTAGACATTAGGCTCAGGGTCTTTTTTGATATAAGTCTTGCTTTCTGTGTGATGAAGAAGCACAAGAGGTTGTCACCATATACCCACAGGACTTGCCTGAGGTGCAAGTTTAATTCTTTCAGCCTTACACGGAATTGAACTTGTTCCTTTTTTACCTCCTAGGCAAATGTCCTGACCACCTGGGTATGATTTATAGCCTGGGCTCTGTAGGCAGTCACCTACATTATTAAAACGTTGTTAGGATGAGGCTTCTGCAAAGGGACTGTGAAACTGAACCCTTGACATATGGGATTCTTGTCATATAATTTCAGATATCTCATGTCAAAGCAAGTTACCTCAGTATTCAAAGTGCAGGGGTTCTTTCAGTTTGTTTTATTTTTTTTTTTTTTGATGGACTAGAAAGAGAAAGGGATGTTGACATTTTTTTCTACCATAGATTTGGATTCCACCTTTAGTTTCTGGATTGCATTGGGTTCACTCTCTGTTTTAGGGCTGTTCTGCAAAAATAGATATGGAAACACATACACTGTTTTAAGGTGGTTTTGCTTTTTGTTTTTGTGGTTTTTTTTTTTTTTCCCCATGCTGCTTTTTACAGTTTTGTTCTCACAGATGTGACATAGTACTCTGATATTTTACATCATTAAAGTGTACTCAAGTACTGTTTCATTACACTTTATGTTTAATCCTGTATGTTCCGTTTTTGAATGTTTCCCTGCCTGGCATAGTAGGTCTGACTCATTTAAAATATTAATTTTTGCTACTTTTTTAAAATATTAATTACCATTAGAAGATGGTTAGATTATGAATCATTAAATATAGCACGAGCTTTTTTTACAAACTTATTTTATAGCCAAATTTCAAACAACCAACATTTCTTATCCTTTTAACTTTTTTTTTTATTATTATCTGCCATCCTATTTATTGCATTTCAGAGGAGGTGTATGTTTACCTTCAGAGAAATAGAATACTTGTCCTAGGATGTTAAAAGCTACAGGTCTTTATGGAGATACTTGAGGCTTGGTTTGCATTTTTGAATTAGGCCTAAATTGATACTGATGCAGAGAAACTTCTGAGGGCATTTTATTTCCATATATATAATTCATACCCTCCATTCAGTTCATCCCATTGCAATTATTGGTGTGTCTGCTACTGGAGCTGACATTTCTGGGCATTTCCAACCAGCAGGTTCAGCTGATTTTCCACAGCCCTAAATATTTTGCCATTAGCCTGTCACACTCCCTGCTCTTACGTGCTGAGAAATCACCGTGGGATAGCTCAGATAGATGTGTTGTACCCAGATCTTTTGTTTCAAGTGTTAGACCTCACTTTGTAAACCTTGGTTTCTGTAAACAGAATGTGTCTGTTTGATTCACAGGTCAGAAAAATTAAGTTCAGCATCTGGGAATGTTGGAAGAGCTCTGACCATATTTTCTTTTCTTGTAGGGCAAGAAGAATGGACCAACTCACGACACAAGACACCTTCTGCAAGGACCACAAAAGGAGTCTACAGAGACCAGCCATATGCCAGATACTGATTGTACTGTCTGATGTTGTGAAATATCCAATCTCCACCAGTCCTGTATACTGTTCAAAGTAATTTTTTCTATGAACAATCCCTTTTTATTAACTCAAAGTGCATAAAAAATCTGAATGGATGGACTGAACTTAAAACATTTTGTTGAAAGAACAACCTGGACAGAAAGATATGTAAAACAAGGAACTTTGTTATTTCCAAACTGTGTTTGAAAGAATAGGTGATCAAAAAATAACCCTTGATTAACTAGTGTTAAACAAAAAATAGGTTTACTAAATACATTAGTCCATTCTTTTTAACATAAGCGTAACCTTTTATTTTAAAGGTTTTCAACAATTTAGTTTTTAGCTTTTATTTTCAGCCATTTGCTAGATTTTCTCTTTGCAAACATGCGTAAAAAGGGAAGCAAATTACAAATGCGAATAATGTGGTATTTTGTAACTCAAGTCTTGAAATGTTCTGTAGTGTTAAGCAAAGTTTTACCCTTGCTTGATACTAAATAAACTTTTGAAAGAAAATCAGTGTGTGTGAGATTAATTTTATGCTTTATCTTATAATAAAACTTCATAAATAGTAGTAAACAGGGAGAAATGTTTAACAGTGGTCAGCATAAAAGGCTCATATTAAACATTGTGCAACTTCTTTTAAAACAAAGTGGTTTAAACCTAAATGTATTTCTCTATATACTCACAGTAGATATAAATGCTGTTTAAAATATCCAAATGGTATGGATCTGCTTGAGTGCCACATTAAATCAAAATACTTTCTGTTAAAAAATGGTTTAAAATAGCTAATGAATTTTCTGGAAAAAGATGTGACTAGTTTTCACCTTGTTGAGCATTTTTTCACTAGTGCAACTTTGGAATTTTTATGAGAATTTTGGTACGTTAATGACCACCTCGCTCCGTGCTGGAAGCAATAAACACAAAGCTTTTAAAGACTTTCTGACTTGACTAATTGAGGTCGCTTTCGTCAGAGGCAGAGGATGTGTAACCCTTAAAACGGTCTTCATTTGCAAAGGTAAATAAATCAAATAAGATTTTAATCTCACTTAAGTTATCTTAATATAACCAATAAAATCAGGGAGGCTACAACTTAGAAAGTATCATTTTAGAATGTAGGAAAGACTTGTGAGGACACCTAAATTCTCATTTTAAAACGTTTAATTTGTATTAGTCATCTAAAAAGCCTTAGCTTAGCTAGTTAAATTTGGACAAACTATTCCCTCTTAAACAACTGTAAAACCTCATAACCAGTAGTTTGTAATATATTATTTTTCCATAACTTCTAGTAACTTAAACATTGCAAATGTTATCTAAAGCTTTTTTTTTAAGCATTGTTTCTATTAATTGTAGTTTGATTTACTTTGTTTTCTTTAGTTTTCTTTTAAATTCTTTGAAATTTAGTAAAAGTACCTTTCTTTTTTTCTCTCTTGTCAGGAAAGTCACCTCCTTGGACAGCCAAGAGAACAAAAACCCTAATCTTCTGATGCTTTGGTAAGTATGTTTACTCATCTGTGAAATTATTAGATAAATAATGGAACTTTTGATCAGGTCCTTATTCTACACAAGGCTTTAATTTAGGTACTGCTGTCTGTGTTCAATTCTGGTAAGAAAAGTAATAGTTTTGAACTATCATTAATCAGGACCTTAAGCTGTCTCTGTGTGTGGACACTCCCCTGGCAGTTTATTGAAGGGTGTGCATAGCTTTGACAGCATCTCAACCCATTAGGTATTTGAGGGGAAGAGGTAGCTGAAAAACTGAACGTTATTTGATGCTTGTAGTTTTCAAAAGGGAATTTAAAACTGGTCAACAAAAATGTCTAAAATTGAAAAATACATTTTGTAGACTGATTTTCAAGGTCGAACATTTTTGCACAAGTAGCAGACTGATTTCTGGCATTAATTGAGGGAGAACAAATCCATTAAGGAGCATTAGCTGAAGAATAGCTGGCTTTACTGTTTCTGGTCAAGTCAATATATAAAATAAGAAATAATTTTACTGTATTTATGCTCAGATGGTGTTTATTTTAAATAAAACAGATTTTTTTCTATTTGGAATGGTAATTCTTCCTGCTAACCTCATGATCTCTGTGCCTTTAGTTGACAAGGCTCAGATAAATAGAGCTCTGTAATGTGAAATACTGCATAAGCTGCACTGCCTCTGTGTACTGCAGTAAATTTAAGAGGCTGCTGTCAAAGGCTAAAGGAACCTTTTGTACATACAAAATGGCTTTAGAACAGTTTTGAGCATTTTAAGGGCTTAAATCAAAGGACTATTTAAGAGTAGGAGAGCTTGAAGAAGATTTCTCCCCTTTGGGGCTCAGAGGGCAAAGATTTAATACCAGCTGCTAGAATTGTTATGGCAAAACTGAATATATAAATATCTTCAAAAAATATTTACAGCAATTGGCCAAATGTCTCCTGTTCACATCTTAAATCACATAATATGATGAATTACATAGGAAGTGTTCATCTACAAACATCATGTATTATATTAAATAGACAGAATGAAACTTAAGGGATTGAAACTAAAATATCTAGGAGCAAGGGTGGCTAGTAGATAAATAAGTGAATCAGAAGTGGATTCAGTGTTCTGTAATGTTTATCCAACTCTCTTTTATTTAATGCCTTGTTTTCTTAGTGCCTCCAGTATGGAGGATGAATGTGTGATCAGCATATGTTATTTCTCTGCTACTCTGCCCTGATGTCCTAGAGAACCTTTAACTGTTTTAGGTTCCATTTGGGGTGGAAAAATGTATCTCCCTGATAATAGAGGGTCTTTAAGTGCACCACTGAGTGATTACCATATGAATTAAGTATTCCTTCTTCCAGTGCTCCACATTGATACGTCTTATTTCTCCTAAGAAAATATGTTTCCATGCCTCTTAAAAAAATGCCATATCAATTCTTATTCCTATGTCTGCACAATAAAGTACACCCAGTCAAACAACTGGTATTAGATATTCTTCAAAACTTTATTCTTGCAGTGCAGAACTTCTCTTGATGTTTCCTAAAATAACACGCATTAGCATTGTTCTGCTATTACATTTCTCTTGTGGGTATTTTTTTTTTCTGTGGAGTAATCTCTTAAATTAAATCCATTAGATTTTGAGTAGAGGGAAAAATAATCTAAAAGGGTCTCTACATGAAAGAAAACCAATGTACAATGCAGCCTTTCTTCTATTATGACAAACAACTTGGAAGTGTTTTTCCACTCTAGTAGAGTTTTGTACTCTGACACTGGTTTGTTACTGGTCAAACAATTTTAATCATATCAACAATTTGCCTTTACTGAATCTTCCCATAACATTTTGAGGGAATTTCAGTGATGGCAGTTTCTGCAATGCTTGCCTAGATCTGCATACATTTTTTATATACATAATTGTCTGATTCCCCAACTTACAGTCTGACAGGCTTCAGAGAATTCATGATCTCTCAAGATGGATACAAATGAAGTGTATTTTGCTCTTTTTCAGGAACTTCTGCCATGTTAATTATGGACTGCTTAGAGCATTGTAACCTCCCGTGTGCTCAGACACTGACGAGACGGAGGATGGAAATCGTGCTCAGCATTTCTTGTATGAAAGCCTTAAAGTGTGTAACAGCATACACTTTTTAAAATAATTGTATATTGAAACTCTTAACTGTATAGTGATGCAACAATGTTTTATTTTGAGCTCAATAAAGAATTTCCATCTAAGTTTCTGTTGAAAAGCAATAATGCAACATCCCCTTCTTTAGTGACTCCTTTTAGCCTTATGCAGCAAGTGTAAGAGAGTGTGTGAAGTCTCATACCTAGAACTTAAATGCTTTTGGAAATAGCTTGTCTAATGTATGAACAACATGGATAAGTTAAAATGAAGATTGGTGTTTTCTGCTGAAGCTTTTTTTAATAGCTAATTGTAAACAATTCTGCTCAAAACAAGACTCTTGGGAAAAATAATTCTCCAACTTTCCATTTTCTTCAAAAACTTGTATAACAAGAAGGTGTTTAATCCCTGTCAGTTATACTATGCTGCTTAATCTCTTTCACTTGGTGTTTGATGCATAGAAATCTTTTCTCTGACACACAGTCACAGGTTTTCTAGTAGTAGAGTCTTGGATGAGGCTTTTACACCTTGATAAATCTTGTATCCAACAGTCATGTTTCCTCAGTGCTTTCTGTTTTATATTAATTGTGATTGTGATAATTTGTAACAAATAAAGTTCTGATAATTTATTTTCTTGTGTTGTTTTTCATAAATAGTGCTTGCAAAGCTTGTGTGTCCCATTCCTCAGTTACGGTTCTATCTCGTACTTTTTTCTTCACTGAATCTCAATTAATTGCCAACAAAAGCATAATTTGGTTCTGTGTTGTTGCTGTTTTGAACATGAACAATACCAGTTGATAGTTCCATACCAAAATGTTGCCTATTCAACAGGTTTTCATAACTTCTAATTCCATATACTGACCACTTAAATATGGCTTTGAAGTTGTGGGGATGTGGATAAAAATAAGATTTCCTATTAACTGTGGCACTGAACAAATTGTCTTGAGTGAGACAGTTTTTAATAGATTTAAACAACTAACCATAAAAAGGTCTGTAGTTTTAACCTCTGAATATTTAAGGTGATTTTCTCAGTTAATCTCACAATCTGGAGAGGTTTTCCCTGCCTTCATCTCTCGCTGTGCTAAAACTGCATTTCTAAAATGTTTTCTACTGCCACCAATAGTAATTATTTAAACAAGGGAAAGAAAAATCAAGAAAAAACCCCTTTGAATAAGCACAAGAGGTGTATAATAATGATTCCTTCAGACTGACTGGCAGGAGCCTCTGGTGTGGAGCAACACCCGACATCCTAAATTCAGGCCAAGTATAAAAACTGTATATAGATACTGTGTGGGGAATTTAGATAAGCAGAATGCAATTTCACTTTCTGTAATTTGGACACCGGGATTACCAGCACAAGCTCATTTGAGGAGTGCTATGAACTGCTCAAGGAGTATCACCTTCCACTCTGGAGTTGTGAACAACAGGGCTGCTTGTTGAGCTGCTTAATGGCAATACTAAAATATTTTGCTAGTATAACTTATATGACTGTCAAATCTATCTAGAAAATGTGATTGTCCTGGGGTCTTGCTGAGTTGGCTGAACAGGAACCTCTGGGGGCTGATCAAAGTGGGCTGACTGTGGCCATCCAGCTATTGGGGTTGCAGGAACTGCTTTGTTTCACTAAAAACTTAAGGACTGGCTGTCTCTGGCCTCTGTAGCCTGGACTTCATGCCCTTCCAGCCCAAACCATACTCTGACTCTGTGGCTTCTTTTCTGCTGGGTTTTATCATCACTAGGTAAAAATTTAAGTTCCTATGAGTGTGTTTTGAGTGAAATTCTGGTGTCATTTGTCCCTTCAGAAGCACACATGTACAGGGCTGTGCTGCCCAGTGGTGTTCTGCTGTGGGACAGTCCTGGGGCTCTGTTCCCAGGTGCCAGTTTTGGTGGTGCCAGTTTACTTCAAAGGTTTTGAGCAAGGACGTGAGCCTGCTGCTTCAAGTGAGGTGTCCAGTCTGCATCACAGCCTTTCCAGTTGTGTCTGCTTTTTGGGGGATGACCCCATCTTGAGGTGCTACATAATAAATGTATGAAATGGTGTTCCATGGCTGTGAGTTAGAACATACTTTGAGGTCAGACATCTTTCTAAATGATGCTGCAGAGCATACATTTCCTGTTGGAACTTCATCCTTCTCATAACAAAGGAACTGAGAATTTAAGGATCAAAATTCAAAGTTAAAATGTATGCATCATGATTTGGGATAAATAAAATCAAATCTCTTCTTGAGTGATTCTGCTTCAATTTCCCCACACAGAATTTTGCTATCTTTTTAAAACTATTTTAGCTGTTACAATTGGATTTTTGTAGTACATTCACAAATGTCATAAAAGGGCAAAACTGTAGGAGAATTTCCAGGTTACCAATGTCCAAGAACACCCGTACCGTTGGCAGCTATAGTACATGCACACCAAGAATCCAAATATCTTTGACTTTTTTAACTTTATGAAAAACACTAATTGGATGAAAGGACTGAGAATTACTTTCACAAGCTCAGCAGTTTTGTCCAAGACAGCTGCATTTGTTTAATGGGGAGAAAAACCCCTTTGGTAATGGAAATTATTGAAAGTATTTAGTATTAAAGCAGATATTGTGAAGATAAATGCTTTTGCAGCCTCAGATGCTTCATTGCACATTGACCCTTGTCTTCAGGCAGGCTTTCTACACAATTGCAAGTCAAAAGAACATCTCTGGTAAACCTGGATTTTAAAGATGTTTAAGCTGTAGCCAAGGGCTGAAATAAAGCTGCTTTGCTGCATAGTTCTTTTTTAGGTCTTTTTTCCCATCATTGGGAAAGTATTAAAAAAGTTTGAGATGTCGACACTCCTAAAAATAGCAAATTAGGAAATAGGCTTAATGGAAACTTTCACTTTTTCATCAAAGATATACTTGAAAAATATGAAATTAATTTATATTTAATAAAGGTTTATGACAAAATGTCTCCGGAATCTATATATCTGGTAGCCAGAATAACTCATGCTTTTTCAAGATAGCCACTGAGCCAGAATTCCTGACTAAACAAGATGCAGATGTTAATACCCAGAGAAAAATCAAATATAAATCAGTCCTTGAAGTATAGGTTCTGCTTTTGCAAAGCTAAATACTAAACCTATTCTTCATGCTTACAACCATTTGGTATGAAATAGCATAAATGGTTTCATCTTTATGTCATTACTGAAATTGAGAATAAAAAAAAGTTTTCACCTGAAGTGAAATTCTGGCCCCTTTGTGAAGACAAAGGGGAGTTGTGGGGTTTTTTTACTGACCTCCACAGAGTGATTTTTTATGTCTCTCTTAGACAAAATATAGTGAACTGCTCTAAATCCTTACTCAAGCAGTAACCCAGGAACTCAAGTTTTTTGTCTTCTGTGGCAAACGAGTCAGTGGTGACTTGTGCTCTTGCTACTGATCCTGGTTGGGAAAGATCCTGATGTCCTAAACATCTCAGGAGGATGAAACACTTTTCAGTCATTTGAATACTTGCCCTGGTTTTTTTCCACTTCTGTTAAGAGTTTCTTAGTTTGGAAGTAGTTGGTTGTTGTCTTTCTTACTGAAAGAAAATATGTAGACTCCATCTCAGAATTAACTCTTATCATGATATTTTAAAAAAAGGACATCACATTTGTCCTTAAGTTAATTCTTCTGATAGTGCAATTACTGGTTCAAAAAGCCGTGGATGAAGATGCTCTTTCTTCAGACAGTGAGATTACACTGCTAAACATGCATTTGTGGACTTTGGGCTTTTGCTGAATCGTTGTGCAATGTTTATATTACAATATAAATATTTAGAAAGTTCGGTAGACCTTCGAGGATAGGTAATTGCAGTTTGAAATCAAATGGGAATACTGTACAGACTTCTGCCTGCATGCATATTGGATATCATCTGACTAATGGTAATTATCAGAATTACCCACATGTGAAAATTGACCTTAATCTGTTTAGCAGAAGTTTAGAGATTCACAGAATATTCTGAGTGGGGAGGGACTCACAAGAATCTTGGAGTCCAGTGGCCCATACAAGGACTGAACCCACAACTTTGGTGTTATCAGCACCGTGCTCTGACCAGCTGAGCCAATCTCAATTATAAGCAACTAACAAAGACTGCACAAACCTGCTTTCAAAATTCAAAATTAGAGCATATACCATGCACAGTTTCACTTTTTTACAGTACTTGAGGCTCTAACTTCAAATAGTTTGAATAGAAAATTCCCTTAGATATTTAAAATATTCCAGTGATGATTTTCTCATACAGCTTAGTAATAAGAAAAGTGTGTGTGGTTTTTTTTTCATTATTACTTTAAGATATTTTTTTTTTTAACATCAGAAATAGGGTCCCTCTAAGACTGACAGAATTATTAAGTCAAGAAAGCAGAGGTAATCCTCAGGCAGTTCTCCTGAGAGAAGTGTGGGATGAATACATAAGAGACTGGGATAAAGTTTTGTGGTGTGTTTGATAGTGGTGACCATGAAATGCATTTGCCTTGCTACACTAATTGCAGGCTTGCATAAAGGAAAATGTAAAAAATAATACAAGCATATTTCACAACAGGAGACTGAGGAGTGGTTGTTAAAAAGCAGTCTAAATTCTAAAAGACATTTTGGATTTCAAATCCTGGAATAGAGCAGAAAAACCTCCATGTTCCAGAGCATATCCTCCCTAAGCTAGTTTAAGGAGCCATGCTAATCTTTACATTGGTTGGTTTGTTTGTTTGTTTGTTTGTTGCCTAGACTATTCCAGCTGTTTTTCCCTGGAGTTCACTTTCAGTTTAGATGTATTTGATGGTAGGAAGCTGAAGTGATGTATCCCAGTCCAGAGGGGCCAGATAAACACACCCAGTTATAGTCTCTGGTAACTGATTTTTTTTTTTTTTTTTACCCATGTATGTAACTAGTCTGGCATTGAAATTCCTCATGTAGTAGGAACAGCAACACTAATTTTTGGTGATATACTTCAAAGATGTAAGCATGTAACTTTCGTAAATGCCACAATCAATATTCCTTTGAAAGGTCACTTTGTGTACTGAATAATATTTATATGCATGTGTACATAATTTAATGGTTTTGGTAAGGGCCCTTCAGAAGCATAATTCAAAGGACAGAAGATGATATCTTACTGTGAGAGACTTAAAAAGCTTGATTATGGTTTATAATTGCTCACACAGGGAGAAAATAACAAGTACTAAATGACTCTAATCTAGTAGTGAAAAAAAGTAAGAACTAATGCTGAGTAAAAACCCTGCAGTCTTAAATGAGAAATTAGGCTCTAATGAAAGTGATTAACCACAGCAGCAAGCTACATGCAAAAGAATGGGCTTCTCTTGGTTTTCCTATGTAGCAGGTAGATCAGATGATCTGTGTCTGAGCTTGAGAGCCACGGATCTGTGATTGTCATATTATAATTCTCACTGTTATTTTCTTTAATTGATTTTCAGACTAGTAATACATGAGAGTGAAGATGATCAAAATTCCTTTTATTATCAGAGATGAATTCTCCAATTTTGTGTGTTATCTCTGTATTGCACATCCTTTGCAAACTGAAATGGATTTCCCAGAGTACCAATACAACTCTCGTTCCTCATGCATGCTGCACTTAAAAATTTTGGGTATTGCTGTGGTTTCCTCAAAAATTAGGCTTTTTGAAAAACACCATCTACATTTGAAATTAACAGAAGGCTCTAAATTTTTTCAAAGAAATGGGCTGGATGTTTTCAGTTCTGACTTATGTATGTACAACTCAGATGACAAATTCTTGACTGTTTGCCCAGACTTCCCTTATCATTGACCAAGAGAAGCAAGCTCAAAGGATAAATCAACTTTTTGTGAGAGAAGTGCATTGAGCTCAGGGGACTGATGCACCCTCTGAAAGCACCTGGCTCTTCCCCTTTGACTCATGTGGGTGATTAAACTTGTTGGGATGTTTAAACCTTGGATGTCTGAAGTAGAGCATTATTAATCCCACTCATATTTCTGTCCCAAAAGCACTTTTATTGATACCTTAAAAACACAGCAAGGAACAAAGAAAGGTAGACTCTTTTTTGATGGCTTCTTCTCCAAATATTTCCCTGACAGCCTTCTTAGCATATGCATTGATCAGGAGGTTTTTACACTCAATGTTTGTTTCCAGAGCCTTCTGTTGAACACAGCCACATACTTTTGTTTTTAAGCATCTGAAATATCAGGATTAGGTAGAATACTGGCTGAGACAACTTGTTCAAGAGGGAATTTCCCTTCCAATTCAGGATATTCTTGGGGCTATCCTGTGCAGGGGCAGGAGTTGGACTTTGGTGATCCTTGTGAGTCTTCCAACTCTGGATATTCAGTGATTCTATGAATTTATGGTTATGCTGTAAATCTTAGTTGCTGGTTAAGAGAAAGTGTTAAATTCTGAAGGAAAGCCAAGAGATGAATTTCTATGCATAATTACTTAGAACAATGTGAAGTAAAAGTTTTCCTCTTTCAGTCTATTGTTTGAAATATTAGTATCCAGTCCCCACTAATAACCATTAGATGTTACACAGAAGGAAAATAAAAACCTCCAGTGTACTTATCCAGTTATCCAGAGCTGTTTGAATAACATTATCTATCCTTTGGAATATGTGCAGGTTATCTTTTAACTAGGAAACAGAAAATATGCAGCACTTTTGCTAATGAAAATCTAAGACTTTATACCTCCGTGGCTCATAACCCTTAAGGAATTCACTAACTTTCAAACACTGTTCTGTTAAGGGAGTGGTGATGCAGGTAGATAATTTTGCACTTCGCAGAAAAAGAGCCAAAGCAAGTCTGAAGTTCAGCATTGGTGAAATATTCCTTGGAAGCTGAAATATTCTCAGAAAAATCATGGGTTTGCCCAAAAACATGTATCGGGAACAGAGATACTATTTAATTTTAAAATAAATTATTTCAAAATTTCTTTTCAAAAAATGTATATTTTTAAAGGATGACTTTCTTTCAGGACAGTGTACAAGTCAGCATTTACCCAATGCCCAAATGAAGGTATTTGAGAGGAACCTAAACCTATACAGGCCCTTCCTTCTTCCCCTTCTGTAAAAAAAAATGCATGAGAAGGAGGTTGAAAATACTCTGCATGCTTTCTTGCTGTTGCTTTTTCTTCTCAAGTCCATCAAGGTAAAAGAAATATGTTTGCATATCTTTACTTCCCCCTCAGCCAGCAGGCATTAGGACCATTACAAGTTTCATTCAGTAGTTTGGAATCCTCTGCACAGTGTCGGTGTCTATTGAGGTTTTTGTGTTTCAGGTGTGTTGGACCCAAAAATGTGACCCTAAGTCTGGCCTGTAGCTGCTCTGGGCTCCTTTAGAGCCACTGGTAGGAAGCCATTGATCAGAGGGGGTAGCAGAGTGCCAGGTATGATTGGGATACCCTGGGAAACATCAGGCACTCTGCTCCTAGGCCAGCAGCCTCGTTTGGTCACCTCAGGTTATCTCACACCTCCTCACTGACTCACATGAATGGCTGTTGAAATAATTGCAGTTGGTAATAGAGTTATAGAATTAATTTCATAATGAATGAACACACTAAATATGAAGTCTGTGCTCCCTCCTCTGTCTTTTGTAGTGTGCAAACACAGACTTTAAGTGAGCTGATTACAAATAAGTTCACAGTGATCAGCACAAGTCAGGAGGAAAGAGCTGGCTTCCTTATCCTACTGCACCTCCAGCCCTGTTACTGTCCTTCACTGCTGAAACCCTGTTCTGCTAATTCCTGTGAAGGACTGTGGAAGTGGAAATGCTGTTCATCAGATGGTGCTTGAGGAACAGTGCTACTGATTAATTATCCCTGCAGATCTGTTGTGCTACTACAGGTACATCTAAACAACAGGCAAAATTTTCAGTTATATTCAGAAATTTATTTTTCAAGGTGCTTCTCAGTGTTAAAGCATCAGAAAATCTAGCAGACTGAAATTTATTATTTATTTTATTCTCAGCACCTTATGAGTATTTCAGGTCTAGTGAGCAGAACACAACTCTGCATTAGTCCATGTATCAGTGAATGTCTTTTTCCTATTAGCTCCATGTAAGAAGCATTAAAATTTAAAAAGCCTAAAATTTAAAAAGTATAGTTTATGACATGCCTCATGATCTATTGGTATCTTTCAAATGAACAATCAGAATTTTAATTCCCTGGCAACAATATATTTGGTTAGAATGGAGCAAGCCTTGAAAAGTTTACAGTTTTGATTTAGACAGCTACTCATCCAAGTACAAGCCCCTGGCCTTTAAGGAAATAGAGTTCAAAATTTTGTCAGTAGGGTCATATTTGCAAATCAGGGCTTCTACGTTTGTGTGTGTGTGTGTGTGTGTGTGTATATACATATACACACACACACATATATATAAAAGTGTATTTCTTAAGCTCATGGATCAAGTGAAAGATGGGCAGATGGCTGGGGTGGGTGGCCTTGGCTGACCACCAGGTGGTCACCAAACTGCACCATCAGTCCCCCTCTTAACTGGGCAAGGGGAGAAAATATACTGAGAGTCTGCTCTGTGGGTGGAGAGGGAGAGATCACTCAGCAATTAGTACCATGGTGTTGATTGAGGTAGATAAGCATTGCTTACCATGAAAAGCTCCAAATAGATGGTGTGAATGCCTCAGTGCTTAGGGCTGAGGGACCCTGGGTCCATACACAGTGAAGGGGAGGGGCAGATGTGACTTGCAAATTGCTGGAAATGCTGGGGTGTAGTGAGTATAGATCAGGCCCCCAGTGGGACTTGGCAGCACCTGTTCAGCTGTGTCTCCATCCTTCATTTAAAACCTAACTGGATATTAGGAAAAATTTCTTCACTGGTGGTCAAGCATTGGAACAGGCAGTGGGGGAGTGGTGGAGTCCCTGTCCCTGGAAGGGACGTTCAGAAAATGTGTACATGTGGCATTTGGGGACATGGTTTAGTGCTGGATCTGGCAGTGCTGGGTTAACAGTTGGACTCATTGACCTTGGAAGTCTTTTCCAGCCTTTATGATTTGATGACTCTTACTCTCCTGACCAGGCCTCTAGGTTAGTGACAGGGTGCCACACTCCTGCACCCAGTTGTGCAAAACAGACGCCTCTGATGACTTAAAACCTAAGGAAAGGTCTAACAGATCACCTGTTCTCCTGGTTAGAGCAACAATTTGTGAGCCCCACAAGAACTGCCTTGGTGTTCCTTCTTTGGGTGCCTTTTACATTTACCAGTGCTTTAATTAGGTGTAGCAAAGTTCCTTCAAGGGCAAATTCATCCCCACCTCCTAAGCCTCTGGTGGAGATTGTCATTTGTCTCTTAGATTTTCAGCTACTGTGTTAATTTTCACCCTGCACTTCCCTCTTCAAGAAGCAAGTAAACCATATTGATGAGCTTCTAACATTCATCCAGAGCCAGGTATTTATTATCTCATTTCAGTTTCCCGTTGACTCAGTAGGTGGTACAGCTTTTGATTCATATTTGGATTGCTGCCTTTCCTGTTTTCAGGGTGTTTTTTCTATTTTTTTTCTTTATTTCTTTTTCCTTTTCTTACCCCCACTCCCTTTTTAAAAGCAGCCAAAGTTATTTGCACCAGCAAACTCTGTCTGTAACCAGAGATTGCTCATGAATGAACTTGTACCTGCTGTTGTGACACCAGAACAGCACTCTCAGCAGCAGCAGCAGCAGAGCAAAGGGCCTTGTGAGGTGGTGGTTGCTTCAAATAAGATATCAGACTTCAGGCTTTGCCACAGAGGAGTGTTTAAAGGCCCTATGCTACAAGAAGCCTAATTTCCATCTCTGTCCCAATAATCTGAAAGGGTAATGACTACACAGTTTGTCTGGTGAGGTTCCTGGTGCTGCTGTGCTTTCACGTGCAATTTTTCCTCTCCCGTCAAGTTCCTGTGTGGCATCACTCTGTGTTATTACACAGCTGCTTCTCTTTACCCCAGAGAGAGTGGCATTTCAGCAGAAGACAAAGCAATTGCTGTTCTTCAAGCATGTGAAATTCCCTGGGACTAAAGAGCTCCTAATCTTCTGCCTTATTTGACTTTAAAATCTTTTCCAAACATCTGCAGAGTTAAGATCCGCTGTTCGGATATTGGCAGGGTTGCATCCTTAAATTATTACATCCTTGCAGATTACTACTTTTCACCTCCCCCCACTCAGAAAAAAATATTTTACTGATCTCTTCTAGAAGTAACAGACTTTCAGGCTTACTAAATCAGACTAAATGTTTGCAATTAAATATCACTGTACTAGAGGTCATTTGTATTTGAAATTGAAAAAAATATAGCCTTAAGATCCTACCAGATGTGCTCCTTCTGCCTATTCTTGGAATGAGTTATATTTAATTTGAGTTTGTGTTTATTCCTACTGTAGTTTTTCAGCTGACTTCCTCCATTTATACCAGAAGATCTGACATAAGTGTTTTGGTAAAAATTAGATAATAAGTAAACAATCTGTTATGCAAACAAGATGTTAAAAAATCCCACCACAAAACACATCCATACACCAAGTATCTAGTTTTATTTCAAGAAGGAAGATGGGTCATCTTGGCAATTTCACATAACACAGAATGAGGACTGTGGAGTGACCCTGATGCAGCTCATTCAGATTAGCCATGTGTGGTGTGCAAGCTCCTTCCTGTTGCAAAAAAAGTCTAGTCATGAGATGTTCCTGGTTTTCAGTATTAGCCAAACCAGGCTTAGAAATGGCTCCTGCAAAATTTAAGGATGCTAATTTTTCCAGATCCTGAGGCTTGGTCTCTGTGTACAGAGGCCTAAAAATAGTCTTCACAAAAAGGTTCTCTGTGCATATATAAAATTCACTTTCCTGCTGTTCAAGCTCTGTAGCCCACCTTTATTTCAGCAACTTTACCTTTTTTAAGTAGAGGGTTGAAAGAATTTCCAGAATGTAGAATAAGTATTTTACGTGTTAGAAGGGTTGTGTGTCAAGAACGGGACAAGTCATGGCCACATTGGCTGGGACGATGAGTTGGAGTGCTTCCCTAAATGATGGGCATCAGATAATGAATCCAAGTGAAGAAAAGACATAAATTTAAATAGTCATTAAGTTTTGTATGAGATTCTCTGGTTCATAAACTCGTAAAATGGTTTGGATTGGAAGGTACCTTAAAGACCATCTCATTCTAACATCCCTGCCATGAGCAGGAACACCTTCCACTAGACCAGGGTGCTCCAACCCCATCCAACCTGGCCTTGGACACTTCCAGGGATGGGTCAGCCACAACCTCCCTGGGCAAAAGAGCTGAGCAGGCTGTCAGAAGTGGTGAAAGGAGGCAGGAACTTCTCATATGGACATCTAACAAAGTTTCTTTCGGTTCTGGTTTGCAATGGTTGATTCCACAAACCTCAGTTTCATATTTGGAAATCAGCTTCTAAATCTCAGTGAGATGGAGCCTGGTTTGGACACTGAGCTTGACTTGGGGTGAGAATATTTTAGCCAGGAAAATTTAACAGTGACAACCAAAGCCAATTGCTTTTATCCCCCAGCACTTCCATCCCATTTCCCACCTCTCATATTAAGTATGTTACTATGGACATGCTATTGAATGTGTATTTCTGCAGTGTGTTCACCTATGTTCAGAGAGACATATCCTACATTTATTTCCTCTCTAATAAAAGTTTAAAAGGTCATTCTAACTCCCATTTGCACCAACAGTAATTGCACTTTGCTCATTATCAATTGTACCAAACAAACACTGGAGGCAAGGGCCACACCAAGTAGAGCACAGAATGCCTAAATCTGCCCTTTTTCTTCATATTTTGTGTATGTAGTGAAATCCTTCTGAACATTATAAGTGATAATCTGATAACATTAAGTTGTCCTGCAAGAAATTGTTAAGACTTAGCTAAATTACTGTCCTATAATTGCATTGAGTGCAGCACAAGCAATCTCAGTCTTGATGCTGGTGCTTGTATTCATTCAGCAGAATAGGCTCAAATGTAATTTCCCCCTCAAAAAAATGTAAATTCAACAATTTTTTCTGGATAAAATGATCTCAAACCTTGTTTAAAAGGCCAAGAAAGACATTGCCTGCCTTTCCTTTCCTTGTGTATGTATTGTGCTTGTTCCAGCACTTAACAATATAATTTCTAGGGAGTCATCGCTGATTTTAAGGTTGAATTTTGTAGTCTCCATCTTCAAGCTCTTGTTAACAATGCCAAAATAAATATTAGGGTGTTTGCATGCAATCCTGGGGAGTGAATTAGCCCAGACCTGCTACAAAGTATTTTTATTTTGCACTAGAAAAGCATAGGTGATGAGAATATTACATTCTTTATGACTAGGAGATGCAAGTCCAGAAGGTGGAACAGTGATATCTTTTCTAAAGTTTCTTATCATGTCACTTCACAAGTGCCAGAATGCAGCAGAGGAAGTCTGAGGAAGGCAAGTAGAATCTGTCCCCAACAAACACCACAGGGACAATGGCTATTGGGAGAATGCACTGCTGGGATAATACATAGGAAGGCTTCAGGGGGAAAGGAAACAAACAACAAACCAGTCAAAACCCTTCAGCAAAAAAACTATCAAAACCCAAAGAATGATATTCAGATGAAAGACGTGTTGGAATGTAAAATTCCCTGCTCTGTTCATTAGCCAGCACGTTCACAGAGCTGCCTGTGCAGACGGATGCAAGTGCTGTGTTCCATCACAGAGAACAGCATGGGGAAAGAGGGAGCAGCTCCACTGCTCTGGTGGGACTGGGAGATGTGCTTAGCAAAGCCAGAGCTTTTGGTCCTTTTAATAAAATGACAGTAATTTGACAGTAATAAACATTAGGCTGTCACTGTTATGTAGCAGTTTGCAAATAATGTTGACATTATCTTATGCTTTGTGTCAGAATGTGGGTCTGCTTTATCAGCTGATTAATGGGGAAATTGGATGAAATTCTTTAAATCTGACAAAAAGGAGCTTGGATTGTGCTGGGAATGAATTTTGTTTTCACCTGTTCCTTTTAAGCACTTGTAGTGCTTTTTTGTCTGCTTTTTGGTTTTTGGTTCTTTGTTTTTTGTTTTTTTCCTAAGTTTGAGCATTTGTGCAAAGTTGTGACAAGATTTACATAAATGGTAATGTGATCTAAATTTCTGAAAGTGCCATTTAAAGAGGTCCTGGAGGTGACTTTTTTTTTCTAGAAATAAACATTTCTGCAATAGTGGAGTTTTGCTTTTTGTATATAGATTGGGGGGGCAGAGTTGGTTGGTTGGTTGGTTGGTTGGTTGGTTGGTTGGTTGGTTGGTTGGTTGGATATTTTTNGTTGGTTGGTTGGTTGGTTGGTTGGTTGGTTGGTTGGTTGGTTGGTTTCTGTGGGGGTTTTTTTAAGTGCTTTCATCATTAACTTCTGTCTCCCTGCTGTCACAGATTGTTTGTGTTCCTCCATGGTAGTGGTCTAATACAAAGGATGATCAGCCTTCCAGAATTCATTTTAGAACTGAGGGAATTATGGACACAGAAATTTGCCAGTGCCTTGCCAGGGACTCACTTTTTTTTTGCAGCCCATCACTGTGAGTCAGGCAATCTGTCACAGCACAGCCCTCCCAACCACATGTTTCCAAATCTTATACTTTTCTTTCTTTCAGGATTTCCTAGAAGTGCATCTGACTCTGACTGACAGACACCAGGAAGATTTGAGCTTTGCATTCATAACTGTGTACAATTCAAATGCATTTCTTGCCACTGAAGATGAGGGTCAGGAGCTGGCTAATGGACATTTATACAGATGCCAGACAAAATTATCAGTTGTCTTCTTTTCAAAGAAGGCAAAGTATCACCATGTAGTATCCCCCTTCAGAGGTGTTGAGCTTTGTTCTGGAAGCACATGTAGCTCCTGCTGGTTCCTGTGTGTGCTGAATGTGCAGAATGATGGAGTCCCACCTGCCTATTCTCCCAGACCGCTCACAATAATGGAATATCCAGCACCAGTGTGCCCATTTCATGGGGTCAACAGCTTAAATGGGACCCCAGGAAACCTCTATTGAAACTTCCTTCTCGTAACAAGGTCAGCTATAGGATCCTGTAACACTGCTTGGTTTGATCCATTTGAGTCTTGAAAAGCTCCAAAGATAAGAAGGCACAATGTAGCTGGACAATCTGCTCCACTGCCTGGCCATTCTCATAGGGAAAAAAACCTCTTTGTGTTGAGTGTGAGACTCTCTGATATCCTTCCAGCACACACCACTGGGAAAAGCCTGGCTCCATCTTCCTGAGGACCTTCCCATGGGAGCTGCTGTAAGGTCCCCCAAGGCCACCTCTTCTCCACATTGGACACTGCCCACCCCTCAGACTCTCCTCTGGGGCATTCCAGCCCTGATCACCTCAGAGTCTTCCACAGAGCTTGTTCTGCATTGGTGATGTGTTTTCTGTATTGATCTGTTTAACTTCTAGTTAAGTCAGAGGAAATATGAGTCAATCACTTAAATCCCTGTGAACCTGGTACCAAGTGCTCAGACCTGCTCTGTGAATGGTGATGACCCACCCCTTCCATCTCTGAATCCCATGGGCAAGAGGACAGGATTATCTTGCTTTCAGGATGAGGGATACAAACATGTTTCTCAAGCTGGACAGAGGTGGTCTAGTCGTTCAGTGACAGAGTCACTTAGTCCTTTCCCAGCTTTGCTGGACTGGACTCCAAAAATCCATTTGTTTTTGCTGGCATGGGATGACAATGATGATTGAATTTGGAATGAGTGTCAGTAAGTACTCCCAAGAGGCACTTGACACCCTCTACAGGAAAGTCAGCAGCCAGTATTAAAAATCAATTAGCATTTTCACAGCACAACCTTTGCCATACAATGTACAATGACCTTTACAGGCCAGAGAAGAGTCATTTTAATGTACTATATAATGCCAGGTGGTAATGTCTTTCCTCACATAGATGGCTCATGATTAAACTCAATTATCTCAGCCACCAATTGACCTTTATCCATCTCCCACAATTTAGTGAATGGAAGTTGGTAAAAGCTAACAGGGTAGATACCTCATGTTATGACAACTTCTTACAAGTGGAAGTGAGGCCTTTCTGATATGCAGTGGTTTTAAGCAAATTTTATATTCTTCCAGATAGAGGAGAACTTTTTGAGATGCAACCAGGTTACTTTTGTGCCCTACGTGTACATTTTCCATTCCTCTTTTCACTGTCATGCTGTATTGGAGGTGCTCAGTAGATAAATATTTTCCATTTAACAAGAGTAGGAAGAGACATTTATCATACCCAGCTGGTAGTCTAGTAAACAAGGGGGAAATTTATCCTCCTTATTCACCTTTGGAGGCTTTATTCAAAGTACATCCAGTAGTCGATACTATGCAGAGCCACAGTGCAAGAAATGGCCTTTGCAGTAGTTATCTCCTTGCTGATGCAGTAGCTTTCCATGATCCAGACATTTGCTGGCCTGGAGGTCTGACAAAAAATGTTCTGAGGTTAGTAGTAAAGTGAAGTATCACTGTACATTCTCCTCTCATGTGCAACGAGATTACTTCATCTCATTTACCCCATGTTTAAATCCATGCCAGGGGAAGACTAGTTGCTAATTCGAAAATATATATATTTATATTTTTCCAACCTCTTCAGTTCAACCTGAGGAGGGATTTATCATTTACAATTGCATTTTTACTGGGAAAGTTTGAATTTTACAAGGCCCTAGCATGTATGTAGCACATTTGCTCATCCTGATAAGACTTCTTGACAAAGTGTTTCTGTTCCCAGTAAGTGTTACTCACATTACTGTGTCCAGGATAGCAGAGTTTGAAATCTGGTTTAAATGAGAGCGGATTTGAGCTCTACCTGTGGAACAGGCTGTGGTTAACTCTGCATTCCAGTAAAGCAAACACAGCATTTAAAGAGTATTTTTTTTTTTTTTTAATGAAATAGCACAATTTTGTAAATAATTGAGTATTTTGCTTCTTTGGTTCTTCACTATGCTTCCTTTCTATTGAAATACTCTGGAAGTAAGGGAAGGGCAGTTTTATAATACCCTGTTCCTAGGGCGCATCTTCTCTTGCTGGTTTTCGCTCTGCTCACAGTTTGGCAATGCCTAATAGTTTTTCCCCATTGTAATTCTGATTTGGAGCTCTCATTTGGCAAAGCTCTCCTTAAGATGTTTTCATTTCTTCTCCAGGCCCCAAACATGCCAGCATATGGCCTTGAAACACTGTCACTGAATTACTGTCTCTTTTCATGGTAATTAGTTTAGACTTTTGGACTACATCTATCCTGGTTAATTGAATGGCACCAGGGAATGTTCCCAGCAAGGGGAACTTGATAGACTGTCCTGTTAAATGGTTCCTGCTATGATTTTGGCCCCATCCAGTTGGCATTCTCTCAAATGCAGCCTGGACACAGTTGGGGAATCAGAACAGATCCGGGACCATTCCCAGAAAGCAGTTTGGATGCCCACCTTGTTTCCAAGGCTGGGAGAGTTTAGCAGCACAGATATAGGCAAATCTGTGCCAAAGAATGATCCCAGACACATGTAGCATAATTATCTATCCATATTGTAACCCAAAAGCAGGTTTGGTGTCTCCCTTTCGGTCTTTACCTAAAAAGAATCACAATTACTGACCTTAAAAAAAAACCCAACTATTTTTTTTAATATGTATAACACATAACTTGGGAATCACTAGAACTATCATTCTCTGTGACAGCTGAATTGGTGCTGTTCATGAGTACCTCTGACCTTCCAACCACTGATTGTACAAATACATGCACATATTGCATCTGTGCATTGGATCTACTCCACAGATTAATCAGGACTGAGCAGTGAAAGGGCTCCACTTCCCAGGCACGTGGCTGGTTGTAGCAATTAGGTGTTGTATGATGGATAAGAAAAGAGAATATGGGGAAGGAAGGGAGGATTTCTTGCTTGTCATGGTTGAATACTGAACTGAAGAACTAGATACTGTCCCTTCACCCAGTGCAAAGCTCTCAAGAGATGATCCACAAGAGACTCAGAGCCAACAGTTTAGCCCAAGGTAGAAACTTTTGTTTACGACAGCTCAGAAAAGTGGCCATTGTCTGTATCTGCTGCTTGTTGACAAATTCAGAGTGGGCTACAAGGAGGCAGCCATGACTTTTTTTGTTCTTTAGTCAAATGTGTGGAGGAGAAAGAGGCAGGAGTTATGTCTTTGTGAAACAATTACATATGACTGTATCCAGATTGATCTTTTAGGGTATTCAAGTAGTTCTTGTGGGATTTTCTGACTAATCAGATGGCAGATGTTTTCATGCCAAGACCTTTCCTTCTCTCAGAAGACCTTGAGGAAGCTCCTTTCCCATGGTTACAAAGCTCCACACATTGCTTTTCTGGGTGACCACATACTCCCTTGAATAGCGATCACTTGCAGTGAAAGCCTTCCTGTGGTATGCATCAACCACACATTCATACAGTTGATGTGGCCTTGACACCAAAAGCTGGTGTTGGCTTGGAATGATCTTAATCTGATTGCAAACTATTCCATCTGCAGTGACCTGACAGGAAATTTGCAGCAATACCTAGAATTTCACATCAGAATTAGAAAGATCCTGCGAATAATTCCCTTTTCATGGAATGTGCAGTTCTCTTTTATATCAAACGAGGAGAAATTCTTCTATCATTGAAAATGGAACAAAAATAGTTTTTCAGTTCAACCTGCTATTAATATTAAAACATTGTAAAAGCAACCCTGTGCTCCAGAGATGTACAATTCAGTGTCCCCAGAATGTAATATCAAGGATAGCAAGTGTTATTGATTAATTTCATTACAGAGGGTACAGTATTCACTTCAGAGAGTCACTCAATACTAGTTATCAAAATGTATGCAGAGGACAGGTAAAGGTTACCAAACTGCCTGGAGAACAGAGCTAACAAAGTGAACTCTCAGCTGTGAGTCCTGTGCATGACTTAGTACTGCTAATAGTGCGAGTATGTGCGTGTTAGTAGCCCTATTGATCATCAGGAACTACTCTTCAAGTCAGAAATAACAAAGGCAGAAAGACAGACACAGAAAATAATAGCCCAATAATCTGGGTAACTGTGAAGTTTAAAAGTCACTGCTAGAGCAGTTTTATTCTACTCATGTAGTAGCTACAGACTGGAGTGTTGAGATGGACCCCCCTGGGTGCCCTGGCTGGGTCCCTGCCCTGTGACTCTGAGACAGTCCTTTGACCAATGTTCCAGCAGCCCGGGCTCTGATCTGGTTGGTTGTTTATCCCAGCTCCACCCTGGGATCCCCTTTCCCTCCCTCTGTGACAAAACCAACAGGACACAAAGCCTCGCCCTCTTACCCGGGTGATTCTTTCCCAGGTCAGTGCTCTGTCTCTCAGGGCAGGGAATAAATGACTTAACACCATAAAGGGGGTTTGAGCTATATTTCTCTTCTCAACTTCTGCTTCTGGTGAGTAGCTGTCATTAACATTGGCTTAAAGTGGGGCTGCAAAATGGAGGAATATTCAGGCTATTTGTAAATGGTTTAAGATATTCCAAGACATAAAGAGGCAGGCTCACCACAGAAATTGAGCAGTGTACAAGCTATTTAATCACCAGACTGGAGAAGAAGGAAAAGGGGTATCTTTCTTATATGTCTGAGATTAGTACTGCAGCAGGTACGACTGCAAACCCACATATTTACTTTTTAATGCTATTATTATTTTTCCCAGCGTCCTTAACATCTCAATACAAAGAAGTTTGTTTTCACCAATGGACAGTAACTTCCACAAAAAGCAATTTACTGACTGGAAGGCAAATATAAAAGTTCTTTCTCTGAAACAAAGATGCTCTCAAACCACAGGCCATTTGATTAATCCTTCTCTGCTTTTTTCACCTTTCCTTTGCATTAAAAACCTTTATCTGGGATGGTTACTTACTTCATCTTGTTCCAGCTGATCTTCCCACTACAGCTGCAAGCTATAATGCCTTATGATGAATAATAAAAATACAAATACAAATGAATAATAGCTCTTACACACCAACTAAGAATTTAAGAATAACTTCCATTTTGGTAAAAAACAAGCCCCATCTTTAACAAACAACAAATAAATAAATAACAAAAAAAATCCCTTCCTCAAAAATCTTAGTAGTACTTAATTTTTAAAGTTTCACACTTATGAAACCTCACAGAAAAAACAGACTAACTGGAAAATTTTTTATACATTATAATTTTAATCTAAACTATAGCAATTTCACTGACTTTGTGTGGCCATTTGCAGTTATTTGAGGTGACAGGGACTGTGAGGGAGGTGAGCTTTGTCACCTGGGTGAAGAATGTGTTGGACACCATTCAAGGTTCCTCTTGCCAGCTGAAAGGAGAATCCCCTCCCCATATGGATGTGGTCAGCCAGCCAACTGCAGCTGGAGGCTGTTGCACCCACCCTATCACACCAACTTGAACCACCCATGAAGAATTAGAATTCCTTTTTTTATTGCTAAAGAGGGAAGGTAAGGAAAGATGGCCTAGGAAATGAGATAAGCACAATGAGTTCTGTGGCCACCTGTGTCTGGCAGGCTTGCAGGTTCATTTAGCTGGTGGAAATACATTATGCACTGGATTACAGTGAGAAGATGGAAACTTGAACCTGCCTGAATCCTGTAAAATTACTTTTCCTCATGATGTGGCAGCTTTGTCATCTTTTACAGTGACTTACGGGAGATAACAAACACCCTCTACAGGGAGGCTACTCTAACTCTCCTATTGATTTTTGCCAGTCCTGTGTGCCCATTTAATAAGAAAAATGTTCCTCAAAACAGAGTCTGATAATCCTAAATATGTTATTTACTTTTTGAAAGGTGAGCTGGATTATGATTAATATGGTAAATAGCTCAAACCTAATAGAGTCAATGCTTCTTTATATCTCACAGTGGTCCAGTCCTGGTGCAGAGAAGAAAGTAACAGTCAAGCCTGAATTAAACACTCTCAGCTTTCATGTTTGTGCAAGGGGTTTTGATTTATTTGTTGATATCTGTGTATAGGCCTCCATTCAATCACAGGACCTAATGTCATCCTGCTGCAGAGCTGGGGATGAAAATCTCATCTATCTGCCAGGTACAACCTCCTTTGCCACTTCCCCTGCCCCTTTCTGGGGTCAGTCTCAGCACTGGAGCCCCTGCCTTTTGATGATCAGCTGAGAAACACCTATCTTGGTACATGTTTTCCTGTGATAGTATCAGACATTTACAGGGCATATGTGACAGTTCCTGTCCCTTGTTCGCACTGTGAGGCTGTGACAGGCACCTCATGGCACCAGCATAGCCCAGGAGGAAGGGCACTGGTGAACCAACCAACCTGGACTGATCCCTGTCCCTCTCTCCTCTTCATTCCTTCTTCCTGCCCTTTTAAACTGAAATCGCATCCCACCAGTGCACCAAGACCCTCAGCAACTCAGCAGTCACCCCAGGATGTGACCAGGCCCCATCAAACACCTCTTGCCTGCCTCCACTGGAAATGGGGGATTGTTTATCACGAGTCTGATGAAGATGCAGCTTCTCTTTGGCAGGGGAAGCACGAAGGATCCCAGCCTGGCAGTCCTGCCCTTCCTTGCTGGCTCTCAGAAGGGTCTCCAAGGCCCCTGTCAGCCATGAACCTGTCGTGGGAGGCTTGTGTGGCGTCTCTCCTGTGGAATATACAGGAACAGGAGCTCCCCTTGCTATTGATCAGCGACAGCTCAATGTAAAAATGTTTTAAGGAGCAGAGCTTTATGGGAACTGCAGTTGCTCCTGGTGCTGCTGACTCCCAAAGACAGAGCACTGCTCATCACGCTCTTCCTGAGCTCATCTTCCTTTCTCTTGAGATCAGAATGTACATTTGTCATATTGTGCAGGAGCCTACAAACACCTGTGCTTGCTTTGATTTTCCTCTTGGCATCCCAGCTGGGCAGTGATAAGTTGTTTTATGCTGAACTACCACACTCTTCTGATACTTTTTTACACAGTGACACAAAATTTCCCAACATCTTGCCTTGAAACTGGAGCTGGGCCTAAGTGGATGAAAACTTTCTTGTTAAAATGGAAAAAAAATAAAAATTGAGATATTAAATAAGACTTCATGTGTTAATTCTCCTAATGGAGTTTAACTACGATGCAGTTTGGTTTAAAGTTACAATTTGAAACTGGTGGTAACTTTTTACACTGTCAAAATGTAAAAAGTTACCTGCCAACAGTACTTTAGTAACCATCTACTCAGAATAGCAACATTTCTACCAAGTTCAAAATAGGATTGGAAAGAAACTCAGTCAGTCTAAAAGACCTTTCAGTATTATTTTTATTTTTATTGATGCTGGGAGGGAATTCTGATGTGTTTTGTGAATTTGTACCAGAAGTGTTTGGCTCTTCAGTCAGGACTCGTTCTGTGGAAGGAAACAAGGACAATTAAGTTAGTAAGACACCAGTGACACTGTGTTGAAATAATGAAGAATAATAAAAACCCGAAATAATTCAAGATTATTGGTCAACCTTCCCAGAAATTGTGATTTAAAATATCAGACACAGGGGGGTTTTTTGTTCGCTTCCACTATTTCACTTTTCTGCTCTAAAAGGAATAAAATATACATCAGAAAGGCACCAATACAAAATGAAACTGAGGAATGTTTTATGTAATTGACTAATTGTTTAGCAAGTGCTGCTGTGAGCAGTGAAACGTGTGGTGAAACCTCCATTCTGGCTCTCATGTCAACGTAATCGTTCTCATTAACATGTTTTTATGGATGGAGAATCCATACCATGCCCCTTCCATATGGATTATCTGGTGTCTAAATTATAGTTGAGGCTGAGGTTCACCATTCCTTGGGGATGACACTAACTTGGATTCTTTCATGTATTTCACCACAACATGAAGAAATCTGGTAATTTAAATTTAGGTTCCTTCCACCAGTCTGAGAGGTAGAAAAATTTAATCCACTTCCCTACTCTGTCTTTTCTTACCCAGTGGTGTTCCCAAGTTGCAAGTATTAACCCTTTGACCTATCTGCTCCTTATCTCACATATCTTCAAAGAAAAAAAGGAAAAAGGAAAATTAAATATAAACAAACATGGGAAAAAAGCTATTTTCCTTTTCAATTTCTGCTGCTTGTCCATCTCCTGCTCTTACTAATGTCACTGCCTAAAATCACAATCTGAAATGTTTTGCTACAGATAATGCCACTGTTCTGTTGAGCTTTCAGTTCCTTAGCAGTGTTGAAATTTAGGTCTCACTCTTTCCCAAATTAAAGGCCTTTGCAGCCATTCTGACATTCCTGCCTAGGTTTTGATCAGTGCTTGTTTTCATAAGCAACAAACTTCCATGTCACCCTGGCATGTACAAGCTGACCTTCCTCATCTCTGTGTAAGTCACTGCTGTCAGGAGTGATCTCCCAGGCTACTGAGACCACATCGTCCCACCATGACGTCTTTCAGTTCTTCCCTCAGGATTCTCTCTTCTTCTAACAAGAAAACCAAAACAAAGCACCTATTTGCCTGAACTGAACCAGATGAACTGAACTGAACTATCTCCCCAGCCTCTTTCAATCAGTATCACAATGTCAGCTCCTGCCTCTGCTCCACCCACGATCTGCCAGCTTCCACTAGTTGCCCTCTCCCTTAATGCTGTTTGTTTCCCATAACAAATGGCAAAATTCATGGCTTCATCCTCCTTAAATGCCCTCAAAGTCCATCCTCATCATGAACTCTACAAAGAATTTAACTTTATGCAGCCATACCTTGGATTTTTGCCTTTGTTTTCTTGGTATTCCCACTTTTACCCTGCTGTTCAGATTCAGCTTCATAGGAGGCAGCTTTAGGGTAGAGCCTTCATTGACTACCTCGCTGGAAAGCAGTCTTTACTTCTCAGTGTGAGAATTTTTTTTCCCCAAGTGTCCCAAGTCTAACTTGATTTGGCTTTGCATTTTATATTTTACAATGTTTTGTTGTATAAATTTATTTTCAGAACACTTAGCTTCAAAATGAATATACTAAAAAACTTCACAGTCACTCAAAATGCTGTTCTAGATGTCTAAGAGAAGCAGCCCCACATTCACGTTTCTCTTGACTCTTCCTCAAGCTCACTGGTGCTTTCCTATAACTCCCACCTTTGTGAGAAACTGCCTTGTCAAGGCTCACAAGCCCTTTTCTTTTGACCTTCATTCTTTTTGTTATCAGATCCATTCAGCTAGTGCCTTTTCTTCTTATCCCTCCCTCCTCTGCCTGAATGACTCATCTGTTGTATCCCTTCTGGCATTTAACTTCAGAGGTGTCTGGGCAGGGACTCTGTTGCAGTGATTTAACTTTATAGCCTCTGGTCCTAAGGGACTCCGATCCCCAGTGAGGGTCTTACAGCACTCCTGTTTTCCCAGAGATTCTGTCTCCTGTAGCAGGCAGCTCAAGAAGTACCTGAAAATATATTAAGCATATAGCACAATGACATATCCCAAAAGAATCTGATTTAAGGCCAAATCTTTGTTTTTACTGTACATTTTCTTATTGAACAGTTCAAGTTAAGGACAAAGTGTCAGCCTAAATTTACCCTCTTTAGTTATCTCCTGTCATAGTCTTCATCTTATTTTAATGCAGCTTTCTTAGACATGCAACAAATAAAGGTCATTTCCTTCTACTTTGAAGAATTTCTATTTCTTTATTTTTAAGAATGACCTTATTGCTACTGAATAGACAGACAGGTAGTTGAGGAGTCTGGAATACTTTATTCCAGAGTCTATCAAGCATGGTGAATGGGCTATTGACAGTGCTCACACAAATGCAAAAGGGGCAAGGCACCTGGTGGTATCTTCAGAGAGATGTGTCAGAGCTGAGAGTTGTGTGCTTCTCTCAAAGGACCTGCTTGGTCAGCAGCTGTTAAGGCACAAATTGGTGATGCAAGTGCAGAGAAAGCATTGGGATGGGAGTGATGGCTGCATGATGTTCATGAAGAAGTAGCTCTGTGTTCTTGATGGTGAGGGGCTTGGACCGAGGACACAGAGTTTTGCTTTATGGTAAGGAAACGATGGTGGAGAAATGGGGGGTTGACTCACCTTAGGTGTGCAGATTATCCAGAACAGAGCTCAAAATGAACCTAGAGCTGTGCTGGTGTCCAGGCAAGCCAGTTCTGAGAAACCCTTGTTTAGGTGCACTGTTCCTTCAGACTGTACCACACTCTCCAGTGTGACTGCAGAGCTCGAGGTGATTTATCCTCCAGCCTGTCTGTGCTGCCTTCACCAAGGTCCTGTTCTCTGCCTTGCACAAGAGATGATGCTGCTACACAAGAATTTAGGGGAAGGCTGCTATCTGTCCCTGTACCATGAAGGTAGTATTACATTAATTCCAGAAGGTAAACAAGAAGAGGGGGAGCTGTCACTGGGGAACTGTAAGGCAATCTGGCATGAAAGCTGCCTCTCACTCCTGCAGGAAGTAGTTCTTCAGAAGTGCCAGGATAATTTAAACAAGAGTAAGACAGAACAGCTAAAATATTTAACTCTAGACAACTTTTAAAAATAAGGAAAAAAGAATAAGTAAAGAAATGTTATGTAGATACACAAAAAGACAGCTATTTTTAAATATCCTTAGGAGTATGTGAGACAGTGAGTTTCATAACATGGTATTTTTCAGTGTCAAAACCAAAATGGAATTAATTAACTATTCAATGTCAGAAATTACCTGTTCCATCTTAGGTTTTTTTTGCCTTTGAAAGCCTTTTCTAAATAGCATTTTTGAGACTGTAGTCTTTCCTCCCTCTAATGCAGAGTTACATATAAAAGTTTGTTCTGCAGTTGTTCCCTTCAGCCTCAGCACTGTATCTGTGTGTTCTGTAAAGACTGGCTCACTGTGTGATATCTGAAGTGCATTGAAATCAAAGTAATCCAAAGGATGGGTTGGAGAAATTTACATCAAGGTTTTCATGTCCCCCAGGTCACCATCTGTGTGCTCGATGACAGATTCAATGACTGCACCAGAAATACGTCACTTGCTATTAAATACCTGCACCA
>JACBWW010000003.1:60672911-60742948 GCA_020086605.1 Lanius collurio
CAGTAGTAGTAATAATAATAATAATAATAATAATAATAATAATAATAATAATATTTACACATTAAGACTCTAGTGAATTATACAAGATGTGACTCCTTTATTAAAAGGCTCATATGAACCTTTAAAAAAAAAAAACAAAACAAAAACCACCAAAACCCAAAACAACCCTAAACCAAACAGAAGTAAAGAAAAAATCCAGTGTATTTCAAAATAATTATTCTGGAGTCAAGTGACATAACCTGCTGAACTGAAGCCTGGAAATGTCAGTGTAGTGTGAAAAGTGACACAATCCATACAAAGAAGTGTCACAATCAAATTGCTCTGCTCTGGTCATAGGCACATTTAAATTTGTTCTACAAGATACAATAGAAGAGGTCCTGCAAAGCAGAATTTCTTTGCAATTTGCATGGCATTGAACCCAGCAGACTGATGATTTAAACAAGCTATCTAGATTTCCAACTAGATATGTAATCAGAATGTGAATGCACTGGAAATTTTTTTATTCATGCTACATTGGATTTATCTCACCATGAAGACACTTTGCAATGTCCTTTTCTCAGGGTCAGTGCTAAAATGTCATTCTTGCAAATGCTTTGCATAAAAAAGGGATATTCTACAAAATGTGAAGTTGGCTCTCCTAGCAGGTAAAAGAATCTGCCCTGATGGAGGATAAAATAATAAAGGATACAACACTGGAAATATCAATAATGTCTTTTGCTTTGTGGGTGTGAAAAGGAGTGGGAGAAGCTATTTTAAATTACTTAATTAAACATAAAGAAAATGGACATGCTGGCAGCAGCTGTGAGGCAAGGATGTCATGTATGGGATTGCCTACTAATCTCAGTTCCTGCTCATACTGCATTTTGAGAATTATTGCCTTATAATGGCTAAGAAGATCATAGAATCACAGAATGTTTTGGGTTGGAAGGGACCTTAAAGATCACCAAGTTCCAAGCCCCCTGCGATGGGCCAGACACCCTCCACTAGAGCTGATTGCTGAAGGATGGTATCTTGTAATTTCTACTACTGATTAGAGAAAGATTGCAGATGAAAAATATGCTGAAGTTATAACAAGAGTAATAATATTTGGGGTTTTTGCCTTATCTTACCCTTACATGGCCTCTTGCAGTGCTTGCAGCTATTGTTTAAGTGAAAGAGTGATATCAATCAACATAACAAAAGTAGTGCAAATCCCTACCTGCACAGTCCTACATCAGTTTCAATCAAACTTATTTCACATTCAGGCAGCCAGGAATAATACCTGGTGAGATGCTAAAGCTGCTATTTTGCAGTCCACAGAGAACTTGCTGGGAGTTTGCACAGACTCAGCACAATCAGGTGTGGGGGGGTGCCAGATCTGTGCAGGGACTCCCACCTCAGAGGTGTGGGACAGCAGTGCCTGTTGGCTGCAGGTTGGGGCCCTTTTACCTGAGATCTGTGATTCAATTTGTGAAACCTCTGTGACTCTTACAGGGAAGAATAAACAAACAAAAAATAAATTATACACATACAGACAGTCACTGGTTTACTCCAACCCACTTTATACTGAATAGAAATGGACCTGATAGGGCAGTAATTGGAAATTAAGAAATGACAACATATGAGATCATGAAATCTGGTAACATCCACCACAAAGTGATTCCTGTGTGCCAAAGTTGGCTCACTCTGCCCTCAGGTTTGGGACTGAGGAGTCTCAGCAGGGAAGTTGGTCACCTAAGATCTGTTATGCTGAAATTTTGTTTTACTGCTTCTCAGGGGAAAATTAACAATTTATAATTATCTGTGACAGGGTATTGAGCTCTGACTCTGGTGCTGTGGAAACCCTGGAGAGCCTGAGAGCATGGTGGTATTGTAGCTATCAGACAATTAGTTTTGGCTCCTGAGGATCCATCAAGCAGCTCTGTGCTCAGACCTTGTCCTGTCTGGCAGGTAAGCTGTCAAGAAACAGGGAATTATCAGAAACTTTGGTAGCCTGGCAGATGAGAAAGTGGGCTGAAAAGTTTAGAATTAGAAAAACTTGTGGGTTACCTATAAGAAGCCTGGAAAGTTAACAGTCTCCTCAAAACTGCACAATTTTGGACCATTTCTAAATTCTGATAAGAGGGAAGACTTCAGCCTTGCTTTGGTTTCATTCTTTTTAATCTATATTTCTACAGGAGAAAAAAAAAAAAAAAAAAAAAAGAACGATTTTCCTTTTGTCCAGACATTGCCAAAGAAATAGTATTAAATACCATTATCACTCAGACTGGTGTCTTTGGTGTTAATGGAATAATGCAAACATTGGCTTTAATGGAAGTAAGTTCGGACTCATCCGTGTTTTCCAATTTCTGTTCACTGATGTATCACCCACAGGAATTGCTAAAATGTTGCTAAGAGGTAGATTAGCAGAAGGGAAATGGAGATGAGATCCCATATGGGTGAGCTTGACTCACCAGAATACATAATCAAGTGTTTATCTGCTTTTTCTGGCTACAGACCTTTTCCTAAGTCTTTAAAAGGTTCACCTAGCTCCTGATTAATTAAGGTAATCAAGGAAGATAAATCAATTAATCAATCAGATTTTTGTCGATGGTGATATTAATGGAAAAGAGGAATTGAAGGCCTAGGTCTTACTGACATAATTTTAATTTGGCCATAGATGTGTTTCAAACATCCTGCCCCTGAGAAGATGCAAGAAATACCACTACTGCTTGCTATATACCAATTCTGAAAAGAGAGCTTTTATCCTTCCCCCTAGGGACAGCTATGGCTCTCTCTTGGCCATGAATTTTTATGGCCTTTGTACTTTTGTTGCCTCTTGCTTTTGCATCCAGATTACAGCCAAACCTCAAGGGCATGAAGGTGGATCAAATACAAATACTGGAATTCCTTTTCCTTTAATGATAGGACAATATTTACATATGCAATATCATAATAGAGCATACCAGAGTGCTCAATTCTGCACACCTGATTTTGAAAAAAATAGGAATGCCTGCAGAAATTGGTGGTATTTTTTACAGTTTTACAGCCACTCTCTGAAGGAGTCCCCACTTCTGCTATTAGCTATGTTCAACTTTGATGATTCTCCACATTCTCCATGTACAAGAGAAATTAGTTATCCCACAGAAGGTTCCTGTTTTCTTTAATTTGGTAATACATCCATCTGTCAATGCAGACTTTCTCTGAAATCCTCTGCATCTGTGAACTGTCCATTTTCAAATAACCTTTTTAATTGTGGATTATCAATCACTTTGTATTTTACTTCACACACAGATTAAGACCTGATAACTTCCTTTTATTCTCTCTTTTTTAAAATCAAGCGTGTTTCAGGATAACCTAGATATTTGTAATCACACATATGTTCTTTAAGTTTCCAAGATTTCTCAGCATTCCTAGAAATCCAAGTTGCTCATATACAGTAAAAGAATGTGTTTGTATGTATATGTGTATAAGTAACAACTACTATATAATTACAATATTGTTGGTATTTATCAAACTTGTTCAATGAAATTTGCTCACATCTCTTTACACTTGAGCCTGGCTCGAGTCAAAGCGATCTCCTTACCCCTCCTTTTGTGCAGAGAACACCTCCCTGGCAGAATTTGCTGTGTTGCTTCACCTCCCCCTGCCCGGGGAGAGGCTGAGGAGGCTGAGGGGCTGCTGGTGGAGGCTCTGCACAGCGGTACCCGGCCTTCCATCTGCTCGAGGTTGTTGCTAAGGAACGTCTGCTGCAAATAACAGCAGCACCGTCCCCCACCTGCTCCCACGCCAGCTCCAAGGGCTCTGCTCTCTCTCCTTGACTCCACAGACCAGGAAGCAGCAGCTGCTGCAGGGTTCCATGGAAGTTTTCCTCTTACTTTTTCCTCTCTCCCCAGTCACTCCTTAAAACCTCCAGAACTGAGCAGCTGCTGCCAGCCCAAGAGGAAGCCTTGCAGCCTGCTCCTTGCCAGCCATGCCAGTCCTTACAGAGCTTTTCCCTTGAGCTCCCTTCCTTGCCTGCTTTTCCATGGTGTGGTGAAGCACATCACGATTCAGGCCTTCAGACGCTTTGTGTGTGGATTTGCAGTGAAAAGGTGAGAATTCATGCAGCAAGTTCCCTCCTCTCCACAAATGCATGGACTAGTCCCTTACAAAACTGTGACTTGGATCTCATAACTCATATGTGCTTGGAGGGATATGAAAAACATGTCTCTGACTACCCTCATATTTGAATGATTACTCAGTTTGAATTAATTATACCCTTTTTGGTATTTTTTGAAAGGTCTGTGGCTGATGGTGTGAGATATGATTTTATAAGAACAGAAGAACTGACCACTCATGTGATTATGAAATGATATACAGTTGAACAAATATTCTTTATCTCTACTGAGAGCTAAGAAAAAGTTCATAAAAAGAGTACCCATCTATGAATAATCTTCTTATTTCTAATGCCACCCAGCCATGCAGACTTAAAGATAAGTACAGATGAACTAAGAGAGGCTGAAGTTATTAAATGTAATGGAAATGGACTTTAAATTTGGCAAATCAAAATTTTGGATTAACTTTTTCCTTTAATGCACTTAAATTGCCACCATAGCAGTTCCATTTTCCTCATCAAATTAGTTAAGTGGGAGACCAAGTGATGCAAGTTCTGATCTATCAAGGAATCACAGCCTCTGAGAAGTAACAATTGAAATATGGAAATAGCTGTTGCGAAGCCAGGACTAGTGCCAGGGTGAAGTGGAGGCTTTTATTCTTTAGAAATTCTTCTGAAAGGAGGTTTTTTCTTCCAGTGAAACAGTGTTACCCACCATAATCTGACATTTCTTTCAGTTTCAGGTCCTCCAGGCCATTTTATCCTTAAGTTTAGGTGGTGCAAAAGAGATCTTGGGGCATCCAACAGCTGGAAGATGAAAAGGTTTGGAGGGAACATGAGCTAGATCAGAGCTGTGGTAAGAAACATCCCACAGCTGCTGATGTTTAAAGCAGCCCATTGTTAGAGTGGAACTGCTGTCCTGGAGGGAAGGCTGGGAAGCTGCTTCTCAGGGATTCTGGGAAACCTGTGGACAACATGGACTTTGCATGAAAAGATGGTCTTGGGAGAGCCTGCCAGGTGTCTGCTTGCCCTCCTGGCCAGGGCTGGGGAGGCTGCACCTCTCTCCTGGAGTTGGTGGTCTTTGTAGCCAGGATCATGTCCAGAGACTCCCAGCTCATGAGCAGCACCACAGGGAGTGAGGGGAAATATGGGAGATCCCTGGCTAGGATGGAGAACTCCATCCTCATCTCACACCTCTCTGTGACACATGTGCTCGTGAAAATCCTTTTTCTTTTTTTTTTTTTATACAATTTTCAGTACCTCAGCAGTAACAAAAGAAGCCAAACCACACAAAACACAACCTGTTTCCATCCAGGCCCAAACTGATAATGTGCAAATTGCAACGATTCAAAATCAAATCATCTTCATCATACAATCTTCACTAGAGGAATTACAAAGGTTTTGGGTTTTTTTATTTCATCCCCATTTAATTTCCTCTCATTTTCAGTAGTACCTCTGTTAAAAAAATATTCCCATTTAACATGGCAGTGCAAATTTAAATTATCATTGAAATCAGCAAAATTATCTGAAAGTTTTGGCTGTATATAAAACTTCTTCTCTATTTGAAATCAATTTGGTCTCATCTGTTCTGTCCAGAGTTATGATTCCACGAAAAATAAAGTGTGTGAATAGCTTGCCTCTGGTTACTATCCTCGTGAGTCAGATGTCCTCATGTATAAGCACATTTGGGAGCTATAAATACTGTGATTCTTGCCTTAATTGAATCAATGGGAGTTCTGCTAGTAATTTCAGTGGGAAATGGTTTTTTCTAATGAAATGTTTTATATTTTTAGGGCCTCTCCAAGTCTTCATGAGGATTCTTTTCATCTTGGATATAGGTTGAGCCCAGCTTTAAACTACATAGGAGTAGCAAGTTTCCTCTGTATGGAAATCCCTCAAGAAAGCTGATACCATATAGAGCATCTCAGTTTAGTCACTAAAAAAGGAGAAACAACCAAAGTGAAGAATCTCTGCCAAAGATTATGTCATGGGGTCACCCCACCTGCCCCCAAAGGGCTGACACATTCATCCAGGGCTCTGGAGAATACTGTGAAGGGACCTCCAGGCTGGTTTGCACAGGCCATTTTTGCTCTCAGAGCAAGACAACAGCGTTTGTGTGGCTGAGCCAAAGCAATTTTGCTTTTTTGGTCTCTGCCCCACACCATGAGGGTGCACTGCAGTCAGAGAAGCTTTCCAAATCTCTTCACCCTATTGCTTTGGGAAGGTCTGGACTTTCTTAGTCACTGGGGAGATGCTTTTCCTTCTTTCTGTTTTGCTTATTACAGCTTCTGTTATGTGATGTTATCAGAGAATGAGGGATTGGGGTGTTTGAGTTTGTTATAATTTGTTCTTTATTTCCACTTTTTTTTTTCTTTAAGAAACATTGATTGTTGATATGGAAAAAAGACTTATCTATTTCACCCATTTGTTCATCAGTTAAACTTCCAGGTGCCCAGAGATATTTGTGTCTGAGAAAAAAAGGGAATCCCAACCACAGTCACATGGAAATGTGAAAACTGCAGCTAAAATACCAGTCTAGGTGAATGGTGAGGATTATTCCAGCTCACACTCCACAAGAAACAGGGCTATGGCTTCTTCCTCTAGTTTCTCTGCTCCCTCTTCCTCTGTTGCAAAGATACAAAACAAAATAAATGTGTGTTAAGGCTGCCAACTCCTTATTCCCTAGCCCTAACTGAATCTCCCTAATATTCATGCCCAGGAACTGATTATAGGGTGTACTGTTGGTTGGTGGCTTTTTCCCCCTTTTTACCATCTGTCTGCTGTGAATTCATCTGAAATCTCTGGCTTCACCAGCTAAAATGTTCTCAGCAATGCAATTTTTTTTCTCTTCTAATTATCCTTTTAATTTTCTTCTGCTCAACTCCCACACCTCCTCCCCCTTACCAGATTGTTTATATTTTTTCCAAAGAGCTTCTGAGAATTGCTTATCCTGCTCTTTTCACCCTTTTCCTGCTCCTTATTTGAGAAATTATTCTCATACTCTCCTTGCTGTGACCTTGCAGGAGTGAATGTGGATCACAACATTCATGACTGTTTCTGACAAATTGCCCCATGGAGAAATAATCTGTGATATTAAAAGTATGTTCCTGTTACCCAGACCTCTCTATTCCACATTAGGAAATGGGAAAGATTCCAGTGATTATGAAGAGGTTTGGTACAAACCAGTAGTACTTTTTTTCTGGAGAGAGATACTTTATCCAAGGACATCACCAAGCTACACAAACATCTGCTAACTGAGAATTGACTCAAAACGTGTCTCTAAAGAAATATTTGAGTGGCTGGAAAAGTGTATCTTGGAAAGAAATCATGGGACTGGCCCTGGGAACAGTGTATGCATGAAAGATTTAGGAATGAAACTGTCATCTTCCCAGCCTGGGCGCTTGATCTGGGCATGGATGCAGACAACTAGCACAAGGAATAAGAGACACTGAGGTGTCTGGCTCCAAAATCTCATTGCCACAACTTGTTTTTAGGTACCATTCAAGACTGGTGACATTTGAACTCTCTTGCCTCTTCAAATTCCCTCAGCCTCAGCACAGCTCTGTCTGAGCCCCTTCCTCTTGTCTAAATGTAATCAGGGAGCAGGAGGGAGGCAGCAAGAGGATGGTGTCTCCTGGGGAGCTCCATGCAGTTTTCAGATCTTCCCTAACATGCAGTGACAGAACTGGGTTCCTCAAGAAGCTGTTGCTGGTGGTTTTATGTAAGAGCCAACTCCATAAACACATTTGTAGATATCTATAAAAAGCCTTTGCTGTAGTGTCTGCATATGAACTGCTAAGCTTCATGTAACATGTATGGAACACAGTACATGCAAGGTATTCCCAACAAATAAACTGTCAGTTGTAAAAAAATAACCATATTAATATAATAATTTGTATTTTATATAATACTGTTATGGTTTAACCCCAGATGGCAGCTAGGTACCACGCAACCACTCACTCCAGTCTTCCCCTGCTCCCTGTGGGATGGGAAAGAGAAGCAGAGGAGTAAAAGTGAGAAAAGTCTGGTTGAGATAAGGACACATTAATAAGTAAAGCAAAAGCCATGCCCACAAGCAAGGCAGAACAAGGAATTCATTCACCACTTCCCATGTTCAGGTGGGTGTTCAGCTGCACCCAGGGAGGCAGCTCTCCCTCACTCATAGCAGTGACTTGGGAAGACAAACACCATCACTCCAAATCATACAGGATCATTGAGTCCAGCCATTAGCCCAACACTGCCAAGTCCATCACCAAACCATGTCCCCAAGTACCACATCTACAGTGAGTCCACCACTTCCCTGGGCCTTTCAAAAACAATGGCAAGGATCTTGGCAATGGCATCAGTCAACTCTCAGCACCCTAATTTGTGTATCCTGTGATGCCATGGACTTGAATGTGTTCAGTGGGTTTGACTGCTTCCTATCCACATCTACCTCTGATGAGGTTGATGTTGCCTTCCCACAAAATATGCTGGTGGGATCAGGGACCTTGGAGGACAGAGAACAGACCTTTTGAGTAAATTTGGCAGAGTAGAAAGAGAACTTTACCTTTCAAGTCCATCCACCTCACATCCAAATATTTAATCCTAACAAACATTCAAATTGTTTCAGTTCAGAGATATTTCCCAGAATCAAAGAATCATTAAGGTTGGAAAAGACCTATAAGATCATTGAGTCCAGCATCCACCACCATGTTCACCACTGAACCTAGTCTTCAAGTGCCAAACCCACTAGTTTTTGAACACTTCCAGGGATGGTGACTCCACCACTTCCCTGGCAGCTTGTTCCAATTCTTGACTACCCTTCCCATGAAGAAATGTTTCCTAATATCTAATCTAAGTCTCCCCTGGGAAAAGCTGAGCCCATTTGCACTCATCCTGTCACTTGTTACCTGGGAAAAGAGAATGACATCCACCTCACCACAACCTCCTTTCAGGCTTGGCATTGAATTTTGTCTATCCAAGCTGCTGTGGTGAATCATGAAAACATAGTCCACAGCTTTTCCCTCTTCCTCAGGCTGGTGTCCTCACCTCTATTTCCTTTCCCTTGAGGCACCCTGGTTCCCTTGATAGCTGAGCTGTCCCCATGATTCATGTGTCACTTATTTTGAACAGTAACTTTTACTGTTTGAAAAACAGAAAGGATGTAACTTTTCCAGACAGTTTTCTTTCATCAAAAGCCGAACAAATCAATAGAAGTAGATCAGCTCTCACTGGTGATATTTTGATTGTCCATTGTGTTCTAGCTTAGGGATTTTCTCTGAGGTTAAATTCACTCCTGTGAAAACAGGGCAATGCAACAGAGACCTTGTTCTTGGTCAGCCAGCTGGAGACAAGAGGCCAGAGGAATTCTTGTAGCTGACAGGGGACAGACTGACCTGAGCAGAGGAATGGAGGACAAGAAGGAAGCCCCCAGACCTAGACTTCTTACAAGAACAATGAAAGGCAGCTGAGGGGGAGGGATAGGCAAGATACAAGACACCAGCTCTACAGTGATGCAGAGTTTATCATAGCACAGCTACTGACTCTGAATCCTCCTGCCAGCCAGGGGTGCTGCAGTTTTGACTGCACAGTCAGGTTTGAAGCAGAGCAAGGACTCTGACTGCACAGCTGATCAAATGGGCCATCAATCAAGTGACTCACTTTGTGTACTTAAAACTCCAGCTCAAAGTGAGGTTATAATTCATACAGCTGAACACCTCCCAGAGCAGCTGCCTGAAACTTAAGGCAAGAGATGCTAAAGGAGGTAAAGCAGGTGAAAAATTACATTGCCAGTTACTAATAATAAACATGAGAACTCCTTCTCCCAACCTTCTTCAAATGACATCTCATAAAATTATAGAAATGAGGTTTTTTAACTCGTTGGGGATTACCTTTATAGCAATGCAAGGAGGAACATTAGAAGATAACTGGAGTAGGAAATTGCTGACCATGCAAAGAGTGGGCAGTGAACAAGACTTTAAAAAGGACAGGACTAGCCAGGTGTGAAAGAGAGTCATTGTTTCCTTGTGTGACTCTGCACAAAGTAAAGGCACTGGAGCTGGCTGGATCCAAGCTGGATCTTGATTTGTTTGCCTACAAACAGGTTTCTGGTGCCATGTGAGATGGCTTGAGGTGTCTGAACAACTGCACAAGGAAGTCTGAAATGAGACTGTACTTCACAGACTGACAGTCTTCAAGATCAGATGCTAAATCCAGATTGTGAGACTCTGGGAGATCTCAAATGGCACTGCCATGATCAGACATAGAACACATCTATAGTACAGATCACTCAAGTTAGCTCAGGTGACTCCTTCCCCTTTCATAGACTATCAGAGGGGAAACCTGTAATGCAACATTACCCTTGTGCACAGAGCATCTGCTGCTACTTCAGTTTAAGCAAATTTGGTTTAATGGAATAGGCAAGGAAATTACAGTAGTGTTGCAATTTAGATTCTGGAGTGTGATTTATGTTTGGGGCACAGATTTTGCATGTAAGTCATTGCAGTGTTTCTGTGCTCACCTCCTGTGCACAAAATGAGCATAACTGCATTTTCCCTTCTTTATAAAAGCAACCAGAAGTAGAATGTATTAATCAGGAGGAGAAGCTCTGACACCCAAGTAGAAGGCATTGCCATAGACATGGGGCTGTTGTGCAGTAATAGCTATTTTTGTCAGGTCAGCTGCGTTAGGGTCTTAAATGGAATACAGTTATTAAGAATAACACTATAACTAGCATTCAGGCATCTCCCTAATGTTGCATTCACTAGGAACAAGGAAATATGGTTTTCTGGAAAGAGATTTTTTACTTTCTTAAAAGACAAAAGGCCTAAATATTTTGTCCAGATATCTCTGTTTTCCAAGTTACAAATCTTTTTTTGGCAGAGCTGATGTGCTAAAACACCTAAAAAATATGATAGGACTATGCCAAAGCCTCTGCAAAGGTAGCAAAAGCTACTTGTTAGCAGCTCCTTAAATAGACATCCTGGTGCAGACTGGGTGAGTGAAATAATGTGGAAAAATTTGGTCTTTATGTTGCAAAAGTGAGCAGACAGGAACAATGAGATATTAGGATGTTGGTTTTAATTGTTGCACATATATCAATTTTAAGTCAAATTCACAGAAGTAGTTTATCTGCTGACAACATTGCCATGAACAGTACGGAACCGAAGTGTCAGAGTATAAGTGTGACTCCAGAAAATGGTCCTAACTGCTGCCCCCAGGAATATACATCTTTGTGTCTCTCTAAAGCCAAAGCTACTCTGGAAGCTGATGAAACAGATCTTTGAACATTGTTCACAATTTTGTCCAGTATTTGGGGACTTCTCCTGTGGCATGGCATAGTCCAGAGATATTCAGGGATGCCTTTGTTACTTCCTCACATGTCTCCTTTCTTCATGGGATTTCTCTCTGGTACAGAGGCTTTGAAGGGGAAGGCTTAGAAGTGGGCCAGTCCCAGATCCCATGCCTTGGATTCACAGAATCATTTGGCTGGAAAAGCCCCCTAAGGTCACTGAGTCCAGCCATCAGCCCAACACTGCCAAGCCCACCACTAAACCAGGTCTCTCAGTGACACAGACACACATCTTTTAGGTATCTCCAGGGATGGTGACTCCACCACTGCTTTGAGCAGCCTCTTCCAATGCTTGACAACCCTTTCAGTGAAGAAAATTTCCTAATATCCTATAAAAACCTTTCCAGGCTGTTTCCTCTTGCTTTTGGAACATGAAGGATTGTCTTGAACATCTTATTTTTGGTTCTCTGTTCAGTCTCAGGGTTTCTTTGTGTTCCATGAGGACTGCTGACCATTAGGACCAGGAGCTGGAAGACACTGCACTTCACACACGGCTTCTTCTTTGTCTGGCCAGAGCCCCTGCTACTGTGCAGCATCCCAAAACTCTGTGTGACCTCACTGATATCCTTTCCAGCTGTGCTGCAGCACCTGCTGCCTGTATTCCTGTGGTAGCACTGGGAAAATGTATAAATAAACATGAAGGAAAGAGGCACAAAGAAAGTTGCTCCCTTGGGGAATTTTATTCAAGGGAAAACAAGACAAAGATTTTGGTGGCTCACCTTGCATTGTATTTTGCTCCCATACAAGAAAGGTGTAATATATCAGGGCTGCATGTCTATTTAAAGTGTTGGCAGCTATTGCTTCCAAAATAAAGTTGGTTTTTAAGTATTCGGGGTCATATCAAATCCTATCACTATGTCAACTCTGGATTGCCAACTGTCATGAAATATTGAAACCTGGCAAAAAAGAGAAGCTATCAAAATTGGCTGTCAATAAAACCAGTGAAGAAAAGAAAATGAATATCAGTAAAGACTTTAAGATAGTTTCAGAGAAAAAGAGAATTTTTCCCTCTTAATCTGGTCTTAGTTCCTAAACTCAATTTATGTTTTAATATATAATTTGGATTTATTGGCTTTTTAATAATTTGTACAATAGATTCAGCACAAACAAGTTATTCAGTGCTCGACTGTAAAGACAGGTGGGAATCCAAAATTGCTTTAAGAACATAATTTCCTTATATGCAGAGGCATTTGTAATGTTCTATCTGTATTTATTGTGCTTTTATAGTCTGAAGTTTTATTAAGAAAAAAGTTGGGAGAGTGAAAACCAAATGCAAATTTTCCCCCTACTTTTTTTGTTGATGTTTGATTCTCTAGGCCAGAAACTTCTTTCTTGCTTCTGTAAGCAGATCAGCAAAACTCAGTGGAGATGCACAGGTGTAATGCCAGTGTAAATATTTTCTGTTTTATGCTATGTGATGATCTTGCCTCTCACCTCCTTTTCTTATAAAAATCTAAGAATTTAAAGTAAAATCTACAAGCTGTTTAGTAATAACTATATTTTACTTTTCCATCATGATTTCCTCAAGGTTCTTTCTCTGATAGCCTCCATTTTCTGACAGGACAGATCTCCTAGGAAGACCAAGGGATTTTTTCAGATATGCCTAGAGGATCTGAGAGCAAAATTTCTATGAAAAGTGCACTAGTCATTCGCCTCTTATGCTATTAGGAATTACTGGTCATTTTTGGAAAGGTTTTTTTCTCCCAAATGTGAGTTCCAATAAGCCCTTCCCTCATGGGGAAATCTTTTATGGCTGTCAAAATTAGGCATCAGCATTCCTAGTGTGCTTTAAGGATGCAGTTCAAAATTCAAGCCAGGTGAAATATGGAAGTCTTTGTCTCTGACAGGGGGAGAGCTTGCACACTGCAGATTGTGCATGTGTGGCTAAATTGCCTTCTCCAAAACATGCATCTGCATCCAAACTGCTTCTTGATTCACACTGTTCCCTGCACCAGCCTGACCATTTTCTGGGAAAGTGTAGGATGCAGGGAAATAAAGGTTTGTGTTTCAAACAATGCTGGTGCCCCAGTCCTATGGTGTTCTGGTCCTGTTTATTTCATTAATCAGGATGTAGCCAGAGAGACAGATTGGGAATTAAAAGCACAGACAGAGATCAGATGTTTCAAGTTTTATCTACTGAAATGTCAAGAAGCCTACTGAGCACTGACCAGGTACCTTGTGCATAAATCAGCAGGGAAAAACTAGGAACCATTTTCAGTTAGTGGAGAATTTTTACTTTCACTCCCAGAAAAAGAATCTGTTAGAAGATGAGGACATTTTGGGTAAAAAAAGAGAAGTTCAGTGCTTGTGTGTAGTCTGAAATGCCTTCATCATGAGGAACACTGCAGCTTGTAAGAAGGACAGGTTGATGCAAGACCTAGAGCAAACGATTCTCTGATCCAGCTTTGTTGTAGTAATCTGGATCTCAGATCAAAGCCAGACCTGCTATGAATCCTTGGAGCTACCACAATTCTGCTGCTCACACAGCAAAATAGAAAACTAAAGAAGCCAGAATTATGGAACTGTAGAATCACAAAATGGTTGGAGTTGGAAAGGACCTTACAGATCATCCAGTTCCAACTCCCTTCCATGAGCAGGGACTCCTTCCACTAGACCAGGCTACTCAGAGCCCCAGTCAGCCTGGCCTTGGATACCTCCAGGGATGGGAAGTCCACAGCCTCTCTGGACAACATGCTCAGAGAGACCAAATAATTTATTCAAGGTCTAATCTCAAGTCACTAGCAGAGTAAGAAAAATAATTCTGATCTGCTCTTTCCAGCTGATCATGTTGCCAGCTGACTTTATTCATAGCATGCAATAGCATGCTGTTAGAGGCAGATCAAATCTCAGTGTGAATAAAAAATATTCTGAAAGCACCATTTTCCTTTCCTTGTCCAGGCAGGGGCCAAGCTACTACAATTGGAAAGAAAAAGCTTAAAATAATCCCCAAATCATATTTTCAGAAATCCCCATACTTCCACCTGTGGCACATAGAGATTACAGGCGTGTCTCCTGGAGAAACTGAGATTTGGCTTATAGTTAACCAATCAGTCTACTGCAGTTCTGGGCTAGCTTTACTCATTATTCTTTTAGTACCTGCATTGTGCTGGCTTACATCTAAGTTGAAGCAACCCTTTTGGATAGTCTAAAAAATATGTGTTTCTTTTTCTCTAAGCCTGATTCCACCTGGCTGTGTAACTATGGGTTTCCTGTGTATGTGCTGTCTTGGTTTTCAAAAAACATTGTCTCTCATGCTGACAATGAAGCCATCTCGGAAGGCGAGCTCACAGATAGCCTCAGGTGGGATATTCTTGAGTCTTCTTGTATACAGACCTAAAAAATCTTTTCAAACTCAATCTATTTTCCTGTCAGTTGCAGCATTCCCCCCTACCCCTAGTTCCCAACCTCAGTGTCCTAATTTCCTCCCTGACTGATCGCATGAGTCTTTTTTCCTTCTGCTGCTATTGTTGCTGTCATTGTTACCCTTGTTATTTGGGGAAGTGTTCTGCAGCTCCGTTAAGCATCCTGAAGTCAAAGAAAAATGTGTTAGAAAGCCACAACGATGGGGAGGGATTCAGTGGAGACATGTGTTGACAATCCTGTTAGGTCAGCAGCCCATGGCATTGACAGCCTAAGACCTAAAAAAGCTGCAATACTGGAAAGCTGACAGCTTCTGCTGCCAGAAATCTGAGGGTCACTTGTCACAGCAAATGCAGGTACAGCTCCTGAGCAGTCAGGGTGAAAGCTGAGCCAGGAAGGCTCTGTGTACCTTCACCTGCAGCTGTGGAAGATGCAAATTGAAAAGGATCAGGCTGCAGAAGGACTGGTTTGGTTTTTCCTTCTGAGCCCACATCTTCACTGCTGTGTCCAGCACTGGACTCCCCTTTGCAAGTCAGACATTGCAAAGTGCAGGAGATCAGCAAAAAGCCCCACAGAGATGGCTGGGGCTGGAGCACTTCCCTGGTGAGCAGAGGCTGAGGGGGCCCAGAGAAGCTGTGAACTCTCACCTTGGTCACTTATAAAAGCAGATGGATGAGGTGTTGAGTAACCTGATTTTAGCTGGCCTTTCTTTGAGAAAAGCATTGAACTAGATGGTCTTCAGAGTTCGTTTCCAACCTTGATTATCCTGTGGTTCTGTCTGCAGTGAGGAATTGTTATTACAGAGTTCTAATAAAAATTCTGGCCACTGATGTGTTTTATGTTTTTGGACAAAGTTAAAAAAGAAAAAAAGGGCTTGGAAAGGGTTAATGGTTAAAGCTACTGATCAGTTAATGGAGACCATTAAAAAACAAATGTTCTATGGACAACAAAAGGGAATAAAAATTTGAAAAGTGTAAGCAAAAATGCAATATTAATATTCTTTTGAAAAAATAGAAGCATTTCAGGGGACTCAAAATAGCAAATGTTGATGTATAAATAAGTTAATTGAAAACTTTTGTTTCCAAAATCATCATAGTAGGTTCTTTATTTTTTTTTTGTTTGTTTTTTTTTTTTTGTTTTGTTTTGTTTGGGTTTTTTTTTTTTGTTTGTTTTGTGGGTTTTTTTTGTTTTGTTTTGTTTTGTGGGTTTTTTTTGTTTGTTTGTTTTTTGTTTGGTTTTTTTGCAACTTAAAATTTGAACTTGTGACTTAGAATTCAATTTTTCAGTCTTCAGAGAGAAGCTTCGGTTCCATTTTTTCCATCTGCTTCTAATATATGATGGCAGAAAAAAACCTGTATATACCAAGACATAGAAGAAAAAATTTCCTGATGTCACTTTATGTGACTACAGAGGGTTAGCAGGAATCTCTGAGCAAGCACCAAAATCTTTTAGGGTTGTACTTTGTGAACCAATAGAGAAGACTTCACTCATCCAGTAGAGCTGTGCCCTTCCCTATTGCCAAAGGGTAAAGTTGCCTCTTTGTTCCACTGTTGATTGCAGCCATTTTTTATCTTCTGAATCTCCAGCCTTAGAATGAAATTTTTGAGGTTTATCCTCTGCCAGAAGGTCACCTTCAAAGCCAGTTCAGCTATTTTTTGTATAAAATAAATATTAGGCAAGAAACCTGCTTTCCTTTTGACCATCTTCTCCTCCTCCCACAATCATTTATTCTTATTCAAACATTTTGATTTAATCTGGATGTGTGGCTGATTGAATAACTCTTAGATTGAAGCTGGACACTTTTTGTTTACATTTTATTGTCCTTCCATTAAACTAAGGACAATCTGACTATTTATGCTGTCTCTGAGCTTTTCCCTTCAGTTCTTGCTGAAATATACTTCTGATCCCTGCATGGCAATTGGGGTAGTTTAGATTTCAGAATGGACTGCTCCCAGCAGAGTCCTAAAAAACCCTCAGGGTCCAGCTATTTGTGACATCCATCACTTGTTCGTGAGGTGGCATATGCAGGACCTCAGCTAATCCATGGCACAGGTTACTCTGGAATGGCTGAACACGGACTGCAGATGGGTCTGCCTTTATTAACAGATGCAAATGGGATCACTTTTACAGTTTGCAATAAAATGTGTATTACAGAACACTACAGCACCTACTTTTTGGTATGGTTGGCATGGCCATGTCCTCTTCCTGTGCAGGGACTTCAGGGGCTCTTAAAGGCTGCCACTAGAAATACTCTAAAATCTCTTACCAGCTGTTCCATCTGGAGACACCAGGCAAAAAGACATGCAGTTAGATAAGCAGCATCTCAGAACTGTAGAGGATATGTCCAACTTCTAAAACAGTCATTGGATTGTTCACAACAATCTCCTGCCTTTGGAGTCAGCAAGGTATCGTTGGAGTCAGACCAAGTTCTCACCCCTACTAGAACATGAGAAAAAATACAGAAAAAGGGAAAAAGCCTTTCCACATGGGGTCTGGAAAGTCATTGAAAGGAAGAAGGACTTGCCTTCCTCAGGGTGAACCAGCTGGAGTTGAGATGAAAACCTGCGTGCAGCTTGGACTGAGGCTGAAAGCGCTATCTTGCTTTCTTGCGTTGCTTTGGGTGATTAAGTAGATGACCTTTTAAGTCCTTTCCAACCCAAAACATCCTATGATTCTGTGAACAAAACATGCCCAGTTGCCAGCCCAGCTGACTGTAAGCATATCTCACCTGTTTTTTTGGGCATCTGGGGGTGTGTGCATGTTACACATCTGCAGAGAAAGGCAGAAGGAGAATTCACGTTGGAACAGCTGAAATGCTGGTAGGAATAAGAAAGGTGGTTTGTGTAAGGGGTGTTAGCTACACTGTCACTGGAGTCTAAAGCAAGCTCAGACCAAAAGGTCAGTATAGTTTCTGAAGATGTTAAGTACTTCTAGCACAAGTGGTTGGTGCTGCAGATGCTTCTGGTTTCCAGTATTTGCTGAAAAGGGAAATGATGCAGGAAAGAACAATTCTTTCCTGCAGTAAGAAAAATAACTCTGCCAGAGGAAATAAGGACATGCTGGTATTCAGATTGCCTAATGACATAAGAGAATGTTCAAATTCAGATCAGTGATGCTTGGTCTGAATCAGGCAGAAAGAGATATCTACCCTTGATGTCTTACCCTGTACAAGTGAGCAGCCAAATCATTTACATATCAGTCAGTGAACTAGAGCTAACAGAGGGTTTCAAAGATGTTTTTAACCACCTCTCCTATGAATTACCACCTTCCAGGCCTGCCTGGTGAATTCCTGACTCTGAAAGAGCAGTACTGTGTCCCCATCCACTGATACAAAGCTCTGACATTGATGTAGTGAAATGGGGATGGGACTAATGACTTTTTTTTGTGTGAACTGTTTTATATAAAATACTAATCCATGCATAATCTCTGGAGCCTCTGAAGTCACTTTGGTTACTCCCTTAACAGCAGAATTTCATAGTAAACTGTACAAAACATAGTAAAAGCAAACTGCTTGAGACTGGACTCTTGCTAAGGAGTGATGGTGCAGTCCTATGACTTTCCTTACCTGGAATTGCTACAGATCATCCCATGAGGCAGCCCAATTATTGACTTCACTTTGAAGGATTTCTTGGAAGCAGAGGGTTTTTCTTTTTGTTCTGCTTGTATGTTAGTAACCAAAAAATCCATGAAGGAAATCAATGTGAATTAAGAATGTTAACTCCCAGTTATTATAAAGAGAATGAAGAGAATACAGTGAGCTGGGTACCTTAATTGTGTATCTTTCAGAGAGTTTGAAAAATATGGGTTTGCTTGCTGTACTTATTGCCTTTATTATCCAGTACAGTTTGTAGTCAGAAATATATGAGAGTCAATTAAGGTTTTGAAGAAAAGTTTTCTTTTCTTTTCCAAACGAAAGCATCATATATCATGGAATATCAACTCCAGTGTTAGACTAGAAGAAATTTACTGCACCATGTCCCTGCAGTGAAAATTTGCAGCTAGATTAATGTTCCTTTAGCTGGCATTAAATCAATTTCATACATATGCTCGTATTTTCACCAGTGACATTCTGCAATAGCTGATGTTTTGTAGGAGATGTAAAGAAAAAAATCAGAAGATTTTGTTTAAGCTTCATATATATGTATGTATATACAAGTGAACGAGATACTTCGTGCTTCACTCACTATCAAAAAGTCTTGAGTTTTTAAAGTTGGCCAACTCTTCATCTTTTTCATGGCATATCCACTGCTTATTATCAGTACACCTTCATGTAGTTGAGAAACATTTAGAGATACATATATCTAATCTGGATAGAATTGACATTTTCTTTTTTCCCCCCAGTTTATTGGAATTGCTCTTGTTATGAAACTTGCACGTCAGCAATTGACATATGGGAATAAAACTGTCACATCTTCCTACCTAACGCTCACCACGCTGCAGCTGATTTCATCCTGGCTGGTTGTCAGTGGATCCATGAGAAAACAGCCCCCTCCACAAGACATTCATTGCTCCAGAAGGTTCTGCACATCTGTGGGACTTTGCCTCCTGACCAGGGCACAGCCATCTCCAAACAGGCCACTTTTCTCCTGAGTGCTCCCTCTCAGGAAAGGACACTGCAGAGAGCAGAGGCAGCTCATTTAGGATGTTCTCAGGGAGCAACCACTGCAGCCCTGGAGACAAAGTCAGTGTCAGTCACCCAGGGCATAAGGAATGGTTTGTGTAGCAGTGGCATCACTGTGACATCACCATGACAGCACTGGTAAACAAGCCAGTGGAATCTTCTCAGTTACCTTGTGGCAGATAAAACCACACTGATTGCCTTGGCCATCAATTGCTGTAACTCCCATTCTTGTACTGGAAGGATGTCTCATTGCTGCTTGACATGACACCAGGAATACAAAATTCAGGGAAAAAGCCATTTCCTCACCTAGAGGATCTGATATGAAAAAGAAAATCTCATTTATCTCACAGTAGTAAAGGAGGAGAGAGTCTAATGTGTGGAGAAATCACTGCAAGTGAAAGGAGAACCAAGTATGAGATTTGCAAGTAGCTTTAATATGGATTTACAATTGAGGAATTTACTGGGATTTTTGGATTTTCAAGTATTTAAGCATAGGTACATTCTGTGCTGAGACACCCTAGGATGTAGAGATAATGTAGCAAAGACATTAAAAATATGGGTATGTCTAAACATGACCAGGGAAAAGTTGTTTCCTTTCCAGCATTATTGAGTATAATGAGGGACATGTGAAGGACTCTGAGGTCTCTTGGAGTGACAATCAGTGGAAAGTGCTGACCTTGAAAGCCACCCTCAGGGTGCAAGGGAGCTATTTTAACTCCTTTATTTTTGTATGATCTTCATTCTGTAGTATCTAAGCACCCCACAGGCATCTCCAGCTCTCAGGGAGATAAAAAACACTCATTGTGTTTAGAGGAGAGAACAGAAATATAGAGATTACCAGAAAAAAACTTGATTGGCATTAATATCCACAGGTCCAGCTGATCAGCCACAATTCTGAGGTGTTTTGACTTTCCTTATGTATCTAAATTTTATGCCAGAAGGACTTTAGCTTGGGAAAGCAGCTCTTCCTGCACCGGGAAAAATTGGTGGGTAAGGTCTCCTTGGGATGCTGCTCAATGCTGATGTATTATTTGTGATGTTTCCATGTTGTTAAGATTGTGCATAAAGCCTGTAACTAACCTGGGTAACAAATTTGACCTGCTTGAATGCCTGTTTTGCACATAGTTTTCCCTCTTCCTAAGTCTTTTTAGAAAATCAGATCAAGTTATGTTTCTGAGAGGCATCCAGAAACATCAGCATCCTCCAGTTTTCTTCAAAGGAGGGATTCAGTTTAATTCTCTGGTTTCATATGTCCTTTGTCACTTATTTCTTAACCCTTTGTCCTGTTGTGATAATTGACAGCACAGAATACAATTGACATCTTATACTGCAAAGAGAGGTTTGGGGTTTTTTTCTGACATGGGAGGCAGCAAAATTATAAATTAATATAAAGTAATGGGTCACAAAGAAAACAACCCATTAAGCATTGATTATTGCAAGTTGCTGGAATCAGCAGCATTGAATGTAAAGATAGGTCTCTTACATATATTTATCTTGAAAAAGCAAAACAATGCCATCAGAAGTGTTATGGGTGTGGTTCCTTTTTAACACATATGTCTTGGGGTTTTCTTTCCCCCTTCTCCAATTACTGTATAATTTTCAGTGCAAGGTGAACTATGCACTAACAGAATCATAAATGAAAAGCTAACTGCAAAAATCCTCAAAGATCTGACAGCCCTGGAAGACAGCTGATTTTTAGATATCTTCCAGCCTTGTGCATGCAACAGCCAGTGCATTGGTTCACACACCTCCACCTGCTTTATTGTTCTTATGAAAGAAGTCACATTTTCCACACAGGTGACTGACTCTCTAAAACTAAAGATAAGCTGCATAAAAATTTTATTCCTTAAACTTCTCACTTGGAATCTGTGCAATGTGTTTTATCTATTGATTCCTTAGCTCTGTTGTACTGTCAGGTTTTTTTTAATATGGGTTATATGATATTTATATGATGTAGGAAAAGAAAGTCTGAGAATCATAATAGTTGTAGGCTGCGTCCTTGAAATGTTCAATTTTTTATTTTCTGTGCTACTTCTTCGGGGTTTTTTTTGTTTATGTATGCACATGCATGCATTATCCATACACATTCTTCTCTATCGTCTCAATTGCCTACCCTGCCTTTTTTATAAATCACTTTTTAAAATTACTGACTATTTTCTGTGTCATAGGTAATTTAATACAATATTTATAACCATGGTAAAATGAACAATCACGCAGTGCTCTTCCGTGCATAGTTTGAAGCAATTTTCATAAATAAGGATTTAATAAAAAACTGGTTTCATTTTTTACACTCTAATTAAAAATTAAAAAGAAACAAAATAAAAGAAGAGCAATAAAACCAGACTGAATTCTTCTCTAAATTGCATACACTAACCTGATTGGATTCACTGGATTTACTTTGATTTAGAATGTGTATAAGGGAGAAAAGCAGAGCTTGGAGTAGCCATTCCTGAAATGGAGAGGGAGCTGCAAAACAGGGTAGTAATTAAGGACTGCCTCTAGCAGTCCTTCAAAGGAGCTTATGTCCCTTTGCTCATTCTCCAAGAGTGTTACCTGAAAATTCACTAAACTCAAAGCTTCAGGTTTAGCAAGGCAGCCAACACATCAGCAGAGACCGGGGAAATAATTGTCGCTGTTGATTTATTGCCGTTCAGCTGACTGACAGGAGTGGGTTGTGGTGTCTTGGGGTGTTATGTACCTCCCTACCACTGCCCTGCTCTGTTTTGTGACCTCTGCTGGGGGCTGTGGGAATTTGATCCATCGTGGACTTCTCATCCACAAGCAGCTCTTTCTCACCCTCTGGAAGAAAGAGTGTCTGAAGTGGCGTGGTGCAGATGGGACATTCCATGGTCAAAGCTCAAATTCTAATTTCTGCTCAGAGGGGTTTCTTATAAGCAGTGTGGAATACACACAAGGAACTGGAACGATAAATTGGAGGGGGGAAATCCTTATCCCCACTATGCAAAAGGCTCTGAAAAGGGACACTGAAGCATCCTCACCTTTTCTTCTCCATTGTCTTTTGCCTTCTATTGCACCCAGCTCTGGTGCTGCAACACAGGAAAGATGGGGACCTGTTGGAGCGAGACCAGACAAGGCCAGGGAGATGTTCAGAGGGCTGGAGCACCTCTCCTGGGAGGCTGCAAGAGTTGGTGTTGTTAAGCCTGGAGAAGGAAAAGTTTCAAAGAGAGCTTACAGCTCCTTCCTGTACCTAAAGGGGACTGCAAGAGATCTGGAGAGGGACTTTTGACAAGGGCATGGATGAAGACAAGAGGAATGGCTTTAAAATGACAGAGGAGAGGTTTAGATTAGGGGTAAAGGAGAAATTCTTCACTGTGAGGGTGATGAGGTACTGGAACAGGCTGCCAAGAGAAGCTGAGGGTACTCCAAGCCTGGAAGTGTTCAAGGCCAAGCTGAATGGGGCCTTGAACAACCTGGTCTAGTGGAAGATATTCCTGCCCATGGCAGAGGAGTTGGAACAAGATGATTTTTAAAGTCCCTTTCAACCCAAAATGTTCTATGATTCTTTGTGGCTTTCTGTTGCATGAAGAAATCCACATAGAGAACATTACAATTTTCTGCATTTCCCCTCCCTGAATGCACACTGGAGGCATAAATCCATATGATTTTACTGGTTTTAAAAGATTTATTTCAGTTCCTTTCTACTATTGGCTATTTTTTGTGGCTTTGATTTTTTGTTTGTCATTTGTTAGAGGCCAAACTTATTTGTGAAAAGGAAATGGAAACATTTATTCTCAAATTCATTGCATTGGATATATTCAGCATTTCTAATGCTCAGTCTTTTTCCATGTCCAGCCATAAGATATAGGACTTATTTTGAAAAAAAATATTAAAATTAAAATTAACCTAAAATTAACCTAAAATTAAATCAGAGAAATCTTTTTACATGAGCAGCAAGCTCAAATCTTAATTATTTGTAGACATCCAGAGATCATTTCACACATTCACACAGGTGAAGAGGAGTTGTTCATGTCACCCTTCTGTAATTATATGAAGACAAGACAGGAAACCATCTGGCAAATGAGACCAATGGGGTTGGTACTGGATGAACTTTAAGATCCCTATCAACTCAAACCATTCTGTGATTCTGTGATTATATAGAGCAATCCAGGGTAAACATGAGTAATAACACCTGAGAGGTATTCAAGATTGTTTTTAAATACATAATTCTTTTCTTTTCATGAGAGAACAAGAAAGGAATAACCCAAAAGAACCCAACCCCCAAACTTATTTTCACCTCCAAAACAGTCTGATGTTGAGTGATTTTGGGCAAAACTGAGGAAACCAAGGTTCAGTGCTTCTCTGGAAGGAACAGATGAGTGTAAAATGCTATTTGGATCCAATCCCTGAACCATTAAAAACACATTAGAAGCCAACGTGACTTGCTTGAATCTGAAAGTGTTACTTGTACGTCTAGAATTGCCCTTTGTCCAGTTCAGAGAAAAATCTTTCCTAAGTAGGAGCAAAACCCCACAATTTTCACACTGTGGAGGAAAACAATAGGGAGAGGACTGGACTAACCCACATTTTAAAATCTAAGGTATTCCATATGGGACAGCACATTTCGTATGGAAGTGAAACACTTTTGATCTGCTAAATGCTTAAAAGTGAAAATCTTCATCCTAAGGGAGAGAATGAAGTCTCTTATAAATTAAAATATTCTCATTTGGATTATGAAATACTTTCTCAATGGGAAAAGAATAAAATTAGAAACAGGACTTTTAGTGTGAAAACAGGGGAGAAGGGTGTTATTAAACTGCTTTCTTTCTTTTTGGGACAATGAAAAAGGCTTTCCATGTTTTCAAGGCAATCATTCATGGTCAGTCCTCAAAGGACCTTGCAAATATTACTGAGGTGTAAAAATGCTGCATGAGAGAGGCAGGCAGTGTTTGGGCTGGTGGAAGGGAGCATCACAGAGGGAGCCTGGAGCCCATGGAGCTCAGAGTGACTGGCAGCTTGAGGTTATGTGAGGGCTGTAATACTATTAAGGCTGAGAGGTTAAACCCCTTCTGAGAGTGGCACTGAAGTCACTTACTCTCTTAATGCTTTTGCAAATTGTGCTCATAATTTTGGAAGATGACTTCACCTGGATAAGAATGGGAGACAGCCAGAGACCAGATGCACCATGAAGGTTTTTCCTCAGTTAATTATTGTTAAAATGAAGGATTATAATAAGGAAGTCAGAATATAACCCTCCAAAGAGCACATTTGTTTATGCTTTATGTACCTACATGTACTAGCATTTATTATTTTCTGTTGCAAGCAAGCAATAATAATCCTGTGTCTGGCTTCATAAAGTGCATGAATTTGCAAATATGTCTGAATCAATATATAGCAATGCACAGTTGGCTGGAATTTGTTTGCATCTATCTGTATTTCTTCAGAGCTAATTTCATCTCCTATCCAATATAAACCTGTCAGGTTGTCTGTTATGCTGGGAGACCATTACATTTCCATTTGTGCACAGTTAAATCATTGTTTGCAAAAAGTCCAACTCTTTCTTGTGTGTGTGTGTCTGCCGCTGTCTTTCTTTAGTTCAAACAATGCTGTGTTGGCAACTGCCCAAGAAAATTTGGGCACTCAGCATCAGAGCTGCTCCATCATTAAAGTCTTCCAGACATATGCAGACATTGAGAGGTTAAGAGATAACATTTCTTGTTTGTTAAAGCCTCAATGCAGTATGCCTTATGCTGACTCAGAAAAAGTTTTTACAAAAGCCTTGTGGGATTAGTAAAGGGGGCTAAAATCTAGTCTGATTACATCAGAATTGATTAAATGTGCTGTAATCTTCATTCTCTGATGACAGACTTTTAAACTGAATTTAGTTTCCCTGGATTACAGTTTAAAACAAAGTTCAAGGACTTTAGGTAAGTAAAGCCACAGAATTACAGTCTCTCTGACTCTCAAATGTGAAAAACTATGATATCAGATAAAAAAGGTAGGTATTATCAAAGTTATTATTTTGACAGTTTTATCACAGTACAAACAACTGCTCAGGCTTCTGAGTATTTACTGATACGTTGGTTTTTTTTTTTTTTTTTTGCATTCTTCAATTTAGGTCAGCTTTTCAAAGCGAAGGTAGTCATTCTTTTCAGAGGCAGAACACTATTTAACTTGCCTTTTCACAGGCAATTCAAAGTGTTTCATTGTTGTCTGGAATGTGACAGTAGAATCCTCCTCTAGAAAAAGAAATAAATTTTCTTCTAGAAAACTCCTTAAATTCTAAAGATCTAATCAGAAATAAAAAAAAAAAAGTTTGAAAGGTTTGAACCTCAACAAGCAGAGACACACAACTTTGCTGCCTATAAATCATTTGTTAGTGATGTGGTTTCAAAATCCAGGCAAGATTTTCCTCCGTCTCAACATAATATTTATAAAATGAAACCTGTCATGCCCGTCACCGTGTCTGTCAAGTGCAGGCTTAGTGACTCTTCTGCAGAGGTGGCAGGGCAGCAGATACCTCAGACTGGAGGTGCAGCCAATTAAACTCAGAAAGCTGAAACATGGCAGACCTTTAAAAGCGATTTCTCCCACCTGTAGAACAATCTCTCTTTTGCTTATTAGGTGGCTTTAGTACACCTAAGTCTGACTGAAGCCTAAGAATTTTTTTTCATTAATCCCACTGGAAGTGAGATGGAGCAGTTGTTTTGTTTAAAGAGTAGCTTGTGAGGAGCATCTTTCCTTCTTTATTTTATGAAAAGGCTTGTATTTGTCCCCTCCTAAGACAGTAGTGTTGATGAGCCATAGGAGAGTAGGTCTCTGTATGATACAGATGCTTCTTCATTTTAAATTTAAACAAAACTGCTGTTTGTTTCACTATAAGATGACTGATAATAAGTAATTTATTGATCTGTTTGGCCCAACGAATATCCTTGATCCCACTGGGCACAGCCCAAACACCCCTGTGCTTATCCTCTAACAAGAAAATGCTGGGACACAGAGAGCTGGGTTACTTTTTGCTCCATGGAGAGCTGTCCTATCACTGCTAAATTTGAAAAGCTTCAACCCTGACAACAGCAGATGAAACCTGTTGGTCCTGGCATGATGTATCTTCCCCATAATCGTGTGTGCGTGTGTATGTCCTATTAGAGGTAATAAGGGCTATGTATTGAGAGCAGATGCTCTTTAACCAATAACTGTCTCATACTATTATGTCTGGATTTATTTAAAAGCTGTTGTCTACCCATACCATGTGAGCATTAGAGTGCAGATTTCCACAACAAACCATTGAGAAAACTGTCAGTGCTGCTGATTATCGCAGTGCAAGGATAAATTTCAGATCCATAAGGCTGGCTTTTTTTCTGAAGCTGACTTCACTGGTGTCAAACAAACCCTTGGAACACAAAAGATAAGTGTTCCCTCTACAGAAAAGCTGAAGTTCAAAATAATCTTGGATATGAGAAGGTGCACCTCAATGTTACATTACAGTTGGACTGGCTTGTGCATGGGTGGGGTTTTGACCAGAGTTAATAAAAAGGCAGAGGTTGGAGACAGAAAAAAAATAATCTGTGATAAGTTTGCTCTTGGGTTGAAAGTGCAATTTAGTGTGAGGTGGGTTCACTCCCTTCTTCATGTCAGAGTCATGAGGTATTGCAAAGCTCACTTTCCAGCTCGGGTCAGTCAGGGCAATAGGTTACAAAAACCTCTGTGAGAACTCAGGGAAAAGTAATGGGAAATGCTCTGCTTCATAAAAAAGGCAGAGAAAGAGAGAAAGCGACATAGAAAGTAGAGTGTGGGTGAAGAAAACCAATAACAAAACACATTTACTGTGCAAGTGCAGCTCAGCATGGGGAGCTGAATTGAGTCAGGGGAATGCAGAGGTTTTGTTATCACACACATTTTTCATCTCAGTCCTCCTCTCTCCCTACACACAAAGGCAAACTAGTGGGCTCTGTCTACTCCACATAGGATTTCACATTTCTCTTTGAGCTGTGACTGCACATCTAGAAACTCAGGGCTGCCCTGGGATCTCTCTTTTGGAGGTTCATGTTTTCTCTTCTTGAGCCTGTGGACTTCTTCCCTGATATTCTGCAGGCAGAAGTGGCTAGATCCTTTTAAAAGCTATTTATGAATAATTAAGTCCCCTCCCTCTATGCCGCATGAAATCTCATGATGCAGAACACTCTTCTGACATTTAGCATAGAGTATATAACATTCTCAAACTCACTTTGCAAAATGCCTTTATTGCTGGTTCTTCACTGGTAGGTCATGAGGTTTCAGGTAATGTCAGCTAATTTATAAGGGAGAGCTGTCTGTGCTTTCTTTACCACAGACCTGGGATTATTTCTATTGTGGGAGAAAATAGGTAGCAAGAGTCAAAGACTGCAACCTCTGAAATGCCCCATTTATGTATTTACTTGATTACATAAAACTTGTGCCACCGGGCAGAAAACATAGATACTGAACTTCTAATTAGATGGCACAGAGAAATCCAGTCCTTATTTCCACAGAGGTAAAAGCACAGATGTACAGACACACTCACACATGGGGGTGGCAGTCCTCAGAGACTGGGACAGCCCAGTTAGGATTCACTATTGTCTACCCAATGTACAGGACTCAAACAGAGTACTTCTCTTTCACAGAAAAATTCTTTTTTCTCTCTTAGGTGACTGTGGAGGTGCTTTCCCCTGAAATCGCAGGGGGAGGGACCCTGCAGGGTACGGGTCTGTCCCTGTCCCTGTCCCCATCTCACGTGTGCCCCATACCTGTTCCTGATTGGTTGTGTTTGGGGTGCCCGGGCCCGGGAAAGGAGAGAGGGTCCCATGACTGGGGTCTGCCTGGGAACTCCAGCCATGCAGCTGGAGGAATAAAATCATCTCTGAACATCTAAAGAAATATCGCTTCATCTTTCCTTCCAAGTTCATCACTGTCTTATATATGTTGTAAGGATTCCTCACTACAACAAATGGTGGAGAATGCGGGCATTCGATCCCTGAAAATGATTTCTAAAGGTCCGGAGTACACCGATGTGAATTGTGAGTAATTTAACTTTCTTATTGCCTTGTTTTTGGCTGTACTTTCTGACCAGATGGAGAAATCAGAGGAGTTGTGGCTATCTGAGCCAGAGAGAAAAATGTACTTGGAAGTGAAAGAAATTATAGTGAAACAAAATGCAAAACTGGACCCAGGACATTTAAAACACTTCTTTAACTGGCTTTTCAAGAATTTCTTTTATGTCACTCCAGACTTAATTTTTGATGTTGGTTTTCCTGTGAATAGAGGGGACAATTTTTGGAAAGAAATCAATGAGTTGATAATGATTCAGTCAAGAAGTGGAATGGTAGTAGAATTGATATTAGCATCTTTTGCAATTGAAGATGCTCTCATAAAGTACATTCTCGGTCTCAGTAACACAGAGGTGCCTGCGGCTGAGGTGCCTGCGGTGAAGGTGCCCAGCCCCCCTAAAAGCACCAGCCATAGAGCAGATCCCATCCCGGTATTGGAGTGCACTCCTGAGGGACAACGGGTGAGAGAGTGACGACGAAGACGCTGGATGTGAGAGTGCATTCCTAGAGTTCTCTGAGGTATCCTTACAGTGAATAAAGAAGGACAGCTAGTAGGAATAGCTGCTGAAAAACACAAGGCATGAGCTGTGAAAGCAGAGGCACGAGCAGTGAGGGCAGCGGCGAAGGCGGCAGTGAGGGCAGCAGTGACAGAGGCACATCCTGGCGATGGCCGCCTTGCGCCGTGTGGTGAGTGATGGTCCAAGCCCGAGCCCTGCGCCGAGAAAGGCAGCAGCGATTGTGGCAGTCTCTATGGCAACCGTGGTGAGCCACGCCGAGCCGGGGTGGAGTGGGGATGAGAAGGGAACCGCGCTAACTCCCAGCAGTGACACGTCTGTAGTTGACGACAGCAGCAGCAGCGGCAGTGCCAGCAGTACAAAGCCGCGCACACGCGAACGCCTCACAGGGCGCAGCCGTGCAGCCGCGTGAACGCTCAGAAAGCGTGGAGCAGTCACGGGGAGCTCCAGAGTAGAAGTGAGCACAGCACCAAGTGGTGGTGCAAAGGGGGCCGAAGGTGGAGCAGCCGGCAGGGTCAGCGTGCAGCAGCACAGCCAGACTGGACCCGCACGGCCCCACACGCGATCCTGAGGAGTCCAGACCCTGCGACAGGAACGCACTGGCGGCCCCAGCCCCGGTGGTCCCGGCTGCGGCAGCTCCGACGCGAGAGTGAGAAAAACTAAAAGTGAAAGCAAGAACAAAGGAACTCAGAAAATGAAAAGGTTATCACAGCTAGGGTTTTTGGAACTGTAAAATGGTATAATGTAAAGAAAAATTACGGTTTCTTGTTGAAAAACGATACTGGAGAAAGTATTTTTGTCCATAAATCTGCTATTGTAAAAAAAAACCCCAAAAGTGATGTTCCAAGCTTAGAAGAAGGAGAAAGAGTAGAATTTAAAATTGTGCAAGGAAGGAAGGGCCCACAGGCCACATGTGTTACAGGCCCTGGGGGTGTCCCCTGTCAAAGACAGTAGATACGTTAGACAGCATCCTCATAATCCCTGTCCTTCCCCCTATCCCACCTTCCTCTTTTCTCCCATGCCCTTTTATCCCCCATGTATGCCCAGCCAAAATTTCCCTTTCTGGTTCCCCTCACAAAACCAGGCTTTTCCATTTGCCATGAATCCCTTTGCAATGCCAATGGGGGGGATGAAAAGGAGGGAGGGAAGAAATTAACTGTCATTTTCTAAGATTCCAACAGGTACAGAAAGGAAAATCCCTTCCTCAGTTTCCATCTGAAGTGTGCTCAAGCCCTGTCTCCCTTCTGATGCTCCAAGGAAAATCTGTTTGCACATTTGGGGACTCAAGATAGTGGCTTCCTTTCCTTTGAAAATGTTTTGTTGTTTATCCAACTGTATTTTCCAATGTTCTTTATTTAAAAAGAAAGGGAGAATTGCGGAGGTGCCTTCCCCTGAAGTCCCGGGGGGAGGGACCCTGCAGGGTACGGGTCTGTCCCTGTCCCTGTCCCCATGTCACGTGTGCCCCATACCTGTTCCTGATGGGTTGGGTTTGTGTGCCCAGGGCCTGGGAAGAGAGCAGGGTCCCATGACTGGGGTCTGCCTGGGAACTCCAGCCTTGCTGGAGGAATAAAATCATCTCAGAACATCTACAAAATATCACCTCATCTTTCCTTCCAAGTTCATCGCTGTCTTATATATGTTGTAAGGATTCCTCACTACAACAGGTGACCAGGAGTAAACTTTGAGGAGGTGCTTATTGTGTATGAATCTACAAGAAAATACATTAACACATTGCTCAGCTTCTGGCTATGTAGCAATTCAGATTATTTCAATGACCGTTGTCAGTAAAAATTCATATTTGTCCATGCAGCTCCTTAATGTGGGTTCAAATGCATGGCTGACCCATACATTTTTAAGCAGCTAGTTTTAATCCTGAGACTGACTTACTTTTTGCATAAAACATTTTTTTTTCTGAATATATATCATGTGCTCTGCAGGGTAAGTACATGTCAGTGGTTAAATTTACTGAACACTCCAGAGCAGCAGCAAAAATGACCTTTCTGACTGGGCCTTAGGTGAGCAAAGAAATGTTGCTCTGATGTTTCTGTCTGGTGTTTCAACCTTGCAGGACTCTTTTTTTGCAGCACAGATGTCTGAGCAGCCTCCCAAAGACAGAGGTGAGCAATTCCTCAGGGGAAGCAAGTCAGGCATCTAAGAGATGAAGAGCTGTTGAATTTGCAGTACTTCTGTCTGCTTTTCTAACCCAGACCCAGACTTAACAGATGGGTCCTAAGGTCTGTTTCATGACCCCCATGCTGTCATTGAGATCAGAAATCCCCGCTGCAATTACTGGTCAGTTCCCTTGTTCTCATCTGTATGAATGTTGACTCCCTGGGGAGAACATGGAAGTCAAGGAACTGAGTAAGGCTGACACTGTGTTAGTGAGCTCACAGGATGGATCCAAAACAGGATTCTTTATTTTAGGGTGGATTACTGAATTTTTTCCTTTTTTTTCTTTTTAATTGTCTTTTCTGTTCTTTCCCAGTTTAAAGCAATTATCCCAATAGCAATCTGCTTAAAGAAAGGCCAATTACAACAAATAAAAAAGAAAAAAGGAAAGGGATGAGGTAGGTCACTTTGCTATAAACCCTTTAGTAAACTGTGAAAAATGCAGAGCCCCAGAAGGCTTCCACCAGCAGCTTTTGATCTAAGGATGAGTGGCTCTATCTCCTCTTCTGCAATTGCAGTCTTTGCTTCAGTTACATTATTCCTCCTCAGCTTGACTATGTTTTTCTATATTTCCCCTGTCTATTTTCTGAAGAGGCAATTGTTGTGAATGGTGGAGAAGGTTGAGTGCCTGACTGAAATAAAGGAAAATTAGTTTTTAAGGAGAGTAAATTGGATAGAATAGGACCCGTAAGGATAACAAGTTGGCGATAATTCAGTGTAGTCTTCCTGTTCTGCTCCTGTTTATTAAATATTCTTATTGACTTCTGCTTCTCAGTACTCTGTGTTCTAGTGTACTAAATTACTGTAACTGAATATTCTGTCTACATATGCTGACTGGTCATTTGAGAGATGAGTGCACTTAAGACAGAAATGTTTTCCTTTAGTTCTTGGATCCTTGAAATGCCTATTATAAAATGTACATCTGTGAGAAGGCACTTCTCCTTGCCAAATGAGATTTAATGCTGAAAAAGCTACAGAGGTAAATAAAATAATAAACATTGAGGAGGAGCCTGCTTTTTGACTCACATTTCTCATTTCTAGCCACTAGAATTTTGGGTTAGGAATTAGTGCCTCCATATTCCCTCCAATAAAAGAAGTCCTAATACACAAATATTCCACAAAGCTTATTTTCCCCTTTTTGTGACCTACTGATTGAGCTTCCTAAATTTTTTACATTTTGGTTTCTGTTGCTTGGGGAGTAAGATGCTCTGAGTGTCAACTTCTTTGGAATGATATTGGGCCAAGGAATGCTGTCAAGCACAACCAGGAATTCAACCCTCATATTTAACTCTTACTGTTTCTCCTGAAATAGTTTTGTCAAACACATCTAAAATTCTTTTGGATGATGCCTGCTTGTGGCAAGGAGAACAGCATAAGCCCGTGACTTCTCTCAACACAGATGAGACCATCCTGTTCTTGTGTGAGAAGCCTTGTTCCACATTTTTTTGGCCAGACAAGTCTTGGTTAATTTTCTTTCTGCTGCAGAGTAGATTAAATGTTCCAACTTTCTTTACTTTTCAGAAGAAGGGGATAGGGAGAAATTCCAGTTCTCTCACTTCCCTGACTGATTTAGTTCAAGGCCAGCTTGGATGGGGCTCTGAGCAGCCAGGTTTAGTGGATGATATCCCTGGTCCTGGCAGGAGAAATTTCATTGCCTGGAAGCCAGGGCATTTGCCAGGACAGTACAGCTTTGAGATCCCTCCTTCAATGAAAGATTTGAAGCCAATTCTTCCAAGGGCCAGGCAGATATGTGACTATTTGGAGGTTTTATGGCAGTGTGGAATTTTCTTAGCAGTAATTTTCTTTTTTAGATCACTTTTATCTGATATATTGGTTATTCTCTGAGAAGACTTTTCACAATAAGCTCCCAGAGGAGAAAAAATAGGGAACAAATGCCTAATTTCCTAATCTCAGTTAAGATTGTTTGTTAATCAGATGTTGAACTGCTCAACAAACTACACAGCAAAAAAAGAAGTGCTCCTCCATTTGCTCAGAGATAGAACTTGCTGGCTCGTGATAAATTTGGCACTGAAAATAGTCACATTTATGAATTTCAAGTGCCTCCAAATACAGATGGAAGAAGTACATTACTTTAGGAACATATTTAAAATTATGATGTATAAATATAAATTCTATCCCTCAATGCCCTCATGTTATAGGGCTGCCTTTATTCCCTGTATTAGCGATTGAGATTTGTCCTTGCTTCTCCTGGAAGACCGTTCTTTGTCTTCCATTGCTGAACTAAATATGTGTTCCATCTTGCTTAGCTGTCTCTGCAGCAGAGGCTAAGCCTGCATCCAAAAGGGAATTCAGCATCCTCAAACTCAGCATTGAGCACTGAGTGATTTGGAGGCAGCTGTTCAGTAAACATTCATCTTGCTGTCATTGATCTCTCTCTTCCATTCGGAGGATCAGTCTTTTAAAACAAATGCAAGACTCCCACTGAATTAAACCTGAGGGCCCCACACTTTCCACAAGAGCCAGGAGAATTTCCCTGCTTTGGAAATCCATAAAGCAAATGCAGTCTTTTACTGAGGAGGAAGATAATTTTTCCAGTCGGAAGTAGAATCACACAATCATAATGTCTGGGGTTGGAATGGACCTTAAAAGATCAGCCAGTTCCCACCCCCCTGCTATGGGCAGGAGATCTTCCACTAGACCAGGTTACTCAGAGCCCTACCCAACCTGGCCTTGAACAATTCCAGTGATGGGTCATCCACAGCTTCTCTGGGACACTTGTGCCAGGACCTCACCACCCTCACAGTGAAGAATGTCTTAAAATCTAATTGAAATCTACCCTTTTTCAGCTTAAGCTTAAATTGAAATCAATCCTTTTTCAGCTTAAACTACTTGCCATTAAAGACAAGTAGTTAGTTATCTGTTTTAAATTACTTTACACAAAATTGCATGAAGTATAAGATATCTAATTAATTGCTCTGAGATATTGTACCTAGCCAAATACCTGAGCTCTTGTACCTCAGCTTAGAGAAATGCTTGGGAGTAGAACAGGTAAGTCTGTTCTCTCTCTGTGGATACAAGATTTAAGTTTTATACTACTGGGCTTCTTTAAGACAAGGAAGGCTTTGTAAGTGCTTTGCTCAGCCTTCCCAGTTTAAGGTATCGCTCAGCTCCACATTGTAGTCTTTGGAAAGAAGAGTAGGTGCTAGCTCCCATGTTTGCATCAGAAAAATCATTTTGAATTATGAACCCAACCTGTCAGGTTCAATTCTTTCTCAGGGTAGAATTCACACCATACAATTAAGGTGCTTATTTCATCACCCTCTTAAGGGAGAAAAAATGAAATAATGAGAATAGAAGTAACCTGGGTAACAATGATCATTTAACTCTTTCCTGAGTTTTTTTTCAAGATGTAAGTCACCACTTGCTTCTTGGGACTAGGCCTGGAAGAGCTCTTGTGAGTCATCCTCTCAAGTCTTCTATTGCAGAAAACCTCACCATCTAATCTCTAATTTAATAAACTCAGAGTAAGTTCAAATATATATATGTACCTTGCAAAATTTTGATTTCCCTTTCAAGACTTAAATATCTTGAAGAAAAACTAAAGAATATGGATTCTGATCGTATGTAGTTGACCTTCCCCCAAACTGAATTATATGGCCTCCATATGCCCCCTTTCCTGAATTATTTTATATATGGGATTCCATTGAGATTTTCAATCTCACGATCCTGTTGGAAAGAAGTGAAAATTTGATAAGATCATTGCTTTTGCTAATATCATTAACTGCTCTTATTTTACCATGTTCATTTCTCTGAGATGCTTCAGCTTCTTCTGTTTATTCCCAAAAATGGTTCAAAGCAGAAGCTCTACAGAGATGCCAGCATTTGGAACAGAAAGAAGACTAGTAAAAATCTGTTCAGAAAGAGGATGGGGAATAAAAAATCACTTTTTATTTCCTTTATTACCACTATCTCTATTTCTATGTCTTATGTTAATTGCAAAAATGGAAATAGCCAGAACACAGAGAATAAGTGGAAATATTTCTATTGTCTTTAATATATTCTGGACTTTGACACAGTTTGGATCTCCACAGAGGGTGGGAAGCATATTTGCTGACAGGAGCACATGCCTTCACCAAGTCTGTTAAATGCCACACTGTGCAGGCCAGTTGACCTTGGTGGCTTCTTGTCCCCTGTGGAGGCAGAAGCCATTCCAAGCAAGGCATAAGCAAGGTTATTATACATTGCCTTTAGCATGCAGGCCCTGAGGCCCCCATGGCCAACGTGTAGAGTGTATGGAAGAACATTCTGCTTATTCTCCAGTGTTAGCAGAATGTCAGACCAGGGCGTCTGGGCTTCTATTCCTTTTCCTGTGCCTGTTCTCCACCTGTCTACCACAGAGAACAGCAGTTTGTTCTTATTGCCATGATCTCAGTCTCGTTTTTGAAACTTTTTCCATGCTGGCAGCAGAAAGAAGGGTGAAGGGCTAAGATCAGTTTTTTTGTGTGAGTCAGTCAGCACTTCTATTTATGCTGGAAAGAAACAGAATTATTATGGGACATCTCAGCAGGTCTCATTAGCTCAGAGTTGGCCACTGTGAGAAAGCACATATGCCTGTCATGTTTTGCAGATTATCACAGGAAACCCTCCTCCAAGTCTTCTCTACCTCTGCTTTGCTCCCAGGGAAAGGACTGGGATGAAACCGTTGCTTTTCCTATTGTTGTTGTGTATTACTCATGAGGTGAGGGTGGTTTGCAGGGAGCTTTAAAAAACCCTCTCTGTCCATGGGTCTGCTTAATTAACAGACTGAACAAAGTCATAGATGAAGGAGGGACAGCCAAGAAAGGACTGCTGCATTGCAAAGCCCTGACAAAAGTCAGCAGGGCTACAGCCAGCTGCACAGCAAAAGTCCTACAAAGACTGAGAACATCTGAACATGGATTTCTAGGAAATAAAGCTTTATCTCTTAACCCTCACTCTGTTTCCTTGACTTCAGGTTGTGAAGCTATTTCCTAATCAAGATGCAGTAACTTAGGTAGCAGTCATGTAAAGATGTGGGTGGAAAAGATCCTGTCTTGAATTTCTGCTTCTGTAACATTTCTTCTATGAAAGCAAGTAGCATCAAGTATTATATTTCAATGCCATTATTAGTTTAGTTATATTGATGTAATCACTGATGTGATTACAGTTAGTGTGAACCAAAGAAAGCTCCTTAGTGAGACTGTAACTTGTTAAAGCAGTAACCTGTTCCTGATAGCTGGAGAAGGAAATACAAGAAAAGCAAGGGTGACATTTCTCCTGATATAACGTCCTAAATACCATGAACCAGCACTTCAGATGCTTCCTTGTCTGAATGCTGCATCTGTATAGTTATGTTTAAAGGTGTTGATGGACTTTTTTCCAAGGATCTGTCAAATCACATTTTGCATTTCTGGAATTGTGTTTCTATGAGTTCCTCTATTCCCTTGTGCTCTATATGAAAGTATAAATCCTTTTCATGTTTGCTAAATTCCTGCCTCATTGTTTCACTCGTCACAGAATCACAGAACCATCATGGTTGGAAAAGACCTCCAAAATCATCAAGTCCAACCTTTGACTGATCACCACCTTGTCCACTAAACCACAGCACCAAATGCCACATGGAGCTGTTTCTTGAACACATCCAAGGATGGTGACTCCATCACTTCCCTGGGCAGCCCATTCCAATGCTTAACCACCATTTCAGTGAGAAATTTCCAAAATGAACATCCTCTTTCACAGCTTGAGGCTATGAACTCTCATCCTGTCACTTGTTATCTGGGAGAAGAGCCTGACCCCCACTTTGATACACCCTCCACTCAGGTAGTTGTAGAGTATGAGAAAGTATCCCCTGGGCCTCCTTTTCTCCAGGATGCACAACCCCAGCTCCCTCAGCCACTCTTCATATGACTTATGCTCCTATTCCCTCTTAGGTTGTGAGAAAAAATGCATGACCATTGCCTGTTTCCTTTCTCCAAAATTTTCAAAATTATATATTTCACCACGGTACCTCCCTCATCTTCTTTTTTTCCATACAAACAAATTTTTTGTTTAGTATCTCTCCATATAGGAAATGATCCATCTCTTTAGTAATTTTTTTTTCTTTTTGTATATCTTCTAGTCCTAATAATTTTTTTTTTCATATAGGAGTGAGAATAGATGCAGTATATGAGATGAATGATTACTAAGATTTTACAGATTAGAATGACAATATTTTCTGGTTTGTTCTCTGTTCATTTTCCTGTAAAGCCTCCTGATGAGGATTGGTTTCTTCTCCAAAATAAAAAGAGCAATAGGAAATGACCTCAAGTTGTGCCAGGGCAATTTAGATTGTATATAAAATTTTTTATATAATAAAAATTTCTTCACTGAAAGGTTTGTCAAAGTTGGAACAGTCTTTTCAGGGAAGTGGTGGAATCACCACCCTTGTAAATATTTAAAAGACATGTAGAAGTGGTACTTAGAGATATATTTTAGTGGTGACTTGTTAGTGCTGGCTTGACAGTTAGACATGATTATCTCAGAAGATTTTTCCAGATAATTGATTCCATAAGTGTGTTACCCCTGCAACTCTGTCTGCTCTTGAGGACTGAGGAGGCATTTTCAAGATGTGAGTCTGTGTTACGAGGAATCTCTGATTAACCTGATTCTATGAAAACACAGTATTTTTTTAATCTACATGCAGAAACAAAAGGATCTCTCACAAAGTTTTTGTATAAAGGCATAGGTGGGATAAAAAGCAGTGACAGAATAAGAATCAAAAGGTGGGTTATGAGGTCTTATCTGATTGACTCATTCTTGGAATTGGGAAGAGATTTCTGTTTGAGTGGATTGGAGGTCATCACTGAGTACAGTTCCATGGTGATTCTGGCATTCTTTGGTTCTGGATATCTCTAGGAAAGCCCCAATCTGAGACATATGTACTATGGGTAAGACAGAATCTCCTACTAAGCAAGACACAACACTGTCATCTCCATTGTATATAGGAGACAAAAATAGTTTAAAAAAATGGCATTTAAAACTTGATAAAAACCCTTAAAACCCAACAAAAAACAGGACTTTTTTTCCCCAAATTGTTTTGTTCCAAAAAGTTGTTTGCCTGCAGGTTATGGCTAATCTTGGAGTGAAGCTCATGGCACCTGTTCAGGATGCCAGGACAGAGGGTGTTGTTCAGATAGGGATGAAGCTGTCCTTTATCAATAACTCACTCAGTATAAACAAGCTTATTCCATCTGTGCTGCATCCTGTCATTGCCTGAACAATGCTGAAAGGAAAATCCTACGGCCCACTTACTTCCTGCTCTTGACATATGAAGTGCCAAGAGATTGAAGGCAGCACATGGTTGAAAAGAAAGAAATGAGGTAATGGCTGAGCACTGCACAGCTCTCCCATCTTGCTGACTCCTCCAGAGATGACAGAACAGTTTCACCTGATGATAACTCACCAGAAATCCATGATGCTGTGAATTTTAGGTATTGTCTTTTGCTTTGGTTAGATTGCAAAGGGAAAAAAAATGCCAGGTGGAGGCTTTTTGTTTTTCAGTTCCAGAGCTCCACAATAATGAACAAAACCAACATACCATTTTACATGTGCTGGATCTGAGATGCCAAGGTAAAGGCAGACTTGTGCTTCTTATGCTTCTTATGAAACACCTTCTTACATGTTTCTTATGAAAGAAAACCAAATCCTGGGCTGCATCACAAGGAGTGTGGGCAGCACTTTGAGGAAGTGGATTCTCTCTCTCCATTCTACCCTTGTGAGACCACACCTGGAGTGTTATGTACCCTTCTGACGTCCCCAACATAAGAAGGACGTGGAAAGTGTTGGAGCAATTCCAGAGGAGAGCCATGAAGTCTGTATTGATAAGAGGACTGGAACATCTCTCTTCTAAAGACAGGTTGAGAAAGTTGGGATTGTTCAGCCTGAAGAAGAGGAGGTTCCGGTGAGAACTCAGAGCGACCTTACAGGATGTTAAGGGGCTACAGGGAAGCCAGAGAGGGACTCTTCATCAGGAACTGTAGTGATAGGACAGAGAGTAATGCGCACACATTGAAAGAGGGGAAAATTAGGCTGGATATTAAGAAGGTCTTTACTGTGAGGGTGCTGACACACTGGATCAGGTTGCACCATCCCTGGAAGTGTCCAAGGCCATGTTGGATAAAGCTTGAGCAACCTGGTCCCGTGGGAGGTGTCCCTGCCCACAGCAGGGAGTTTGGGACTGGATCATCTTTAAGGTCCATTCCAACCTCTTAACATTCTATGATTCTGTGATTCTGTGATCATGCAAGTTGAGCACTCCAGCTCTGAGTGACAAAGGGAGAAACAGACATTTGATATTTGTGGGCCTGAATAAACTAGTAATAGATTAATAACAAGAACTGTGATGGAAGAAAACTGCACTACAGCAAGCGTGAGGAATAGCTATGTCATATTTCTGCTCTTCAAGTCTGCTCACTGACTCCACTGACCCCTGCTCTAGCCCAAGACAAGCAATTATAAAATGTAGTTACTTTGTTTCCCCTTGCACTCTGAAGCATTTGGGTTTTTTAGGTTCTGGAAAGATTTCTCCAACCTGTCGTACAGGCACCATTCACAGATGTGATGAAACACCGGTATGTTGTTCACAAATGAAGGAAAAATAAAGAGCTCTGTATTCCAACATTTAGTTCCATACCCATGTAGCTTGGCCCTCTGCCACACTGGAGCAGGGGCAGGCATCTCAGCCACACCACATTGCAGGCTGTTCCTCATTACATTCTTTCCCCTTTATTTTGCAGGAAAAAAGAGAAAAATAATAATAAAAACTCAATTTATGGACACATAGGAGAGATTTTTCATCATGCAAGTGGAGATAGAAGCAGCACATTCTCTTGAAAGTCATCTCTTTCATCTCCCACCTCCGAATACCCTTCACTTTCTGTATCCTCACTGGTGAGCAGAGGTTGTGCAGACCCTCACCCTACTGAAGGACCTAATGGATGCACCAGGCTTGGCACAGACTGAGGTCTGCAGGGCAGCAGCAGTAAACTCACCTTTCCTCTGCTCTCCTGTGTTTGCTGACAACATGAACAGCTCACTGCACCGATAATCAGGAGCATCCACAGCAGGAAACAGGTTTGGCCAGTTCTTCATTCACCTGACCCAAAGCTAAAGACAAACATGTTACCCAGAGGAAAGTGGTGGGTTAGAGTTATGTAGGGTGACTGGCTAGTGCCTAGTTAATGGAGGAGATGTTCACTGAAGCCCCTGTGCAAAAATTCCGCCACATGAGAAAGTATCCAAATTAAGAGGGGTATTCAAATTGAAGTATTGTAATCCTCTGGAAGATCTGAGTTTTAAAAATACCACCTGTTCTTCTCTTTCCTGAGAAACATCTTGGCAAATTCACAAAAGCAGCTGCAGCCTCAAGGCTGTGGCTCCACAGCTCCTCACCCACTTGTTCCAGTTGTGTCCCCAGTGGAAGGTAATTGCCTAATGGAGCCTAAGGATGGTTGAAGACTAAAAGCACTTAAGGCCCAGGGTAGAAACACAGGCATCCTCTCCTCAGAATTTCCTACCTCTGCCTCAAATTGGAGGGCAGTTTTGTGGAATCAGTTTTTAATCTCTCCTCAGTCACTCTGCTGGAAGCTTAGGCTTTTAATTCTGTGCAGTAATTTGGCTAAGAACCTGGTGAAGACTCAGGTGTTGAGACCATGCCCTTCTTGCTTTTCTCTGACATGTCCTTTACATCCTCTCCCCATTTTAGAGTCACAGCAATTGATGATCTTTGAGCTAGAGCTGCTGAGGACTGAGGAGCCTGGTGCTCTGCCAAAACCATGCAGTGAAAGGAAATACTCAGCCAACAGTTCCCCTCTTTTCCCTCCTCTCTGTGGCATCCCATCTTAATAACAAGGGGCTTTGGACCCTTCTATTAAATATGAGAAAAACTTTTGCATGGAAGAAAGTTAAGTTTTGTTCTCCTCAACCAAAACATGACTTTTATTCATCTTTGTTTGTATAAGTGTAAGGTAAGTGGGTAATATGGCCACAAGGGCCTGAATTCATGCCCACAATTTTTAAAATTTTCTTCTAAGAATATAAAGAAGAACAGCAGCAGCAACAACCACAATAAAAGAACCACAAAATCCAACAACCTTTCTATAAAATGTTGTTTCATAACAAAATTAGCACACCCCCTCCCCACCCCCACCCCCCCCAACCCTGAAGTGTCCTTTCTGGTTGACACGTTCAGACTTAGGTCTTACATGGCACCAGGTAACCTCTACTGAGGAAATCAGGGCTATTGCAAATGAAGTGCAGAATAGAGGGAGAATATGGTTAAGAGAGATATTAACAATAATAGTAACCTCAAAGAGAATATTCATATTTACAAAGGGACAAATAAACCTCAATATGACTGAGAATTTAGGGCAAAGGAAACTTTACCCTACATTTTGTTGTTGGTAGTATATCACTGTAGGAGGTGCTAAGTCTGGCTTTAAAGTGCCTGAAAATATAGAAAAGAACATACATCAGAATCTGCCCTCATTAAAAACTGTGTTACTTCTCTGACTTTACCAAAAGCAGAATATGGTTTTCCAAAAGCAGATTTTAGCCTCACAGATGACTCTGATCATATACAGTGCTATAAATTGCTAATGGGCTTGTGGATTCTGTAAAGCAGGAAGGAATTGGTTGGAAAAGTGCTGTTTTCAAAAGAGTTTCTAAAAGAGGAGAGAAGTGAACATAATCAGGGTTCCTGCAGAAATCCAAGGTCAGGCTGGGAGCAGAATTTTGGAGAAGGAAATCAGTAAAGAATGAAAAGTTAGGAGGATGAGAAGGGCTTCCCTTCTCAGAGAAAGGATTAAAATGACTGTGGAAATGAGAAGGATGTCCCAAAATGTTAATCATGTGGCAAGGGCTTCAGAAAGCCCTTGCTCTCCGGCTAAGCCACTCTGCCTGTGGTCTCTTCAATGGTTCTTAGCTGGGACCATCTCTCTATTTGTACAAAGTTTAGCACAACAGGGACCTGCTCTCTGCTCTCTTATATCTGCAGGCATCAGCGTCACACAACTAATTAACAGCAGTAATAAATGATACTGTATTGCCTCTTAACCCTTGGCATTTATTTTTCCGTGGGCTGCATTAAAAAGAACAAAAAAATTAAAAAAGAAGAGAAAGATTAATAATCCTCAGTCAGAGTGAACCTCTGAAGAGATGACACCATCTGGATGATTACTACTTGTTTCATTTGCATGTTGAACTCAGTACTCTTCCGGCACTAATTATTGCTTACCCTTTCCTTATTCCATGACTTCTGGGGTTCTGTGTGGGATATAAATAGCCAGACTAATGACATGCTGCATGTTGCTCAGGAGACCTCCTGTTAGTTTACAGCATTTCTCTGATTATTACTTTTTTAATAGAGAGAAGATAAAATACTGGTCTCACAAGCGCAACATGAGAGTCTTAATTTGTTCACATTTTTCTCAGAGCCAGTGCATGCTGAAATATTTATGTGTTCCTCTCTGGCTGCAGCATTTTGAATGTGCTGGGTTGTTTATTGTTGTAGTTAAGGACTGATGGGGAAGGAAGTGCTGGAGCTCTCGGTAGCAGCGTATCCATGTCAAGCGTGAAAGCAAAATGGATATAACCAGAGCAAACATAACTACAGATGGTGCTAAGGGCCTGACCTGCCCTTTACAGGTAGAGAATTTAATAATGGGTCAATTGATGAAACATTTGTAGGGGAAGTTGCAGAGTCAAATGCTGTTCTTAGCACTGAAAGGCAAGACAAACATGAGGTCATTAAAATGGCTCATAATGCTGACTAAAATAATGAGGTTTGTCATCTTACAGAGGTGTAACACAAATTATCTGCAGTGGCCAGGAGAGGAAACAAAGCCACAGCTTTTGGATGCTGTCTGAAATATAGACACTGCTGATGAGATGTCCATCCTTGGCTAGTCTAAATGTGACCTGGTGACACATTATTCTCTTTTAAGTTTCACCCCAGTGTGTTCCTTTCTAGCTGTAAATTTACAATTTACAAAAATCAGTAGCTGATGAGGCTTGGTGTGGCATTTCTGCTGCCGTGATGACATTTTGGTGGGTTAACTCATTGCCCTTGGGATGAGTTAATAAGCATTGATTGTTATTCACTCTATGTATTGAGACTAGCAAAGACTTCTCTCTCTGTAAAAAGCGTGGGTTTAATAAAGATCTTAAGAACAGTGTCATGGCATATGAACAAGTGTACATTCTAGCTTAAAGACTAGACAAGTCTAGAAGAATTAATATTATCTTCTGCTACTGATTTTTGCCATAATTCCCTTGTTTGACCCTTTTCTGCCCAGCTCACACTGTTTAGATCCCAGAACAGTGCCACTCTGCTGCCAGTCTGCAAGTCTCTGCAAATAGGCATTTAAACCATGGAGTACAGCACAGCCTTGAAAATCACTGTTCTTTACTTCTAGCCAAAAATTTCCAGTCCATCCGTGCTTTACTATTGCTCACAAGTACTGGGACAACCCTGGAAGGAGACCCTGGTGCTCTGATGGATGTCCACTCGAGAGATCTGCAAGAGAATCTGAAATACACCATAACACTGTGCTCAGGAGACACAGACAGAACTGAATAGGTGCTGGGGAATAAAAGCAAAAAGCAGCTGACACCTTTTGATTAGGGCAGGATTTTAGCTGTTCCTCTTGCCTGATTCGTTGGTCTTCGATTATCCAAACTCTATCCTGAAAATTTAAGGCTAGTGAAAGCAGGTTTATTTTGCTTAAGTATCTTTTGTAGGTCACAGACCCTCAGAAGGCTGCAGCCCATTTTGAAATGTAGAATTGAACATCTGTCATCAGAAATAGTCTAGGTTTGGGTAAAGTCAGAGCAGGAATTTAGGGACTCCATGTGGACTGAAAACACTCAAAGCATTTAAAGTAAAGGGGATATGCTTCTCTTTCCCTTCCACTGTGCTGTTTCCCCGCTGACATTGCTTGTCTCTAGCCCAGAAGATGAAAGCACTATCCTTTTCTGCACTCCTTTGGGTCTCCAGTCCTTTATCTCCACTGAAGCCTTCACATCCACAAAGTCCAAGGGCCAAGAAATGGGGTAAGGAGAGGGAAGTCTCCTTACTACATTCTCTTAACTTTTTGTGCACTGCTAGATGCAATCCTGTCCCTCTCTGATTCATAAACTACCCAAGTTGTTTCTTTTTCTTTTTTTTTAAACATGCTCTTAAATCAAAGAATTTTGTTTCATTGCCTCCTGCTGCATGAAGGTCAAAGCCTAGTGGTGCATACTTCAGTGATTCTTTATAACAGTGCACTCTTCAAGATCAGTTTCATTTGCCATGTGTCAATGGTTTCCACTCCTGTCTTCATATAATTACAGGAAGGTGACTTGAACAACCCCTCTTCACCTTTGGGAATGTCTGAAACTATCTCTGGATGTCTACAGGTAATTAAGATTTGAGCTTGCTGCTCATGTAAAAGTCTTTCTCTGTTTTGATTATCTTTTGTTTTTTTCCTAAAGAAGCCTTCTGTCTCCTGGCTTAGATTTTAGAGCTGGGCATGGAAAAATGAGTGCATTGGAAATGCTGAATGTATCAGATACAATGAATTTGAGACTAAATGCTTCCATTTCTTTTTCACAATTTATTTTGGCTTCTAACAAAAGACAAACAAAAGAATAAAACCCACAAAAAATGCCCTAATATTTGAAATGAACTGAAGTAATTTAAATTAAGGAGAATTATATGGGCTAATACAAATACTCAGAGAGGAAAAGGCAGATAATTACAATATTATCTCTCTATTCAGTATATAGACTGTTATGGATTTCAAAATGCATGTATAAAACCCCATAGTATTATAGAATAACATAATGGTTTGAGTGGGAAAGTGTTGCAGTGAGGGTGGAAAGGACCTTAAAAGATCACCTTGTTCCAACCTCCTTGCCATGGGCAGGGACACCTTCCATAGACCAGGTTGTTCAGAGCCCCATCCAACCTGGTCCTGAGCCCTTCCAGGGATGGGGCATCCAGCACTTCTCTGGGCAATCTGTTCCAGTTCTTATCACTGTCATAGTAATGAAAGTCTTTCTAATAACCTGAATCTATTTTAATATTAAAATATTTTAATATTATTTTAATATTAAAGCCCATACCTTTTTTTCCTGTTCTTTTACTTGAAGATATGGCAAAACTTCCATTGGTTTAATGACTTGAAACCAAGGTCTTGGTAAAAAAAGAAAATCCTGCTCTTCTTTGTAGGTTTTTTGTCTCTGATTATATTTCAAATAGTATGCAAATACAAGTACTATGTCCTGCCACAACATTTATTAAAGTGTGTGCTGCAATAAACACAACACATTAAAACACATTGTTTGGACTACAATTGCATACTTCATATTAATAAAATAAATAAAATACAATGCAATAAAAATATGTGGAAAAGATAATACTGTATCACAATACATACTGGAATATATGTAATACAATCCCATAATAGACTACATAATTTTTCAAAATATCTCTTTTCTGATTATTTTCAAACAAAAAAGGTGTTGATGGGAGAGTAGTGTAAGAGATGAGGATGTTTTTACTAAAATGTATTAGATTTTAGTATGAGAAAATTCAGATATCTTGGCCAAATATCAAGAAAACATAATAATGTATATTTGGAACTACACAAAACAGGAAATGTCCCTTTTTTCCTGACTTACTAATACCATCTGCCTGAACGGCTCTGGCAGGAGAAGAGCCTCTGAAGGAAAGTGCTGGGATATGTAAGACTAGATTGGACAAAACCCAAGCAAAAATTCTGTATCAAAAAATTGATGGACTGGAGAATTTAAAAGGCTTTTTTAGTCTCTGACTATGTGTTGTTTAATGGCTTTGGATCTGAGCTGTAGAGCCTAATATTTAATATTGAAATATTTTGAAAAGTGTCATAGAAACAGTATTGCTTTTGTATATTGCTCAAGACAGGACAGCAAAATGGCCAGCTCAGTGTAGTGATGATTTTGCAGGACCTCGTTGTCTTTCTTTTCACTAAACACAATCCCTGCCATGGAGCAGGCAGGAGGAGAACCCCAATCAACGGTGCTTTTACTGTAGTGTGTGCCAGGTAGAGGTTTTTGATCCCATGATGCTCCCAAGTAACCACTGAGGTTTTCTAGTGATGACAAAATCTTGCAGAAGAATGGAAACTTCCAGAAGAAAAAGACTTACAGATTTGGTAGTAGGAAGAGTGAGGAAACGAAGGATTTTATGGCAGGGAATTTATGTAAAAAAGACAATAAAAATTCACATTATATGCAAAGTGAGCCTTTGCATTATATGTAGATTGCCTCCAGTTTTCTCAGATTATTTCACTGACAGATGAGAAAGGAGCATGGCTAGTCAGGTGTGTTCCCTGATTTGCACATCCAGTCCTGGACAGGGTCTGCTTGCACATACAAGACTTGGCTACAGGTAATGCTGTCACTTTTTAATCAAGTGTCCTGTTTCTCTTAATCTTGCAAACAGCCAATATCAAGGTATGCAGCATTCTTGACCTCCAATATGGTTTTATATGGGCTTCTTAACCACAGTGTAAATGCTGGAAAGAACAGCTGAGGCATTCTCAAAATCCTTGCAGCAAGTGCATTTTCTTTCTAACAGAGCTGGGAAAAAAATCCTAAATTTTATGGAAAACAACTGAAAGTGGTCACCAATCTTGACATTTTCTTGAAAAAAATGTGAAATGTTTAATATGTAGCAAGAATCTGTGTTGTAGGACAACTTTGTTCAGTGCTATCTGCAAGAACTGGGCAGGACAGGGAAGGTTAACTTATCACTTTCAATGTGCCCGCAGAAGTGTCATCCATACTAAGAGAGAGGAGTAGAGAATAAGATTTTGAGAGGCAGTGACTCCTCTTAAACTAATTGTTTCACTATTGATTGATGCCAGTGATCAGAGCAGCAAGTGCCCACTCACAGCAACCTACACACTTGGATAAGCCCAACAAACATCCAGTACAATGCATAGTCTTTTAAAAAGATACTACTTCTAATTTAGAAGCATTTTCTTTCTTTGTTTTGTTTCTTTGTGTGTTTCTTTTCCTCCATATTATTCAAATCCCTTCACTATTCACAGAAAATAATTATTGTTTCCTCCTTTATTGAAATTATTATTACTATTTACCCCAGTGACAAACTCTCTCGAGCAGTGAAATCATGTTTAAGAGTCAAGAAAGGTTTAGATGTTGGATGCCTCACATTTCTCTTAGCTCCAGAGCTAATATAACTAACAGTGATGACCAGAGAAACCAGCAATGAGATTTCTCTGATTTGGGAAAGAAGTTGACTTCAGTGAGAGCTGGGTTAAGCAGTGGCAAGGCACGGGGGTGTCCTGGGTTGCAATGTAAAATGTACCCAATAGTCTGTATTCTGTCACCATCTTCATAAACTGTTAAAACTGGTGGGACAGTGTTCCCCACCTCCCTCATGACTCATCCCTGATAAGCTCATGAGGCTATCTTCTGTTAATGGGCCAGCTGTTGACACCAGGTGGGGCAGAGTCCTTTATCTCTCCTATACTATCTCCTGTTAATGGGCCATCACCGCATGACTGATAAGACTGTATCACCCATTGTGAGATGCTCCGCCCAGAGGGAGGAACCAAGCCTTCCAGCCTGGATATAAGGAGATTTTGAACACCACAGGCAGCCTTTCCACTGGATTCTCAGAGGAAGACCAGACCCTTCTACATCGCCACTGGACCTTCAGAGGAAGACGAGACCTTCTCTACAGAGCCACTGCTTCAACGGAACCATCACTTCAGGAGGACTGCAGCCACCATTTAAATTGCACTGCTGCTGACCCCCTGACTGTCAGGGGGTCAGGTTTGTACTCTGACTCTGTCAGTGGGTTGTGGGGTTTGGGGTTTTTTTGTACTATTACATTTATTTTATTTCTTTCTTATTAAATTGTATTTCTGACTTGAAGTCCCTCACTAGTTTGCTTTAAAACTAGCACAGGGGGTAACTCCCACTGGCAGGGCAATCAAACTGTTTCTGAATCTGACACGAAAGGCTCTGTTGGAAGGAGCCAGACAGAGCCCACGTGTTCCACATCCAGCAGCTCATCCCAGGCAGTTCAGTAAACAACCATCAGCTGGTAACAGATGTTCTCTGAGCCTCTTGAGGGGGCATTTTAACATACTCCAGCCCACTAGTCTTCAAGATGTTTGCTCTTAATCAGTAGTACCTGCCTTTTCCAAAAGTTTTGGAATAGGAGCCCATTCTGTTTTCACTGTAAAAACAAATGTGCAATAGTATGGTGAGCTGCTCACATGCCAAGTGAATGCTGGGAGGAATTAATCAAGATTTAAAGATCCAATGCAAAGCAGAGACTCAATCAAAAATGAGTCTCCAGAATGTCCTGACCCAAGCAACATATAGAGAATATTAACATTAAAAGGTGCTAAGAGTCCATCATTACAGAAGAATAGAGCTATCCTTATTTAATTGACTTCTAAATTATTTTCAGATATTGCACTTCTCTCTGCAGTTCTCTCCTTTGTCCTCTTTTCCTGCTGCTTTCATCTTCTTCATGTGTGTATGACTGGCAAAAAAGGAGGAGGGTTGAGAATAGCTAATGTTGAGCACTAGAAAATATCTGGAAGGCAAAAAGACTTCTCGTATCTGAAGCTGTCTAGATGCTTTCAGTACAGCATTCACCACAGCTGCCTTGTCCCTTCAGGATGCTGGAGAACTACACCAGTGCAGGAGTTGTAGCACTTCTTTGAAATGCCCCTTTTGTCTCCAGATGCTTTGGTTTTAACTCTGATAGTTTAACATGTATGGTAGTTCCCAGCTCAAAACTCTAAGAAGAAAATATTTTTTCCAGATAAATTCTCACCAATAATTGATGAATCTCTTTGCATTAGAGAAAGAAAAGGATGTTCTCAAAAGAGATGGGCAAAGTTCTACACATCAGTGATTTTGACATTTCATTTTCCCCACACTTTTGTGTTGGTGGTGCTTGATGATATCTTAGTGTTACTGCTTGATCTAATTTCTTCCTAAGAATACCTGATAATAGCAGAGACCTAATAGGAAACATAAAAAAATGCATAAAACCCAACCCCCAAGAAGCTCCTTTTCTCCCAAGTGCTGCACAATAAATTGAGCTAATCACTTAAGAGACTAATTTTAAAGAAGCTACCTGTTAAAAGAAAGAGTTCATTATGTGTCAGTAAAAAATATTAAGTATCCGTGACCCAGGAGAAGAAAAAGAGAAATTGAATTTGATATCTGAGCAAAAACTCATGGAATAAAAACAATTAGGGCATTAATGTAAAAGGATTCAGCATTTTTTAATGTAATTGACCTTTGAAGCCCTATGAATCTATTTTACTCTTTCTTCCATTTTTTTTTAAGATTGCAAAGCATCTCTAAGAGCCTATTTGGGAACATGACAATTTAGAAAATGGAAAATGCATTCCATAGCCTGACTTTAGTGCAGTTGCAGCCTCTCAGCATTACCCATGAGAAAACACTTCAGTTATCATGTTTTTCTGTTTCCCAGACTCAGACAATTGCATCCCCAGATACCATGTAGGAATCCTGGGTGTTCGTGCATCATAACGCTTCTGCTTCACTCCTTCCCACCCCCAAATTGGATTAGGTCCATCATCCTTAAATGCAAGGGCTAGAACATGAATCATCCGTCCCTCTAACTTGGAGAAAACTGTAAAGTGCTGTGGAGTTCCAGAAGAGGCTTTTAATAAATCCATCAGATCATCCTCAGACACAGCCTGATGTAATGGTTTCCATGGGCAGTAAGTGTAATAATGAAACCACAGATAATGAATAACAAGATCCTAGTAGGATGTTGCAATAATAGAGGGTTTGGGCAGGCACTGTCAATCCTGGTGACACCTCTTTAAAATGTTCATTAGTGCAAATGTAACAAAGTGTAAAGTAGGAGACAAGTCCTTGATGTCTTCTCTGACAGTATTTTAGTGCACTTAACCATTAGGGTATAACTTAGTGCATTTTATCATTGAAAGGATGGTTCAGTTTCTTCTGAAAGACCTAGTGGCACAAATAAAATGTTGTTAGTTCCAGTCATTCTAAGCTGTGGGTAGTATTTCTCCTCTACGAAGTAGTCAGCTTATGGCTTGAAAGTTAACAGGACTTCACCGTAGAGGAAAAGGAATGCAAAGTCAGAAGGGCAAATTGTAACTTAAGAAATACCATGACACATTGCTACTGCAATGGGATTCCAGCAGAAGTCAAGGAGTAATTTCCTCTTCTTTTGTAGATGAGTATTCGCTGATGGGGCACAGCAGCCTCCATTTTTTCCCCTTGGGCATTTCTATTCAGACTTGTAATTGTGCAGATTTCATACAAGCTAATTACAAGTAAAAGTTTCTAATATCTTTATTAGCATTCTATTTCAATCCACCACCCATACTGTTTTATTCTCACCCATCTTTTGCCTTGACCTTTTTCATGGTGCTGCTTCCTCTTGACACAAAGCCAAATGTCCATTCCACCTTATGATATTCCAGGTATCCCTGTTCTGCATTTTACTGAGTACTGTGCAAGGGAGAGACTGCTGAGACACCCTTCCATGAGCTCAGCTGAACGTTTGGGACAGCACAGTATAATGCACTGGATAAAGCACAGGAATCCCCATCCCTCTTTCACAAACCCTACTTGTTATATATACTTCTTTATTTGTTAATTCCACAATTAATTTAGTTAGGTTGGAAACACCTTCCTGTGTATTTGTTTCTATGTGTAAGGAAAAAACTTTCTCACATCATCTGGCTGTGTACAATGGGTCAAATTCTGTCTTTCACACTGTTTATATAACAAAGCTGGAGCCTGTAGGGCTTAGTGAAAACAACCTTAGCATCAAAGCCTGATGAGAGAAGGTGTAGGGGTAGTGAAATTATAGCACTGTGAAGAATTAAGGTTTACTGGACATCCACAGGCCTGTGAGGGACTTTGGATGGCCTGTGAGGACATCTAGGGGAACAGCCACAGAACTGATGTTTCTTTTGGACAAAAAAGCCTTGTCTGGATGGCTTTCCTTCCAACTTCATCGCTGTCTTATACTTGTTGTAAGGATTCCCCATTACAACAGGATGGTTCTATTCCACAGTTACTTCAAGTTAGAAACTGTTAAAGCTGTTGATTTAGATTAGGTGTTTCTGCTCTTAGGACTGATGGTGTTAAAGCTCTTTGCCCTGAAGGAGAAAAAATTGACCTTTTTGTAAACTTTTCATTGATCAAGATCAAAAGGAATTGATATTTATTTAAGAAAAAAAATCTATTGGAATAATGACTTTTTGCACAGGTAGAAAGTGATAGGAAGGGGGGAATGGTTTTAAACTAAAGGAGGATAGACTTAGATTAGTTATTAGGATGAAACTTTTACTGTGAGGGTGTGAGACACTGGTACAGGTTCCCCAGAGAAGCTGGGGCTACCCCAGCCCTGAAAGTGTTTGAGACCAGGTTGGATGAGGCTTTCAGTAACCTGGTCTAGTGGAAAGTGTCCCTGCCCATGGCAAGAGGGTTGGAACAAAATGATTTTTAAGATCCCTTCCAACCCAAGCCATTCTGTGATTCTGTGTGTCACCAGGAAGGGAAGAGGGGTGATTGCTCCTCCATGACTTATTTTAACTCTAGTGCAATGCTAGAGGCCTAATGGCAGTGTGTCAATATTTAGGAGATGTTGCTATGAGTGCATGCAGTGTATTAGACTGCAGCAGGGTGTCCTGGGGGAACCAATGAAAATGTTGCATCTCGAGACCACAACCTGCACACCATATCACACATAATCCTCCATAATATATTAAAAAGACTGTTGTAGTAATGAGGAAGAAGAGAATATGGTTTGATACAGTCTTTATCTTGGTTCCTAAACAAAAAGACCAAATATGTTATTCTAATATAAGAGCTAGAAGAATAGGAATTTTATCAGATGGTGAGTCACTCTTAAAAAAAACCCACAAAACATAACAAACAAATACAAAAAGAAAATAATTAATTTGCTTCCAGGAATTTTTTTTTCAGTATTCTTGCCATGAATAATTCATAATTTATCGTATTCACATAAGTGAGAGGATACATGATGTGCAGTCTTATTCATACAAGCAATGGACCCATTTTATCCAAAGTAAATAACTAAGGGCGCTGTGGAAGCCTGTATCAGAACCAAAAAAAAAAAAAAAAAAAAAAAAAAAAAAGTCTGAATGTCTTGAATCCTGATGTAGTTCCTCAAGTTCAGGGAAATGTTCTCTTCTTTGTTTGAAGCTGATCCCTCTGATATGTTGCAGTGGTCAAAGGTAACGATTTTTCTTCCAAAAAAGAAAGAAGAAGATATTTAACAATTGTAGAATTTTCACGTCTTTTTTCTGTATCTGATGAATATAAATGCTTTTTATAAAAATGAAATCTCTGATGTCTGACTGTACTTCAAGATAAGATTTTTGCATTCATGGGAGAGCTTTTACTTGCATAACAGAAAACAAATTTTAGTAGGATAACACTGGAACTCAAAGACAATGCATAAATATTTTGGTATCTTAAAACCCTATGGAACAGCAATTACAAAGGAACTCATGCTATTTGTGAGTCTTACTGCTCTTCTCTTTCCACCTCTTTGGGATCACAGATAATATATTTTCAGGCAAAAGAATACTGAACTCAAAAAACCCTCAGAAATTTGGGAATGAAAGAAATGAGACCTCAAAGATTGTAAAAGTAGAAACATTGGTGATATGATGACTCATAAGATTCACAACACGCTTATGGAGAAAGAAGCACAGAATTTTATGTTTGTGTTAAATTACACAGCATTTAATGCAGTTTTAATATGAATTATCTATGAATTATGCATTCACACCTAATAATTTAAATAAATACAGTGGATAAAGCAAAAGAAGTGTTATATAAATGAAAAGGGCCATATTTGTAATATATGTGTGGTAATATTTTATTTTAGATACGGATATAAACTTCTGTGTTCATGGAACTGGTTTTTCTTACTATAAAGAGTATGTCTTAAAGACAAAAAATGTCTCTGAATTCTCTGAAATGTCAGAGAATACATGTTGTATATAGGTAGGTGCAACCCCACACATCCCATGGCCATTTGCTGCTGTGTGAATTGAGTATCTCCCTGATCCAGACAACTTACATAAGTTCTTTTAAATTGCAGCAATGAAATTATTCATAATGACAAAGAAGGGAACTGACCCAGTTTACTTGAAATGAGATTCCCCTCCTTCCCCCCAGCAATAGCTGACACTAGCAAGTTTCACTTCAAACTTGAGTTAAGGAATTTTTTAAAACAGAAGAGCAAATTTACAGAAATAACCGTTGCAAATGGGAAACAGGCGTTCGTAAGCAAATGACAAGCTTGGGTTTTTTAAAGCTGATGTTAGGAAGCTGATTGCACTCCTCAGTTATTTATATCTAAATGCCTCCACTCTTTAAATAGTGTCCATTTATATTTCAAGTGGCCTACATACACAACGCTGGTGTTACACGGCTGCTCCACATGCATTGTAATTGAATTACTGAACAAAGTGCAGGCAGGAGTTCTGACTTCTGATCCTGCGTAGTTAGTGCAGCCTGCTAAGGTTGGCAAAGATTAATTGTGAAATCAGACTGCTCCATTTGAGGAGGAATGACAAGAATAAAGCATCATCCATATCACCTTTCAAAGTCATGACTGTTTTATTGTTCTGCACTCTTTATTTTATGCTTGTGAATCACAAAATTATAGAATCAGAGAATGGCTTGGGTTGGAAGGCACTTTAAAGATCATCCAGTTCCAACCTTCTGCCATGGGCAGGGACACCTTCCACTAGACCAGGTTGCTCAGAGCCCCATCCAACCTGGCCTTGGACACTTTCAGGGCTGGGGTAGCCCCAGTTTCTTTGGGCAACCTGTACCAGTGTCTCACACCCTCACAGTAAAAGTTTCATCCTAATATCTAATCTGAATCTACCACCTTTTATCTTAAAGCCATTTAAAAACATTAAAGACGTGTTGTCTACTGCCAGCTGTGCCTGGTGCCAGCTCAGGAGTTGGGAAATGGCAATTTCCCAATCTCTCTTGCTGAGTTGCACATTGCAAGAGTTTGCCAGGAAAAAACGTTCAGCATTTGAGAGAAGAGGTTTTTCCTCTTTCGTTTCGGGTTGGAAAAAGCATCTTTGGAAATCCTTGGTATTCAGCTCTGGGGAGGAAGGAACTAGGAGCTGGGATGTGGTTAGCCCATGGTTAAAATATTCACTGGTAACAGGGAAAATGTTCACTGGGACAGAGAACCAAGGCTTCTTTCAGCTGCCGAGATCACAGAGGGCATAATCATTAGTATACTGAATACTGTAAAGTAGGTTTTCTCTCACTGGGAATTTTACTGTGAACACAAAAAAAAATCTTTTCTGATTAAGATTCAGCTGACACATTTCATCATGAAATGGTTCAGTTAAGACAAAGTAGCATATTCTAGGGAGAATAATTTCACTAAAAAGATTTAGCCAGATCTCTGCTTGCAACCTTTACTAAAATAGCTCCACAACAGGCAGATGTGGGATCATCTGTTTCCTCCATCCCCTGCTGTGTCCTCTTTCTGAAAAGTTACAGTGCCAGGTAAGATACAGGAGTCCCTCACTGCCAGTCCTACATTCAGGGCATTATTCAATTTGAATAACTTACAGCATCTGAATTTGCATTTGCATTCTAAAAACTACAAGAACTCCTTTTTTGACCTCTGCTCTACTAGAAATACTTTTCCTAAGGAGGCTCCAAGGAGAATATCTGGTGTATCCATAGTTTTCCCAGATAGTTTCCTTTCTGTGCCCAGCCTGGTATCTCAATTTACAATATTCTCTTTCACTCCCACAGGTTTTACTCAATTCGTTTGTTTTCCTGTTATTTCAGCTCAGAAGTATATATGTTTTCTTAAGTAACTTAAATTTCCTTAATGATCATCTTGTTTAAGAACAAATACCAACCTATCTCTTACTCAGAGATAACTGAGTTGTGGATTTACTTTTATTTATGCATTATTTTTTTAATTAGGGCTGTAGGAGGTTGTTTCACTGGCAGATACAATCTGAACCTTTACTTTCTCCTCTGATTATCCTGATGGCCATATGCATGGCTCTAATGTGTGCATGATGTATACATATATTCTGATAAATGAGTAGGTATTGCAGCCCCAAATAGAGCATCTCACAATTTCAATGCCATTCTCATGGCAAGCAGGACAAAAGAAAATGAACTGGATGGATAATTTCAAGTTTAAAAAATGTATTTCATTTGGTTGATGGCACATTTTTAACTTCAGTAAAGTTTCTACCAGCTACAGAGGAGATATGTAAAGATTATAATACATCTCTGTGCTCTTCCCTGTAGAAGGTTTTGTGAAAGCTTAACAGAGGCTGATCACATGGCAACTTGTTGGCTCTAAAGGCTGCCCAGAAATTGAATTTATAAGGGCTAAGAGATCAGGCCATGTTTCTGTAGCTTGTAAGTGCAGGTGACACACCTCTCAATTGGCAGGTCTGGGAGTCCCCGAGCTCTACAATGAATAATGTGTGACATGAATTGCCACTAAGATGTAGCAGAAAAATGCTGAGACCACATGATGGAGTCTCCTGCTGGTGCAGCTTACCCTCAAGCTAACCTTGGGGAAACGCTTTGAAATGGAGGCTGAATAACAAGGAAGCCAGTTTTTGTATGTCAGTGGTGTTTCAGACACTGACTTAGCAACATTTATAGTTGTTTCTTTGCTCAAACTTTTATATTCTGCTAAGAGAGAACTACTGAGGAACAGAGTACCTTGAAAGAGCCACTGTCATTTTTCAGCATTATTTTCCCAAGGAGAAAGAAATATTTTCCTGAATCTCAGGCTCTAAAAGCATCACTGTCATAATGACCTAGAAAAAAATTGACTTGTTCACATGAATTGCTAGGTCATTGTAGTCAAAGGCTCAAAAATCAGTTCCCAATTTCCCACAGTGTTGAGGTAAAAGCTGGAAAAAAAAGCATGCTAGGGAAAAATAAAAAGAGCTTCAAAGTCTTTCAGAATATTTTGCATACACTATTCCATATATAATTTTTAAAATAAACATCTTGGGACAATATTAGGCAATACAAAATACTTACACAGATTTTTTAAATTAAATTTAGAAGAAATGGTATAAATTCTGACAATTTCTACCCACAAGTGAAGACAACCCCAGGAATTTAAACTGATTTAATAATTTCATGAACTAAACTTGTTCCCTGTATTTTGCATGTTCAGGATGGTTTTAAGGAAACCTTTCCTTTCAGGGAAACTGAAGATGAGGTTCCTACATTAATCAATGGCTTGCTTAAGTTGGCTCAAAGAGCATAGGAGGAGCTGAAGGCAGCTGTTGACTCTTCATCTTGCCATATTACTATCCAAAAGGCAAATATGGTTCCTTAAACATTTACTGTATTCCAGTTTGTTAAGCTTGGAAAGCTAACAAGGGAATAGAAGATACTTAAAAAGTCTGATAGACATGACTTCCCTTGAAAAAAATGAAGTAAGCAAATAAGAATCCCAGCTTTTCTTTGTCTCTCGTTTTGAGAAGACTTATTTCATTTATATTATTTGGATGGATCAAAGGTGTGGGAAATTGGTGTAAGAGCAATTTTTAAGAAAATTATAAATCAAAGAAAATCTAAATTCTAAATTTAATCCATTCCATGGGCTGGGAGTCCTTTGAAGTCAAATCAGGTTCTGACTAACAGTTTTTACGCTAAGTATAGTCTGACATGACCTGTTTGTACTGTGACTCCCTCTCTCCCAGTGACAAACATACACTTTTTGTGTTCACATGCACAATTTGTGCCTTTTGCTCACACAGTGGACTCTTGACAGGACAATTGTTTGATGACCAGATCTCTTTCCAGGCTTTCTCCATCTCTGCTGCCTCCAAGAGTCCATGTAAACAAACTGGGATGTTTTACACAGCCTGTATTTACAGGCACCATTGCAACGTGAGATCAGAAATAAGGAAGAGGTCAGGAAATCGCAACGCATCCCTTCATCTTCTCAAATCCTTTGTCCTCACTTTTGCTCATCTTCCCCATCTCCCCTGCCCTGTGACACATCTCTGTCTCGTTGCTTGGTAACATCCCAGCACTGGTGTGCACGCCGGCATCAACTGCTCCCTGCTCCCCCTTCCACTTGCTCAAAACACCCAGTCGAAAATCGGATGAGATTTTCTTCTCTCCGCTTCTGACAGACAAATCAAATTCAGAGGAAACGTGGAAAACTCTTTCAGAGCATAAATTCTCAATTAAGGAAAAGAAATAGAGGAAGATACACATTCAGAAACAGCTGATTAACAGCATGAGATTTCTATATGCCTGTTCTTTGGATAGCTGATGGAAACCCAGCTACTAAGAAAAAGATTTAAAAGGTTGTCAAACAAATAAAAAGAAGAGTGAAAAAAGAAAAAAGAAAGAGAAACAGAGGAGAAAAAAAAAAGAGAAGGATGGAGAGAGAGAGAGAAATTGGTTATTACTTGTGTAGCACCAGTGGCTAAAGATCCAGCTGGAAATGAAGATGTAATCATTTAGCTATTATACAACAAAAACAAGGCAGGTCTTATCTGAAACAGCAGCAGGGTAAAAAGATTGACTGACTGTTTTAAGCATCAGGATATCATCTTGCTAAAGAACACTATATCTCCCCATCCTTTTTCAAAATAAATTGGCAGCTTCTCATGCATCTTGTGCTTGGTGTTAGTACCCAAACTATTATGGAAAATCACAGATTAGTAGATTTCTTTTGATAATAGTTTTAAAAATGCATATTTAAGAGGAAAATGGCAGGATTGAGATACCTGCAGGTGCAAGTGGGATTTTAAGTCTTTGAGGAGGTAGAGTGTTGAAATCGGACATTTTAATAGAGTGGGGTGCTTCCAGATATCAATCAGATACAGACTGGAGGGAAAACATAGTTTTGTACTGAGCTGTGGCCTGAAATGGAGTTGTTGGACCTGGCTGAAGAAGCTATGTCCAGCATAGGACAGGTCCTAGTCTCTTTCCACACAGGTACCTGTGCTTGGTCACCAGACACATGGACATGCAGAAGACCAATACCTAAAGGCAGAGGAGGTTAAGCAAGGATATTTCACAAAGCATTAGACACCTACATCTCTGTGGCTAAATTTTGCCTCTAGAGTTGGATTTATTTTCAGAGTATGACAAGTGAATTTGGCACTGGAGTACCCAGTTCTGCTCAGTCTGTCTAGGACTGCCTGCTCTCACTGCACTCAGCAGAGACAGTGGAGCCCAACTTTCCGATGACAACGCAGTAGTGCTTATTTTAGATGAGTTGAGTTGCAGTCAGGTCTGTGTTGAGGACTCAGGTAACTCAGGTATGTAACTCAGGTATGTGCCCAGGAATATCTCAAAAGCTTTAGGCCATCCTCCCTCATCACCAGATGTGTCTGCAAAATGGTCTGGGTCTCTGGCACACAATTTTTCCCAGTTGTCATCTGCATGGGGATGCCTTGAATGATCTACAGAGATTTAGATAGTGCCATATATGTATGTGCAAACCTAGACTGCACTGATGCCTAATAGGAACTTGGATATCTAGCCCAAATGTAGGCATTGCAGAGAGAAACCTAAGTTTCTGTCTGCAATCTGGAGGAGAATTGCACTCTCTCTTTTTGTCTGTTTCTTAGGGACTTTTTCCTCAGAACCTGCATTCTATGAAATGCGTCTGTACAGTGAAATTGTAGGGACACTTGAAATCTTAGACTCAACTAAGAGAGTAGGAAGGCACATTCAGGATTTCTGAGGCATCCTTTGGTAGAATTCAGTAGTAATTTAGTAGTAACTGAAGAGGAGAATGACTGATGTCCTAGTAATGACAAGGAAATCTCTGCAGTGAGGCAGACCCCTGTGTTTATCTACACATACAGACACACACATATACACACACCAGACACCTTTTAAGTACAAAACAAAAACAAGGCTTATATTCCTCTAATGTTCAACAGATCTTTCTCCCAGCAAGTCCATGCTGCTGCTCAGCCACCTCAAAAGAAGCTGATGAGAGCTCGGGGGGGCTCTTAGTGAGTGAAAGATCAAGTAATTTGTATTCCCTTCCTTGGTCAGTAAGGACTTGTATCTTCCTTGTCCTCATAATTTTCTTACACTTCTTAGATGGTTTTCAGAATATTTATCCTTTCCCCCTGCTTTCTTCCTTTATTTTGTGAAAACCCCCCACCATGGAAACACAAAAGGTGGACTGACTTTTATTTTTCATAAAAGAAAGGAAAAAAAGCAACACAAGGGAGAGTAAAGGGGAAAGAAAAAGGACAAACAATATGCTTTTTTGTAGTCTTTTGATTAAAAGCATTGACAGCAGCTTCACCTGAGGAAAGCTGTATTTTACAGAGCACCTGTCTAAGCACCATATGTTTATAGGCTTTCTCCTTCTAAGATTCTGTATTCTTCTAAAAATGAGGCTTTGATTGTTTCAAACTGTTCCTATATCTTATGACACTTATTCCAGCTGGCACCATGTGAATATCATTAAAAGTGAGGAAGGACCAGAAGATGCAAGACTATAAAACCAATCCCCTTTCTTTCAGAGAAATTGAGTGATTCATATCTCATCAATTATTACTCTGTAAGACTTTTTGTCTGAGTAGAAGAAACCTCCTTTTTGGAACATATGGGTGAGTCAAACTGCAATAGGAAGAAAGCATGTCTCAGTAATTTAATTTCAATTGCTCATTTACATCAACAAAAAAAATACTGTAAACAATGCAGGAATATTTTCTTTAGCAATGCACCAGGATAGCTGTAGATGTCTGCATGAATATACAATGGGATCTGTCTGACACATCTCATTTATACTTTTATTATTTATATATTAAGGAACAATGCAAGTCCTATTAGATTCTTCTGCATTCACCTAATGGGGAAAAACAAAATCCTGATGTCTTTCTTCCCCAACAAAATCTGATGTGTAAGGATAAAGTCACTCTGACTGCAGACTGCAAGGGGATGAGAATAAATTGCAGCACATATTATGCTCCCAAGTTTCCTGCCATATTTAACAAGTTCCATTCTGACAAAAGCAAACATTAATTTGGACTGACAAGCTGATGGGAAAGAAATTGTATAGCCACAAATGACATCATGGGTATCTCTGTTCTCTGCAACTCTAATAAAATTTTTCATCTGAAGTCTTTTCCTATTATCTGTGTAACAAAATGGATTCTACTCACCAAACTAATTCTACAATAAAATCCTGGACAATAAAATGAAACATTTCTCTTCTTGTACAGGCAGTTTACTTGGCTGAGAAATAGAAGCAAAAAGTAAACCTGTGACATTTCTGGAAGATTTTGTAAAACCAAGGAGGAGTTGTTTTATTCTGAGAATGCCATAATTTTAATTAAAGTTTTAAAGAACAGAATTTTTGTTTCTAACCTCTTAATAGGCATAAAGAGTGACTGCACTGGTTCAGAAAACTGCCAGTTTAGTCCTCCATTTTGTGTTCAACCACAGCTGAAATAGAGTGTACAGAAGCAAATATGAGCAGAGCAATTGTGGTGCCTCTGTGTAAGCCTAAATAGTAATCAGTTATTGATACTTTTCCTATTTCTCCAATCTTCCTTTAAACCAGTGAAACTGTCTTGCATCCACTGAGATCCTTTCTCAAGGAGTTACACAGACCTACAACCTGCTGTGTGAAGAACTAAATCCCCCTGTTTTTCCATTTTGAACTGGGTTCTTACTCGTTTGACTGCCTTTAGACCTTACCCTGGAGACAGAGTAAAAGTGGCTCCCTGCCCATTTGCTTCATGCCCCTCACGACTCTGCAGACCTGTCACATCTCCTTTAAATGTGCTCTCGTAAGAAGCTTTGCTGTTTTTCTTGGTAGCAAGACCTCTTCCATGCCTCTGATCATACGTGCTGCCTTCCCTCCTTCTTTTCCCCTTCTAATACAATCTTTTACTGAGGGGAACAAACTGCTAACTGTACCTGAGTTTTGGATGAACTATGGATCTGCCAAAGGAGCATTCTGAGTGCTCATGAACTCATAGCATCAGGCCTTTTGAATGCCATATTAAAATCTTCAACTTTCCAGGCAATTCCCTAATGTAGGAGTTTTGATTTAGTGGTGGAAGTTTCTCCACTAACTTTAATGTATTGGGATTTTGTGCGTGACCTTAAATTTATTTGGTTTACGAATGAATTTCACAAGGTTGGCTGCTGGGTTTTCCCTGTCTAAATAATCACAGGAATAAGGGTGGTCTATGCAATATATTTTGTAGGATTTGGAGAATTTTTTACTATTGTTGAGGATGTATCTAACTGACAATACCTAAATGGGGTAACTCATCTATTCTTCTCTTGCAAAATTACTTACCATCAGTCAGTTTTCTTTTTTCTGAGAGTTAGTATTAAAATATCAGGAAAACTTGTCTGAAAATTTCCCAATCATCCTTGAATCTGGAAGAGCTCACAATTCCCAAATGCACCCAGATTAAGGATATGTTAATAAGTGCATTCAGATTTCTAGCAGTCATGTTTCTCTACTAAATAAGCATAGCAGTTTTTCAGCTTTTTTTCCACATGAAGGGACTATTAAGCTGTCTCCCTTGTCCATTTTTTTTTTTTTTTTACTTTCTTGAATTCATGCACTGAATTTTATACATTTTCAACTTTGATCCAGGTTGTAAGTTTATATCCTTCAAGCATTCACTATGGTCTTTTGAACTAAAAAAAAAACCATGAAACTGATCCGTGTCCTTTTAAATAAATTATCTCAAAATATTCACATTTTCTTAATAATATCTTCTTCAGTGAATAAAAAAAAAAAAATCTAAGTGAGTTTACTGCAACTGGTTGTTACTTTATTTTGTATTTTTCCCCCCTCTGCAGGGTGTACTCTATAGTTCCTCTATGATTGCCTCTTTATCTATCTGTATGAAAGAAAAAATTGAAAAACAGAAGGCACAAAGCATTTTTAGGTTTAGGATGCCAAATTTGCTGTTACACAAAGGTACATTTCATAGAGGAATACAGACATAGACCACAAAATAATCACTGTGATTTGTGATACGCTACCACTGGGTTGAATTCACAATGGTGGAGTACTGATTTTTAGTTTCATTCTTGAGCAAAAATAAGTAAAAGAGAACTTTAACCCATTTATTAGAAGAAAGAACATAATGCCCGTTAAGTTACACCGACTTCTAGTAAATAAAATTAACTGTCTTGGGAAGCTATTCTCTGTGTTTCTTAGGTGCAAACATGAGTTCTGATTCCTGAGACTTTTTCCCATGACCACCACCATGGCATTGTGCTAAATGCCATTCATCACAAAATCATTCTCCCCTTCTCTTCATCAAAAGCCAATTTTGAGCTTTTCTAGGTAATGCAGGTGTTACATTGTGCACAGGGATCACCCTTAGGAAGGGCTGTGTTTGCCAACAGCTTTTGCAAGACAGTAGCTTAAATATTTTTCTATATTTCAAAGAGAAAAGTGGGTACTTCCTATAAAGTAAGGCTAATGCAGACTTTGTACTGTGGCTGCTAAATTGATAGCAGGATTCAAAATATGGGGTTTTAACCAGTTCAGTTCAACAGCTTCATCAAAGTCATGGGCAGTGGGACTGAGGTCACCCTCAGCAAGTTTGCTGATGACATCAAGCTGTGTCACACTGGAAGGAAAGGGCATCCAGAAGGACCTGAACAAGCTTGGGATTTGTGTCCGTGTGAATCTCATGAGGTTCAGCAGGGACAAGGGTAATGTCCTGTAACTGGGTTGGGGCAACATCTGGTGTCAAACACCATCTGGGGAATGAAGGAATTGAGAGCAGCCCTGCTGAGAAGGACTTGGGGGTACCAGGGGCTGAAAGGCTGGCCATGAGCTGGCAGTGTGCACTTGCAGCCCAAAAAGCCAGTTGTGTTCTGGGCTGCATCAAAGGAGGCTTGGCCAGCAGGTTGAGGGAGGAGATTCTGCCTGTCTATTCCACTCTCATGAGACCCCAGCTGGAGACCTGCATCCNAGGAGATTCTGCCTGTCTATTCCACTCTCATGAGACCCCAGCTGGAGACCTGCATCCAGCTCTGGGGTCCTCAGCACAGGAAAAACATGGGCCTAAGTCCATGAGAGCAGGCCCACAAAACAGAGGGCTGGAGGACCCTTGCTGTGAAGACTGAGTGAGTTGGGGCTGTTCAGCCAGAGAAGGTTCTGAGTAGAACCCATTGCAGACTTTTGGAACTTGAAAAGGGATTTTAAGAAAGATGGGGGTGACCTTTCTGTTGGGGACTGTTGTGATAGGGAAGGGGGTAAAAACAGTTCTAAACTAAAAGAAGGCAGACTCAGACTATACATGAGGAAGATATTTTTACAATGGCCGTGTAAATGAGAGTGTCTTACAGTGGTAAGACACTGGCACAGATTGCTCAGAGATGGGCCCCATCCCTGGAAACATTCCTGGTTTAGCTAGACAGGACTCTGAAAAACTGATCTAGTTGCAGATGTCCCTTCTAACTCCAGTGAGGCTTGACTAGATGATCTTTAATGTTCCCTTCCAACCCAAACTATACTGTGATGCTATCCACATAATTAAACCCCCAGCTGTCATTAGTCAGCACAACTACAATCCCTCTGGAACAGACTCTGGGTAAGAATTTGATTATTATAAGATTTTTTTTTTATTCCACTTAATTAGACTTCTCTTTTCATCTTTCAATTTTTTTTCTTCCGACTTACATATACCTTCCCCTATATGAAAAAAAACCCCAAACTCTCATATGTTCTAGCCATATTTCCAGTGTTCAGCTGGTTTTAAAGTAAAGCAAAACATGCTCAGCCAATTGCCAGACACTACTCCCCTCCTCCCCGCCAAAGTAATGACTTTCTATTTCAGCAACCCATTCCTGATTACAAAAACAGATGGATTGCTCTATACTACATGAGTGTGTGCATTCTTGATCAGAAAGTAGCAATCATTGAATATATCATGTACACTGACACCAGGGAGGGAATTGCTCTTCCTTCTGCCCAGTGAAGCATGTTGAACACCTGTTTCTTACCCTGAAAATGTTTGTGGCTACTGCCAATGAATTTAGTGCTGAAACAGCACCATGAAGCCAAGTTATCCTGCTTGGACACCTGTTGAAAAAGAAAGCTGCCTATGCAATTCCAAAGTTCAGCTGGTCTCAGGGATATCACACCTCTCTGCTTATGGGGAAATTCTCCTATCAGTGAAAAATCTGCTGTTTGAGGAAAAGGAAAGCTGAAAGGGAAATATTCTAGTTTATAAAACTTCCAGTTATGGAAAAAAGTATCCTTTGCTAGGCAAGGTTCACAGGAAACACAAGAAATTAATATAAGAACTGGTGTATTTGAAAGAAATAGTGTGAACTCCATTCCTTCTGGGTGGAAGGAACCTGAGCTGCAGCCACAAAAGTGGGTCAGAAAGCTTTCTAAATTCAGACTTGTGCATCCTGTGTTTTATTGCACGTTAACTAGCATGTTGATTATCTGGCTCAAATGTACATGTGTTTAATCACATGAGTTCTATTCCCTACTCTGAATGAAAGAGAAATGCACTGTATGTAGAGTGTATAAGAAAATAATCACACTGAACACCTACTGTTAAGATGAGATGAGGTCATTACCGCTGCCACTTAATGTATTTTCTTCATGAATGGATGAAAAAGAAAGATTGGGGATATTTGGCCTTGCAGTTTTACTAGCTCCAGCACTGACATTGAAACTAGGTAACAAAACTAACTGAATTTGTGGACCATTGATTTAAGTGGTATACAAAAGAAAAAAAAAATATCAATTTATTTAAAGCTACACAAGTCAACTTTATTTTTTTTAATTGAACTATTTTGCAGTGGATTGGAATCTATATCATAAAACAAATCAATGCATTTGTCCTTTGCTTTTATTAAAATTTAACCTATTTATGGTCAAATATTTTTCATTATTTCAAAGCTAATGTACTACTAAATTTGCAACTTTCTGTTGAATCAATTAAATTACTTTTATTAAAAAACCCTCAAACCTAGTTAATCTCAGGACTTAATTGTTTTTTATTAAATCCTTCTGTACAAGTAGAGAAAATCAGTAAAGTAGTTTCTCTAGCTGAAGAGCATATTCTATCTTAAAAATTATCTCTGGCTGTCACACATAAATTTCTTTATTTTTATACTGAAAATAGTTACTTCTGACCTGAGACTGAGCAATAATAATTTGGGATCCTGGGCTTCAAATACTACAGGAGGTGCTAATGTTGCTTGAGGACCACTAAATATGGGGGCCACTACACAAGACATAAATCAGTTGTTTAGAAACATGATTTACACAAGTGGGTATACTTAGAATTTTCTGATTAATTACCAAAATGTTTTTATTGTCTTTATGGTATTGTAAGACAAGTGTCACAAGCAACAACAAGAAACTCAAAACAAAGATAGAGTATCACAAAATATTCTCTTTGTGTCTGAATTCAATTAACTAGTAAGTCTTCTACTTGAAGCAATATGCAGGTCTTGCCAAAGAAAGTAGTGTCAGAATTAACCATAGCATGATTGCAATTATTTTAATCTTTTGATAATTTCTCACCATGTGGCTTTCTCTTCACTATTTCTCAAATCTTCCCTGGAGATTTCACAGCATAAACAGGCCAAAATAGAAGTATCTTCCACTCATTTTACAAAGTGAATCTCATACGTGTTACTCAGTATGAGGCAATACATAAGGTTTGAAGAATGCTGAACTCATGCCTTAGTTGCAGGTCAAAATGACACAAATTTAAAGAAATGTACCAAATGAAATCTCAGTGGCATGTAACTTCGATTTAGCTATGCTGATTGCATTGATGGAGGAAAGCAAACAAAGGCAACAAACGGAAAAAAACCCAACTGAAAGCCTACCCCCCCCCCCTTAAAGAGAAAACTCTTAGGGAGAAAATAAGAAGCAAAGTAGTAATAGAGGTAATTTCATCACACTCACGAGGTACTCAATTATTAGAAGTATCTCATCACTTCATATGAAGAGTACATCAGGAAAGTTTATATAAATCCATTAAAAAGACCTGTGGATGTGGCACTTGAGGATCTAGTTTGGTGGTGAATACACTAGTGCTGGGTTAACAGCTGGACTCAGTTATCTTGGAGGTGTTTTCCAACCTAAATGATTCTATGATTCTGAATACATTTAGTCTGTATATTAGAGCTTTCCCAGCCATGAAATCTATTGTGGAAAAATCATAGAAGAAATGTGATAGAAAACTATTGCTTAAATTATTTTGTAGATGAGACTGGACGGATCTGGAGGAAAACATATTGTGAAAAGTAAAATTTCCTTTAAAGGGAGATACACTAGCTGATCATCAAGGTCTCTCTCCTATCTGTTTTCTCTGGTAATAATTATAGCTTTCCTTCCCTTTTCCATTTTTCCCTCTTTATCCTTTTCTCTGATCAATATCTGAAGCACAGATATATGTACATGCTTAATAGATACAATAAAAAAATCCCAGTCAGCCAGAGGAGAATGCTCCTATTTTACTACTATGCTATGTATCCAGATGAGACACATGAAGATAAAAATATATTAGTTTGCATAATTGTGAGAGGAAAAAATCATAAGGAATTTCCATTAAAAAAACCACAACAAACAAAACAACTACAACAATCTCAAAGAAACAAAAAAAAGTGCCAAAAACCCCAAACCCAAAACCTTTCCATAAATTTTTCAAAATTGAGAATGTAAAGAAGAAAAAGAAACATTATGGGAAATACAGGAGAGTTTGGTGGCCAAAATTCTTTGACCACTCCCTAAACCATTATCTTGAATACAAAGCCAGCTATCAGCAAGGGTGGAAGTGTGGTGGCTGCATTTGCTGCCAGGAATAAAATGAGAAATGAACTGGAATAGCTGGAATTTGCAACAGCCAATAGTATGGACATTTCTGATTTGTTCTTTTGTCACTCATAAGGCAGAGTTGTGAAGACCCAGGCCCAGCATATCTGGTGAGCAGGTCCTTATGATCAGCTGTTGGCAGCCAGTGGTCATTGATGTTCAAGTTCTCAGAAATGCTGAGTCTGGCTTTGACTGGCCACTTCTGCTGATGAGTTGGCACCTTAACCTTTAGTGTCAGCCAGGCCAGCAGCCAAAATGAGTCTATTTCCACCAAGCCTTTTATTAAAATGGTATTGCCAGGTAATATATATATATTTTTTTCAAACTGTGAAATGCTGTCAGCTCATAGGAAACTGAAGACTTTGTTATAATGGTTGAAGACAAGTGTTTAATGTGTATGCATCAACCACCAATAGCTGATGGATGTGGAGCCAACCAAGGGGTGCTGCTCATAACAGACAAGAATTTTTGGTAATTACCAAGGACAGTTGGTAATAACCCAGTGAAGGAAAGAACAAGATGTGTCTGGAGAGGTAGGGCAACACTCTTCCAGGACAAACATGGTTGTTGTTCCTGGAGATAAGCACAACAGAGTCCAGTGCAAGCAAAGGAAGTGGGCTTTGGAATGTAGGGAGAGAGCAAGACCACCCAAGGTCCCCGATGGCTCCAACCATTTCCAGAAAGTCTGAAGGAATAGACTGTGCATAAATAATTTGTATAGAAAGTGAGAAGTCTATCTTCAGGCTGGGGAAAGCCTAGCTGTAAAAAGGCAACTCCATCAAGCCCAGCTGCGTGCCTCAGGATCTGGCACATTCCATCAGCTGGATTGATGCTGGAACCAGGAATTTTGATCTTTTTCTTGCTCCCTTCCTCCCTCCCTCCCTTCCTCCCTTCCTTCCTCCCTCCCTTCCTTCCCTTCCTTCCCTTCCCTTCCTTCCCTTTCTTCCTCCCTTCCTCCCTTCCTTCCCTTCCTTCCCTTCCTTCCCTTCCCTTCCTTCCCTTCCTTCCTCCCTCTCTTTTTCATTTTCATTTTCATTTTCCACTTCTATCCAAAACCCACTGCTGAGTGCTTATATAACTTTTACCAATTTCTATGCCAAGTGTGTAATTTACTAACAAAATTTTGTGAGTTTTTGTAAACCCTCTGGCTTTTATTGTTCCTTTTGACCACAAGTATCTACAAATTTTGGATGCTCCCTTTCTCATAAGAGTGGGATGACACAATGATGAAGCAGAAATGAGTTCAAGTCACTGACAAATTTTACAGATACTGGGTCCTCTGCCCTTGACATTTCAGAAAAAGATTGGTTAGAAGGTGCGCACAGGAAAAAAAATGAGGTTGAAAATCTGAATCTCTCAAGAGAAAGAAGGAAGAAAGTTAGTGCTAGATTGATTTAAATTTGGAACACTGAAAAAGAAAATAAAAAAAACCCAACACATCTGGGAACGACTTTAGGCAGCTAAGTCAGAAAAAACTGACAGTGCACTCAATTTTCATCATCCTTTATTGGCTACTGAGAATCTGTGGTGCAAGGTGAGTTTCACTGTCCTGAAAAGATTTGAAATGCAAATATTATTTGGAATTAATTATTGTTATTTGATATATCTCATTACAGACATCATATAACATGCTCCTTAATTGTTAGATTTAAGTATTTTTTTAATAAAGACCGAAACTTCTAATAGGAAATACTTCTTTATGGTTTCACAACACATATTTGGACTGTAGTGCATATCTTGAAGTACTGTAAGGCATCAGGGTCTGATAATGCAGTGCCAGAACTGCTACAGACAGGTAGGAACTCAGTTTTGTTGTGGCTCTTGACCCTCACCAAACACATGGAACACTAACACAGACCATCCTTCCCAATGACTAGGGAAGGCTAGGGTTGGTGTATCATCTCAAAACGGTCATCATGTAAATAAATCTTTGATAAATATTGTTTTCAACTGAACAGTTTATTTTTAAAAGATTATAATGCTTAATGTGCATTTATCATCACTACAAGAGAGCTAAGGCTGTGCATGTAACACAGCCAGGCTCCTGTCATGATTCTCCTGAATCTGTGCTGCTCACTGGAGCTCCTCATACCATTGGAGACCCATAACAATTTAGAGAGTATAGAAAGTAGGTGAAAACTATCACTATTTTTCCAAACACACATGCATATATGTTCCTGCAGTTGGCAGAAATGCCACTGCCGGGTGGTGGATGAAACTGGGAGATGACCCCTGATGGCTGTTACAGTGTAATTAGAGTGCTTGTAATTATAACAGTGAAATTAATGTTTTTGTATAGCAGTAACATTTTGATTATGAACATGCTAAGTATTTTATTTATGTATCATTATCCCTGACCTGTAACTATCATGCTGTAGGAGGATTGCAGATACTTTTCATTTGAAAAATTGGAGACTTATTGCTGTACAATTGAGTCACATCTCTTTGAATCTTGACTGTTTTATTGGAATGTTTTTTATTGCTTCTACACAAAGGGTGTGCATTTGTAACTCTTGAGAATCAGTGAAGTATTTTCTGACACTGGATAAGGTTCTCAGCCAGTAAAATTTTGTATTTAGTTGTTTCACCTACATGAATTGAACTTTAGTCACTACAGTATAGAGGGGAAGATCACAGAATTATACAATCCTACCTTGAGTTGGAAGGGATCCACAAGGGTTATTGAGTAAAATCCCCTGCTCCTTACAGGGCTACCTAAACCAAGGCCATGTGACTAAAAATATTGTCCAGACACTCCTTGAACTCTGATGGGCTTCATGCCCTGACCAGCTCTCTGGGGACCCAGTGACTGACCACTGTCTCAGTGAAGAACCTTTTCCCAATGTCAGTCTAAACTTCCCCTGATACAGCTTCATCCCATTTCCTCATATCTTATCTCTGGTTATCAGAGAGTGGAGACCACCACCCCATTCCACTTGCTCCCTCGAGGAAGATGCAGACTGTCATGAGGGCACTCCTCTCCTCTCCTCTCCTCTCCTCTCCTCTCCTCTCCTCTCCTCTCCTCTCCTCTCCTCT
>JACBWW010000003.1:60747919-60759421 GCA_020086605.1 Lanius collurio
TATTTCCTTGTGTCCCAGGCACATTTTTGCTAAGCAGGATAGTTGATCTAAAATATTCTTCCTTTTCTTACAGGGCAAAGGTCTAACCCCTGAGTCCTTGTTATCTGCTGAGCTCCTCTGAGGTTAGTGAATTCCTTTAAGCTGGTCTTTGGTTCTACTCTGCTAAAATTCCCCAAAGACTGTAATAAGACTGTTTCTAACTAATGTCTTAAAAATAACTAAGAACAAACTCTGTGAAGTTAAATTGTAGCAGATTTCCCTTTCAGCAGCAGAAGGCCTTCAAACTGCTGCCTTGGTCTCTTGATGATGAACCTTTGGATGTAATGAAATAATACTTAAGGTCCAAATACTTTGAGGTTTAACAGTGAAATTATTTGTGGTATGAACTCTCCCTTGGCTACCTATTTTTCTTTAATGTTTCTTCTCTCTTTTCTAATGGCAACTCTTTTTTATTTTTCCAAGCATGTGTAGGCATTGCAAGCTTAGTTTAGATACTGCAAGCAAAAATAACCTTCATGCATAAAGTTCCTCACTCTTATTCTTGCATGCTTGTAGGCTGTGTTTGGATTTTTACTACTATAAATGCATTTAAACTCGCAGATTACCTTAAAAAAACTCTTCTCCATTGTGGTCTGTGAACCCATTATTTTATTGTGCATTGTCAAAATACTGCAGAAGCATTAATTGTAACTAGTGTAAGCATAAAATAGAGAATATTATATGATTGATTTCATATACACACACAAGCATGAATTCACATTGGATCTTATCCATGTGGTAACGTATTCCTGGTTAAAATCATTACAATTTTTTTGATATTTTGGCGGTTTGCTCTCACACTTTGACTAGAAGCATTTTACATCAAGTAAGAATATTGTGTAGGATTCATCTTCACTATTATGTTGTTTTATTAATCTATTGCCTTTCCATCCATGGCATGTATTCAAGAGAAATATTTCCTCCTGTGCAGCCTGAAACCTTCATCACTGGGCTGTCTCTGTCTTCCCAGCACTGCCTTGTCCTGTCAGACTCTTGTTTAAGAGGAACCACTCCATTACAAGGAAGCACTGTTGCAGGTACTGTACGAACACAGATAAAATGGGTTCTACAAAGGCAGGTACAAATTCAGCAGTATCTTATCTGTGGCCCTCAGCAGAGTAGTGAGTAGACATGCATTAAATATTTCCCATTCTCATGAATTTTTATCTCTCCTCCTCCTGATCAAGATACACTAAAAAAACAGAAGGAAGCTCTATACTGAGGTTGTTAGCTTTTTACAAGTTACACTACAGCCTTCACTATAAATGTGGTAGCTCTATTCCCTTTCTAGAGATCTCTCAATCTCCTCCCATAAATTTGACTTTGTATATTTGTTTTTTCTAGGAAAGGTTGGACAGAACACGCAACGGGTTTAAGCTTCACACACACCTCTGCTGGGTGTGTGCATGTCTATGTGTGACCATGATCTGCAGCCAAACCTTCTACTGAAATAGCTGGATCTGCTTGCTGAAAATTATAAGTGTCAGATGTGATTGAAATGAAGCATTAAAGTTACACTGATGGTTTGTGTTAGACTCTTCAGTTTGATTGGACTATGCCTGGCAAAGAACACAGAGGTAAAACAATGTATTTTGTTTGGTCACTCTACATATGAAAATGATTAAAGCATCCATGGAGGCTCTCAGTCTGTATCTGGATGAAAAATTTGGGAAGCTTGCAATCTGTCCCCAGCCCAAAGTCCAAATTTGAGAAGACATGCACCAAACATATGTATTAACTTTTTTGACTATGTGGGTGCATGAACAGCAGGTACTAAGTTATGATTTCTTTTGGTTACACAAGCATTTGAAGAACAGCTTTTCCAAGACATTAATATTCCTGATGTGTGACTCCCAGCAGAAGCAAAGCAAAACAATTCCATGAAATCCCCCTTCTAGTGAATTCCTGATCCCCTCTATCCAGCAAGGTGGAATAATATGAACATAAACTTTTGGTAAAATACCCCACAAACAGACACATTCATATCCATCTCCTGCATGCCTGCTGAATCCATCCCCTCACCCAGGCTGTCTGCTTGTGAAGGAGGTGACCTATACATTTCCCACTGTGTTCCAGAATAAGGTATCTTTTATCTGGGCTTGACTTTAAGACTACTGGAAGCCCTTTACTTTGATTGATGCTGATGAGCCACTACATGAACCATAGCACTGAACAGGACTTGGAGATCTCAGAAAATAGGGTTTTGTCACATTGCTCCAGGACATTTTGTTTTGAAAAGAATAAAAGACACAAAATAAACTCAAGCCTTTCTATGCCCCCAAACCCAAGAAAATGTCCTTCTATCATGTTGCTTTGGCAGACCAGCAGATATCAGCAAAACTTGTATAATTAATTTGTCCTATCATAACCAAACTAATCCTCCTTTGCAATTTTGGGGGATAGTCACTGTATGCCCATCCTTTAAAAGATCTTTTTTATGATCACAAATAGATGATTTATATTCCTTTTCTTTTCAGGGCTGCAGTAGACTTGAAGGCTGATTTATTTTGTCTGTATTAATATGGGCAACATCACTTGGTCTGATGATTAAGTATTCATGTCTGGATAAAAATTACTTTCTTTGCTCTAGATAATAACAGATTATTTTTCACTCCTGCTATATGTGAATTAGGAAAGATAGTTATTTATTTAATCTCCAGCATATCTTGCTATGAAAGGGCTTATGCATTTAATTTTCCTGGTTCAGGGAAGAAGTGATCTTTTAGGACAAACTAGGATGAATGTATAGCTGCTGTCAGAAATCTTTTTCCTTTTTAAACATACTTTAGGAGGAAGAGAAAATTGTCAGAAAGACAGAACATTTCTTTTGCCTTATTTTCTTAGAAGTAAAATTCAAGTGGATGCACAAAAGTATTTAGAAGCCATTGAAAACGCCAGAATATCCATTTTCTCAGCCAGGATATTTCATCCTGCAATGTTCAGTATCCAACCCTTCAGCCAGCAGATGAATCTTCCCTCCCCTGAGCTGTCTGGTGAGCCAGCCTTGTTGACAGGCTATGAATTAGGCTTCAGAGAGACGAGAGTTCAGTTCTACACTGAACTGTGTGAAAACTCTGCAGCTTTGAACACTTCTTGTCCTGGTATCAGCTGGGAGAGAGTTAATTTTCTTCTGAATTCTGAAAACAAGCTCAACAATTTCAAGAGCAAACGAACCAACAATGTGACCAGCAACTATTTAACCAATACAAGTTTCTATAGCCGGTAAACATATGTACAAATTTGGGTAACAACTCTCCCTTGTCATGTGGAGAAATTTTCTAAAGCTCCTTAAGATGAGGAGAGTTGAAGCCGATAAACAAGCTGACTAGAACTTATTTGATTGTAAAGGAAACCAGAAGCTACTCAAGCATAGACATCTCTGCTGTAGGCAGGTATGTTTAATCAGGTGAATACCTACAGCCAAGGGCTGGAAGGATGCTGTCAGCCAGTTCAATATATTGCTTTTAGAAACTGCTTTTCCTCAGTAACAGCTGATAAAATCTGCTTCTTCTGCATTGATTCTCTTTATACTGTATCTACTCACATAGGTAGGAAGAACTACTATATTTTGCTTACCTGAGAAATGGCCCATGTTCATTCACAGAGTACATGCAACCTACCCAGTGCAGCATTGTATATTATATACTGTGTATTGTATATTGTATTGCATGTGCCATTGCATAAAGATGTATTTATATCATCAGTGTATGCTTGGCCAAGTATCTTCCTCCATCTTGTTGCCACAGCTGCCAGATAACACAACATCATGCATACATTTTAAAAGAAAATAAAGCAGACTCTTTCCACAGGCTACATCAGACACCTTAAATTCATTGCTTTTTTCTTCAAATTAGGATTTTTTCCCTTGGGCTTCAGATGTAGCTAATCTTAATACGGCCTACTGCTTTTCAAATTGAAAAAAGGTCATTATGGAGTGCAAATGCTGTTGGCAACATACTGCTATATTAAACTTCCAGATGTCAGCTTTGACAGAGGAAGCCATCAACAATTCATGACATTGTAAAAACATTTTTCTTGCTGATCCATTTACAATGAAGTATTATGTTGCCTTCTTGACAAGTAATGCAATATCATGTTAAGTATAAATAAATCAAAAATACAGATGTACTTGCTTGAATTATGATGGTCACTAATGGCATTTTGGGGAGAAAAAGCAAATTTGAAGTCTGAATAATGTCTCTGGTTACTCCTGCCTGGTATTTCTGAGGAGCTCTGAAGTCCAAAACAGCAGAGCAGAGGTTAAAGGAGCAAATTTTTGTATTTGTTGGGTAACCCAGCTGGAGATACCTTCCCACACATTTGTTCTTGTTTTTTTCAGGGGAATTCTGGTATGGCAAGGCTGCTGACCTTCCTCTGACAATGAAATTCAGAGGCAGTGCCAGGTGACAGGGGAGTGGATCAGCCCAAGTCTTCAGTTCTGAAGGTACAGCATCCCATCCACCCAAAGTCAGCCTGGTGCCTCGGCACAACAATCTCTCTCAGGAAAATGATAGCAGAGATTTTGCTCAAAATGTTATCAGCCATGATTTGTTCCAAATCAGTTTTTCTCTGCCAGTCTAAAGGAGAGTATATGCTAGATAAGCAGATCTATCTTTGAACAAATGTAACCTTCTAAGAGGAAGTTGTTAACAGATCACCAGCATTTTTCTGATGCTATATGCTTTCTATGGGTACCCATAATTAGAATGAAGGGATCTTTTCTAAGGAATAACCTATTTCATAAGAAATGAAAAATTGCAGTTTAAACATGATGAATATTTCTTGGGAAGAGGATAAAAAGCATTTTGAGCTGTAATATTTAAACTTGGTGATTCATGATCACAGAATACTTAAACTGCATAAAATGTACTCATCTTTTGAAGGTGTTGTTTTGCTAGCATCTGAAATGATGGATTCAAACATCTTCATAATCCTCTAGTTTATTATAATCTCTACTCAGTGTTGTGAAAGTACTATTATCTCATTGGCTTATTTATTATTGTGTGTAATGTATTAAAAAGAAGGTGTTCTATTGACCTTAAGATCTGAAAAAGTAATATATGAGAGTGAAAAAGCAATAGCTGGAATTAATTATAGGCCTAGACATGATGGAGGACTCTCTGACAGTGTATATTGGCATAGTCCCATTGAAGTCAATAGTGTAAGACCAATTTACAGCAGCAGCACAGGAGCTGATTTAACAGGCATTGGAAGAAGATGTTCTCACCTTTACATAAATGTGAAAGGAGAGACAGAGCACTGAAAATATCAGACTGTTTTGTATTGTAGTTTTATATCTGCAATTAACCTTCACACCTGTTTGTGTATGCACTCTAAAAGTAACTTCTTTGTTTCCATGTGCAGGAAAGGTGCAAAATTGCAAGGATATCAGCTGAGGGACTTTGCATGAATACAAAACTTGTAGAAGTCCAATCATGAGGTCTCATAAAATGGTAAAGCTCCTCTTTTTTAACATCAAAGAAGTACATCAAAGTGTACCTCCTGATGCTACAGAAGCTGGTTAAACAGATTCAACAGTTATCCTGTAATAAGCTTTGAAAAGATATGTATGCATAAATGAGACAAAATATTTTGAATCATGAAAATCTTTCTAAAATTATGTGGAGTGAACAAATACAAGGTCTAGTTCTTACCTCCCTTTCATTTTGATTCAGTGTACTTGCACTGACTTCAGTGGCCATATGCTGGATTTACACCATGTAAGGGTAACTTAAAACAGGCATTGTAAGGGCAAAGTAATGAAAAGATTATTTGTGATAAATTGCAGGAGAGCAGTAAGGAATAATCAGATAATGTCTTTCAAACATTACTAGAAAAATAAGGCTGATTTTGGTTCCACTCTGTGAGTCAGAGTTCCTTTTCCTCTTTCCCTACAATCTGACTTCAAGAAAACCTACTTACCATGGAGCTTTTGGTGAGGAAGCTATTCTTATAATGCAGTGATTCATGCCTCCTGTTTCATATGAGGTGTTATTTTGTGCTAAGCAAGGGTCTTACTGTGGCAATCTGGGTGCCAAAACTGCCTATAGAAAACAGAGATCTTTTATGTAGCAATAGAAGAGGAACTTGTTCCACAGCCAAGCTCCAGACTCCTTTAATGGGAATAAAAAAAATTGAAGAACACTGTGTATTAAGAGTCAACCCTGAAAATTAGCTGTTCTTATTTATTTTGTTCTTCTTTTCCTTCAAGCATGAATGACACTGGCATAAGTCCAAAGACATAATTTGCAGTTACAGGAACCACTCTACTCTTTCTTCCTGTAGCCATATGAACACAGAGATGATGCTTGAAGTGATTGATCTCTGATTTTCCAGGCAGTTGCATAGAGCCACCTGAGCTATTTTGGAAGAGGGGGTTCAATGGGGTATGGCTATGCTGAGGGTGGGGATGGTGCTCTGTCTGTCATGGGGCTAGGAAGGACCAACAGAAGGGGAGAAAAAGCATCCATGGGGAGATCACAGAGGGAGAATGATGGACAAGTGAAGTCTTCCTCAGAGACACAGTTCCCACTGTTCCTCTTGAAGCAACAAGCCAGACTTTACATGCAAGGAAGAGGTGGACAACCTAAAGCTGATCTTGCACATAATTTCATCCTTTTCAGAATTTAAAGACTAATATCACTCTTGGTTATCAAGATCTCTATTAAGCAGAATTCCATAGTGCTGAGCTGAGCATTTATCAGAGGGGTTTGCTTCCTTGGCTTGTTTGAGTATTCATTGTGCATTGCCAAAGAAATTAGTACAACCCCACAAACTCTGAATTTTAGTAGGCAGAACTTAGGTTCTGGAATAATTTTAATGAAAAATATAACACACAAATGACTGGACAGGGAGACAGTATGAAAAGGAATGTTTGTATATGGGTGCATAGAGAAATTCTTAAAATAACCCTTCATTAGTCCTGAAAAAACCTGCTGAGATCCCCAGATTTCAGTTGGCTGAAGACATGCCCTTGCTAGTTTGCATTCATAAGGATCACCACATGTACAGCCTTCTGCCATTTTGCATTTCTCTGATGAACCCCAGCAATACATCATGAAAATACCATTCCTCTGATAATGTATCACTGTGTTATGCTGTTAAAGTGACTTTGCTTGATGACACACTCAAGTAATACATCTTCAGACAGATGAACTGTAGCAGTGGCCCCTCTGTCTCTCACATGCAAGGGAGGATGGGGAGTAAAGGATGTAGTGACAGGGGCTAGGCAGGAACAGGAGGCTGAACATGTGCCAGCCTCTCTAGGACAGAAAGGATGCTATCCAGGAAACACATAGGAAGTCACTTGAAGGGAAAATTTAATGGACTTGCCAAAAAGCATCTAGATACAGGCTTTAGCCAAGCCAATAGCAAGGAATGCCATGAGAAAATTCAGAGCATATTAAAAAGATGGCTGTGAACAACGTTCTGTGAGGATGCTGGCTTCATTTAAGACCAAGATAATGCATTCAAGCTGAAGCCCAGGAGACCCAACGTCACATCTGGCTGAGATGAAATGAGTTTGGCATTGCAAACCCATTCTGCTGGAGAGTTTGTCTCCATGAACTGTTCTTCAGTGCAGTAGTTCAGGGCAATTAGAAAGTTGTGCTCAGCACCAAAAGGGACTGAGTTTCTGAACTTTAGCAGAGATGTGTAGGGGAAACTTAGTGATCTTCCAGTCAAGAGGATCCTCCAGAAGAATGCGCATAAAAGATGTGATGAGATTCTCCTTTTTCCCTTTTCCCTGAAAGTAAACAAAACAAATTCAGGGAGAGGAGGCAATTCAATTCAAAGGCATATCCTTTTTTAAAAATAGCTCAAAGAATTATGTGTTCCACTTAAAACTGGGTAACTCACCACTGTAATTCATTACTGCAGGAGGGTGGTGTGTCAACACCACTGGGTAGCTTTGGGGGTTTAAGAATAGAGCTGGATTGTGGCATGAACACAAATAACAGTGGTACAATTACAAGAGTACAACTGTAAGAGCTATGCAATCTATTTTTAAGGTACAGCATGACCTGCTGAGGTTTGTCCTGAAATGTCTTGCACCACACAGTCAGATTCACTGGAATAATTTTGCTTCTGAAACAGCTGCACTGAAAACTTAGAGATAGCTACTTGTCCCAGCAGGTCCATTGATCTGTTTCTAGGTGAAAATTTCTTTGTGCCTACAAATAAGAATCTGCAAAAACTGCCTAAAGTGCAAATTGAGCAATGCTAAGCTTAGAGAATCAAGCTTTCATTATCTGTTTTCTCTCCACATATAATAAACCGAGGTAACATGACTAATAAATAATAAATGGCTAATTCTTAGTTCTTATGTAGCACCTTCTATCAGAGCAGTTCTGAGCACATTGAAAAGAATAAATAAATTTATTCTTGTAGTATGCCATTGGGACAGACATGTTTGGCTGTACACATTTCGCAGCTTGCTAAATTATTTTATGCCTTTCTAATTAGTGTAGTGCAGAGTGACCACAGCCACAGAGCAATCCTCTGCAGTTACAGATGCCCTGTAAGCTCTGGGTCCCTGCAAGCTGAGCACACAATCCAAGTATGAGCAAGAGACAGGAATTGTGCACAGACAGGTGGGAAGAACAACAAGCAACAGTGGGGTGGAGAGGGATTTTTTCACTTGAATTGCCTAAATAGTTCCACATTTTCTGTAGGAATGCAGAACTTATGGTTGTGGTTTTCACCAGCACTCAGCAACACAGTATTTTACAGTATATCAAGAGTATTTTTATTTCCAGTTGAAACCATTATTTATTTTAATTATCTGTATTTTCCTTACAAAACTCAGAAGTAAGGGAATGGTTTTTCTTCAAAAGGAAGTTGTGGAAACTCCTGGAGAAAATAATTCATTCCTTTCACCTTCACTTTTGATAGGCCATGACCTGAGGTGGAGTATTATCTGCCAGGAGGTATCAAGGTTCATAAACTCCTGTGGTACAACTTTCCATCCTCCAATACACAAACAAGCAAAAAACTGGGGCTGCAGGAGATATAACCTATCCAGTGATCTCTTCAGCTGACACTAATGAGTCCATGGGGAATGTGTACAACTCCAAAAAGAGCTACATTTTTGTTGCAAATCTTTCCTGTCAACTCAAACTCTTCAGAAAACCCCATATTTATTTTCAAGTAATTTTCTTATAGCTTTCCCTGAAAAAATAACTTTCCATCACACACATATCAGTGAGTTATTCATGGATCACACCCTTTTTGCTTGTTTTGAAAGACTGTAGTGGAATATAGGGTGCTGAACACTTGAAAATCTAGCCCCAACTATTTTGCTGTAGGTCACATAAAGAGATTCTGTCATTTTCTGTAACTTTGAGATAAAAGATAAATGAATAGAGACAGTTTGTTGCTTGTGTTCCATGAAGCTGGAACAGAGCAAACTCCACAGCACAGCAGGACACGTTTGGAAAGATGAAGAACAGGGGACATTTATTCTAAATCTTCACTTGCTATCATAAATTGTCATAGTCTGTGTAATTTAGAAAACGTTAATGAGAAGTTCTGTGAGTTCAGTGAAGCAAGTCAGAAAGATTCCTTAAAAGTATTTTCTATTTCTATAACCAGCAAAAAGAAAGAAGTGAGAAATCTTTGCAATCTTAAGCCTCTTCTCCAACCCCATTCCTCCATTTCAGGTTAAAAAAACCCCGTAGTCTTGACCAGGTGTTAGTGTTTTCTTTGTCTGCTGGAATTCATTAATTCTTTCCTTTGTAGCAGGCTTACAGGATATTTTTCCCATTTTTTACATGAGGTAGTTTCCACAATGGCCATAAATCCATGAATATTTTTTCAAATTATGTGCAAAATACAAATACATATTTAAAAAATAAACATCAATGACTAGGATTTAAAAACCACTTCAATATCCCAGGAACCAAGAAAATGAATAAGCCTGGTCTAATCTCTTTTCAGGAAAGAATTTGAATGCATAACTTTTCTCATCTGTCCAAATGCAATTTTACTGAATCAGACAAAGGTCACCCACAGAGAATTAAGCAGCTATTTTCATAGTGTGAAATTAGGCAGTTTATACTCAGGTCAAATTGTCTGCACACTGTTTAGTAGCTCTCCACTGCTTAAAATGTAAAGTGGCTCTAATTAAGGATGTACGTAAAATCTACTTAATTGCTTGCATGTGAACAAATGAAAATGCAAATAAATCTAAAATAAAATTGTACTTATATAAAAAAAATAAATCCATTAATATAATACTGAATCTCAGCTCTACATTGCACCCCTCTTTATTGTCTTATAAAACATATCATTGTCAAATGCCTGTATTTTTATTCATCTGCAATTAGAATGGCATTTTTCTTCCATATTGTTAAGTTATAGACTAATGTGCTCACACACAGGTATTTTTAACCATTTGAGATGTTTCTCTCTCTGCCTTGTCCAGAAGAGCCAAAGCCTCCCAAGAGTTCCCCTCCATGAGCCTCCTGCTTCTACACTCCAGGGTATTTGACAGGGTGCTGGACATCGACAGGTTTAAAAGTCCAAGGGGTGGGCATATAGCCAAAAATAACCCCAAAACACTTCCTATATCTCCAAAGTCAAAGATAAAAGTCAGTTCTTCTGGAAGCTGATTTATCACACCCTGGAGGCCCATTTCAGGACCCTCTGAGCTGCCTTCTGGAACCACTTGTCTCTGACCATGCAAAGCTGTCTGAGCCACCAAGAGTATTTGTCCACTGTTTCAGTAAGGAGTTTTCTCCCCTGACAGATGGTTTTAAAGGAAAACACTCTTGTGTTGCCTGTGAACACCACAACTTTAGCACATTACTCATGCCTGCTATGCTCAGATTCTCACAATGCACCCTCTGCTGCCTCTGTGCTTTCTGGCAGCTACTTGCCACCTCTGTGTGGGGTGGAGATTTCAGCTCTCCTTAAAATCTGTAGTGCGTAAATAGATGAGAGAGAAAATCAAGTTTTATCTAACTCACCACATCCAAGGTGTTGCACTGCTGTCTGGATATCTTTTCCCAGGAAATCCTCTCTCTCCACTTCAAGAGTGACATGGGAAGGGAGTCCCATCAGAGCAGGAATGCTTTGAGGAAGGAAACCTCTGGTGGAGCTAAGCAGAGATAAATAGAAACAGCTAATGGGCATGCCAGTGCATAGTTTTTCATATGGATCATTATTTCTTTTGGCAATTATTTCTTAAAAAAAAAAAATAAAATAAAAAGGAGTTATAAAGCAGAGAAGACTTGTAATTATATTTAAGTACAGAAATCCAACCCAGTGAACATTGCTGAACATATTCAGGAGGAAGTGAACAGTTACCATAGACTTACAAAAATTACAGAAGAAAAAGGAAAGAAGAAAGGAAAGGAAAGGAAAGGAAAGGAAAGGAAAGGAAAGGAAAGGAAAGGAAAGGAAAGGAAAGGAAAGGAAAGGAAAGGAAAGGAAAGGAAAGGAAAGGAAAGGAAAGGAAAGGAA
>JACBWW010000003.1:60759796-60784814 GCA_020086605.1 Lanius collurio
GTCCCCTGCACCCCTGATTTCTGTGCTGGTGGGGCCGTACAAAAAGCAGAAAAGGCCTTGGCTCTGTGTAGGCCCTGCTCAGCAATAACAACATCTCTGTTATCAACCCTGTGCTCAGCACAAATCCAAAACAATTAACTCTACCCCAGCCAAATCCAGCACATTACATTCCTTATTCCATGCAATTTACATCACGTCAGGTCTGACACTATTCAGTATTGTCAGACCCAATTAACCACCATCCCCTTCACACAGGCACACAGGCACCTACAACTTCTCTGGGCAACTTGTGCCTCACCACACTCACAATAAAGAATTTGTTGCTAATATCTAAGTTAAATGTACCCTTTTTCAGTTTAAAGCCATGTCTCTTTGTCCTCTCACTACACAGCCTTGTCCTCCAGCTTCTTTTTTTATTTGCCTAATGTACTGGCTTAATGTATTTTAATTGTTCTCAAATATAGGATAGTATAATCATAAAAATTGTTTATATTGGAAAAGACCTCTAAGATCACCAAGTCCAACCTTTCAACCCTGCACTGCTGGGTTTACCACTAAACCTGGTGCCCAGGTGCCATATCTACACGCATTTTAAATATCCCTGGGAATGGTGACTCTCCCACTGCCTTGGTGAGTGTGTTCCAGTGCCTGACCATCCTTTCAGTGAAGAAATTTTTCCTAATATCCAATCTAAACCTCTCCTAGCTCAACTTAAGGCCATTTCTTCTTGTTCTGTCACTTGTTACCTGGGAGAAGAGATCCACCTCCACCTGGATATAACCTCTTCTCAGGTAGTTACCAGGAGCAATGAAGTTCCCTCTGAGCCTCCTTTTCTCCAGATAAACACAACCAGCTCCCTCAGCTCTTGATTAAAATTAAATTAGATTAAGTTTTACTATATTTTCTCCCATTTTTATGTTCCAGGCCTTTATGTTTTTTATGCTGAAATTTGAGTAAACTCCACACCACTCCTAAGGCTGGTAGTGGAGTTTGGTGTTAAAACTTTATTTTTATAATCATCTGCAAGTTACAGGGTAATTCTTAGTGAGTCTTTTTCTCTTTAATGTCTTCATTACATTTCAAGAGGTGAAGGGGTTAATATGTAATTATTAATCAAACTTATTCTTTTTTCTATAACTAATTGTCTACATCATAGAAATGGGAGAACAGATAATCATTTATCAAGAAAGATAATAATGGCCAAGAAGAACACACTGAGCCATTCTAGTGAAAAAGCAAATAATGCTGCTTAAATAATTTTCATTTATGAAGAAATCAGCTTTGGGAACATTTGACAAAATAATGTATCTTCATGCAATTTCAAGTTTGTTAAGTGGGTCTCTTAATTGCAGATTGAGAGGAGCACAAACTGTCTGCACTAATACCTAACTAGAGTCAGACATAATTAGCATTCAAAATCACTGCTTAAGGAGACTATAATGTATTTACAGGAATTGTTTATTTGTACTTCTCTGTCACATACTTTATGGGCCTCTGTGATGTGATGACTTTCAGCTGTTATTGCTTTCACTGACATAGTGGCTACATTGGTATATGGAAATAGAAACTATTTTAAATCCACTTCAATTCAAAGCAAAATTAAACAAAACAAAACAAAACCCCCCAAAAAAACAAAAAAAAAACCCAAACAAACAAACAAAAAAACAAACAATAAACCAATAAACCAAACCAAACCAACCAAACAAACAAAAAACCAAAAAAACCCCACAACCAAACAAAACCAAACCTGAAAAAAACCCACTAGTGAGTGACAAAGGAAATTCTCCAATTCACAACTTACTGGAGAATATACTTTAGAAAAATACAAATTAGGAGGCTGAATATGGGATGAATGGATGGATAATGATTTGATTTGTAATGGAATCTTCTGGCCATTGTAAAGTGTAAAAGTCACCAATACTTGAAAGAGCCTCCACAGAGGCTGTATATGTGCACATGTTTAGTGCCTACAAAGTGAATCTTTTTCCTAAAATCCTTTCTCTAAATGGGTAGACTGAGCTATTTCAGATATTTAGTTTGACTTGAATCTGTTCTGCTCGGTTCTTTTTTTAATACCTCAATAAGGACAGAGCTCATCTGAGAATGTTACTCAGATTTCAGATGTTGAATTTTTTTAAAAATTGCATGCATAAGACCTTTGGATACATCCAATTTCAATTTTGAAACTGGAGATGTGACAGAGTAAAGTGAAATAAAATAGAAGAGCTTGCTCCTTGAAGCTGGCTTGAAAGTCTGTGACATGGTTTATGCCTTGGCTATTTATACCCAAGGAAGTTTGCTCTTAAAAACAGGAGCTATGAAAGGAATAAATTGTTTGGACACAGTAATGTTGAAGTGTGTGGAAAAACTGGGAGGGGAAGCCTTGAGGACCACAAGAAGCACTCATAATATCAGAATCAAAGAATATCTCAAGCTGGGAGGACTCAAAAGGACCATAAAATCTGACTTCCTGCTCCTTGCAGGACTGCCTAAAACCAAATTATATAACTAAGAGTGGTTCAGGACGTGTTTCTTTCCCTCTGTAATACAGTTTGGATCATGATCCAATATTCAGTTTAACTGGTTTGCAGTGTCTGTATCCAAGCTAACAAATCCTGTGGCTTGGTTCTGGCCCCTCTGAGAAGTCTGGGAGGGCTGAGTAAATCTCTGCTTATAATATTCTGGGTTCATCTTCAAGAAGGTTGTAGGATTGCTGAGAAAAATGGGAATAGACTGAGAAGTGTTGGGTGTATTTCTGCACACCTTTCTGCCTTCAGTAAGTCCAAGTATGGAGCCTACAGGAAGAGAGAAAGAATTAAAAAGAGAATGAAGCTAACAAAATTGGTTAGTGAAAAAGGCAGGACAATTCAAATACATGGAGAGAAAAAGAACTAATGAAGCATGTGCAGCTAAAGAAACTGGGTTAGAGAAAGTGTAGTATGTGCAAGCTAAGGAGGGAAGCAAATGTGATTACCCAAAAGAAGAAAAGTGGAAAATGCATGCTGTGAGTCAGGGAGGCATAAAGAGGGCTTAGATAAAGACCCACATGCAGAGACAACCACACACATCACCCTGAGGGGGCACATTATCTGCAGACAGAGATTAAAACACCTCAAAGGTATGGGAAGAAAACTTCCCTGACTTTCTCTATCACAGGAAACTTGGAAAAAAAGACCTGATGAATGCTAACAAGATGATGGCAACTGAAAGTCAGAAGCATAGCCAGTCTTAGAAAACATGTTTATACCATTTGACACTAATATCAGGCAAGTGTCTATGAAAGTGATAAAGAATACATGTATAACCCTATAAAATGCCTTCTTCATGCTAGTGACTGTCCCAGATGGTGTATTTTTATCTAATTCCAGAGCTGGTTGTGGTGAGCACAGCTTTATATTTCTAATGTACATTATACTACTGGGAAATAAAGCAGCCATTGCTTAGATGCATAGCTGCAGATGGCACAAGTTTCAGTGCCATCCTTTAAATTACAGTAAAAACACAGGGAACTAGCTGTTGTACAAATAAATGCTAGCATAGATGGTCTCATGAGGCTCTGGGGATCAGTAGCAGCTTTTTAACCTCTGGGTAACATAGTTCAACACCAGTTCAAGGGAGTAATAGCAAAGGAAAAAAAGCTCTGTGGCCTGCATGACTTAAATTGGTGGTTTCAGCCCACACCACACCCCTGTATAAGCATTGCCATGGTCAGGAAACATCCGCATTACAGCTGAACTGTCACAGAAAAGTGTTACCCATATGCTTTGGAAATAAAAATCCTAGGAATTTGTGAAAGGGATTATGGCAGTGGTGGCAGAGACCTCAGGGTCAGATTCCGACACATCTGTGTTTTGAATTCCAGACACTGAAAAAGCATCAACTGCTCATGTAACGGAGGTCAAAAAACGCATGCAAAAGAGTTATTTGTTCCCCCCTGAGGTGAGAAATCTTCAAAGCACAGTTTATTACTATCTTAATGAAACCAGTCCCAATTGCTATTAAGTGGAAGTGAAAGATGCATTATGCTAATATTGTAATTAAAGGACTTACTGCCTTTTTTTTCCTCTACATATTTTTATGATTTGCACAGTCTGACTGCAGTGTTCTTACATCTGATGAAGTGGTTGTATGGATAACAACTCAACACATTGAAGACATATGTGGTACCGTAGGCACTCCACTTTTACTCCTGACATCTGTACCCCAGAGAGTTTTTAATTTAAATAGGACTCAACATGCCAGAGAAGACTTAAGGCAGTGTTGGCTGGTGAAGGATGTTGGAGATTCACAGTGAACAGAGGAAGCGTGACTCTTTGCAGGCTATATTTGTATACCTTTACCATGATTTGGTTTTGAAGGTTCTAATGGGAAAAAAAAAAAGTAAAATAAAAAAAGAGAGGACAAGGATAGTTCTGTCACCAAATTCTACTTGTCTGACTGCTTGAGAGAGGAGGCAAATCTGTGATTGCACTGTGCATATATTTACATTACATAGCCTCTGCTAACATTCCTCATCTGAATGATTTAGTGGATTTAGTGTAATCACTCTGTAACAAGAAAAAAGGAATTTGATAATGTTTTATTTGCACTGCAGAGCTGGCCTTAGACAGAAAAAACAAACCCATATCTTGGCTGTGCTCTTGAATTACTGAAGAGATAAAATTTTATAGAATAAAAGGAGGACATGTGGAAGAAATTTATCTCACAGCCATTGAATTTGGGAACAAAGGAGAAAATCCCATTGGAAGAAACATATCAGCAAAAGTATCAGTCAGCAAACAAAAAGGAACTTTCTTAATAAGTGCAGACTTCTGTAATAATTATAGACAGGAAGGAGTTATGACTGAGGAAAGAATACTAACATACCCTGAGTGGACTAATGAGAGAGAGGATTCCTGTGTCTTGCTGCCCCAGATCTTCCTCAGAATACCTTATGGTCTTATTTCTTCTTTCATAAGAGATGCAGAGTACCTTTACTTATTGTTACACTTTTCCAGAACTGCTTCTCAAAATGCAATTGAACACAGCTTCAGCCATGAGTGGCTGGTCAGCCACTCTGCACACTCCTTGAAACCAAGCCTCTCACTGTTACTTGTCCCTTTCCCAATCACTCCTTTCTAGGAAATTATGAGAAAGTGGCCAAAGGATTGCCTTTTCCATTCCTAGTAGGTCTGTGGAGTTAGCAGAGATTCACAGTCATTCTTTGAACAATGAAAAGGTTTTGTATCTGTTTGGAGCAGGTGAAGTACTCTTGAAATGCTCTAATTTTAATTTTTTTTAAAGCGGGCAAAGGTAATGAACCAAGCCAAAATGATTACCAAACTGCATACTTAAAATATGAAATATTTTCTTTTAATGTTATTCTTAGCATGATGCACTTTAATTTTTTGAGCATTTATTTCTATATTTTAGAAATTAAGCGAATCTGTTGATTTCTTTCAACATTTCTCACAGTTTTACAACAAAATAGATTAATTCTATGAAGCTTTTCACTTCTTCAAGTCAGTGCTGTATGCATGGGACACCTGGTAACTACTGCAGGAAATGATTCCTATAAAACAACTGCCTTTTTGTAACTTCTCATAGGTTTATCAATGTTTTCACCACGTGATTTAATATAAGCAAATACCTTATCTGGAATGTCCATCACTACATCTGACATGAAAGAAAAATCATCTCTGCTCAGCAGTTCACAAATGCTGCATGGTAACAGCAAAGAAATTACTTAATTTTAATTTTTGGTTGCTCTAGTATACCCTTTCATTTAGACAAGCTAAAATTTTCAGAGCCATAATATGCAAACAGATATTTCAGTGACAGTTTGAGCAGCTAAGAATAACTTAGTACCCCAACCCCATTTGTGCACTGACATAAGACATACTTACCCTGTTCTTATTTTTAAGAGATTCATTCCTTTAAAACAAAAAAAAATTAAACAAAAAACCCAACCAACCAATTAAAAAAAACAACAAAGGTGTTTCAGGTTTAATTGCCCTTCTGAGGGAGAGTTGAAAAAAGGGGGGGAAAAGGGAGGACAGGGATATGTAAAAGAACATGGATAGTCTTTATTCATACTAGGAAAGAAAAGACCAAAATAAGGAGGAAAACAAAAAATTACAAAACAAGAAAAGAGTTTGGGAAATGTTGGAACTTGCATGAAAAGCATGTGGAAGAAACAGTGCAGGGATTTCTTGTAGCTGATTTCTCTCCTCTGTCTGAGCCAATCTTGTTTGCATATGACCTGCAAACCTCTGTAAAGAGAAAAGAATATAAATGGCAGAAAGCATATTACAGCAAGAAAAATTAAATGAGGAGAGAAAACTCCCACATCACCATATTTCTGAAATCTCTCATTTGTGAGCCAGAAAGCTTTTCTAAGTGCTACTTTATGCTAGAATTTGTGCAGTGAACCTATGTGAAAATGGGAGAGCTCAATATAAAAGCTTTCACCAAACTGACAAAATGCTACAATCATTTGTTTAAAAGCCAGCCTGGGCTTCTGAGTGGCAACTGCCATATGCTGCAGACATTCCTCTGTGATTCAAGACACACACGTAGCCCATGGCTGCAAAGACAGTCATCTGGCACGGATGCCAGCACTCCCCTGTGACAAAATGTACAGAGGGGAACACACTTGTGCTGCATCAGAATGACTGATGTAGCAAGTAAGCTTAGGAAGGAAGAAAAATAAATATGACAGTGCAGAAAGATTATTATGATTAAATGAACAACTTCTTGGTTTGCCCTTTGTGTTGATGGATGGATAAAAGCCCTTCTGCTTTCCTCTGCAGTATTGGAGAGCTTTTGTGACACTGCTTCTTACATGTCCTCCAAAACGTTAGACCTTCTTTCTTGCAGGTAATTGTTCTCTAACTCAACAGGGCTGTTCATGGGCAGGAATCAGTACATTTTGTCACAGTAATAACATTAGAACCTTAAGTTCTGAGCTTTTTGGGCACTTTTGTTACAAGTGCTCACTCTGGGTGTCTGTGAATGCAGCACAAGGAACGTCTGATTCTGTTCTAAGTTCAAGGAGAAAATGGAGGCACTTCAGTGCCTCTCCACTTGAGGTGACAATGCAAGCAATGAACCTGGATGTTTTGTGCAGCAGCTCACTATCTGATTGCTCATGCTTTAGTATTTATTCTGATTAGATTTTCTCTCAGAAAGATTCAAATTCACCAGTGAGATTTACTCCCTGGAGGGGTACAAACAGTCTCACAAATTCTTTTTCAGATATCAATGACTACAAATCCAGATACACACACACATAGAGTATAGTGGTAGAAAGGTGTTTATTTTCATAATATATTCCTGCTATATGCCATCTGAAAGCATTTTGAACTAAAGAGCATGATGAAGCTGTCAGAACAGAAACATTTAGTTTTGCTTGAGATGTCTGTGTCATCCTTCCTGGCATTCAACTGCTGCTCTTGCATCACACAGGTTCCACGTTGGGTGTGTGTTTTGTCTTCCAGCACACACAGAGCTGTGGGACACTCTAGGACGTCTGATATGGAATCACAGGAATTATACATAGGGAGGTGACTAATGACCAATTTCCACCTAGGCTGAAACACAAAATCATGGAATGGCTAAGGCTGGAAAACACTTTGAGACCATCAATCCAACCATCAACCCAGCACCACCATGTTCATCCCTAAACCATAAATGCCATATAAACACATTTTTAGCCCATCCAGGGATGGTCCCACCACCACTTCCCTGGGCAACTGGTTCCAGTGCTTTACAGCCCTTTCTGCTGTAATGTCTGAACTTCCCTTGATGCAATTTTCCTCTTGTTCTGTCACTTGCTTATAGCCCTGTCTGCTTTGAAGAGGGTCAGGGGAATCTGTGCAATATAATATATATCACTCACTCTGTTGCAGGCTCATGCTGGGAAAGGTTTGGAGATTTTTTAATTTAAAGGTGTTATGAAGAATTCCACATTTCATGCTAGACACCAAGAAACCCAGGAGTCATTTTCAACTTTTCAACTGGACACACAGCAGTGAGACTAGGAACGAAGACAATTTAACTGTCCAGAGGCATAATGTTTTATTATTCTGAAACTGAAATAAAACTAACGAGTTTTTTTCTGGATGAAAATAGAGCCATTGGTTTAATGGCAATGAAGAGATATTGAACTAGTTCCTGGCTGCTCTTTGCAATTTGTAGCACTTGAGAAGTCTTAAAAGAAATTTGACAGTGACAAATAGACATTTCTAAAATGTCAAGTAATTCTAAACATGAATTTTTATCTGTTTATAGACTTACTCTGATATCTCAAATGTAACAGAGCTTCCTGTAGACAGTATTTAGCTTTCTATTAGGAATTTTCAGAATCTTAAATGCATTTACATATCCATGAAGGTAATGTTCTTATGACACATTTCACAAGTAAATTATATAAAATTAATGATTGGTAAATATTCTGAGTGCATTTTTCATACATTAAACTACTCTGTAGAGGAACTGCTCCCTAAAAAAGAAAGTTGCCACTTCTCTGAAAAATTCGAAAATCCCATATTGTCACATAAGGATTAATTGATAACACTACTGAAACAAATATCCTCCTTTTTAATGTTAGTTGTATGGCCACAAAATAAATGCAATGTACTACCGTAGTGGAAATTCAAAGTCAGCAAGAAAAAATCTATTATTTCTTCTCCATTTCCTCTAATTTTAGCAACAGTGAAAATTTCTGGCTTGTCAATTTTCGAAGCTAAAAAAACCTGTTTACTTACAGAATGGGGCTTTTGAGATGGAGTGAATAAAAACCTTTTCTTTTATGTTCCAGCATGCTTTAAAATTTTTGTATCTCCATATTTATGTTCCTCCTAAATCTATGTAGAAAACAGAATGCTTCAAATTTTTTGTTTCTTTGGTCAAAAAAAGCAGCTCTTAAGTTACTGTGCTCTGCTGTTTATGTCTTGTTTCAGCTGGCCACAGAGATTTTTCACACTAAAACTGCACAGACGTTCCCTTTGCTACATATGCTCAATATTACAAAAGATGGAAAGGCGAAATAAAACTTAAAAAATTACATTAGCTTTAAATAACCTGAAACCCTATAAAACCTTATCTGGACCAAACCTGAACAAAACTGATAGTTCTAATTGTGCACTTTAGAAACATGGCAGCATTGTGCCCTCATTAGGTTCCTCTTTGCCAGTGTTTTCATGACTTTCTACATTAAAATTTCTAAATGCATAAATGAATCAATTTGTTTATGGGTTGCAGATAGGAGAAAAAAATAAAAAAAAAAGGAAAAACAAACAAAGAAAACAACTCTTAGAATATTGTCTTTCCTCTTCACTGACTTGGAAAATTTCTAAAAATTGACTTTGGGATTTTAAAAATAAATGGTTTATATAGTTTAGGGACAAGCAAACCCACAGATTTCTAGGAGCTGACGTGTAAGAATCTTAAACTGTCACTACAGCCAGGTTCTGCCAGATTCTTCAGAGTCTCTTCTTCCAGAAGTTATTGAACAATGATTTGCAATATGTAACTTATCTACGTAAGGCTCTGAGTGTTTTCCCATTTCATTCCTGTTGTGTTGTATTCAATGGTCCTTTGAAAATTCAGGTTTCTTCTAGTATGGCCAAATGCTCTACACTCAGCAGATTGGGAGCCAGATCCTGCTTTCCCAGATTTTCACCTGTGGGCCATAGAGCTCAGCAGTGCCAGCACGCTTCCCTCTGCACAGAGCTGCACCTTCCCTTTTTCTCAGGTGGAGAGAGCAAACCTTGAATATGCAAGGTAAATCATAGGAGTGAGTTCCCATGAATAGCTCCTGAAAAATAATTTTCTTCTTCTTTAGTGGAGTGGGCAACTTGATTTTGAAACTCAGTGAGTTATCTGAAATTGAGCATTGTAATCTGCACTCTATCTTATTTGGATATACCAAAACATGCTTAGTGTTATAAGTGGTTCCTGTTTAAACATCCTACCAGTCTTTTTCAGGACTATTACTTCTCCTCCAGCACAAACACTGAGTCTGACAGAATATCAAATTTGTCTGCCTGTTAATTTATTGATACTGGTTTGATTCACCTTACTTTGGGAATTATCTGTGTATTAATGCATTGTGTTCACCCAAATTCATTCCTGATATAGCTACATTTATGTCACAGGCCATTAAATTTCACATTCTAGCCCTAGGCTCATTCATCTAGACTGTCAAGGCTATCCTGTAAAGAGATTTTTTACAGAATTGCCTTTTGAAAGAGCAACTTTCCTTAGTATCTTAACATAGTTTATCTTTTCAATGCTTTATCTGTCCCAGCTTTACTCAAATAGGGGCAAATCACGGCTGTGCTTAACTTTGATTCCTCTTTCTCTGCCTAAAAAATACCCTTTTAGGAACTTGGATTACTACTTATATTGTGGCAGGATATCCCCCCTCTCTCATGGCTGGGGCATTTTAAGAGATAACTCAGACCAGATTAATAGCCCAGCCAGGAGCCCAGCAGCAGGTCAGAGAGCCCAGCAGGAGGTCACCTCCAGGCTCCTGAGAGTCTGAGCCCAAGCCCCGAGTCCATATCTTGGTATGAGAGCAGATGTGGAAAGAGATAAAAGAAAATAAACATCAGTGACCAAAGGACATAGTTTTTATGTCTATAAAAGCCCACATGAACTATCCCAGAGGCAGAAGTCTCTGACACACTCCTGGGGAACATGTGAGAAGATTTCTTCCTGAAGCTTGGACACAACTTCATGGTTACTTTTCCAGGAATTGAGGGAAAGGAATTTGATGTCTGCCCCTACAAAGATTTGTTGGTAAGAAACATTGCATCCTAAGTTGTACTATTTCTTAGCTAGCTGTAAATTTAATGGTACCTTTAACCCCATGTGTATAATACTAGTATCCCCTTTTTTTCTTATCCCTGTGTAGTAATAGTCTGTTTTAAGTCTTATGTCTGTTACTTTTGTGTCTATTAATAAACAATTCATTTTATAATAGACCAAATGAGCCATTATTAAAAAAACTTGTGAATGAAAGTGGGTTTTTAGGGTGCTGGACACCTCAATAACATGATTGCCTGCTGCCAAAGGCCTGGGCAAAAGGCAGGGACTGATTTAAACCTAAATCATCCATTCATAACAATTAGCTAATCTATTTAAATTCAAAATCTATAATTCTCATGATTGATCCATGAATCTTATCACTGCAAAGTATTTACTAAGTGTATTTGTGTTAATATTACTTGTTTATGTGGTAACTTGAATCCTGAAATTGTGAAATTTCAATGATTTTTAAAATGGAGTATTATGCTAAAGTTGGATATAAATAAATACTCAGTACAAACAAGCCCTGCTTATGGCAAACAGATTGTGTCAACAGCTTCCCAGGAACAGAGCTGAGAGTCCTTGCTTCTGCACTAAGCTACCTGTAGTGATGAAGAATAGATGCAAAAAAAGTGCAACCTAGTAAAGTAATAAGAGTGAAGAAGGGTAAGTAAAGAAAAAAAGAATTCCTTGCTGTGAGGTAAGAATCAGAAGGCTGTTCAAATTTCTGTCGTGTGCATTAATATCAGCAAAGATTTGGCATTTGGGCACTTTCTTAAATGCAGCTGCAGTATGTTAAATATTAAAATCAGAAATGAGGAGAAATAAGAGAAATAATGGAATTTATAAATAACAAACAAACAAAAAAAAATAGACATAACAACAAAAAGAGAACAACACTATCCCTAAGGTGATAACACATTGCCATTCAATGAACATTACCCTACCGAGAAGAATGAAAATCTAAAAAAAGCCCCCCAAACTGACCTATTTTCTGTTGGAAATTTGGAGAAATGCTGGTGTGAGATTTGAGATTGACATCCAGATGACTCCAGCAAATGAAAAGGGTGTGTTTGAAGTACCATCAGATCAGGAGTCACTCTGCCAGCAGCTGGCTGATTGCCTCATTCCGTTGCTGAAATGCCTCTGCTCAAGGCTCTGTTAACGCCGTACCCATTCGATGTTCATCTCCCACTGGCACTTGGGATTTCAAACTCTGTTTTCATTACTGCTCCTGCTTTCCTGGAAGGACCATTTTGAAATGAAAATGGAACAGGAAGGAAAGTTTTTTCTAAAGCACAGAGGCCATTAAAATAACCAAAATCATGGTATGTTAGAGGAGCAACTAAAGAGAACGAGCAAAGTCTATGTAATTGTTAAAACATACTTTGAACTGAGACGGCTTCATACAAGTTCCAAAGACAAACAAAAAGTTGTGGAATGAGGCTGACAATAGGAGAGAAATGTTAAGTTTTAAATCAGTTTAGTAAGGAAACAAATATAGGAGTGTTGACCTTAATGATGCACTTGGACACTTTACAGCTTTCATAGAAAAGGTTACTAAAATTGCAATTTTCCTTCCTTGGATGATTTGTTTTGTAGATTGAAGTGGTGCCTAAATGCCAGCAGTGAGATCAGGATTTTGCAGTGTTGAATGTCATGAAATAAAAGAAATGTTATGAAGCCAACCCTCCTCATAAAGAACGCTGAAGAGATTGTAAAAATGTAACAAAATGGTTTTCATAAATGAAACGTTTTCTTGAACAAAAAACTTCAGGAAAATTTCTAATATATCTCAGTGAAAAGGTAAAAATTCCACTGGAACTTTTTGATTTCTTTCAAATTTGTTTCTACAAGTTTTATCTGATATACTATTGAGTATACAACTCCCTGACAGCTATTTTGGAGCAGGTTTGTGAACCTTTAAAGTTTCATGAAAAATTATGTAGGAGTGCTTTTTTAGTTATATTTGCTTGTAAGTCTTTAAAACAGAGCTCAACTGTTGTGGTAATTCAGAGGACAAATACAAAGAACAGAGCAAATACCATAGAAAACAGTTACTATACTTTGCCATAATATAAACCCGAAGAGATTTTCAGAAAACTCAACAGGTAGAAAGCTGAAAAAGTGATTAAAAGAATTTTGTATATGATGGATGTGTTTTATGAAACTCATTAGCACAAATTATCACCACATGCTGGACTTATGCTTTGCACTGATGTATGAATGTTCAATGCAAACACAATTATGAATTAAATTGTATTTTTATATTGCTAATGTTAGATTTCCTCTATTTCCTTTGATAGTGGTAAGGGTTGTCCACATGTTGACCAGACTGGAACAGAAAATGATACAGCCGTCAGCATGGGCTGGAGTTCTTTTAGGTTTATTATTCCCAGAAACCAGACCTGTACAAATTCTCTTCATTCCAAAGGACATTCCTATACAAATTTCAAAACTGTACCACATTTCCTCCTGTTCAGGATATATAAAAGAGTACAGGTGAAAAAGCAGACATTTTACTGTAATGTTGACATCCTTCTGGTACCTGGGTTTAAATAACATATTTATGTCCCATACATGAGACATCAGATCAGTCACACAGAGGATACAACACTTAGCTGGCCCTCACTGACTCTATAGTGGAGACCCAGGAAGCTCCCTGAATCTGGCACCTGTGTTTAGCTACTGAAGTTTGACCTCTGGGTTTTTTTGTTGAAGTCCCAGCTGCTGTTCAGTAATCTCATAACAGTAATATCAAAGAAGTTAGCTTTGGAAAGAAAGCAGATTTAGTTGCTATATTCCGGGCTGCTGTGCCCTTGGGACCAGAGCATCACATAAATGGCATGTTAAGCTTCATCTTAAAGGTGACCCAGAATGCAATCTGGCAGTAAAAGAAAAAGCTTCCTTGTAAAACAGAAGAGAAAGTTGGTACTGCAGATCAGATTAAATAAGAGGCACTCCAAGGAATTGCTTATGGTCTGTCTTTTTAGGCAAAATCTCAGGAAGTGACACATTAAGGTCTGAAATTTGCATGAGATGTAGGCATGGGCTGGACTTCATTTTATTACTATTGGCTATTTCTTTTTGGCTTGCTGACTAGGAGCAGCTGCTGGGTTTAATTTAAATTTCCTACTTTATTTTTGGCAAGGATTCTTACATCTCTGAATGGATTTTTTTTTCCAAGATTTTGATCTATTTATTATAAACAGAGAACAATAATAGATAATAATAATTTTCAGCTGAAACGATACAGTGAGTCCTGTGACTCAGTGACCTTTTGGTATTAGAAACCTCCCACTGTCACGAGTTTTGTTAAAACTTTGCAGCTGTGTTGCAACAATAGCAGAAATATTTTCTGGACTCCCATCTTACCCTCTCAGAGCTACCAATAAGCCTCTTCATGCAGTGGGAGGGAGCTTATTCAATGTATTTCAAAAGAACTCCCTGCTTGGATAAGGTCTGCTCTGGTGGGAAAGGCTGTTGGAGGAGTTCCTTGAGAAGGCCATTGGCTTTATTAAGACACACCAGTGGTTTTGCTGCTTTGTGAATCACATTATGCCTGTAATAAACACCCAAGCTTTTCTTTACTTTTTCATTGAAATACTATTCTTTCACAATTCTGAGTCTCCAACTATGTTTACAATCAAGGGTGAAATATTTTTTAATACATCACCAGCAGAAGGTCCTGGCAACGTATGCTTTTAAATGAGTCTGGAACAAGTAAGGAAAACTAACTCAGAGCAAGAATCTGACAGAATAGATGAATATTGAAAGCTTCTAGTTGTGAGAAAAAAACCCAAAAACATTTTATTGTCTCTTGATAGGTGACTCAAGGATGCCGAGTTATAATTTATGCTTCAAAAACCTGAGGTGTAAACAAGGCATTTGCCATCAGTGTTCTGTGTGGAGCATAAGGCATTTTCAGGAGAAAAATATATCACATTTATATAGATATCCAGTGGCTAAAAGTTTTCCTTACAAGAGTAATGTTATGGAAGACATGGAAGTGTCTACTTTTCTAAGAGTATAGCTTGTACTCTTAGTGCCTCTTCAGGGCCTGCAGTTTTTATGCCACAACATGGAGAAGCTTCTGTTCAAGATGTCAGGACTTAAACATTGCAAATGTGTTCAATCACAATTCAAATGGGTCCCATCTTAGGACAAATAACTTAGAATTTGGAAATAAAAATGAAATTTTTTTATCTGATTTTTGTAGTAGAAGCTTTTAATTCCTAAGACCGTCTGTCAAAACACCCACTTTTACCCCACATCCTGTGTCCCACTTAGCACATTTAATACACTTAATCCTAATCAATCCCACTTAAATGTCTTTCTCACATGCTGGTATTGCATGGCAATTTGGTGCTGTTTTACTCTGTGCTGCTTGGCCTTTTTGTGTGAAATGTGCAACACAGGGGTTGTTCAGGAAGTCTCTGTGAGAGTCTGAAGAGGCTGGGATGATGGCTGCCAAGGTTAATAACCACTTACTGCGGTTGTCACACTGCAAACAGACAGAAACTGCAAGGTTGCATGGGCTGGGATCAAGTGGGGACAAGGAATCCCTCCCTGAAGTGCATTGACAAACTGGATGGGTGGGATTCAACCCCAGATTGTAGGGTTGGGATTTAGTTCAAGACATCTAAAATCTACCCAGCTCAGGCTGAAATATGTGTTTGAGTTAATTCTCACCTTCTTCTGTTTCTCTTCATATTACATTCACCTCTTCCTGTGTGAAAGGCCATTCAAAGGCTAATCAGAGGTAAGAAGTTCTTATTTCTTGTAACCAGCAGAATTGCTACTATTTTGAGTGTTATATAAACAAACCATAATGGGTTTTTCCTCAACCAGGTGTTAGCCTCCAGCAATGAGAAAAAGAAACTGGTATTCCAGCACAATCAAGCTCCTTGCTCTTGCAACCTGTGCTGCATCATTATCCTCCCATTAATTTCAAATTAATACTGCTTACTTTGGATAATGGTGACTGGGGGGAAAGAGACGTAACTAATTAAAACCAACCACACGAAATGCCAATTTCTCTCAAAACCTTTTTATTCTAAATGCCTGGACAAAATTAATGAGTTACAATGACTAAAGGAAGATTTCTTGTTTACCTTATTACTGGATGGAGAGAAAATGACCGAGTTTCCCTGGCAGTTTACCTAGTAAATTAGAACAAATGGGCAAAAAGTAGATCCAAGTGCTTTGGCTCTCGGGTTAAAGCAATGGATGTGTTCCTGCCTTTGAAACATGCAGCCACGTATTCCAAGTGTTTTGTTTGCTGTTGTAACACCACTTAAAGATACAATCTCAAAGCAGGCTAAAATATTAAGCTTCGAAAATTTCTCCAAAGTGTTGTTACTTGAGAAGAGGGAATAAAGAGCTTGATCTTAACTGCACTGTCTAACTTTACAACTTTTACACTCAAGAGTAAGATGACTTCAGACAAGGCTGGGATGTCCCTATTAGCACAACATGTTTGACACCCAGAGATGGTGGCCTGGGATGTCTGCATTTCTGGGACATACCAAGAGCTATGAATGTACTCTGGTCTGGACACTGACAGCCACAAACCCATGAACTCTCCACATTTATTTCTGTGCTGCTCTGAAACATGAACCACTTAATCATGTCATATCCTGCCTTATTCTTGCCTTAATCTAAGTGCCTGGATCTGAGCTTGCAATGCAGGCGATACTTGAGGCATAACTGGACATGAAGAGCACATGGAATAGACCTGGGAATCTCTGTCTGGCTGGCCAGCCGTGAAAGTCTGTTCTCTACTGTAGTGGCTGATGAACTTAGTCTCCAAAAAGGGCAACAAACTGTGCATTGGAAGCAGTCCTCAAGTTGTTCTAACTTCTGTACCATGATGAGGTGTTTCTGACCATGCTGCCATGGGTAGAATATATTATAGGGAGTACTCATAGCAATATAATTATCATTAAGATCTATCCCTTTCTATCAGATTTGAATAACACTAAATATTGCTCTCAGATATGAGTGGTGTAGGGGGTCAGAAGACAGAAAGTCCAAAAAAACTAGTAAATGAATCTCTCCTTATTATGAAATAATTTAATTAAATATTTTGTAAACTGTATACTATTATGCATTATTTTTCCACTAACCAAATCTGCAGTTGCTCCACTGATCTCATGAAAAACAAGTAGAGTAATATAAAATGTAAATTAAAGGGAGGCTATTAAAGAAATTGAGATCCCTAAATACTAATTGCAACAAAAAAGAAAATTAAAAGTTTAACAAGAGGGCAATAAAAGAAGGAATTTAAATATTCTAAGTATATTCAGATATAAGACTTAATTGATGCTGAGCAAGTTTAAGTTAGGCAGCTAACAAGATAAACACTTTTGATGACAGAAAATTAATGTTGTGTCACATCAAAATACTACTTTATTTGATATTTTATACTTTATTCATGTTATATGACAATTTAATTAAACATTCAAGTAATCCAGTCAAATAATTTCCTAGTGAAATAAACCAAGAATGATCAACTCCCTTTTCCATAAAGGATCAATGCAGTATGACACCTGATTTATGCTTTATGACTCTGCAGTCTCAAATTTTATGTCAAAATTAATGAGACAAAATAGATTTCTAAGGGCTGGTATTTTCACCATCACACATGCATGGTAAGTCAATTGCTGGAAATAAGCTATAACAGAGAAACTGTTTATGCTTCTTGTGATAGGATTATTTTTTAATTTAATAAAAGCATGTTACTAAATCTCAATGGAAGGGGGAAAAGAAAGGCTTTCTGTCCACATCTGTTTGTTAGGAGTACTTTTGGAATATTTTGAGTGATACTTTAAGGTTTTGCAATCTGTTACCTTTTACATGAGCTAAAAAGAAAAAAATGCCAAGACATGTCATGTGACTCTGAACCAGCTTATTTGAATCAGGAAAAACATTCTTTTTACTGAATTCTATCAGAATATTAATAAAAATATTTTTTGTCAATTCCCTTAATTTGTATGTGCTGCTTTTAAAGTTTCAATTAAGTGTTGTTTCTCTTGTAAATTGAACACAGTTTCAAGATTGGGCTCACTGGCATGACTTGAGGCAGGTAGAACATTTGTGCATTTATTTTATGCATGTTTTGTTTACCTGTAGCTATGCACACCTTTGAACCTGTGGTCTGACAGAATTTGGGAAAAGTTGAAGCTGCTGCTGAGACTGGCCAGGCTTTGCATGAAGAGCATCCCCGTGAGTTTCTGGTGTATTTTCCCCCAGGCAAAGCTGACCAAAGGTGAGGAAAGGCAAACAGGGAGATTGCCTTGACCAGCCTCAGAACAGGTCAATGACAAAAATGAGTCTCCTTTATGGATGTCTTTTGTTGGATGAGCCCCTCAAGAAGGCCCTAAAAGTGTCTGCTGAGGGAAGCAGATAATTTGTAAGACTGAAAGATTTTGCAAACATTGGGAAGGCTGTTCTGCAACTAGACATGTCTAGTTTTATGTCTCCAATATTTCTTCTTGATGGTCTACATTTGTATTTTGATCTTTTAATGTAGAACAGGAGCAAATCTTTTAGTAACAATAACATTTGAAATCTCTACTGTCTACTTCTAGCAAGATCATGTGTGGTCTTAAATTCCTTTATAAAGTACTATAATTAATAATTTACTTTTCTTTATATATTGAGGAAAAAAATATTTTTCTTCCAATAAAAGTATTGATATTTAAAAATGGTTAAAGAACATTAAAAATGCCTAAATATCAATGTATTTCTCTGTCAGAGTAATTAAAAAAACGTTTTCTTGCAGGATTCAGCAACAGAGATCTCTATTAAAGTGCACAGATAGTTCTCCAAGATTGACAACAAAATGAATTTGCAGCGTAGAATACACGACTGTGTGCATTAGCACGCAGATGCAACACTTCACCTTGTGCTATTTTAATAACCTCCCACAATTTTTTTCCTTATTTGCTTTATTTTTTCTTGTTTCACATTAAAAGACCTCCAAAGTCTTCCTAAATGTTCTGTTGATGACAAGCTTCTTTATCCTTAATCAAACATTAAAAGTATATTTACCCTGAGGGCAGTGGACCTTGGCTGACTACCAGAAGTCCACTCAGAAACTCTCTTGCCTCCCCTCATCAACAGGACAGAGGTAGAAAATAAGATGAAAAAGCTCATTGATTGAGAAAAAGACAGGGAATACTCTAACATTTTGTCATCTTAAAGCATCTGATAGAGATAAAGTGATAGAGAAGGTCATATTGAATTTTTAAAATGACAGAATTTCCATATAATACAGTCTTTGAAGAATATCCATCTAGAGGAAGCTGTGTATCAAGATATTAAATATTTAACCTTTTAAAATCCTTTATTTTGGATGAAGGCTGAAACTAATTTATGGTTATATCTGAAAAGTATTTAAAAAGCTGAAGATATGAATATATGATGACCATAAATTGTTTCCTGAAATAAATGTCCCCGTAGTTTGCAGGAGACCAGTCCAGTAGCAGAGATATTCTAGCTCAGCAAGAATAATAGATCACAGAATTTGACTGAAAAATAAAATCCTGGAGAAAATGTATCTGATAAAGTCTCTTTCACTCCACAAAGATGCTTTTAGAAAACCCTAGGCAGATACAGCAAGATTGGTGAATGTCTGTAAGAAGGGTGTCACTGAGGAGTCAGTGAGCAGTGATGGAAGACCCAAGTGTGTTGGCTGAATGATGCACTTTCAGACCTAGAAGTACATGTGAAGGTACAGACCATCAGGTATAGATGAAAAACACAGTGATGGTAAGGGAGTTGTGAGCTATAAAATGACAGTAATTTCCTCTGTTGGCACTGACAGAAGGCAGGAAAACATGAGGAAAAAAGGAAATTGTTCATGTAAGTTAACCTTTCCTCTTCGCTACTTCTCTTGTGTGAAATATGTTGATCATTGCAGATTATTGTTGCATGTCTTACTCTACGTAAGATGCCAAGAAAAATGACATCTGCACGTTTAAATACTGAAGTAACTAAGCAGTGACTCATCCAAAGACTGGTAAACATAAAGAACGGGTAAGGAATAGACAGTAAACCTTCAAAAGCAGGAGTTTTCTTTTTGAAGAGTAAAAATTAAAAGTAAAACTGAGGAAGTAATTTGTAACAAATAATTTCTAAATAAGATTTTCCTTCATTCTTCTGGCTGAAAAGCAATTGACAAATTTTTTAGGCCTTGTTGTAGTGCGGGGAATCCTTACAACATATATATGACAGTGATGGACTTGGAAGGGAAGATGAGGCGATATTTTTGTAGATGTTCTGAGATAATTTATTCCTCCAGCCACATGGATGGAGTTCCCAGGCAGACTCATCATGGGACCCTCTCTCTTTTCCTGGGCCTGGGCACCCCAAACCACCCCATCAGGAACAGGTATGGGGCACACGTGACATGGGGACAGGGACAGGGACAGACCCGTACCCTGCAGGGTCCCTCCCCCGGGATTTCAGGGGAAGGCACCTCCACAAGGCCTCTTGTTAGTTCTCCATCAAGAATACTGCCCTTGGCTCATCTATAGCTGGTGAATAACTAGTTGCTAGAGCTCTCCAATTCTGCTGTCTTTGCTGGTGAAACTTCATGGTGTTGGATGATACATCCAGCATTTCCTGCTTTAACTGGCAGTCCAGGTCGCTGAGAAATCACCCTTTTTAATTTTTACAATCTCGTCTTCCCCAGCTTTAATATCTGAAAGTTAAATTTATATCCCTTGCTTTTTTGTGTTTGGCAGGACTCTAGGAGGATTTTGGCCACACTTTTAGGACTATCTGAACTCTAATCAGTTTCTCTACTTTGGAGCACAAAGTCTCAAGTGTACTTTGACATTTAAAGGTGGTTCCAAAGTGCTCCAGTGGGTGGTAAGGCAATTTGGTGCAGTGAAGAAGCAACAGCTTCCTCTATCAGAAATGTGCAGGTCAAGCACCAGGCTCAGAGAGGACATTTGGAAATGGGCTCAGAGAAAGTGACAACTCATCCTTTGCATGAAGTCAGCACATTTCTACAGAGAGCAAGAAATTTGTATCTACCTCACAGCCCAGAAAAGTGTTCTACCCCTCTACCTGCCAAAGCATACACTGATCAGTACAGCAGAAACACATGATATAGATTTTGAAACCCTCCAGCCAGAAATACCTATCTTGTAAAAAAGAAACCATGTACCTGGCTGAGCCAAGGAAGCACAATTTTTTTACCTTGATTTCTGCACAATGTGAAGAGGCACAAGTACCTGTATATTCAGGATCCAGTGTAGAACAAGAGCCTTTTTCACTGTCTTAAATATAGAAGAAAGTGATGTGGGGACTGGAACCAAATTTCTCACTTCTTACACCATTTTCTTAACCACCAGGCCCCATGCCTCTGCAAAATGGAAGGTTTTGATTCAATACTTCTGTCCCCACTCTCAGACACAGAGTCCAGTGCTTAGGCTCTATTTCTCTGAAAAGGGAAGCACAATAAAGGCAATAAGAATTGAGTTGGAAAAGGGGGAGCATGATTTGTCCATCCATTGAAGATGAAGCTCATACTTTCTTATCTACCTGAAAGTGAGGATTTACACATGTAACCCAGATTTGAACTTCACAGGTAGGTAAAATTGTATTCTTTGTTGGTGTGAATTGCCACTGTTTTATTCAAAATTTAATCTTTTCGTTACATTTGTTGAACACAGGTATTTGATTACCTGATTATATTGGCTGATTTGCTTACAAAGGTGAGCCTGTGAGATCCTGGCTTTTATCAGGTCAGACCAAGCACCAAGCTGTCTTACTGCCTGTGATTTTATCAATTAATGGGAAATTTGCCATAGACTTCAAAGCCAATAGATTGGAGCCCTGTTTCTGTATGTTATAATCATTCCCTCTAAATCTGAGGTCTCAGCATGCAGGTAAGGATGTAAAAAGGAAGAAAAAAGATTAAAAATGTCCAAATTTTTTCCTCAGCTAGTTATAATCTGTTACACTCTATGGCACTACTTTACTTGGGTATTTTTTTATCTATGGTTTTTTTCATAAAAACTTAAAACATCATTAAATTTCTCATTCTGATAATCTTTGCTTTTCTTTTTTATATTTATTTTCTGTTTTTTAGAAATATAAATATCTCTGTGGATATATTAAAATTCTGTCCAATCAGTGAAAACCTTATCAAATATGAGGTTTTTTTTTTCACTGAGCAGCAGAATGACTCAGTAAGTATCACATATAAAATCATGTAACAATTAAATTCACTCTTTTCTTCCTCAAAAATAGACCCAGAGCAGCTTGCCCCAAGGGTACTTAAAAGTTTGCACTTTCATGGTTATGAGCTGAGTAAAGACCTTCAACTCTTAAATAACCAGTTTCTTCTCTCTAAATTCGCGTGAAAACAAAACGTTTTTGTGTCCTACAAATGAAAAAAATAATACATTAATTCTATTGTTGTGATAAGGGGATAAAATCAGTGAAAACAAATCCATACCTTTTTTCCTTCACCCTTGTGCAATGAATCAATGACTTGGAGTTGTGGTCTGATGGCCCAGATAACTGAAATAGTTTAATCAATGTAACAGCACAGGTAGTGTTGCAAAGTATCCACACATCACAGATCCACACAGCGGCGTCTGATGCTTGAAATCTCCAATAGCCCAGCAGCCCAGAGAGGCAGATAAGAGCTCTGCTGTGCATTGTTTGTGTGCTTGGACTGGGAACCCATCTCCTGCTGGCATTGAAATCCCATCGTCTGTGGCATTACTAGGAGCTTGTGTGCAAACAGACCTGGCACAGTTTTAAATACTTAAGTTTTTCCCTATTGGATTATGTTGGTTGGAGGGCATGGTGGTGTCCTTTAGGATTCTCAAGCCAAGTGCAATGTCTGTGTTTATGTTCCCCTAAATCAGCTGTGCTCAGTGAGCAGAATAGTCTTTCATAGACTCACAGAATCATTAAGGTTGAAAAAGACTCCTAAAATCACCCACTCCAACCCTTAACCCCTCATTGCCAAGTCCACCACTAAACCATGTCCCCAAGCACCACATCTACAGTCTTACAAATCCCTCCTACATGGTGGTTCTACCACTTCCCTGGGCAGCCTGACAAGTACAATGCTTGACCACCCTTTCAGTGGTTTTCCCAATAACTAATCTAAACCTCCCTTGCTGCAACTTGAGAATGTTTCCTCTTGTCCTGAAGATTCTTCTTGCTTAAAAATGGGCAATGTGTGCTCATGACAACCAAGAACAATGACATGTTCTGTCCTGTTTTGCTATTTTTCCCTAGCACCAGCTCTCTCTGGAAAATTTCGTTCAGCAAAATGTCACTTGTGGACACTGCTGCAGTAATAGCCACTGTCCTTCCAGAATTTCAGGACTAATTGTCCCACCCATCATCATTCCTCCAAAGATTCAGCCTTGAGCTGTAGTGTGGGCAAAGCAAGGATGGGATGGCAGCTCAGCATCTCTGACAGTACCTCCTTCCTGGGGAAATGCCTGCATTACCCTTGCTGAAAGCCACCGAAGGAGGAAACACCAGGGATTTCCTTGCATCTTTCTGGTATTCTTGTATAAATGGACAAGTCCTATTTGGCTGCTGCGGTTCTTGTGGCTCTTTTTCTCACTCTGACTTCAGTGTGAGTTTTAATTGAGGAAGGCTTGAATAATAGTAATAGGGAAAGAGAAAGGGAAAAGAAAAAGAAAAAAAAGGAGAAATGAAGCAAAAGGGAGAGGGAGATCAAAAAAAGAAAAAGAGAAGAAAAAAAGAAGAGAAAAAGAAGAAAAAAAGAAGAAAAAAAGAAGAAAAAAGAAAAATATAGATAAATATAAAAAAATATAGAGCAAAAGAAAAATTAAAAGAGGGGGAAAGGAAAAAAAATAAAGTTTCTACCTTCTGATAGTGATGTTAATTTTAAAACATGGTTCATGCAGTAGTAGCTGTCTAATAATTTCACTGGAACACATCCTAAAAATGCTCCAGAGGAACAAGGCACGCAAAATTTTTCTCACTGATGTTCATCACAGATTAAAGTAGCCAGGACATCAGTAACAGTGCACATTGGTTTTCATGCCTGCTTGACAAGATTTGGTGGGGGAAACGCAATTCAAATAATACTTTAATCCTGTCTAGTTACCTTTCTGAGTTCAACCCTGCTGGGTGCTTTGTATTCTGATTATTTTCCTTGATACACTTATTCTTGTGTTCAACTTTAAAAGTATGAGAAGTCCCAGCAGTTGAAGCTAAATGTGTGTTCATATGTTGCATTAAAGCTGTGGTGCTCTGCACTTTGCAAGATAAAGGCTCTTCAGAGGATCTTGAAATCCTTCTGGAGCATTATTTAATTGATCTTTATGATACTTCTGCAACAAATACAATATTGTTCTGATTCTTGGAACACTAAACTGAGCTATGAAAGGTAAAAGTCATGATCCATTTGGGAAAGAGTAAAGAAAGGAATTAAAATGTCTTAACTACCAAAGTCATGGGATATGTACTAAACAACCTTAGCCATGAAAATGCCATTGCACATTTCTTCTGTAACCCTGAAATTTAGTAAATATTATTTTGTCATTGTCAGTAACAGACCACAGCTTCACAGAATCTCAACATCAGTTAGGTTGGAAAAGGTAAGACCCTTCACTTACAGGAGGTAAAATACTAACATGGAGCAGAAGATCACAGGAGAAAAAAGCAGATGTAAAGTCAAAGCGCCAGTAAATATGTATAAAATGTTACATGTACTTTTTCCTGTCTTATTTTGGTCTAGACTAGTAACAGTTCTTTGAGTAGGTTGTTAAGATTTCAATTACTCATTCATGATTTTACATAGAAACTCTGTTTCCTTTTGCCTACAACAGGGCTTTGAATACAATATTTTTATACTTTTGCATAGCAGAAAATATATAAGGTCTATTAATGATGGAGTTTTTTTCAGTTTTTCTCTTTCAACAGGCAACAAATGCAGCAATCAAAACAAATATTAATGGATAATTGCTATATTTTGAAAATATGGTAAAATAACATGAATTTAAAATATAGTGTCTAATTTTGCATATATTTGAATATATTTACTTTAAAAATGGAAATCTGTACTCTGACTCCACTAAGGATTTGTTTTTCTTAAAGTCCATTCAAATTAAACAGGCTGCTTGGCAGACCAAACTGAAATATTATTTGTCTTCTGTTCTGAGATAATCCTTATCACTGACTTTGTCATTGTTGATGTTTTGCTTTGGGG
>JACBWW010000003.1:60784824-60916886 GCA_020086605.1 Lanius collurio
TGGCATGTGCTGTTCATTATTGAATGGAACACTGCCTTACAGAGAATGTAAAATGTATTTTGAAGCAATACACATAAAGTTCAAATATTTTGTTATGGCATGTTGACTTAACATTACAAATATTGATCTAAGCTGAAAAAAAATAATTATCCTTAAGGGCAATAAACATTGATAATATCTTAGAAAAAAGTTTATTACACACAAACCCAAAAAATATCTTATCCAGAAACCAAAATATTCCATGTATTTTGTTTTAAAATTCCTTCTACATTTTGAAACATAAAAATAATGCAAATGTGAACAAAGTTACGTCAGCAAGTAAAATATGAGGAAGTAGAACATGAATGTTGATCTGCCATTTTAGATTTATATAAGGGCTTCTTTTTTAGAATCCACAGCACTGGTTAACTATGGCAAATAACAGAAATTAATTCTTAACAGATACATCTCTTTACAGTAAATATGAGTTATTTTCACAGGAATATTAGAGTATTACCTACTTTGTGATAGTTTTGTCATCCTCAGTAGTCGTGGCAGTAATAACAGTTTATTACTTCATCACTTATCATAAAGCTAAGATATTAATCCCATTCTCACAGTATTGTTCTATAATGTCTAATAAAACAGGTCTTGAGCTCAGTTTGGTTTTCTGTTTCCAGCAGACCTGGAGATTTAGATTAGAAGCATAAATATAGATTCACTGTAATAATAAAAATATTACAGTGGTACCTTCACAACCTTGTGCAAGAAAAATATAAATAAAAGTAAGAAAAATATGCAACTGCCAGTTAAATCAACAGACCTGGCTCTGAAAACATACAAAGAGAAAAAACTATGACGAGAAGTGTTATTTTTACTAACATTCTTCATTTTTTTTGAAGTTAGATAATGTTCACAAAGTGTTTTCTTATGCTTGTATGATCAGCATAAAATAAATTGAAGTGAAAATGTGCTGGGTAAGTGTTATTAGTATAAATATGGATTTCTAGATAAAGTGATGTTTCATGATACAACACAAAAATAAAACAAGAGTTTTGAGGTAGAAACTGTTTTGCTTTGAAAAGTCAATGAGTATTGAATTTAATATGAACTATGTTTGGTTTATATTGCTAGCTGTATAAAAGATTTTGATCCTTTCAATAGAATAGAAAGAAAAATAGAATTGTAGAGGATTTTTCTCATTGGAATAACTAAAATGTAATAAAACAGTCAGAGAGCTTTCAAAGATACGAGGCTTTTTATCTATTAAAGTGCACATTTCAAAATGTTGATTCTGCACATGCTGGAATTTAATTGAAAATTAAACTACATCATAGACATTATTAATAAATGAGAATAAGTGGATGAGCTATCTCCTTCAATGCCAGTGACTGGGGTTTTTTCAGCCACTTTGAGAATAAGCTTCCAGAAACTGGGAGAAGCAGGAGCTGCCAGNAACTGCTGTGAGCCCCTGCCAGGGCACACAGCCCCCCAAAACTGCTGCCCCGGGGCTCTCTCTTCCCACAGGTGCAGCCCTCCAAGGCCAGGCTGCTCCAGCCTGGGAGCAGCGCCCTCTCTCTCCACCGGGTCTCCCACTGGATCACGGCCTCCTCCAGGCATCCACCTGCTCCGGCACCTCCCCAGGGCTGTGGGGGGATCTCTGCATCCCCCGTGGATCCCCATGGGCTGTGGGGGGATCTCTGCATCCCCTGTGGATCCCCAGGGGCTGTGGGTGGATCTCTGCATCCCCTGTGGATCCCCATGGGCTGCAGGGACACAGCTGCTTCACCGTGGTCATCACCACAGCCTGCAGAGGAACCTCGGCTCTGGCGCCTGGAGCACCTCCTGCCCATCCTTCTCCACTGACCTTGGTGCCACCAGGTTATTTTCCCTCACATGTTCTCACCTCCTTCTCTTTTCTGACTAGAATCCAAAATCCTGTGACTTTGTTTTGATTTTCTTCTTAAATCTGTCATCATAGAGGTGTTATCAACCTCTCTCACTGGCCCAGTTTTGGCCAGCAGCATTTCCATCTTCAGAGCCATCAGGGATTGGCTCTGCTGGACATGGTGGGAGCTTCCAGCAGCTTCCTCACAGGAGCCACCTCTGGGGCCCCCCCCTGCTACCCAAAACCAGGCTGTGCTGAACCAATACAAACCTTAAAGATCATCTATTTCCAAACACCTCCTACACAACACCTCTGGTAGGGACACCTTCCATTAGACCGGGTCACTCAAAGCTGCATCCAGCCTGGCTTTGAACACTTCCAGGGATATGGCATCCATAAATTCTCTGGGCAACATGTTCCTCACCACCCTCACAGTAAAGAATTTCTTCCTAGTATCTAATCTAAACTTGCCCTTTTTCAGCTTAAAGCCATTCCTCCTTGTCCTATCCCTGTTTGCCCTTGCATCTTCTTCAGTTATTCTGTCTCAACAAGAAGATGGTACAAACTTCTTTTTAATATTTTTGTTTATAATTTTACTCTTTATAACAGAAATATGACTCTATTCTGCTGCACATATATCCACACCATTCCTGTTGACAGGTGTAGGGATTTTATAGAAAAAAACCCAAGCCCTGAGAGCTGTAGTGTCTCTGTGTACACAATCTATCACAATTAGAGAACACTGGTTTACCATGGCTGTGCTTCTTTCACAACCTAGTTTGTGCTAAGTAGCTACAGTTTCTGCAACTTGTCAAAATGGAAAAAAAAAAAAATAGTTATAGTGGTGTAAATACTGGCTAAATCCTTAAGGAATAAAGACTTTACTTGACTAGTAACTAGTTCACTAGTTACAGGACTGATAATAGTTTAACATGTTTTCAGGTTATATTCTGCTGTAGGCAAGTAATTTCTTTTCTCATATTAATTAAAATATACAGCTTGTTGCTGAACAAACTAGAGAAAATTGAGGGTTCTTCTGGGTTTTATAATCTATGTTTCTGTCTTACTGAAAACACCCCAAACATAAGTAGATAATTAAAGGTATGACTGACTTACTTTAGATAATTAAAGGTATGACTGACTCTTACTTTGCTAATGCATGTGTTTTCAGAATCCTGTTACATTAATTATATATTACATTAGCATTCATTCTTGCAATTAATGTTGTGTTACATGAAAAGACAATAATTGCTGTTTACAGATTAATGGAGTCTGATAGTTGTGCAGATGCTTTTAGTCATATTTGGAACTGGTCAGCAAAACTTTTCTTCACATCTTTCTGATGGTTTTGACAGCATCAGATGTTACCAGTGCTGCTGAGATCCATGTGATATAGTTTTACAAAAAGAGACTGCAATGTGCTTGGTATGGGTCTGCTGAGTAAACCAATGCAGGAGCTGAAGAAGAAGGAAACATTTTACTTGCTAAGTGTTATAACTCAGCATGGGAACCTGAGCTGAAGTTGTTGAGCACACAAGTGGGGGATTCTGGCAGTCATGAAGGCTCTTCATGTTATTTATTGACTGGCACAAGGCCAGGTCTACAGACTTAAAGACTGTACTTCATAAATCTGAGCCACCTTGGGAAAGCCCATGAGTATAGGAGGTCCAAGTGGTAAAATACACAGAAGATGTCACTCTAAACAGGGAACTGTCTTATTCCCTTTCTCTTATGAGACCCTTAAACCAATGCAACATCTAAAAGTCAACAGGACCGTAGAGGATTAACTTTGGCTAAGAGTTAAAATTCCACACAGCATCTCTCATTTGTCCTCAGTGGGGTGGGGGAGAAAACAGGGTGGAAAAGTTTGTAGGTTGAGATAAAGACAGGGAAATCCCTTACCAGTGATCCCTGCTCTGGGCCTGAAGCCCCTCTATCCCTCCTCTTCCTCCATGCCCCTTGGGGTTTCTCTGCTGCTTACTCCTCCTTCCTTGGCTTCCTCCTCCTCTGCCACTGCTGCCTGCTCTGGAAACGGTTTCTCCCTCAGGCATCACCAGCTTGGATGGCAGGGATGCTCCCTGAATTTGGGTCACATGAAAAAACCTTATGAGACACATCACACGGTACATAAGAAGCACTAGAGTCTTACATGAAACTTAAGAACTTAAAGTTCTATTCCTGATCTAAAGATTTATGGCTCAGAAAGTTATGGAAATATGTGTAGTCTCCCAGTGAAGTTAGAGAGACATTCTGGTAAGAGATTTGCCATATGTCTTCAGCTCTCCTGTAAATGGCTGTGGTTCTATTCATAGGTATTATGCACAAGCCCTGAAGAAAGATGGCTGAAAAAAGGGTTTTGACAACAGGAATATATCTTTGTTAATAAGCTCCTTTGGAAATCTGAACAATCTTCCATTTCTTTTCTCATTTCCCTTTTCTTATATTAATTAATTTTCTGATCACCACTGATGGATATGTTTCAAGTGAGCCACAGTATGTCAAGCTGATTTATAGAATAAAATATGTATTTACTATTCCTGGATCCTTCTTCAATTAATATTGTAAAAGTGTGCTATTTTTATAGTCAGGGAGGCAACTTGTCAGGACAATTGCTGTTACCTCTTCCACCTCTTAGCAATAGTATTTTTTACAGTAAAACTCAAGTATATACATGAGGGCTCTTATAGGTACAGGTTCACTCCCACTGCTTCCATATTTGTTGATGGAACTAAATTTTAATTTAGATTTTACTTTAGTCTTAAAATAAAGTATATTATCTTGAGTTAGCTTTGGGTTTATATTACTAGTTATTTTTTGGTTTATGTAATCCTTCTTTTAATGCATGGGTCCCTCAAAAATATAGAGATGTTCAACTGGTTTGAAAGCAAAGACCCCACCTCTTTAAGTTTTCAAAACAGGAATTTGTATCCCTGAAATGAACAATCATCTTCATTAGGTCTAAACATCCATGGGATGAAAAAAGGTATGAACAGGGAGCTGCCCTTTGTTAGCCGTTGTAAATGGACATACTAAAAATTTGCTGAAACTGATCTAAAAAGAATATGGTTCCAAGTTTTTGTCTGGGACACACCTCAAGCTCCTCAAGTTTAAAAACAAATTACTTCTAGTGAAAGAAATAGGAATATATTTTGAATATCTTATAAAAATACTGTTTGAAAGATGTGTTTCTTCACTTCTATGGTGCATGATGAGTTTACATTTAGTCTCCTAATTTCAGCCTTTGAAGGGAGCAAACAGGGAAAGACAAAAGTTAACTGAATTGATTCACCTCATCTGACAACTGAACCACTTTAATATACAGTGACTAAAAATGTTGACTAAGATAAAATATGTGGAAGTTCCCTAGCCTATCTTTAAAGAAATAATATTTTTTTGCTTTGACAGGATTGGTAGATCTGAGGAAATACCAAGTTCTCAATTCCTGTGTTCCATGGGTTTATAAGCACCAGGTGACATGATAGGCTTTTTAAGAGGGTCAGGCTCAATGTGTGTTGTAACAAAGTGAACAAAGTAAAACTTCTTTAAATGTTTGGTTGAGTTATCTGGCACAGGCAAAGATCAGACACTGATGTTAGTCAAATGCTTGGTTTACTCCTGTTACACTGTATTGAGTCTGTTATCTCTTGATGGGTGGCAGGATGGCTGAACATCATGGAAGGAAGAATTGCACTGAAACGTCTGTTCTTTAGATTTCCAATTAATATAAACAGTCATTAGCAGCTCAGTTCTCAAAAAGATGCACCAAAAGGTCAGAAGTTTTCTTGACATAATGGTATTTCATTGCCATTAACCAGTCTATGAAATAAAATAACTGGCTTTTCATTTAGGAGCAACCAGGACTCAGGGAGTCTGGCTAATGGGACATGAAGATATCCCACTAAGCCATCGATTTAATTTAGCCTAAATCTGCAGTCCAAGTGCAGCTACCTGGCAGTGGCTGGTGAGAAAGGAGGTACTGATTCCAAAGGAACACAGACTCCTGGTTATTTTTGTCTTCCCACTCAGTGGCAGATTTTCTAAGCAGTTTTCTTTTTTACTACAATTTATGCAGAAAAATTATGGGTAACATCTCACCTTGTATCGGTGTGTAGAGCACTTGAAGATTAGAGCTGGAAAAAAGAAAGTAAATAGGGGCCAAGTTTCTTAGGTTGTCAAGTTTCTTTAAATCCAATGTGATTCATGAGCAAGAGTCAATTGGACTTTTCAAAATACAAAGATAAGTCCTATTTGAGAACTTATACCAAAAGTCAGCCATTTGAGGCTACCTCTAACATCATCCAAATTCAGCACTTACTATCCCAGACTCAGATTCCTTTACCTAACACTGAAGGAATTAAAATGAAAAAAAAAAGTTTGAAAAGTAAGAAAGATAACTATGAATTGTTCTTGATTGGAAAGTAAACTCCATCCCTCTGTTACTATTTCATAGCAAATGTAGTGGATGAGACCAAAGCAGAGCTAAGAGAAGCAGAATACACTAAAACCTTCAATCCCAAAGTATTTGAAGTCATTCTCACAAGATAATATGTTTTAGTGTTTGTTTTTTTTAATCACTGTAGAAGATTCTTACCTTTTCATAAGATTCTTGGTGAAAATGGGGTAATATCTCTTCTCAAGGAGGCTCAATTTCTTCATTTCTATTCCAGAATGAATTTAGGTAATTCAGTGTAAACAAAATCTAAAAATATACTAAGACAAGAAGGTCTTGAATTGATCTAAAGCAGAACTTAGATCTTAATAATTAGATATTGGTTTGTGTTTCAGAGAAAATTTTCATTAAAGACATTAGGTTTCGCCTTAATTTTAGTAGCAGAATAATTTGAGCCACCAAAAAGCAAGTTTCATTTTACTCTTCTTATTGTAGATAAGCTTCTTGGCAGTAAAGACATGTAACATCCACAGGTACAGACTGGAAGAATAAGCAGCACAAAAAAAGGCATGGGAAGAACTCTGCCTGGTGCTAAGGCCACTGAACTATATGGGAGATTTTGAGTATAGGTCTGGCTTCTCCAGTTTTACACAGTTCACTTTAAATAGTTCTTGGGCCAGAAAATGGATGTCATTTTTGGAGGCAAGGTCAAAACCCAGGTTAAGTGTCCCAGCTAATATGTCACCTCGAAAGCTCAGTGCTGAATGACTGCACCTTTTTGTGCCTCAACATAAACCTCAGCAGGAGTTTTCAGAATCCTTGCAGAATATACCGAGGTACCTTGATTCCCATGGGACTAAGATGGAACAAGATGTATCCAAGATTAATGAGCTTGAGACTTGTTTAGAGTCATGCTTTCTAGACACAGAAGAATATTTCAAGCTAAGTAAGAAGAGACTTTAAGAAATTATTTTAGATCACTAAAGTTAGTTTTAGATCCCAGTTGCTCCAGGGTATAAATGGTACTTTCTGACTAATATCCCAGCTCTACAGTAAAATGATATGTGAATGCCAGACATCTACTTCCTTTCCCCTCCATCCTTTTTCATGATATGATTTTCACACTAGTAAACCACAGACATGGGGGCTATTCTGCAGGTCTCCCAACCAAATTATGGGGACACTTGGATTTATATGACAAACCATACATTTTTTCATTGTCCAAAAATATTCATTTCTGTGTTCTCTGTCCTAGCATTGCTGAGTGATTCAGACAAGTCACAAAGTTCTATAGTCAAAATTGTTGAGACACTGGAATCTTCCTTTTATATTCAGGTGGAGTATTGGCAAGTGACCAAAATGAGAGAAACTTAATGCTGTTATTCTGTGCATCACGGTATTTACTCTGTTGCTTCTTGCACTAGGACTTTTTCTGTAAATTGAATTGAGGAGAAGGAAAACAAATACAGTCAAGATACCATCAATCCCTTAGAAGACTTTGACTATAAAGAGCAATGTTTGTACTTTAAATAGGAGATACCAAAACTCATTTCCCTTCCTGTTATCTATATGCAGGTGGTCCTGTCTTTTTTAAGTGAGAACAAGATAAACAATGAAAAGCAATTTCAAGAAAGGTCTTTTAATTATGAAAATTAAATAAAAATCCCAGTTATATTCTATGTTATATTTTGTCATATTGCTGAACTCTGACAGCCACTACACAGAAGAGCATTGCAAAAGGGGAATGGTCTCTCATATTTAAGTGTTATTTCTTTTTTTTTTATTCATGCCCTGTGATGACAAGAAGTAGACAGGTGACAATGATTGGCCTGTAAGAAAAAGAAAATAAATTTAAAAAACAAATAAAGACAAATAGTTTGGCCAATTATATGAACAATCTATTTTTTTAGCTTGATCCTGAATTGATGTCTTTGTTGATTTGGCTTCATTTCATTAATAATTCCCTCTCCATTTTTTCTTGACCTAACAGATAGCTCAATGCATAATGGACTATTTGCTTCCCAGAATTGAAACCATGGTCCAGATCCTGGAAAGAACTCATGCAACTGAGTTGATTCTGTGTCCTATCTCATCCTCAGGAGGGAAGAACCATCATACCTGTATTAGTTTAAGCATGTACTTTTACCCTTCTAAAGGAATTGACCACTTGGAAATAGAACTGGAATGTATATGAAATAAGCACAATTTCACATACTTTTCCAGTACTGAAGAATGGCACAAAAGCCCTGTGGACTTCTTTGTTCCAAAAAACCTGTACTGAAACGTGTTTCCCCATCTCCCTAATGGGGTCAGTGCTGTACTCAGAGCCAATATGAGCCCTGCAATCCTCATCCCATCCACAGCACCACAGCAGTTTGTCTCAGCCCAAAATGATAATCTCATTGTTATCTATTTCTTTATGACAGGGAACACGGTGATTAAAATCTGTTTCTTCTCACAGTCTTCTGAAATGACTCTGTCTCAGGTTTCTGTCTATAAAATATGAGGCTATCATTTCTCTACTCTGTAACGTTATCGTGGTGTAATCCTATTAAAGATTGTGGAATCTTTAGCAACTATAGTGTTAGTCCACATATGGATTGCAAACAAATATTGCAATGACTAGCATAAACTCTAGTCTCTATGGACTTTTTGTCAGGGTGCAGAGGGCACTCACACTTTGCACCTCTTCCAGGGCACCTCTTCTTCCCATCTCTCTGCTGAAGGCTCTGGAGTCCATTTCAGCTCCTCTGGGCTGTTAACCCCTGACTCAGTGACGCCACAGGACATTGGTCTCTAACTCTGGCAGATCCCTGCCCTCTGGCCAAAATGCTCCAGGACAATCCCATTAATGGGACAATGTCCTAGTCATAGTCTACCTCCACACCCAGGGAGGTGCCAGAGCCCAGGGCTGCTGCTGTCCTCTCCTGTCCCTGATGACCCCAGGCTGCCCTACTCCAGACTGTAAAGTTGGGACTTATCTTATCTACCACTCTGCCACGCTTGGAGAGTTTCTATGGCTCCTTGACCCCAGTCCAGAGAACTGCCACCCTCCATTATGTCCTGACACTTTTGGAGTTATACACCAAATACCATAAATGATCAAGCTTAATTTAAAAATAATTCCATTTAAAAATAGACAATCTCCCTGTTGCTTAAATAATGATAGCTAACTACCTTTAGAAGCTGTTTCAATAGATCCTTTTAGTTTTTATGGAAACATTCAAATTTGACACATTTGTCCACAAACTAATGATTGTCTCATTGAACAAAGGAACACTGAAGCCTTGTTCTCTTGGTAATGGGTACTGCTATTGGACTTGCCATGAGGTTGGAGGGTTTCATGTCACAGAATTTGTGTCATGCTTTTTCACAGGATATTGTAGAAAGGAAAGGTATGCAAATAGCCTTTCTTCTCTTGAAGCACCTTTTAGATGCTACTTAAGGAACTAGAGAACTATAGCTAAGACCTTTTCTAAGGTCCTTTTAGTTGGATGTGAAAATTGTGTTCCAGAAGTATATAGGGTAAAGTTATTCACAAATGTGCATGAAAGATGTATAATTGCATGAACACCATTTCTTTAAGGAATGTGAAATAGATGTGCAAGAGTCTCATCACAGAAACATTAAGAGAATCCTGGTTATTGTTCCCAGTTTTCTTATTCATTTATTTTTGTAGTTTCCTGCAGTTCTTTGCTCAAAACCACCTAAGAATATTCCTGAAGATATGCCAGAATGCAACTTTTTGCAGCAAATGAAGCAGTTGGCCCTTGAAAAAAGAATGAGGCTGTGATACAAGCAGAGTACAGGGAAGAGTGCCAGAAGCCACAGAGTAGGGAAGAGGAGTCAAAACCACAGACAGAACTGCTGATGCCATGATTGCCACATCCTAGTGCAGGCTCTCAAGTAAGTGCTTTAAACATTTGCTAGTTTTTAAAAAACGAGTAAGCAATCTCACTAGACCCTTTTGTGACAATTTTTAAAAATTCAACACAGTCATTTTAAACTGCTGCTCAGGTTTCATGATTTCCTGTAAGTGTTGAAATGAAAAACTAAAGGAAAATGAAAAATAAATAAATAATAAAATATATGTCTCCTTTCTCTTTCTAACCTGTTTCATGATAGAAGAAACTGGAGCTTTTTATGTCAATGCCAGACAATTCATTATAAACTGGGGGATGCTTGACCAATCAGTTAACTCTAATGGTGCATATGTAAGATTCACATATTTTCTATTTTCTTTTGCAAGGTGAATCTGAATGATTCACAAGCACATGCCTACAATACAGATGAATTCTTAGATAAGCTACTGATTTATCTGAATTCAGTTTTTCTCCTGTTCCTCTCCACTGTAAGCATTTTGAATAGAAAAGTCTAACCAGACCAACGTAGATAGTCAGAAATTTCACGTTGCTCCAAGGATAAATTCTTCCAGTGACATTTTAGATAAGTGGCTGAGTCAGTGCTTTGGTGGCATGTAACTGTGAGCCCTTGAGCTAATATCCCCTGGAAATTATACTTTCAAGAACAGTATTTTTTCTCACTTTCATCTCCTTGGACTGCCTGCAGCAAGAGCTGACTCAGTTATCGATTAGTAAGCTGAACTCTAATGAAGCTGAAGTAAGGGACACTCAGCTGAACCTGTTTGCATGTCAGTGCTGAATTTCACTTATTACTGTAGAGAAAACATATTGCCTTACTGCATTCAGTGCTCTGATACTGTGCTTTAGAGCAGATCAGGTATTGAAACCTCGTGGAAAGAATCCAGTTCTAATTTTAACTACTAAATAGCTGTCCAACAATACAGTGATAAGTCTACATTTATTATGCTGCCCTTTTTACAGTACAGCATGCAGTTTTTATTTCAAAGGATAATTAGAGATAGGTTCTCAGTTTCACTATAATTTGCTATAAACAATGCTTTTGTTTCAAACTGCATTGTATTTCCTCAGATATTGTTGTAAAAAACAATGTTTTCTGATATACATCAGCAAAAGCTCTTGTGGCTTTAAGGCTGGCTTGTTGAAATACCTTTTTTTTTCTCCACAGATTTTCTAAATGCATGTAAGTCTCTTCTTAAGGAGGTATGCTGTTCAAGAAGACTTCTAGAAAAGGCATATTGAAAGATCCCAACTTGGTGGTCAGGAAAACAAGGGCAAGTTACTTATGTGCTACTGAGTTTAGGCACTGCCTTTCTCTTTTTGTGTTAGCCTCTCAAAGGCAAAGATTTTGATCCAGCAAAGCAAATAACAATATATTTAATTCCTCAGATAAGCATGTGAGGATCTATAATTGATTTGAACATTAAATCACTGATGATTCTGGACCTCTGTGTGGAAAAAACCATTTTCTTTTCTACATTCCTTTCTCCACTGAAGCAATGATTTTTTTTATTTTTTTTTTTTTATTATTTTTTTTTTTTATTTCTTCTGTCTTCAGCTATTGCATATGGTAAACCAAATATAGTTCTGGATTTGTACCCTCATAGCTGCAGATTTCTAGTGACAAAGTCTTCATTCTTGGGAACACAGCTGCTGCCATGCCCATTTCTGTGCCATCCCACTGCTCTCTGAACATTCCTACTGTTCAAGTTATCATCAGTGCATGAGGCGTCGCTCACTTGACAAGTACCTGTACACCACTTTCCTGATGATAGGTATTTCAAATTCTGTACTGTGTGGAAGTCCCTGCTGTGGAATAAGGTTCTTGTTGGAGTGGGGACCACACAGAATCTGAGCAAAGAAGAAAGGAAGACTTTCTCTAGCTAAGAAATCTTGCAATCTAATTAGAAATCTCAGCAACACAGGCAGCTTGGAGACCCTGAGAAAGCCAGGATTGCTTCTCGGCATAGCAGTAACTTGCTGTTCATTTATATAGTTTGTGTAAGAACAAAAGTGAATTTTAAGAAGAACTCTGAGAACAAAGTTGTTATTTTTGCTCAAACAGGTAAATCTTCTTTCCATTCAGTATACAAAGACATATTTGAAAAGTGGAGTTCGAGGAAATGCAGTGGGAATCATTGTAAGATGTATATAGCTGACACATTATTATTCCCACCCTTTCATAAGAATAGACTGTCAGATTTTCTTTACATTCATTGAGCTGCCACTTATCAACACATATGCTGTCAGCAATTTCTAAATTGTTTAATGCACCATTGCAAGACTGAACATTGGCTGTGTTGTAACTGCCTATACATTTCTCCATACATTGGAAGAGGTGGAGAAAATAGCTACAAAATTTATCAGAGGAAGAAAACTCATTTTCCATTGATTACTGAATATAAGTTTTGGGTTTTATACCCATCAGAGCTTTGATTCTTACCAGTTTTAAGCACTGCACAAATATATAGGGAGGTTAGAGAAAAAAATTGCAATACTCTGTATGACTTTGTAAATTATACCTAGAAACTTCCACAGAAGCTTTCCCCCACTCATTTTACTGTAGAAATGTCTAAATTACTATTTCCATTTGAGTGGTTAGTTAAATCAAAAATCTATTTCACTTTTTCTGTTTCACTCTGTATCTACCTAAGCTTTTCCTTGGCTTATGAACCTCATGGATGTTGTGTCCAAATCATGAATCACGTAAAATGATAAAAAAAGGCTTTCTTATTTTAATATCCCCTTGAGTCCTAGAAGAAAGCTCTTATACCCAGACTGACACAGTGATAGATCCTATTCCACTCATGTGTTTGATAGAACATGTCATCATAATTTACTATTTTATTTCTTTACAGCTAGGTATGTGTATGTTTGTGGAGAAAGGCTTAAAATGAAAGTTAAAAATAATGTTTTCATTGTGTGTTTGGACAAGACATACATTTTAAGTGCTCAGTTTCAGAATCAGACAAAACACTGCTGCAGCTTAAATGACTTCTTAATAGTACTAGGCAATTTAGATGCACTTAGAAGTGACACAGCTTCCATTGCTGTCCAGTTGTTGAAGGAAGCATCATTTGTCAAAATGGTCTCCAAAATGATCCATTTTTTAAGTGCCTCCAATGCCTACATATCAATCTCAAACATATTCCTGAGTGTTAAAAAGTTATCTAATAAATTGTAGTGTATTCTGTTTGTGCCTCAGAGACCATTACCAAACCCATACTCACAGTGACAGCCTCATGGTACACAGTTTTAATTCTGACCTTCCACTTCAAGAGAACCAGCTATTAAATTCTGAATTGCAGCACTTTTCAAAATCTGTTGAGCTGCAGACTTTGTAAACAAACTAATCCATCAGCAGATATCAGCACTATATGTGAAAAAGGAAGAATAATTTGATGGCTATGGGTAGGAGAACAATGAATATGTTAAATTAATGGGAGATATTACTTGGTAAAATGTAATCCCTTTCATAAAAGTCCTTTAAGATTTAAATTCTTTTCTTTCTCACCTCTAAATCTCATGTTTTGACAGTGATTATAACAATAATGTGGTTCCTGATAGTTTTCCTGGTGTAAAAGGCCTGCACTCAGGCTAATGTCTGCATTTTTCCTCTTAGATTTTATGTAAATATGTGAGGAGACTTTGATTATATAGGTTTTGACCCTCTTTTCCACAATCTACATTTAAATTCTGTACCCAGAAAGAAGGCAAGTGGAATATTGAAATTATTTAACCCCTCCATTTTCCAGGGAACTAGAGGAGCAATGATATATGAGTTTGAGTACAGCCTAATTTGAGAGAACGATTTATTTAAGTATCAGTGCAGTTCAAGCTTGTTAGTTCCTCTGTCCAGCTTCCCAAGCAATACCAGAAAAATATAACACAGTGGTAGCAGGAATATTATTACTACTCTGCTAACACTGAGATCCACCACTGAGGGGAGGTTGTGTTGGTGTTATTCAAACACATGAGAAAAACAGGTACCACGTACAGACAGGCTTCAATTCAGCAAGGAAAAGATGGTGCATCCTTAACCAGGTCCAAAGTTCATCACCAGCAAGGCACAAAGCAGCAGGTCTGGGCTCTGGGCTGAATCCTAACGGATCAGCATTTCCCATGGGAATTGCATCATTCTAATCAAAGGTTTTACAGAAGCAACAATCCTCCAATACCAGGTATCCAAAACCAGCACAGTCAAGTCATTAAATCCCTTGCCTGGGTGCAAAAAGAGTTTTTCCTGAGTTTTGCCATTGACTTGTTCTGTGACCTCTGGAAAATAACTTGGCATTTGAGGCTGGACAATGTTGGAATCTGAAAACTTCCTTATTGTGAATCAGTGGTCTCCTGCCCCCAGCATAGACCTCTATAATATAAATGGCAAATGTGCAATATAGAACTACGAGCTGCACATGTTCTTTTGCTATCCAGCTAAAAATCCCCCCTCACCAATCTTCAAAGACTTCAAGAAGGCAGAAATGGGAAATTTATTTCCATATATGCTCATTATTACAGCAAAGACAAAGGGAAATGAATTCTGATTCAAGGTTTGCAAGTTCTGCTGGGATTTACATTGCCAGGGCAATTTCACTATTAATGCTCACCAAAATAAAGATGCAGAAAGTCAGAAACTTGAAAATCCTTAGATTTCCATATTCAGTAGTCTCTTGCCTTTTTTTAAGGGTTTCTGTGTTCTATAATTCAGGTTTCTATTTCTTTTTGAGATAGGTCATGTATTCCCTTGTATAAAACCTGACTCATAATATTTTATCTTTTCTTTATAATTTTGAAACTCCCTAAAGCTTTCAAAATTAAATATGTATCTTTTGAAATGTGTGCTGTTTTTATATACATGTGCAGTTAAACTTATATACAAAACTCTTGAGCAAGTTTAAAAGGCTTATCACAGAATTGGTTGTTACATAGCGAAGGGAAACTCAGTCTGAGAGATCGTAACTAGAATATGTCCTATGAAAACTACTTTATAGTACAGAGAAAAACAGAGACTTTTTTATTTTGCCTATATTAAGAAAATAATGAGTTTAATATGCAGAAAAGATTTCTGTCAGGAAAATAGACCACAGTTTCTTCCAAAGGAGTAACTTTTGGACTTTTCTCTTTATTTCAGACTTTGGAAAGAGATTATCAGATCTGATCAACTGATAAAAAATGGCATTACTTCATTATTCTGCAAAGCTGCAACATTCCCACAGTGTTGAGGGCTCTGGTTTGGGGGCAGCCCCTGATTGTCCCCATCTCTTCCTCTGGTCCCCCAAGAATCCCTCACTGATCCTGACTCCCTGGAGTCGCCAAACTTTGCAGTATCCTGCCAGTTCAGTGGATCTTCCTAGAAGTTCTTTTGTAACATATCATGATTAATAAATGGGATTTACAGAGTCAATGGAAAACATTGTTCCAGTGGTATGGGTGGCTTTAAGAGCCACCCAGCCTAAGCTGGCAAGCAAAGAATTGGGGGAAAAGCTTTATAAAAATATAAATATGTGTCACTCACTTTGCAGTTCATGTAATGGCAACAGGAAGTGAGCAGAGTCAGTGATGAACACTACAAGCAGGAGTAAATAGGCTGTGAGGATTGAGAGCCATTAAACTCCCCAAAGAAACTGGATAAGATAAATTAATTCTGAAGAGTATGTAAGAAGCTAAACAGATTGATGATAAGGTTTGGAGATAGAGAGGAACAAACAGTGGAAACTGAGGTCCAAAACATCATTAACGAACAGCATTGGGACACCAGAAGCAGCATAAGAACTTAATATTCCCTCCAGTGATCAAATCTCCCTCAGTCAGAGTTTGCTTACTTAGAGTAAACATATTTTATGCTGTGGATAGCTGTTGATAAAAAAAATGATTCCTTAGGGGCTGCAGAGTGTAATCCCACTTGTGCTTAGAAGGAAGACAGAGGAGGGTTTCATCTTCTCAGCAGGGTCTCCTTTCCTGCCTCATTTTAAAACCAGTTTGTGAATCAGACTGTGAACCTCTGCTGGGTGGCCTGACCTGAGAGAGGCAGCAACCTTCTCTGATGTGCAATTATTCAAGTGAATAAGTCAATTTTGGTGGCTATTGTACAAACATAAGAAGGCAAAACCACCTTAAGACCATATTGGAATTTGAGCAGAGATCACTGTAGTCTACTGCAGACTGTCATCTCAAGATTATCTTCCTCTTCTGAAATATATCACTTATATAAATATATAAGTTAATATATATATAAGTAATATATAAATATATAAGTGAAGAAAAATTTCATTGAAAAAAGGAATCAAGAAGATATCTGGGCTATACAAAGCCTTTTGGGATCTTCTTTAAACAAAGGAGTGGAGCTGAGCAAATAATTAAATTTTCAGTTTGTGTGAGCTCTGGAAAAAATATTTTGGACTGAAAAAACTATGTTGCTCTTCTCAAAAGTAAAGGCTTTTTATCATTAGGTAAAAATACATTTTATTTCAAGATCTGCAAAAGAACAAACACATTTTTTTCCCTCAAATTGCTTTCACAAGTGCATTTGCAAAAAATAATTTTGGGAAAAAATATCATTGCTATTTTAAAAATCTTGAAATAAAAAGCATTATTTTAAGTTACTTTTCAATGGCTTCTATGATTGACACAAATCTGTATTTTTCAGAGGAAAACACTCTTCACCCATCTTTACTCAAGAGACTGTAGATGATACAGCTGAACTCAGCTCAAAATAGTCAGCTTCTCTTTCATTTTTTTTTCTTTTGTGTTTACAGTAGCTTGCTTTGTTTCATTCGCTCTTCTTAATTTTAACTAATTCCCTGCATTTACTGTACTTCTAGGACAACTAAGTGAATCTGAGAACCAAATGTGCCTCATTAATCAGTTTTACTAAAGGGAGGAAAAAAAAATGATAAAGCAAAGTCAAAAATGTGGAAGGAGAAGCACTTTTATGAGGGGCATGATCTTCTATAAAGAAATCAAGAATTTAGATAGAATATTACATGTGAGAACAGGTCTGTGTATCCGAAGCTGAGAAGTAATTTATTTTTTTCTCATGTTTGACATTTAGAATCATATAACATCAGTCTGTGACCCCAAAAAATGTGTTGACATATCTTGGAGAAACTTGACATAGCACTTTTTTAAGAACATTTCTTTCAAATAACTGCTTCACATCTGAAAAACAAGCTGCTCTTTCAAAAATAATTGCAGTGAGTAGAAGGAAAGCTAATAGCAGTACATGCAGATTCCTTGCAAAACAGCAGATGTAGAGGTTCTCAAACTACCTGAATTATTTATGGTTAATTCTGCACATCTCTAATAATGTCTGAGGCTTTATAGGTCTCTGAAACACATCCAAGAAAAATGCACCCATATTCATGCACCTGCATACTTTCAATTGTAAATTCCATGGATTGTGTCAGCCAGCCATTTAGAAATTTTGGCTGAATCATTCAGAGGGTAATTCGATGTACTTTGTCCTGTGGTCTGCAAAAGCCTCACATTTATTTGCAGGCATATTAATTTTAATTCAATGACTTTCAAACATGACGTGATTCAATAGCAGAGAAACACAGGAATCACAATACCATCATGGATCAATGTTTCCTCTAGTCTGACTTTGACTCCACTTCTTCACCTAGATCCAGTAGCACAAAATCCTACCAAAATCAATGAGACTACACTGACATAGGTTGTTCAATAGCTGAGGTGTTTTTTGGGCACAGCCCTTCAATAATACCCAGAGAAAAGATTTCTCAATAGGAAAGTGAGTGCCTCAGTAACTTTCATGGATCATTAACAGCTAATGTTACTTAACTATTTTCCTCCTTTAAAAATGTTTCTTCCTCCATATGTATATTCATATAAATCACCATGAATTTTGTAGGTGTATTACATAAAATTTCCATTACACAGGTAACAATATTCAAATATCTTCAATCAAATCCAAGAACTTTCATATAAAAAAATTAACCACAAAAATCTTGCAATAAATGGATGCTTAAACAAGCAACAGATTATTGAACATATGAAAAATGTACGATTTAAAATACAAGGATTTAAATTTGAGGGTCTGGATGAAACAATCAGGATGAAAAGAAAGATCAGATAAAGTTTCTGCTTTCTCAGTGTTGAATTATTTTTTTCTTTCCCAGAATTGTTTCCTGGACAGAATGGACTAGGGTTTTATTTAGCCTGCATATGTCCTGTGTTCATGTATAAGTTTTTTTTTTAGTAACAAATACTTAGATCTTATTTCTTCAGCTTTTATATTGTTCAGAAAGTACTTTGATTATTACAGCTTTAGGGTCAAGAAAACTGAGTCCCTAAGAGTAGGACTTTGCTATGTTTGGTCTATACAAATACCAAATAAACAACTCCTTCTGCAAAGACCCAGAGTATGATGAGTATTTGTAGTGATACAGTTCAGGTTCAGCATCAGACACCAACTATCTGGTGTCTAAAGCCAAGAGAGCTGGGACTACCTTCTAATTTAGTCCACATTCAAGAAAGACCATGACTGCCAGTTATGCAGATATTTTTTTGCTCTCCATTCTGGTGGTGGATTAGCTTGTCCACTGCTTAATTTGTGGTGAGCTTGCCTCTTTATGTCTTGGAATATCTTAAACCATTTACAAACAGCCTAAATATTACTCGACTGTGCAGCTCCACTTAAGCCAATGTTAGTGACAGCTACTCACCAGAAGCACAAGTTGAGAAGAGAAATACAGCTCAAACCCCCTTTATGATGTTAAGTCATTTATTCCCTCTGTCCTGGGGGGGACAGAGCACTGACCTGGGCAGAGCCGGCGAGGACAGAGGTGGGGGGGGGGGGGGCTTTGTGTCCTGCTGGTTTTATCACAGCCAGGGGGAAAGGGGATCCCAGGGGCAGGGATGGGACAAACAACCAACCAGGTCAGAGCCCGGGCTGCTGGAACATTGGACAGACCCGACTCAGTCACAGGGCAGGGACCCAGCTGGGGGGGCTCAGAGGGGTCCACTGCAACACTCCATCACATATATGTTAATCATAGAATACAAAACTCAGAGCAGCAGTCTAGAAAGATTAAGGCCTGAGATATATTTATTTTAAAGTTTTTTGTTAATTTGTTTCCTCTTTGAGAGGGGGTTTTTGTTTGTTTGTTTTGTAGTACCTTTATTAGTGGTTTGTTTTTAATATTGACCCTTGGCCTATCTGTATATCAGTTCTTTATTCTTAAAATTTATTATCACTTCCCTACTTTGCAGCATAGATGTCAAGGTAAAGTCCATTAACAGTTTTGAAGTGCTCAGATAACCGTTTATATTGTCTGTAAAGATATTTTACTTAGATTTTTTTCCTCTCACATACTTCCTTGCTTTGCTCAGCAATTGCTTCAATGATGTGAGTATTAGAAATAGCATTAACCGAAAGTGAAGAATTCTAGCCTTCATTTGTTCCTTAATTGCAATGCAAGAAGGAATCTGGTATTTCTGAGTATGGTTAGTCTGCAAGCCTCATTGAAAAGAGATGACTACACCTGGGATGTTGCACCTACAAAATCCTCTGCTGGTTTACTTGAAACAGTCAAAATCAGCTGTCCTAGGCTGAAAATAACCCAGTTTAATTTCACCCCAATCCACCCTTCACAAGGTTCAGGTGAAACACTTTTCACACAACAACCAAAATCCAACAACATTTAAAATATTTCTGGAACTGCTGCTGTCTCTGCTTCCTTGTTTTCTCCCTATTCTTCCATCCCTGGTAACCTCCAGATGAGATTTGTGGAACCAACACTAACCCAGCACAGTTTATCTGAGGCTCTGTTCATGATTATGAATTCCTACACACTTCCTGCTGTCAAGTGTTGGGATTCTTTGCTAGTGTGAGATGAATGAATCTACCAGTAAAAAAAAATAAATACACAGAACTATAGATATAGTATTGTAAGAAATCTGCCAATTTGCAAAAGTATCAAAAATAATGTAATAGCATAATCTCCCTTGGATCTGAACTGCTGTGTAGTACAAGCACTTTTGACCTCCCTTAACAGGCAATTAGAAATTCTGAGTTGTTTCCAGTCGTTGAAGAGTAACTATGAGGCTTTTAAAAACTCATGAAAAATCCTGTAAGAAGCAGAAAAAAAAATCTGGAGTGTTGTAATGGGTTCAAACAAAAGCCAACATGTACACAAAACCTATTTCTCGTGGGACATTCTTTTGAAAGGGTCTAGAAACATCTATGTACCAAAATGCACAAAGAACTGCTTTCATGTATTCAAAGCACAGAAACCCAGTGCACTTTACAGTTACTATGACGTAACTATAGATAAATTGGCATTTAGATGCCTGAAATAGGTCTACATTGATTGAAGGGGGTTCCCTATGGGCCAAGTGCTTTTGGAGATGGACTCTGACCATCACAGGAGAACATGTTTTCTTTTTCTTTTTCTTTTTCTTTTTCTTTTTCTTTTTCTTTTTCTTTTTCTTTTTCTTTTTCTTTTTCTTTTTATTTTCAGAGGATACCAGCAGCATCAATTAAGCAGAAATGAGACCCCTTTAACAAGAGGTCTTCTAGGAGGAAGAAAAAGTGTTGGAGATGATGACTTGCTAACACAGAAACACAGAAAACTAAAATGAGTGTGTAAGAAACTGTTATATTCAGTTTTATCAAATGTAGAAGTAGAGAGGGATCAATTTAGTGACTGGCCTCTGTGATCTTGTGAGGCAGCCCAAGGGTGTTTTCCAGAAAAGAAACATTTAAGTTACTTTAAATACTTTATAAAAAAGCCAACCAGTAAGAATCAAAATATTCCCTGTGGAAATGTCAATTTTACAGAGAATATTGTAATAAAATAAAATATTGTATTATATCAGGTTATTATATTATCTATTTATATTGTATCACACCAGATCATATAAAATGATATTTATATTATGTTATATCATATTAAAGCCCATGCTGCTTGATCTCCAAGTACTAGTCCAAAAAAGTGCAAGTCTCTGTCAGTTCTTTTGTTTCAATCAACTACTTTGTGAATACTTTGCATACTCTTGACCTTCATCAGCACTGGATGTCTTATTTTTCCAGGAAACTGAACTGATCCTCACATTTTTATATGAAAAACAGGCTAATTTTTGTTTCAGTACTTCTGGTATCTGAATTCTATTGTCCGCCTAGCAAAGTAAATCAAGCTTTGGGTTTAAGAAGTTTGGCTGGTCAGCAAAGTCTTCTCAGCTGTTCAGCTGATCTACCTGGTTTTTTTGGCTCTAAGTTTTTTTGCAAACCATAGCATTTATAAATGTTATAAATGAAAAATATGAAGAAGTAATAAAAAAAAAATTAAACAAGAATTAAACTATTATCTGTGAAAATTCAGATTTTGCAGGTGATTTTTATTTACTATTTTATTATTATATTTTTTATAATTTATTTTACTTTGTTAATTTTATTTTCCACTGGGAAAATCAATATATCTGTTTTTCCTACACAGTATGTCCAAAACAGAATACTTAATTTTATGGAGTTAATTTTAGAAAGTTTTTTCTTTGAATCAGAGAAAAGTATTTTTTTTTCTGCACATTTGCTCTTAAAGAAATGACATATGTGTCAGAGTTGCCTCTCATACTCTGAGCAGTTGAAGACACTGTTTACTTGGGGCTTGTGTGACTTTTTTCCATTTTAGATACATACAGCTTCTCATTCTTTTGAACAACTTAAAGATCCTTCTGCAATTATCTTTATTATCCAGTGCTGCAGTGTTTTGCTAAAGAACTCTTTATGGTTCCTCTTCCTTGCCTACTTGTGGATGGACAACACCTTGAATCTCTACAGTTTCATGCAGAAAATATATTTTCTGTTCACTATGAGGAGAGAACATCAAGATAAAAAAAATTAGAACTGAAAGTAAGGGACTGGAAAGGAAACATACACATCCACACTTGTCTATGAATGTGCAAAGTAGTGACTTTAAACATATCATTAGCTCATAGAGACTACAGAAATATGCAGCTGAAAAGGGATATATTGGATATAAATTATTTACAATCCTGTGTATGTATCATTTCATTGCTTTTTGTGTAACACTGAAAATTTCCTATGCCTGTTCTAGATTTAAGTCATAAAGCTGTTATAGTTGTTCAGTGTTTTTCTAAACAATTCCTCCCCACTGTTCCTGGATTTGTAAAACAAAGCAAAAAAACACTTTTTCCATCTGGCATTTTACATGGAAATTAAAGAAGATATATTTCTCAGGCATTCAATCTTTTCAATAAACAATATATCTTCCTGCTGCCCTGCATTCAAAACTAGAAACAACTGGAGACACACTGAGACAGAGCAGTTTGAGCAAAGATTTGCTTAAGTCTTGGTCTAGCAAAATGAGATGAACTTATTCTCAAAATGAGATATTGAATTTGACTTGATTAACTTTTATTTAGTATTATGAAATCTGATGAGTCCTATTGATTTTTGCATCTATAACTCCTTCCCTTTAATTCCTCCTATTATCAGCATTAGGTACTGATTGATAATGTTAAGAGGTTCCATAACTGTAGAAACTGATTTTTATGATTTATTTGATATCTCTGATGACAATCATAACATTTGATAATTTTAGTGTTTCATTAATTGAAAGACTTCTACATTGATTTACCTGTGCTATGAAAAATAATCTGACAAACGCAATATATCAAATGGGTTTTGAGTTCTTTGTGTAATATTTAGTTATTAAAAAAGCAAACGATTTTTAGTCTCTTTGGGGCAAGGGGCCTGTTTAAATTCTCCCTTTTGTTAGGGGTAAGTCAAAGTATGAAGGATTAACACTTTTGGCAGATGTGGGGACCTGATGAGGCACCCCCCCTGTCCTGAGAGAACCAGTAGATGCAGTTGCCAAGTCTCAAACATATTTCAGAAGTGTGCAGTCAGATGAAGACTCGTGTATTGAAAAAAGGGAAATATGATACTCATTGTCAAAAATAGTCAAAAGGAGGAGCTTGGGAACTACTAACCAGTCAGCCTGAAGTCCCTGTGTGGTAAGACCATGGGACAGACCCTCCTGGAAGACATGTTTAAACATATGGAAGACAGGAAATTGATTAGAAACAACCAAGATGACTTCACCCAGGGCAACACGTCCTAACAAATCTGGTGGCCTTCGTGTGAGTGACTGCATCAGTGGACAAAGGAAGAGTTATGGATGTAATCTGCTTGGAATTCTGTCAGGTCTTTGATATGGTCCCCCACAACATTCATGCTTCTAAATTGGAGAGATATGGGTTTGTTGGATATATAGCCAAAGGGACAAGGAATTGGCTGGATGGCTACATCCAAAGTGTGTCAGTCAGAAGCTCAATGTCCCAATCGAGATCAGTAACAAGTGATGTCCCTCTGGGGTCCCCATTGGGACAAAAAATATTTAATATCTTTATCAATGACACAGGCAGTGGGATTGAGTGCACCTTCGGCTCCTATGCAGATTACACCAAGTTGAGTGGTGTGGTTGATTTGGTGGAGGGAAGGAATGCCATCCAGAGGGACCTTGGCAGCCTTGAAGAGTGTGCCCAGGTGAACCACATGAAGATTAAAATGCCTGGTGCTGCACCTGGGTCGAGGAAATTCTCAGTGTCAGTGCAGGCCAGGTGATGAATGGATTGAGAGCAACCCTGCAAAGAAAGACTTGGTGATGTTGGTAGATAAAAAATTGAACATGGACTGGAAAAGTTTGTTTCCAGCCCAGAAAGCTTGTCATATCCTGGGCTGCATTCAAAAAACATGACCAGCAAGTCAAGGGAAATTATTCTCTCCTTCTCCACTCATGAAACCCCCACCTTGAGTATTTAATTTAAATGAGGATCTGCTAGAGTGGGTCCAGCAGTGGCCACAAACAATAGGGAGAGCTGGGACGCCTCCCTTGTGAAGTCAGGTTTAGAGAGTTGGGGTTACTGAGCCTTTCAATGAATATAAAGCTGCATGATACATTTTGCATTTAATTAACAGCATTACAGGTATGATGCTTCTCAAGGTTCAAACGGACAACGAAACTGTGATGTACCTGCTGGTGTTATGCCTTTATCATTCTTGCAAGGGCAGTGGGGGGAGATCAATAGAAAGTTAATTTTATTACTTTTTGCTTGTCAGATAAAATAGCCTTCTGTTGGTCTTACATTTTATATATAAAATACAGAAAGTAATTATCAAGAGTGAATGCTTATTTGATATCATTACTTGCAGACACTTCCAAGTGCCAAGAAGCAGAATACTGTCATAAATTTGGTAAAGCAAAAGTTATTGACTTATATTATTTCTGTGAATGAGCAGGAGATAATTAGATAAAATACAAAAAAAAGGATGTCCAAATTACCTAGGTCCTAATTAAACAGAGCCCAGAACTAGCAAAACATGATCAGAAATATCATGTGATCCAATGTTAGGGCTGACCTTAACTCCTATAAAGGAATTTTGAATGTTTGCTGTTGGAGTGTAAAACAGCCCCACCTGCATTGTGACAAGTGCTGGTATGCCAATTTTATATTGTGTTGGAATAGTCTTAGTTTTTCCCAGTGATTTGCTTTAGGATATCATTGTAGTCTTGATCTTCATGTGGAGTGTTTTGTTTGTTTGTTTTTGTGGGGTTCATTTGTATTTTGTTGTTGTTTGTGGGTTTTTTTGGTGATGGTGGTTTTTTTTTTTTTTCTGTCTCAAATTCTTCAGAAAAAAATTGAAGAAAATGCACACTGTTAATTGCACACTTTCCAACACTACTTTGCAGTAGAAATCTCATTAAAATAGCTGCTCCTCACCCCTCAGTTTTCTGATGCTTTCAAATCAGGGATTAAAAAACTGCAGACAAATTGTTATGACATACACATAGGAAAAGCTTCATTTATGTCCCAGCTCACTGGCTGGCTCACTGGAGACAGCTCTTCTACCCACTCATGAAACTGTTCCCCTGGACCTATAATCTGATGCTGTAAGTTACTGATGGAGGTGCAGAGGAGATGATTTTCCTAGTGCATGGCTGATTTTTTTTTTCAAATTTTATGAAATGCCTTTCCCTTTTTATGATAAAATTAAGATTCTTAACATATTATATGGAAGAATAAACAGGGATTTTTCTTTCAAGGAGAATTTCATAGCCTTGCACTTAATATGTAGCAATCGTATATCTCTGAGTCAGGAAAGAGTTTGAATATATGTCTCCAATTTTATATAAATGGCTTTAAATGTTGTCTATTGACTAAGAAAATACAAACATACATAGAGTCATTCTCTCACAAAGCACACTTCACTTGATTACACCCTTGAGATATTTCACAGAAAATTTTTAGTTCTAAAGAACTACCATTTTATGTGTATTTTTGCTTGTGGTTAGAACTGCTGTGAAAATCCCTTTTTCTCTGTGTGCCACTCTAACATGTTTAAGAATTTTTCTTTTTGATTAAGTACCAACTATTTGTTGATCTGATTAAGATTCTAAACCTATGCTCAACCTGAATTCTACTATTTGTTTCAGACACAAAGCAAATCTGAGCTCAAAAGTGTCTTACATTTTTCTCCCCACAATATATAGCAAAACCTTTAAAAAATTAAAAGAAAAAAAAAAAAAGGGTCTTACCTCTCATATAAACTTTTCTTAATGGATTTGGATTTTATCTGTGGATTAAAACCCTGTGGGCTATCCCCTCTTGGATTTGTCTAGAAATGCCCATTCATTACTGATCTTGCATAATGTATGCAGATAAGCATAGGTTTGATAAAATAAGGCTTTTAAAATAAAGCTGTTTAAAATAATTTTTACTAGATCTTTTTCCTTTTTTTTTTTTTTTTTTTTGTAAATAGTCTATCCCAAAGGCTTCAGAATTCAGGTTTGTTTCAAATGAATTATTAAATGGCTCCCTGACTGCAGTATCAATGTGTTTGGGGTATTTTTATTAGTCAAACATGTTTGCCCATCCATGTTAAAAGATTTATTTTATTGGAATAAAAACATAGCTTATCTGAGCTAGTTAATATTATGCTATTTTAATCATGAGGAGGATGAAAAAATGAGCAATGCAGTATCAGTCTTCTGGCAAACATGTCAAAGGGAATTCCAAAGCTGCCCTGAAATACATTAGAGCTGTGAATGGATAGAGGAAACCTAGTAAGTGTTGGGAAGGTTTTGAAGATTTCTATAATTAAAATAAAATATAGAACCTTTTGGAGATACCAATGGACAAACGCTGCAAACAGCAGAGAAAATGAATTTCTAGTTTCTGTACAGTTTTCATCTTACTAAAAAAAAAAAAAAAAAAATATTATTTTCTTATTTGAGATTTGCCACATAAATATTTCCACGCTAAACTGAAAATGCAATAGATGAAGGGAGAAAGTGGTATGGAGGGGCAGTACCACTTAGGCAGCCTTGAATCAGAAAGTACTGCAGGTGTACAATAGACCTTTCATGGTCTAGTGATTGCTCATGGCAGATCACCTGGATAAAATCTCCTGCAGCTATAGGACAGGAGTACTGTGGTTGTTCCAGACTCAACCAAGTAAAATTATGTGTACATATCACCTTGCTCACATCGACTTTATCTCCTTCCTCTTTTGTTTCTCCTTTATTTTTAACTTCAATCAATCTGAACACTTCTTCAGATTGAGTATTAAGGAAAAATCATGAAATCTTTCATTGGGAGAGGAAAATGAAACATACTGAAGTGGAGGTTTTAGCTTTTCTTACAAAGGAGAAACATATTTTTAAATGTGTGACTTATGAAATATATCCCCATTAATGTGGAACACTGCGAATGTCACCCTTCTTTTATTTATGAGAGTTCAACAATATCAAGTGTCAGAGAAGGCTAGTGCAAGAGACAGTGACTTTAGCATTCTTATTTTCAGTCTGTTTCTTTGTGCTTTGCTTAGAAATCTGGTGAGATTGTCTGCAGTGTTGAAATGTGAAAATAAACAACTCTTAATACAGACATGGCTCATGGCTTCAGCTCCTACTTGGGCTCACCAAAAACTTCTCAGGGATCCGACAAAAAAACCTTAAAATATTCATCTGTGGAAGCAGGTCTTAAAGTGAGTCTGTGTACTAATAACTGTTTGTAAAGACAAGGTTAAATTAGTGTTAGAAAATACATTGCATTTAGGGATATCAGCTAGGACTTACAGCACTTGACTGGCCAGTCAGTCTGAAAGTTAATAAAGAAGCCACGGAGTGTCATCAGCAATTCCCCAGAGAAGTGTTTTAGTAGGTTATACTGCACTTAAACAATTAATATTGTATAGCAGAAAATCCAGCAGAGAAATCCCCCAAAATCTCTCAAAGTTGAAGAAAGCAGACCTTTAACTTCAGCCAGGCAGTGACCTGGGATCTTGCCTCGTGGGCTACATCCCAAAAAAGCAACATTAAGTAGTGAATAATGAACATAGGCTGAAGGGGAGGATGGCTTTAATTAACTTCAGGTGAGATTTCATAAACTCCAGATTTGCTCATGGTGTAAAACAAAACAGGAACTTCTCTGGATTAAATTTTGGTGCCTCAGTGTTGGTTTCTATTAGTGGGGAACCTGATCATGGACCTCACAAAGACTATGTATATCTCCTTTGTGAGGTCCTTTTAGCTCCAAATGGCACCATAACTTCCACATAGGCAATCTGTAGCTAAGGGACAGGGTGACATTTCCCCCTTTGCTACAGGGAGTGGTGCCAGGAACCTGCAGGATAGAGCTCTACAGCTATCAGTCTTTACAGCTCAGTGCTGGTATGGACAGAGTTAATAGTTTGTGTGACATGTGAACATAAAGTTCACTCTTTGGTCACATTATAAATCCTTGTATCCTAGTAGAATTTCTCAGAAAATGGCCAGCTGCAGATTCTAAGAAAAAAAAGGAGCAGAATGATTTTGCAAAGAGATGCTTGAATAGAAGAGGGTTTTATTTCTGTATGGTCATGACTGGCCTGGAGAAGGTAAATAGGAAATGATGGTTCATTGTGCCTGCTACTGAAAACAGATTATCTGTTAAAGCTGATACTCCAGAAGCCAAAAGCTTTCATGTGACCAAAAAATAAGTAAAAAAATTAAGGAAGGGAAGAAAAGGTCATCAAAACTCTTAAAAAACAACCTTTGGCTCAGGAAATCTCAGAATCAAAATGTTCCCTCTTGTCCCACAGCAAATTAAACTCATCAAATGTGTTTGTTACTGGCCCTTGTCAAATGCCTCTGAAAAATGCAGTGCTCAGTGTTACCAAAAGACATTTGATAATAGCCATCACAAGGATATTTTGAAGATTCTTTAGTAAACAATTGTAATGGTTTAGCATATATGTTTGCTCATCAGCTGCAGAAATGGCTCTCTTGCAGAGAGGGATTACCACTTCCTCTAGACCCAATCAGAACCAATTAAAACCCTGGTTTGAATATTAGCATCTTTTTCAAGCCACTTAAGAAGTTGACGTGCCTCTATGAACCACCTTTTGAGAACAGACAGAGCCGGGAAAGGTCTCTGACTTCCAGCCTTTGGACAAGTAACTGGAAGTGGGAGCTGCAGGCCCACACGGCCCTGCTCGGCGTGGCCTGGCCTGGCCCAGGGGACAGCCCCAGAGCTGAGCAGCCCCATTCCATCTGGGGGGCCAGCCTTGCCCATGGAGGGGCCCTGGCAGCAGAGCCACCCCCCACCACTGCGGCCGAGCTCCGGCCACTGCCCGGCAGAGGACAAGAGGACATGTCACCGAGAGAGAGATGAGAATTCCAGCTGCAGGCCCGGGTGGGATTAAGTCTTTAAATGCTGTAAAGTTTCTTCAGAACAGATGAGCCTGCAGACATCGATCCTCTCCCGGGGAAAAGGTGAAGGAACATGAAGGAAACACCCTGAAGACACCAAAATCAGTGAAGAAGAAAGGGCTGAAACCTGAAGGAGGAGAAAGAAGAGATACTAAAGCTGAAATTAAGTGCAAAGCCTATGGGAATGAACTGGTCTATTAGAGTCCCTGTTGTAATTTCATAAAGCATGGGGGGGTAGAGCAATTGTGAGCCAAGGTACCTCTGCTGGAGTCCAAAGCAGCAAAGTGATATGCTACGATGGACATTGTAATTGTATCTTTTCTCCCTTTTTTTTTTTAGCTCCAGAGTTCAGGACTGAGTTACTGTCACCTGGAGGGGTTGTGCAAAACACTTGGAATTTGCCCTAGTGGGTGGGGGAACATGGTCCCACCCTTTGATATGGACTGATTCAGATCTCAGTAGAAGGGAACGTGGAGGGATGCGTGTGAGGACAACTTCTGTTCCTAGAGATTAGGATGTTCCTAGAGATGAAGATGCTTCCTAGGGATAAGTGAAGAGAACCTTGCTTCTAACAGCTCAGCCTTAAATTGGTACCCCATGAACTCAAAACCTGAAACCCTTGAAAGCAGCTGTGGGAAAGCTGTGATTGAGGGAAGGGACTCTTTACATGCATGCAGAGAACCATCTGAGTGGTGGACTGGTTGTGATACTCCAGCCACAAGAGAATTGTTCCTGTGGGAATGTCTCCATAGCATAAGCAAGAGAGACTCAGAGACTCCTCTCTCTCTATGTGAACTGAAACAGATTATTACAGAGGTACTTATCTGACTGAAAGTCTAGAGGGCTGTCTTTCTATTGTCAGTAAGAGGGGGGAGAGAAGGTGGGGGGGAGAGTGGTGTTCTGAAGGTTTAATCTGATTCTGACTTTTGTTTCTTTAAGTCTGTTAATAAACTGTTTTATAGTCTTTTAAGTTTGTGCCTGCTTTGCTTTCTCTTAATTCTTATCTCACAGAAGTAAAATAAGTAAGTAATAGATGATTTGTGCTAAACCTCTACAACAATAAAAGCTAGTATGAGACTGAGCAGTGCTTGGAAAAGGTGTTGTTGTAGGGTTTATTTTTGTGTTGCTTTTCTTTCCAAGGACAAGCCACAAATCTGTAAGGAGCTGTCAGGTCTAGCTACTATCCAAAAGCCTCCTGTGCTTTTCTCGGGAGCAGTGTTAGCAGATTTCACTGTCAGCCATTTAATTTGAGCTCACAAGCTTAACCAGCTTCTTGTCTTCTTCCAGACTTTACAAAGTCAGTCTGGCTGCCACCAGCCAGGGGGCATTCAGGGGCTCTCAGGCTTACAATTCAAGCAGAGATTGAAATGATTAAGGCATGGGGAGATGGCTGGAGTAACACCTGAGGCTGAGTCTGTCTGCCAGAGCTGAGACTTAGAAAATGTTAGTGAAGAGCGATTGTTTTCATATTTTAGAGGTCATCTGATGTAGGGGCTTGTAAGAGAGCTGGTGTAATCACAACAAAATCATGTACAAGATGTCACTGAGTCCCTGCACTATTACAAATACCTCTCAGGTAAAAATAACTGCTTTTATTGTGGGTAAAACTTCCATAAATTTCTAATTAAGAAATGTATCTTTCTTCTGCTCTCAGTTCTTGTTTCTCTAATTTGCATTATAAATAGATGAAAACACTCACACCTTCATATAGGCCTTTATGAAACTCTCTAGTACTGTTGAAAATCCAGAAATTCATTCATAAATCACCCCAAACTCACTTATCCCAGCAAATTTTTTCCTTCTCAATGCATTTGGATGTTATTCCATTACCTCTGAACAGTCACCCAGAAGCTGTTAGTCCAATAACATCCATTTCATGCTTAGCCACTGCTCAGATTAAAGTACTGAAACACCCTTGAGGAGTTCCTTTTATCAAAGAATTTTAGCACGAAGGCAAGAGAGTCTATCTTATTTTTTATAGAAGATTTCATCAGTTTCTCTCAGCTCTACACAAAGCTTTGTGAAAGGACTGTGGATCAAGCCCTCAGTCAATGAAGTCATCTTCGATTTCTTTTGAGCCATGACTCTACTAGAGGCAATCTGGTGGAGTTAGGCAGGATTACTGGTAAACTTTGGATTTCTTTTTTATTCTGCTGCCCTCTCCAGTTTCCATCATCTGTGTTTGACTCAGGGCTCCTTCTCCTTTTTCTGTGGGCTTATTCCTGGGTTTGGAAGGCTTCCTGGCTTCCCCAAATCCCATCAGTTTTCATGGGGAAAGACCAGGAGTAATCCCTGCCATACCCTCATGTAACAGCCCTGTTGCCTCGGTCTTGATCCATTGCTCCTGGAGATAGATGATGGGGTTTTTTTGCTAGTAATGGGAAAAATTTACACCAGCTGAGGGTCCGCTGGGTTTTTGTAGCTAAATAAAAATCTCACCAGTGCAACCCGACACCTTGGACCCACTGCTCTTCCAATGTACAAAAAATACCTTCTGAGTTTTCTTTTGGAGTGAATCAATTCAACAAAACAAAAATTTAGTTCCAGTTTTGGGGACAGTTCATTGCATGAACCCTCCTAAGTTCCAGAACAGGTGAGTTGATACCAGGTTTGTGTGCCTTGGGCCTGCACAACTCTCTGACACTCTCAAGCGACTCTCAAACTCTATTTTCTTCCCTACACTGATGATATTTGTATCAAAAGAACAGACAGTATGGGAAAGGGTTTGCTTTCTGGCTCTAAAGGCAAGTGACATAACTGCTCAGATTCATACAGTTAATCCTCTCCCCCTTCAGAACGGTGTAGCCTCATCCATGCAGCCTATTGAGACAAATCCCAGAACATACCTGAGCTTTGCCTGGAGCAAAACCCATTCCAGCAACCATGGTAGCAATTAATCTGTAGTGACAATCTCAGGACAGTGCTCAGAATTCTGCTCTGTCTCTGATTTATCAGTTAAGACATAGCTGGAGAGTCTGCAGAGAATTTGAAGGAAAACTTGATAGTATGTGCATTTAAACCCTTTACAGACCAAAATCACTTTTGCCAAATTATATATATATATATACCTCTATACCCTTGCCTGGAACTATGTCTGCCCCAGTGCTCAGCAGTGCTCTGGTGTGATTTCCAACCCTTGCAGGTGCTGCACTGGGCATCTTTGCAAACAGACACGTTTATTACATGGACAGCCAGGGCAGAGAGTCACCACTGGATGCCCAGGAGCAAGAATTGTGCTCTGCAAGCAAGTATGGCACCTCTCTGAGTAAAATACCAGCTTGGTGTTGATTCCAGCTATTTTGGGAGAAGAGGGAATATGGAAGGAGAGTGAATACCTCAGAGGTGATAAGTGTGAGGGAACAGGGACTGTGTGTTCTGTGACAGCCCAGCACAGGAACTGTGATCGCTTTTGTAGAGAGCTCTGCGTGCTCTTTGAGACACTTGTGTCAGAATGCAGCTCATGTATTGCAAGACTTTGTGGCATGTTTATCCTCCACACTTCAATGAATGACTAGCATGAGCTTTAAGGGCATAAGAATGGCCAAAGATTCAGGTGGATAGCTTAGACAATTTTAAATTGTCCTTCTTGACTGGCTCCTCCAGAAAGCCCATATGTCCTTTAAATCTTAATCCTCTATCAGAGGATGTCAGCAATTTTTTTCTAAACAGTGCAGCAGATAAAAGTATTGCCTTCATCCTGAAAAGGCAGCTTGGACTGTCCATTTCTCTCCACAGAGCAGTTGAGTTTTAGCTCACCAAGCATCTTTTTCAGCTTTGTTTCCTAATGGGAGTCAAGGACTAATTCTCAGAGGATTGTAAACTTTATAGCAGATATTGCAGCTTTTAAATACCTCAGATAAGAATGTACATTGAATTACAGATGGGAAGGTCATGCTCTTACCATCTTGTATCATAGTTTGGATTTTTATTATTGTTGATGTTGTTCCCCTACCAGTAATATAATAAAATCTTCCAAGTTTCTCACAAAAGGGGGTGAGAAAATAGTAGAATAATACCCATACCATAGTCACAGAGTTAGCACTTCTAGCACTCACCCAAAGTGTGTGTAAATCTTGGATTCAACAGGACAATTGTACCCCTGGTGAATTGTTAGGAGTACTGAAAGGGTGTTCTTTTTAAACATGTTTATCACTAAAAATTCCAACGGGGTCAGGAGGATTTCTACTTGATGATGAAGTTGTCAAGAGGAGGAAATTCTGATTTCAGTGATCCATGGTGTCATAAAATAGGTTTTGCTGGGGAGTTTAAACCAAAATATGCTCAGCCCTCAAGCTGAGCAGGAGCAGAAAAAGTATTGTGAAAGCAAATCTCCTGATCTCATAGACCTTCTCTGGCATTTTACCAGCTGTTGATTGTCTTAATCACATTTTCTTTTCTTAAAATATCTGTTCTTTTATGCTCTTTAGAAATTCTGCTTTCTACATGATTAGGCTGAGCCTGAGACAGATGGAAACACTGTGGGTTCTGAAAAAGTCTCTGATGAGCAACCAGTGGTGTGTGGAAGTTGAAGAATTAACTTCTGCTGCTGTTATTTTTTAACAATTAAAATAATATACTTGAAAGACCTAGTGGTACTTAGCATAAAGAAGGCAAAATGGGTTGGCAAGGCATAAAGTGACAAAAAGCTCACTTGCTGGGCTGTTTGTAAGAATTTTGCAATTTTGTGTAACAGAAAAGCAGCAAGTGAGAAAAACAGATCTGTTTGTCTCCTTGCTTGTACTGGAATGGTTTGATCACAAATGCTTGTAGGAAAAGGGTTAGTCTGGGAAAAAAATCAAGGGGACAAATGTTGAAATGGATGAAAATTACATTTTCTAAATAAACAATTTTGATCTTATTGGAGTTAAAGTTGTTTTGATTTTGAAATATATATTGATCAACAGACAAAGAATTGTCATTGACAAGAATAAAAATCAAATCAAATATTATGAAAGAGTCCAAATACATTCTTTCAGACCCTGAAAGTTCTACAGACTTCAGTGAATGTTTCAATATTTTCACATTAACATCAGTTTTGAAATAAATATTTTTAAAAATCCCAGATATCTCCAGGTGATACCAAATGGAGCAAACTAAAAGTATTTCTTCCAGGTTGCTTAAGTGTTTATTTTAACTATATTTGGGTTTCATTTTAAGTTTCATGCTAACACTTGACATATATGATATACAAAAATCTGGTTCTCAGCTGATGTCAGGCAGTTTTATTTCACTGGCTTCAGTAAAGCAAATGCTTATTTGCATCAGCTGAAGTTGTGGCCTAGGAAATGCTATATAAATAAATACACCATTGAAAAATTAACTTGTGACTATATTAAACAGATGGGGACAAAATAGAAGGACTCAGTAAATTAATCACAGCTCTCAATAGTGCAGTCTATGAAATGTATAGGAAAATGTATTGCAAAAAATGTTGGAGTAGGTGCAATATTGCATTATAGTAAAATATTAATTTGTGCCTTGATTGCTACATGAATAATAGGAAGAAACCAAAAGATCTGTGGGTACATGGCTGTATTAAGAGGAGGTTATTGTTGTACTATTTCCAGGAATACTACATGGAAATATGTAACTGTTTAGCCAAATTCCTCTACCCTTTTCCAACAATTTAGTTCTGGATAAACTAAATTCATTAAGCGACTCTTTCCAGATTTCAGTTGGTGAGCTGCACAGCATTTGGCTTCTTGTGCAAGAAATATATCCCCATCTGTAATTGTTACCATCTGTTTGGTATTCAGGATGCAAAGATGTAATGGAAATGAAGTCATATTTCATATTTTTTCCTCCATTTGGAGGTAAGAATGAAGCTATAACAGCCTGTAAATGCATCTGGTGGTGATAAGATAGTACAGCTGGAAATGGGATGCTGGATTCTGCACGGTTCAGAAAGCCTGTGTGTAGAAGCTGTTATACTGTGGTGTATGCTGGTATTCTGGGATCCCATGAGATGATTGATGTATCATATAAATAGTGTGACAGAAGACTATTTTTGCTGGTGTGATGGGAATAGGAAGTGCAAAATGTCAGTTATGCCCTGAAAATAACCATTCAAATTTATGCAAATTGCTTAATTAATTGACCTCATTTGTGCTTGCAGATTTTCTTTGCATTTCCTTTGTGAATTAGTTATTTTTCATTGTACACTGACACAATATTACAAGGCTAATTAAATCCTTTAAAGCTATAGGTTAATATCTGATTCTTATGTAAACACATTTATAAACATTAATCAGATCTAAATTACCCATTTTATAAGTAATGTTTTATTCAGTTGCAGCTAATGGATGTACTGTCTGTACTTATGCTGCTTTGGGCTTGAGGAGTTCATTTTAGTCTGTAAAAATTATTATTTAAATGGTGGCATTCTCTTTACTTGTGCATGTATTTCCAAGGTTCTCTGCAGCTTTATGATCTCATGGAGATTATTGGATAAAAGTCTGTTTGGAGCATAAAGACTGAACTCGGAGATCTTCTGAGCCTTGAATCCTGCTGATGGATGAGGTGGATGCAAAGATGGTCTAGGAAAGGAGAATGTGCAAGAAGCAAGGTAGGCTGATCCTTTGGTGGAGAGGTGAGGCAAGGTGAACATATTACCATACATTTATTATACCTCGTGAAATATCAGTGAGTCACCTGCTCCTGGGAAACTGAGCTCTCATCCTGTGTGAAATGTAAACTGATTCAGCTCTCAGTGAAAAAATCGTCTTTGATGCATGAAGCTTAATATCCTCTCCATTTTTACTTGTTTGCATTTGTCTAAGCATGGACACTGTAATTTTTTTTCTTTGCATAAATATCCCATCCCCCTTGGAATTTGATCTGCTTTTTGGCAAACAGTTGCAAATACATGGGAAACAGGGAAATGCATCTTTTTCTGCTAGACAAGATCAGTTTTATCTTTCTTATTTGAATGAATAGTGAATAAATGCTACTTCACAAGGGAAACTGTGGATATTACTTCATAGAACATACAGAGTCATTTTCAATCACACGGCGATTCATTCTCTTGCTAGACCAGATGTAAGTAAATTTTGCCTGCATTGGTGCCATGATTTTACATGGAATAGAGTTGACAGAGGCTGTGGTCTAGATCTTGTCCTGGTGGTGAGGTACAAATCCTGAATAGGAATCTTTCCTATTATGAAGAATTTAGAACTTGCATTAATGAAATGGCCAACAGCTAGAGGAAAAGGTGAGACTCAAAAAAGTGAAGAGGCCTTGCCCCCCATTGTACCTGAAATCTGCAGCAGAGACAAGATTAATGCTCAGGTGTTATTGCTCCCAGTATGGGGCCATGTTTGCTCATGCCATGACAGAATATTGCCTTGTATTTTATAACATGGATGTAGGTTAATTATTTGCTGTCAGCCTGTATAGCTGCTGTGTATACCTTTCTGATGGAATTTTTACTCCACAGGTCCTTGCAGCATCACTTGCCACAATTATTTCCTACACTCTGCTCACCTTGTTTTGTCAAGTCACTGCTGGGGAGGCTGGTGAGACTCAGCATGCTGCTGATTCCTGTGCTGCTTTAGATGTATCCCACAAACTTTCTGTTCCACTGTCGTAATATTCTGTGGTCCCACAGCCTGTTTGCGCTTGAACTGTCACTTTTTAAGTTCAAAATTACTTTAATGACTGTGCTGCTATAGCCAGTGTTTTAATATAAGCCAGGTATGTTTTCTGATCTGTTACTGTTGTTCTTTTACTTCATTCAATGATTCTTGAGAAAAGCAATCAAGTTTAACTGCTATGATTTCTTTTCTTACAAGCTCACGGAGCTTGTTACTCAGAGATATGATATCTTGTACATGGTTAAGGGTTTGTATTTGTTTCTCTGTTGTGATTTTATTTTTTTTTTCTGAAAGTCATTCTGTTTTGTAGAAGGGTTGGAAATTAAACTTACAAAGCAGTAATTACCAGGGTCAAATGCTGGAAGATTGATACCATGTCTAAATCTCTGGAACTACTCCATAACATTTCCAAATAACTGTCAGTAGTTCTGTGAATTTATTAGCTAATTAGACAAAATTCCTGAATGCATATCAACTGAGCAGCTGGCAGTTTTATTCAAAATTTACAGTTTTTCCTTAAATCTGGGATTGTTTTTTGTTTTTATTCTGGAGTCCTGTGTCCAGTTCTAGGTTCCTTAGTTCAAGAGGGACATGGAGCTCCTGGAACAGGTCCAGCAGAGAGCTACAAAGGTGATTAAGGGACTGGAGCACCTCTCTCACTGATTGAGTGAGGTGGGCCTGTTTAGCCTGGAGAAGAGATGGCTGAGAGGAACAGTGTAAACAAATGTCTGAAGAGAGGGTGTCAGAAGGATGGATCAGCCTCTGCTTGGTGGTGCTGAGGTAATGGACAGAAACTGATGCACAGGAAGCTCCACCTGAACATGAGGAAGAACTTCTTTATGTTATGGGTGGACGATCACTGGAATAGATTGTCCAGAAAGGGTGTGGAGTCTCCCTCACTGGAGAAATCCCAGAACCATCTGGACAAAATCCTATGCCACGTGCTCTGGGATGACCTTGCTTGAGCAGGGAGGTGGGACTCAGATGACTCCACCCATGTTCCAACCTTACCCGTTCTGTGATTCTGTTATTCCAAGACCATGGTCTGTTCAATTGTCAAACATGAGCCTTCATGAATGGACATGTCTTTCCTTTTTTCTCCATCCTCCTTTTCTCCATATAGATACATATGGATATATACACATATTAAAGAGAGTTGCATGTATATATCTAGTACATTTTGGGGGAAGAAGGGCTGAAATTGTATTACAGCCTCTGGGCCATCTGAGGCTTGTTTACTGTCTTGCTTCTTTGAGAGCTATGTACAGATAGCTAAGTAAGGCACTTATGAAAATCTAAGGAGACATGTCAGGCAAAGGGACCATTCTGTTACACTTGGAGTTTTCTTCTTCATTTCATAGCTAACTGTACTTGTCTCAGGGGACAGTCTTGAATTTGTAGGCTTAAACCTATTTGCTGTGAAAAGGCACGCAAAAGAAAGAAGTTACCTGTAACAGTTCTTTAAAAAATATAGACCTAATTAAACAAGCAAAGAAATTCCAGCTGGGGCTGTTGGAACTGCAAGATTTCTGTGCCTAAGCATTTGAAGGACAGTTCTTTATTACTTTTGGTTTATATTGTGTAGTTTGGTACTCAAGAGTCTTGGATAGCAGCTCTATTCTGAAGGGGTTCAAAAATATACCTCCTCTGAAACTACTCAATTTCCATTTGCTAAGTCTTTGTAAGCAGGAAATCAACCAGCTGCTGTCACTTCCAGGTGACCTTGAAAAACCTGCATTCCTGCATGAATTTAAGCCAAAATCTGGCATGGGAATGTGCTCAGAATATGGACTAAGGCTGAAGGAAAACTAGCCAGAAATTGGCCCAAGACTGATGAAAGCTTAGCAAATTATTTCTGGTTTGTTAGGAAAATGTTGCCCAGCTGTAATCATTACAGATGCATTGCAACAATTATTATACAAGTGAAAGAGTGTCCTGAGGGTATAGAAAGATGGAAGGTACCTTTTCATCTTGCATACAGCAGCAGAAGTTTCACTTAGCAGAGTTCTAATTAGAGGGACTAACTGTTTTCTCACACAGTAGCCCAAAGAAACCCTTCTTGCTCATGCAACAGCTGGTTCCCTCAGACATTTCCTCCAGATGGGTTCCATTCATATCCAGCATGACAACATCAGTCATGTGGCAAATATTTTTCAGATGGTAAGCAGCCCTATGAGAAGGTGGTTGTTTTCCAAGGGAATAATAGTACTTTGTTTGAGAATTGTAGCCTGAATCACTGCATTTTTCTTTTTGCACCCTCCATTGCCTAATGTTTTTTATAAAATGTTCATCATACATCATTGTGAAATAGGATGAAGACATTTTTTTATTTGTGTGCCTCTGGTTCAAAAGCTGAAAGCTTTTTTTTCTTCATCAGATATGAAAGGAATCCCCATGTAATTTATGAAATCTTCCTTTTCTATTATATTTTCCATGGTATGTTAAAGTGGAATCCTTACAATGCTGGTTGTAAGGAACAGCTGGAGCCAGTTGCCTACTTGGAGCAGGACTATTGTCAATATCAATGTATCTGGATCAGGCCAGCTGGGCTTGACACACCCGAGTCACACCCAGGAAAACCTCCATGGATGGAGGGTCTACAGCTGTGCTATCACCTGTTCTTCTGCTGGACTGCCCTACTAGTGCTGTGATTCATCCCATTGTCCAGTTTGAACATCCCATGCTGGGCTGTTACCTCTTGTTATGTTCGTGTCACGGGATGAGAGCTGGGCTCCACCACCTCTGGAGTTTTTCTTCCAGTAGCTGAAAGCAGAGCTCAGGTTGTTGCTCAGCCACCTTTTATGAGAGTGAGTAGTGTGAGCTCCCTGAAGCTCATCCTGTAGGTAGTGTGCCCTACAATCCCAGTTATCCTGATAATCCTCTGTGCAGCCTCTCCAGCTTTTTAATGTAATAGTCCTGATGTATCCAGTTCCTATTAGCAATCTTATTCCATGTTTTTGGTGAAACTCTCCTGTGCTGTACTCTGTCTCTTTGGTTTGGTTTATCAGCTTTTCTTTGGGTGAGTAGAGAAAAATGCAAAATGTCAGAAAAATGTTGAGAAACTGTGTGGGAATTTTCTTTAAAATCCAAGTAGGATGAACTTTGAATACTCAAAAAAAAAAAAAAAAAAAATTACCAAAGCCACCAAAACAGCAACAAAAAAAACCCTCCAAGCTTTCCCTATTACTTCTCATCCCTATCTTGCAGCCAAAATTCTACATTCTAATATCTTGAAATGACTAAGATTTCTGAACAGAACTTTTGCTTGTATGTTTTAAGAGTGATCCAAATAGCTACATTAAATTCAGCATACTGAAACTGAGTGCAAAGAAAAGTTTCCCAGCAGTGAAAGAAGTTTTAAGGGCATTTAAACTACACAAAAGTATGAATTGCTTTTCTGTTTCTGCACATAGCAAAGCTGGATGGCTTAAAAGATTGCTTCCAGCATGGACTGCTTCAGGGAATATAGGACATTTATCAACTGACTCACACCAAGATGATTTTTCTGTGATTGGTTCTCACCTTGCAAAGGGGATATTTCTCTCACATGTACAGGTACGTGAACAATTCTGTATTTTTTGTTTTCAGTTGTAAAAGCTCACTAAGGTAGATATTCCTTCAGCTGATCATATTCTGAGAGGACCTTGTGAGAAGGTATCCCGTGGTGACCCAAAACCGAAAAGAGCCACATGAACCACATTTCCTTCTTACATCCATAAGGCCTCAATTTCCTTCTGGACTTGACTCCACTCCAAGAAAGACAAAGACAATATACAAAATTTTGCTTGATCTTTTTCTGTCAGAGAGGAGTTAGTCTGCTAAAGGGGAGAGTGCAGAACCGCCTGGACTGGAATTTCCAGTGGTATTTGCTGATGAGGCCAATAGAGTTATGTCCAGGTGCCACCTCTTTTTTTGCTTGCATGTTTCCCATGAAAGTCAGTATGAAATCCCCATCAGAATTTTTTTTGTTTAGATGATGGGATGGTGGATGCTGAGTCAAAAAGCAGCACAGTCAGGGAAAACAAAACAATCAAAAAGTATTGCTGCAGTAGAATGGAAGAAATGCAAAGATTGAGACTGAGAGTTAGCAACCAAGGTCCTGCCACAACTTAGAATTTTAATTCCAGGAAGAAACAGAGGGTCCATTAGTTTGCTTTGAAATAAGTTGGCACAAAATGTCTCCCTTCTATTTAAACAAAAGCCAGTGCAAAAGGATTAAAAAAAAGACTAGAAAAGAACCCAGCTAAAAGGTCTGGCTTTCTAAGAAATTTTGACATTTAAACCTTTGTTTTCATTCTAATTTAGAGTGGAATAAAACATTATTTTAACTTTCATGAATAATAATGATCAAAATATAATTGAGATTTTAAAACATCCTGTCAGATTGATTTTTATTTTGTGTATTTCAATCACTTTCACATCCTTTCATGGTATGTGATTAATTCTGTTCTGTATGTTAATGTAGGTGACCTCTGCAAGTGACTATGTGGTTGTTGAAATAATTATATTAATTATTTCCCAAATCATAAAGGACAATTGCTTTAAGTAAAGATTGAAATATCCCTTTTCCTTTGATGAATCAGTCTCCTATGTGGTTTTCTTCATCAAAATGTTCAACATTTTAATACAAATTATTAATTATACAACAAGTAGAAGATTCTTTAATCTAGATGCTCAAGCATTTCACTACAGGAAACAGGAAAGGAATTGATTATCAGAGAGTGTGTTTTAGTCACTGTTAACTAGCAGCTGCCCTTAAATTTTTTTACCAAGATAAATTCAATGACTGGAGAAGATGCTGAGGGGAGACCTCATATCTGTCCACAGCTTCCTCACAAGGGGAAGGGGTAGGGACTCACTTTTCCCAGGTGAGTGACAAGACCTAAGGGAATGGCCTAAAGCTGTGTCAGGGCAGGTTTGGGTTGGATATCAGGAAAAGATTCTTCCCCCAGAGGATGTTTGGCACTGGAACAGGCCCCTCAGGCCCCACAGCACCAACCTGACTGAGCTCAAGAAGCACTTGGACAATGTTGGAATTCTAGGGCCAAGACCTGGACTTTGATGATCCTGATGGGTCCCTTCCAACGCAGGCTATTCAATGATTCTATGATTTTCTCCTCCGTTTTAGTTCAGTGTGCCAGCAATGATAGATGGCATTATTTTGTGATACTATAAATAAAGTAAAAAATAAAAATAAAACCATTGGATATGTAGATAAAAATCAGTTATCATTACTCAGAAAGTTGTGGTTGCTTTTTTTCCCCCCAGACAACAAACCCTCCAAATAAATATGTGAATTGTGCTTTCTGAACCTTTCTCTTCTCCTAACCTTCCATTAGCTGTATTGGTACAGTTTCCTCTGAAAGCAGCAGCAGTTGTGTGTGCTAAAGGCAGGAAAGGCAAATTTAGCTAATTCCACTAAAAATTTCCTAAAGCTCATTAAAAAGCAGAGCCCAGAGCCTACTTAAAGTATTGGTGTCCTTCTAAAGAGTAAAATGCAGTGATAGATGCACATAGAGTTGACCTTACTAAGGCTGAAGCTGTTGCATGTGCAGTCTCCAATATCTTTGCTCTCTTTTTCAGGTATGTAGCTTATGCCTGAGGGAACATTTAAAGGGAATGTAAAAATCTGGTTCCCACCAGAGAGGAAAAAAAGGTGTTCAAAGTAAAATTAGGAGTGTAGATATTGGAGACTGAAAATGGCATTTTTAGGGAAATCATGGCACATTTTAAATAGAAATCAATTCTCAAAAAGAGATTGAAAGATGTATTAATTTTACTTCAATTGAATGTTACAAGCACAACATGAAAATTTCTTGTCTGTAGGCAAGAGTTTCAGTTCCTGCGAGTATGTCAAGATAATCTGTCCTTTTCAAAACAACCTGCCTGCAAGTTTATGACAAATGTTATCATTATTAAGATTATGAAGAGATCTTTTCCTATTCTGCTATATTCTACCAGATGAAATATTTTATTCCCAAAGAATGACAAATGTAGAACAATTTCAGTTTTAAATCAATAGGTTCTTTCTTGTTTGTCAGAATTCCAGGTAGGTGTTTTTTATTTTTACTTCATCCTCACAGAGGATAAATGGTGAGGAATAAATGTAATACATCTCAACCTTTTTAAAAATTTCTTTTCACTTGTTCTTTGTTCCTTTCTATTTCTCCATTCCTTCATATATTTTACATTGGAGCAGAACTAAAACTTCTGAATATTGAGGCAGAATATAATTATGTGAGAACATTTGGTACACTACTCTTTTTAAAAGAATAGATTTATTTTTATATCTCTGAAAATGATGGATGACCTTGTGATAGCCATCAGAACTCTTTCTTTACTAGTTTTTAGAAGAGAAGACTGGAAATCTGATTGTCTTTTTCGAGCAAAGAGGTTGGACCAGATGACCTCCAGTGATCACTTCCAACCTCAACCATTCTGTGATTCTGTGAATGGACCACCATGAACTGCTTTATTATTGAAGAAAAAAATATTTCAGTGAAGAATGAAAATCCCATTGTAACATGTACTAACTAGCACAACTTTAGAGTGAGGTTCTAGGAGGAAAAATGTCTTAATAAAAACCTACCCCTCAAATCTCTGATTTCTTTTAGCTCTAACTAAAACCTTTTGGAGCAACTCAAGATTATTCTGCATTTTTAGGAAAAATTCATCCCTCTGTGTTTTCTTGCAAACCCAATACAGGGGGTCCCTGTGTGCAAACAAGTATTAGAGTAAATGTATTTTACCAAAACAAGGTTGGAAAAAATAGAGACCAATAATTTTTCTTAAAAGTCCTGGATGAACTTGAGACATCTGTCAAAAATCCTGATTAGTGGTTTTGTTCTTTTGAGAAACAACTTTCCAAATGGACTTTCACTTCAGTTCTAGCTGTCAGCTCAGTTGTGCATCTGAAAAGGAAATTGTCATCCTGCTTTAACCAGATAACTGTGGGATGAAAGAATCAAAAAACATGAGCACATGATTTCACTTAGTTTGCTAATGTCATGTGTTTTACCTGTTTAGAAACTTGTGTCTCTGGTTTTAATAATCAAGCCACAGGTCTCAATACATCAATAGAATTGGATTAGATAACAAATATTGTAGAACATTGTAAAAAAAAACCAAAAAAACAAAAAAACCCAAAAAAGTTGAAATCCAGGCTTTCACAATTGTAAGAACTGGCTCCTTAACAAAGCCATTGCTAGATAGAGGCAAACCAAACAATTTATAATAACTAAATTATGAAAATGATTGTGCCCTAAAAGTCATGAAATCGCTGCTAAAACCTTGTGGAAATAGTGTGAGAGGGAAGATAAATTTAGTCCTGATTCCAATCTTAGGCATTCTGATTCCAATCTTAGGCATTATTTTTAATGCACATTTAAGGTATTATAATCATCAGGAAAAAGATATTTTAATAAAATGTTAGAAGGAGTTGAAAAGCAATAGTATCCAAATAAATTGTAATGAACTGTGGATTTAATATTATTTTATTTTCTGTGCTTATACAGTTTTCAGGCAATAATTGGACAAAAAAGCTATTAAAACTTGTGCAATTTTTAGTTTATTTTAAAAAGCTAGAAGTATCTTTCTCTCCTCCTTTGTAATATAAATAATTTGGTCCAGATTCTCTTTTGCCTTACATCTCTTTTTCATATTCCTGCCTTCCATCCTTGCAAAACAAGTGATGTTGGTGTAGAAATGTTTTATATTCTTGATACTAATTTCTTCTGTCTATCAAAAATATTTGACAAAGTTAAATACCAAATCAATTTTTATCAGAAAGTCAGACATACATAACATAGCACAAACAAAAAAATATATTAATTTCTAAATATCACCTCAGGACAGGATTGAAAGTGTATAATCAAATTAGTCACCTACTGTGATAGGTAGTCTTCTGCCTTCCATGAAAATTTGTGCTCTTTTTCACTTCCTGTCTGTGGTGTGTCAGGAGAAATGGAATGAAGAGAAATAGGATGATTTTGAAACAGCAAATCACTGAAGAGCATCTGTGAAGGTTTTTTGAGAGAAATATTTTGATCTAGAATAGTTGATCAGAATCAATCTAATATACAGAAAAAATTTAAAATGTAATTTCAATGAGAAGAAAAGTGCCTCAGACAGCATCTATTATCCTTCTACATCTCTGTGCCTGTCTTTCCAAACAGCTGAAGAATTAATGTAGAATGAAGTCTGTCTGGCAGCACCAAAACAGAGGTAAATGGCACCATCAGGCAGAGATTGTATCCATCCTATAAAAAAAAAAAAATTGGATAAATCTTTTCCAACTATTCAATGACCAAAATGGTATTTATGTAATCTACTTATTGCCTGTGTGAAGGGGTTTATAAGTATTTAAATTTTAAATGTTTTCATGCAAGCCCAGCCCTTTGAGGGCTATAGTGAATATTGATATGAGTTATGTTTGGTGTGTGGATGCTGGTCAAGTCACCAGCTGTCCCCATCTGCCCTGAGCAATGCTGACACCCCTTCTCTCTCTCAGACTGGAACATTCACAGTGTCAGGAGACCAAAAGTTCACAGCTTTATCACAAACCCCTTCTTGCTCTGAGTCGTGTGTCTACCTGAAAAACACTGTCTCACAGTCTCCATCTGGGCTCTTCATGAAAAAAACCTAAAATAATCACTTGCACAGCAGTGTCTCAAATGCCTTTATGCATTGTCACAGTCGCCCTCATGTTAAAACAACATTTGCTAGCCCAGCAGGAGCCATTCTGACAAAATTGCTGAACGGGGCACTTTGGGCCAACCTTGTCCAATCCAGTGCTGTTTCAGTTCCCATGGAAAAGTGCAGGCTGTGATCCACTTCTGCATCATAAAGAGACAGTGGAATCTCTGAACATGAGCCACACGGACTGGGGTTACGCTGTATTTTCCCTCATGGTACATCCCAAAACAATCCTCTTACCTTTTCTCCTCACCTTTACAGTTCCCTAATTATAAACTCAGTGTGTGACCACAGAATATTTTATGTCAGACTCACTCAGAAAGTTTCTCTACAAAGCTCAAAGACATTCTTTTGAAGAATGAGGGTTCTCTATTAATGGTCTCCCTTTCCCTGCGCTTGCTACCCACCAGGTTGTCTTTTTACTCTTTTTTTAAATATTATTCCTTTACTCTTGCTTCTGTTTACTCATGTAGTTACCTTGTTGTTGAACTCTGTTTATCTTCATGGCAACCTCCCAGAAGAAATGTGCAAGTTTCCATTTGGTACAATTTATCTTATTTGTGTTTGGAGATATTAGAGACATTCTATCTAGCTCTTGTCTCTGCCAATCTCCAAGGGAGCCTCATTTTCCTCCACTCCTCTCTTCTGCTGCAAAGTTAGCCCTCACATCAGCTCCAGAAGATGACTTATAGGGTGCTGGGAAAACTCCAAGCATGATCTGAGGTCTGTCCCTGTCTGTGGGGACACATTGGTGCTTAATGACTCACCCTCAGCATTGTGTGGGGAGAGGGAAAAGAGCCAACACCGCATCTGGATACCTGTGTGGCAGGATGCTTTGCTGACTGCATCTGCCCAGTGCCAACTGGGTCTCTCGGTGCTGCCCACACCCAGTCTGTGTCCCTGTATCCAGTGTATGCCCCTGTTTTCCTGTCAGGAAAGCAGAGATGACTTGATCCCAGCTAAGCACAGGACATGGGCAAGCACTGGCAGTGACCGCAGGGAGCCTGGCTTGGACTGCAAACTCAGTCTTGAGCATCACATCAGTGAGGGCAGCCTCTGGGATATAATTTAGATCTGTCAAAAAAACGATGAGCCTTTAATGGGAATAGTGCCTGGGCCACCTGTGATGGATTATCACCTTCCTGGCTCACTTTTATCAGCCATGTCTCTGCTGGCTGATCAGAGCCGGCAGGGATGGTCTTGTGACAGTGCTTGTGGTGAGTTTGGCTCAGATGAGTGGTGAGAAGGGCAAGGAAAGACATAAATCTGGATTGTGAAGTGTACTGTGGTTTGAACAAACAAAATGACACATTTGGCTCCAAGAATTGGTGGCCCTAGAGGAGAGCGGCTGATGTGTTGGTGAAAGAGCCAGCACACCTCCAGCAGTGGCCGGTGTTTGGATGACTTGTGGTGGCCTGAAGAGCAGCAGCTGCCAGATGCAGCTGTATTCTCATTTCCTTCAGTCTGCTGGTTTGGGCTGCAGGGCTTCCATTTACAGGATTCTTTTTTTTCCTTTCTCCTAGACACAGGGGATCTTATCAGATAAAAGAACTTGGTGGAGTGACAAAGACTGATTAACACTGAGGTGGAATGGGATTTTTATTTCTGCCTCCATAAACACCTGAGTGACAGTCAGATGTGTGTGACTGTGGTCTTATCAATAACAGTTTAAATGAGATGGGCTTCAACTAAAACATTTTGTATTTAAACATCTAAATCTTGGGAGACTTGAATCTTTACAATATTAGGTAAAGGAATCAAATGCTGAATGGTTTCCGCACCAGGGAACAGCTGTAATAAACAGGAAATGTTTCACAGAGAGATGACAAAAACTGTGCAACAAGGTTTGGGAGTATTCCAAGGAATAATTCCCCCCAAATTAAAGTCAATATGAGAAGTATTGACTGAGAAAATGAAGATGGTAGAACGCATATTTCAGATCCTTGGCCCAGTTTTCTTCAACATCTACATTAACAACTTGTACCCAGGTCTCGAAGGAATACTTAAGTAAGTTTGCTGACAGCACTAATTTGGGAGGAACTGTCAAGTCCGTTGAGGGTAGGGAAGCCCTGCAGAGACACCTCGACATATCACAGAAATGGGCAGCCAGCAGCTGTATGAAGTTTAACAAGGGCAAGGGCTTGGATCCTGCACCTGGGAGGGGCAACCCTGGATGTAGGGACAGACTGGGGAAGGAGAGGCTGGAAAGCTGCGCCCCAGAAAGGGGCCCGGGGGTGCTGGCTTATGGAAAGCTGGATGTGAGTCAGCAGTGCCCTGGCAGCCAGGAGGGACAGCCCTGTCCTGGGGGGCATCAGGCACAGCATCACCAGCCAGGCAAGGGAGGGGATTGTCCTATTCTGCTCTGCTCGAGTGGGGAGGCCTCACCTCTCGTCCTCAGGCAGTTTTGGGCACCAAAATACAAGAAAGAGGTTAACCATTTGACATCATCCAAGGGAGGGTAACAAGGATGGTGAAAGGCCTTGAGGACAAGCGATATGAGGAGAGGTTGAGGTCACTTGGTCTGTTCAGCCTGGAGGACAGTGAGGGGGGACCTCACTGTGGTCAGCAACTTCCTCACAAGGGGAAGCAATGGGGCAGACACTGATCTCTTCACTCTCATGACCAGTGTCAGGACTTGAGAAAACAGCATGAAGCTGAGTCAGGGGAGGTTTAGATTGGAAATCAGGAAATGGTTCTTCAGAGGGTGGTTGGCCACTGGAACAAACTCCTCGGGGAAGTGGTCACAGCACCAAACCTGACAGAATTCAAGAAGTGTTTGGACAATGCTCTCAGGTACGTGGTGGGGATTCTTGGGCTATCCTGTGCAGGGCCAGGAGTTGGACTAGATGATCCTGATGGATCCCTTCCAACTCAGCACATTCTATAATTCTGTGATCTGATTGCTATATTTCTCATGTGTTGCTTTCAAATGGAGGATTAAAAGGGATATGATGAAATTACAACTGCTTTTAAAACCTGAATAAGAAAATAACTCTCTGGAGTTTTGGGGAGATGTATTTGTACAATCAAGGCTAAATTTTTTGAATGCAACAGATTATCTATTATTATTTTTATTACAGAATAATAAACTGAGGCCTCACTGGGATACAAATCCTGTTTTTCAGTCAAAGACTTGGATAAAAAGCAGGTTGCAGGTTTTGCAATTAGGGTTAAGTAGGACCTTGAGAGTATAAGTAACAATGTCCATTTTCATTACTACAGGCCATGTGTGGATGAAGGGAGCCACAAGAGACCACCGAGATGAGTGACTGGTGTTTAATCCATTTTCTGCAGACCTTGGTAAGGCTTTCATCCAATATGGCATATCAAGGATGAAATTTCTTGATGGAATTTTCCATTTCTGCCAGCATAGCCATGTTGCTCTCAGGCCTAATTAAGAAGCAAGGGCCTTTATGATGAATTTGCCATCTCGGATTTGGCTAAAGGAATATTTAAAAATTCAATAGCAGCTGCTAGAAGTCAGTTCACATCTCTGTGCTGGATAACAAGACAAAGATGAAACTGACATGCACACATGTGGATGCTTGCATCAAGTAAAAAAAATATTACCTGTCCTGATTTCTTCTCAATTCGAGGCCAGAAGCTTGTATTGACCCTTCCTTTCTATACCATAAATAAATAAATAAATAATTTTTTTTTGTCTTCTGAGTTTTGTATTAAGGGCCATTTGACTCTTCTGAATAACAAAAAAACCCATAATTTTTTATTTTTCTTCATATCTTCCAGAGATAATCTATGATGGCCACATAGAAAAAGGCATTCAGTGTTTTTTTTCTCTTTCACATTTCTCTGTTATTTTCCAATGGACACTTAATCAGCTTCTTCAGCAGGATTCATTTCTGACCACAAGGTGCTCAGTGGTCCCTGACAGATGTGACATTGCAATCCCCCCATGACATTTCATTGTGCTGCAGCATCGCAGCTGAGATTGGCTCTTAACTGCATTGATGGCATTAGGAGCTGGAATAAGCAACAGCATAAGTTAGAAGTGTTTAAAGGCAAAATTTGGCACAAATCTTAAAAATAATGTGGGAGTTGTAATGGAACAGAAGGACTAGTTTATGAGGGAAAGAAAAGATTAAGTAAAAAAAAAGGAGAAAAAAGGAAAAATAGAGAAGAATTCTGTCTCATAAGTTTAGAAGACTGAATTTTGCAGAGGAAAGAAAAATAAAGAAATTGTAACAATATTTGCTAGCAGTTTATTAGTGTTGTCATGAATAGAATCTCTTCTGAGTGTGCTATTCAGTAGTTTAGTCAACACGATACCAGGGAAATCACTCGCTTTATTTATTTGTAAAAAGTATTTTGGTGTTCCTTGGATACTGCTCATTCTCTCTTGTTATATTAATATCTATGCAGCACAGAAGTCCCAGTTCCATAGTTGTTTCTTTACTTCTTTTACCTTTTTTTACTATTTTTCTTGATTTTCTTTCATTCTTTCCATGCCTTTGCATATCTACTTTATAGAATTCTCTACATTTCATACTGCCTGAAAAATGATAGAGTTTTGTTTGTTGCCTGAGTGGGTGGCCACCGTAGTGGAGGGAGTGAAGAATCTGGCTCTACTTCAGTGACATGGGTTCATCGGTTGTTTTTTGGGGTTTTTTTTCAAGAAATTGTGAATAGTGCTCTGTCACAGGAACGGTGAATAACAGGCTGCAGTCTCAGGTCAGGAGCGTATGGCCAAAGCAAAGCTTTGATGGAAATCTGCCCTTTTATCACATAGTTCACTGGAGAAAATACATGATTGGCCTATTGACCTACCACCTCTCAAAGGTGACAGGCTGAACAGTAAGACATCCATATTCAAAATATGTCTCAATGTACCCAAACAAGACTTGAAAAACAAGTTCCAGGTGCAAAATAGAGAATAGTTTACAAAACTGTCTTTCTCTGCTTTCCTCTAGCCTGCGTGTGAAAGAAAAGGCTATCACAGAATGTGAGAAAAGCTGGAGAATTTCTCTGCCTTAGCTTTTTAGCATCTACAGTGCTCCTTCCTCATACTTTCTGTCTTATATGCATGTTTAGAAAGGAATTATATTTGATCCTTTTAAATGTGTTTCTATAACACTGAGTCATATGGAGTCCCAAATGTTTTCTGGGACATGTTGGTATCACTATAGAGCAATTATTGCTAGTGTTCCACTGCAGCAAGACTATAGAGTTTTTAGGAATGAAGTTGCATTGGGAATCTAGGCTTTATCTTTCTCACATATCTGCTCCTGAAAGGAAAGTTTAGTGATTTAGCATCAGGTTCTACTTTTTTGTTTTGTTTTGTTATCAAATACTAGCTGTTCTTTGTCCATGTCTTTGTAACTACTTTAGCTGTACAAGTGTTGAGCTGTCCAACCAGAATCATAAATCATAGAATCATAGCATAGTTTGGGTTGGAAGAGGCCTTAAAGATCATCTTGTTCCAACTCCCCTGTGAATGGGCAGGAATGACACCCAATAGACCAGGTTACTCAAAGCCTCGTCCAACCTGGTCTTGGACACTTCCAGGCCATTCACCTGGGCAACCTGGTCAGCAGAGTAACTTTTATCTACATATTTATTTTAACTTCTGACTCTGCAGAATCAAAGGCAACTTTAGGGTCACTTGAAAACTATGAGGCTACTAGTCTAAAGTCTGTGTGTATTTAGCCAGATTAACTTATAATAATGTGAAAATAACGGATAGACCTTTGAGTACCTCTGTCACTGGTTGAAATTTAGCTGTAGGTTAAAAAATCTTTTACATAAAAGAGAGGTAAAAAATATTTTATTCTTAGTTGTGCTTCATACCTTGAAATAATTTTTACTTATTGTGAGATCCTTGGCAACCTCAGTGAGTTTGAAGAAGACTTCCAATTGATTTGATGAAATATTTAAATATGTTGGAATAAAACTGTGAATGTTATTTTCTCTCATAACTAAAACTGACTACTTTGAAATGAGTTGAAATATATTAAGGAGAATGATTCTTGTACATATATTCATTCCATAAAATTTCTATAAAGAATCAAATTAGCAGGAGCACGTCATTCAACTTTTAATGTAGAGTAGTTTCTAAGCATCTTAACTCCAAAAGCAAACTAAAATAATGTACCTGCAAAATAACTAAAAATGTTAAAGAGAATTAAAATACTTCAATAAAAAATAGGTTATTAGTGTTTACTGATCCCCCACTGAGGACTGAAGAGTTCAAACTACTCAACTAGTGAGAGGGAGGATGAAGACCAGAAGGAAAAGAAATCCTTCTGCAAGTTAACTGTGAAGAGGGCAGTGACTTCAGTGAAAATGAGTGACATCTGGCCTTTAAGACTGTACAAGTCTTGTGACCCTTGCTAAAGGTTGGTGCAATCAGTGACATTTCCTAGATGAAATCTGAAACTCTTATGGCAGACAGTAAAAAAAACTTTTTCCATTTTCATTGGCCTGTGGGAGGAAAGTCTAAGCATGATCATATCTAACTAATCCTGTAGTAATAGATGGGAAAATCAAGACAATCTTCTTAATTGCCTTGATTTTTAACTCAAAGTCCCAAAAGAAACTCAGAGATGTTTAGAAATCCATCCTGCATTCCCACTGGCTTCCAGCCCTGTGTTTTTAACCATCAGACCATCTAGAATTGTTACAATTATATATAAGTGAACTTTCTACACTCAACAGTCTATCCACTGGAACAGTATATCACTGAACATGTTGGGGAGAATAAAGGTCAAGAAAGGGCTTAAATATTTTTATTTCTGTTTCTAAGAATTCCTGCTTGTTTTAAAATCACAAATCTCTCATTTCAGCTACTGCTTTGTTGTTCTGGACAGGTAAACATGGAATATTTCTTATTTACCTTTGTCATTCTGAGTGTCCAAAGATCTTGTCTGGACAAAAAGGGTTATGCTTCCTATAAACAATTTAAGAGGGGGAAGAAAGTTAGTATGTGAAGGTCTATAGTCATATCCCATACTAAGAGCAGCAATCCTGCTGCATAACATTTAGTGAAAGCACTTCACAGTAACAGTACATAAAAAAAAGGTATATACTCCTTATGCATTGATAAGGATTGAAGTAAATCATGGTAATTCATGGATTCACCGTGAGTCATTTCATTTTTAATGGACTCAGTATGCTTATTTCCTGTGCCATAGTAAAGCTGTAGTAGTGGGAGCAGGCACTGGTCTTTGTACACATGACCATAAAGACTGAACTTGGTTTGGTTTATGACTTAAGCTTTAAAAGAACCTTAGAGGTTCTGATGGGAGCTGATTGTTGTCTCATGTGAACAGGAGTGTAATAGAGCAGTTGAAACCTCAGGAGTTCTGGTTTGTGACTCTCAAGTTCCTTTATTGCTGCCTTTTCCAGATGTTCTGGTTTTGCTTTTCTGGTTATACTGTTTTTAACATGTTACTCTGTGATGGAGATGTTATCAAAATCTTATCTCTACACTTGCACATTCTGTAAAGGCTGGCAACGCTCCCTTGTGTTATCCCAGGTACACCTGTACCTGCTAAACAGTAAATTGTCATGTGTTTTAGGGAAAATTCTGTGGAGAAATGAATATGAAATGATGAATTTTACATCCGTTGAAGGGTATTTTAACACTCTTAATAGTGAGCAGAAGATGCATATATATACAAAATACTAGGCCTTGGACAGCCCAATTATTTGGACTGCCCTGTAATAATTTCTTTTACAAGGAATACTACTGACTTCTCAGATTCCGGTAAATATAAAGAGTGAAGCTCCTGTTTAACTTTATATGATGGATTCCAGCAACCATGGAGCCTGGTAAAGCAACGAAATTGCCTATCAGTGTCCTTCAAATCAGAATGTTTGGTTCTGTGTTTGTTATTTTAGATTTCTTGGTAAAATAGCAGACTAAGAGCAAAGGTATTGTTTATAAAAAACTGAGGAAATAACTGTGTTTAGTGTAATATATCTTCTTCAAAACTTCTGCTTCTTGTGGATTTTGTTTAAAGTAACAGTATTTTAAATACTGAGGGCCAGAACAGAGCAGACACTTTCAGTAAACTTTTGGGACACCAGGATACTTTAGAGATGGTTAAGCAGTTAAAGATGAATAAAAACACAAAAAGGTATGGAAAATTTAAAAAACAATTATTTTTTCATGGACTTTTTTGAGTGCAATCAGCTATTTTTAAAAAGTTGCCAGATTGTGTTTTTTAAAGATCTTAACATCATAACATTCAAAGCACCCTTAAAAGGAAAGATAGGTTAGTTGAATAAGCTAAACAAAAATGTTACTCCTCTATGAAGAAGAGTATTTTTGAATAGGGAAGGTCAGGTTGAAAATTCTTAGTATTATACAAGAACACATTGAAAACTCCCCTGTTTGTGGAACTTTGGCAATTATTTAGCCAAAGAACAAAGAAAGAAAAGGAGGTGGACCATAAATAAAAAGAGTTTGGATTTAAGGAGTTAATAGAAATTTAATTTTCTGCCCATCCTCCAGAAAGTGGATGCCTGATGTTGAATTCTTCAGCCTAAAGTTAGATAAACCAAATTATTTAATCTAAATGATCCCCTGCTTCATTCTTGTAATTCTTTTTCTGCCATTATTTTCCATGAAATTTTCTTGCCCAAAACTATACCAGAAGACAAAGTTCAGATATTGTAGGTAAGGCTAGAGGAATTATTCATGTAATTTAGCAAATCTGATGGATGGCAGAATTTTCTGTCCAATAACTTATTTGCAAATTGGTGCCTTCCTATTCACAGCTGAAATCCATCTGTGTGCAAAAGACCTCAGAGAAGCTTTATGTGTCACTTCCATCTCAGTTAAAAAGCATTTTGAGGACTCTTGTGGGACTAGCAAGATGAATAGACCCTGTTCTGACCTGCTGCACAGGGGTGAGTTTTATCCTTTCTGACTGGCTAAAATGATACGAACCTTAAATAAAGCACATATTGACATTGTAAGACACTATTAAGGTCCTCAGTGTACCATGGTGATGAACCATGACCAAAGTACTCCCAGGGTTGTAATAATTCATTACTGAAATAGCTTCCTTCTAATGACTGAGGCTGACTGTGTCAGAGAGCTTGGACTTCTAACCCCAAGGCTTGTTATATAGCATTAAATAAATCTCACTTTCTGTTCATTTACCTACTGTACCAAAGGTCATGAATCATAGCTGACAGCAAGATTTGGATAGATATCTTTTAAGAATCTCCCTGATTGTGGGATGAAGCTGCTGTAAGGCAAGCCTGGTCTTGCTCTCCCAAAGTGGTGACAGATACATATGGATGGTACTGAGAAATTCCTTCCCACTCACAACTGAGCCAATTGCCCCCTAAATGTTTTCTCTGAATTCCTAAGTCTTATTTTCATTTTTATTTTAATTTTCAGTTTGGAAATAAACAAACTCTGTTGCTCTTTCATGTGAATCCCAGCTACCAGAGAACACAGTCAATTTAAATCCATTGATCCTGGACTTTTTCAAACTCTGCCAGGAAGTGGCATAATAAGAAATGGAGGGTTCACCCTCCCTCAGGCACCACCACTGGGTTTTACCTTGAAGCTCAGGGAGGTGGGAATTAGTTCCATTTAACAAAGTAGAAAGTGGAAGGTGAATGTCTTCCACCCTGGATCAGTGCTCTAACTTCTGCATTACAAGAGAAAAGCACTTCATGGAGCACTCAAGCTGCTCTTCTAAATCAAAAGTGACAGCTAGCACTTTATGAATATCTCAGATTTTCAGTGTATATTTGATATACTCTGGAAATACCTTAGTTTAGAAATACTCTGAGCTTTCACAGGAGCTTTCACCTGTCTTGAAAGAATCAAGATTCATGCCTTTTGGTCCTGGTCCCATAAAATTTTCCTGTCTGCATACAACCCCTCTGACATCACTAAAGTCATTGGCAGAAGTGAACTGCCTGGAAACCATCATGGATACAGCAAATGTGAATCTTCCTGACTAAACTACCACTATTTGCCTTTGAAATAAACAGGAAAATAACTGTTAAAGGTCTTAAATGTTCATTTGCATTTTTCAGAATGTAATAATCTTCCTGCAGTGAAACAGATGGACCATGGAAATTCATGCATGAAAATAAATAACCCTTTCTCCACCAGTATCTGGCAATCACAAGGCCCAGTGATTGCTGACTTTCTCCTATTTTCTTGAAATGGTTCTTAAATTAGAGATGACCAAAGAGGGGTTTTTTATGTGCTTCATTTTTCTTTGCATAAGTTTAATTTTTCTTAGTAAGTAAAATAAGAATAACATTTACAGACTACTTTTGAAAATATTTTTTACAAGACATTTTAAGAAGGTGTGACTCTGAGATAAAACAATGAACTGCATTAAAGAGTGGGAAAACCAGGATAAAAGAGTAATTTTTCACTACAGCAAGGACTTAAAATTTAGTTAGGCTTTTGATCAGTTTAGTTTGTAATTACCACCACGGGTGGCAAGTTAGAGGAAGGTGAAGGTGATCGGTAAAAGAAGAAAAGAAGCACAGGGGAATACATGACAAGAACAGTTATTTTGCAAAACTATTTCTGATTTTCTTCACAACTGCAGTGTTCAATGTAAATCAGATCGCTCTGGAAAAAATGTCTGAAGAACTAGGCCATCAAACAGTTTCAGCTCTTCTTTTCAATAAACCAGTAGTTAGAACATGCCATAAAGAGGTGAAATACTCTAATTATTCCATTTCCCTTAGAGAAATTTCAACTACGTGAACACTGTAACCATCCAGCTCTGACAAAAGGTGAACTGTTGGAACCTGGGTTATGGAACCTCTCCCAGAAGTTTTGAATAGTTAACTCTGTTTTTATTTGACTCCTCAAAATATGTGGGCACCAGAGTATTTCATTTGAGGTTCCGTGAGAATATTGTCAAGTACAGTAGCCTACTCAACCCAGGCTTTCATTTTGGAAAGAAACAATGAAACATTTATATGCTTGTTTAAATGCTAATCAGTTTTTGTTTAGCAGCCAGACCAAAATATTAATTATTCTTACAACCTTACTCAAGGACAAAGATCCTGTTGATGAGCTTCAGAGGGACTTCATCTTACATAAATGGGTTATTAGATCACAAATGAAATTCTGTGCTGAAAAATAATTAAAATAATAAAGCAGAAGGAACTCTTAAATCACTTTTCAAACCTTGCAGCATTCAAGACTAGCAACAGCGGATGAAGAAAGGAACAAAGGCATCTCTAAAGATGTCTCCTCAGTGTTCAGCTGCAGTAAAGATGTTTATATTGGAATGCACAAAGAATGAGGTTGTAGTGTTTCAGATCATGTAATGCTGCCTGCCTGTGTTCTGCACAATGGCCTGTCCTGTGTGGTCTCATCTAAGGCACTATGTGGCATTGGTGGAACATTTCTCCAGAAAGACAAGTCAAAACAAGAAGGAATTAAAGGAATCAGCAGGATTAATAAGGACATAGAAAGTCCTCTCAGTGAAAAACAAGAAAAATCTTTTGAGATTATGAAGGAAACAAATAAGAATCAACTCACTAAAAGGAAAAAAGAAGAAGGAATATAGTTTAGGAACATAATTTTTCTGTTTTCCCTGACTGATGTTACAAATAAAGAACATTACATCAACCTACAATGCACCTTTACACCTTCTGACAGACCTAGCAAAAAGAAATGCCTTTTCATGTAACAGTTAATTAAATTTGTGATATTTTTTTTCCATAGAAAATCTGTTTAAGATATGTAATTTAACAATATTCTCAAAGAAATGTGGTTTCTCAGACTACACAGGTACCAACACCTAAAATATCTTAGTTTTTCTAGAGAGAGTATGTGTGATAATGACTGTTTGAAAGAATGCATTTCTTCATAATTTTCTATTGCAACTTTTCAAGATTTTCTTATATGTAAACCTTAAAGCTGGATGTAAGGTTGCAACAAAACACTCCTAGATCTCTTGTTCTTGGTCTTGCTCAGAGTAGACTTTTCTCTCATATAAATCTCTGACTTTTACTACTCTGAGAGTATAATCTAATTACACATCTTGCGGAATATCTCAGCTATATTTTGTGAAAGTAATTAACTGCATTGACAACTTTTCCACATTCAGTTTTTAAGAAAGCCAGTTATGGCTCATTATCAGTCTTTTCCTCTCAAATCTCTGGAAACTGGAGGGAGCTCTGCTTTCCCTGATACACATCTGCTGGTCACATGGCTAATGAGCAGAAGATAGCCACTGTCTATTAAGTAAATAGATAATTTTCATCAAGACTTTGGTATATGAAATATTCATTAGGGCATGAATAAATTTCACATATAACCATCCAGAAGAGAAGAACTTATTTAACAGCAAAACACTGAACAAACCTGAAATATAAATAATCCTATGGAACATTAACACTGGGAAACATCTAACAGCCAATGAATTATTTTTTCCTCCTATCATCAGAGATACAAAAATATTATAGCAACACCTTGGTCTACCTCTACCATAAAATTAATTACCTTCCAACAGACCCCATTTAATTGCTTATAAAGGTGATATGACTTTCCAGCTTTTTAGCAACCTGTATGTCATCAACAAAACTGCTTTGAATAAATTAGCCCTCCATCTTTTTCCATATCCTTGATATAATTACAAAATTAAAACTAAATGGATGGCCCAATGCCTTTTGCCACAAGGAGTAGACATATCTCAAGAACACACTAGAACAGTGTGCATACAAGAGCTCTGTAACCTTTTTTCTTTTAGATAGGACACATGGTCTGTAATATTCTGACACTTGAATCTTTAGGCTATCACTCCATAAAGGTCACTGTTCCGAAGTAAATGATGTTGAGGAAATTGGTAGAATTTTGTTGACTAAATGGTTTCTAGAAGTCTATGTTCTCAGCATTTCCATGGAAACATTCACAGTGGAGAATGAAAGACTAGACTAGACTAGACTAGACTAGACTAGAATAGTTGAGATGAATTGGAAGAGACTTCAACAGTCATCCTCCTGATGAGTCCAATTGCCTGACTTATTCAGGTCTGACCAAAAGATAAAGCATGTTGATAAGAGCATTATCCAAATGCCTCTAAACACTGTCAGGCCTTGAGAATTGACCGTATCTCTAGGAAACTTGCTTCAGTGTTTGGCCACCTTCTCTGTGAACAAATACTTCCTAATATGAATCTCCTTTGATGCAGCTTTGGGCCATTCCCATGCATCCTGTCACAGGATAGCAGGGGGAAGAGCAGCTGTTCTGCCAGCTATATAGAATAATAAATTCACCAAAATGTATTATTACACAAATAGTTGTTCACTTTGAGTAGACAAAAAACCCCTGCCCCCACCACCCACCCCTACCCACCCACAGGAAAGAATGTATAAAATTGTTCTGGATAAACATCTTGTCATCCAAAATGTGAAGAAAAAAAAAAAAAAAAACCAACTATTTTCCCTTGGAAGAGCTAAAATTTTTGCTTAATTCTAGTGTAAAATATTAGATGTTATTTTATCTTTCTACTACTTTTGGATATTTAAAAGTGAAGACAAAATCACTTCAAATTAATTTATTCAAAAGCAGGTTAAATGCCAAATTCCTTTCTAAGATCTCTTTTTTGAGATTTTTCAATTTGTCTAAAAGAACAAGTGGAAACTAGTGTGACTCTTAAAACTGTCTATTGGCTTTTCATAACTATCCCATTGTTTTCTTTCTCAATATTTCATAAGTAAAATTAGTCTTTGACCTACATATTTACATAGTCCATGTCTCTGATTTTAAACCCTGGTTTTAAATTACTTCAGCCCAAAAGTAAGGAGTCTATTTTAATCCAAACTACCTCCTCATTAGGAAATGCAGCACAGGTATTTTGGCTAAAATTACCTATATTTAAATGCATTACTCTGATGCTTGTGATTCACTTACCTTTGCACTCTGCAAATTGTCACATCACCTGCTGCCAAATGTCTTATTTAAGGGAGTAATGGTGCAGGCTTTGCTGGAGGTAAATTGTTGTTGTATTGAGTTTGCATGGCCAGGTTTTGGGTGGCTACAAGGATGCCTGGTAGCTCAAAATGAACAGATGTTTTAATAAGTGGGGAATTGCAGAAAATTTTGGACATGAGGCTGAATTTTCACTCTTCTGGCAGTAGTACCCTTTGGTTAGCAACACCACTGCAGCTTTTAGAGTGTGGTCATAAAGCAGTAAGAGCACTCTAGCCCTGGCCCTGACCTTGCTCTTCAGTTCATTTCTGAAGGCAGGTGGAAGATTAGAACTGCCCAAGTGTCAGGATCACAGAACAGACTGAGCTGGAAGGGGCCCATCAAGTCCAGGTCTCGTGTCCAAGTGAATGGCCCATACAGAGATCAAACCTGAGATCTTGGCACCATTAGCACCACGCTCTGCCCAAGGGATCTAATGTCAGAACACAACCAACTTTACTTCATCCTGCTGACTTGATTTTTGAAAACTCAGGCCTGCTCAAACACTCAGGCTTTTGAAAACTCAAGTTGCTTATCCCTTGTGGTCATCATCAGGATGATGATAATGTTTCAAATTTCAAGCAATCTCAGGCACAGATCTACTTGTTGTAAGACATGAGGCCACAGCCAACCCTCCTTCACAGTCACAACTCTGACACCCACATTGCTTTGGCTTCCAGGAGCCAGGCATCCCTTCCAGGTGGCACCAGCTCTGACATTGCAGGTCAAGGAGACAGACCTGGGTTGCTGAGTGGTTTAAGTGTGCCAGGAGACCAGCCAAGCTGTCTCATGAGGCGTAGCAGTGATAGAATTCCTTGGAAATCAGCAGTATAGGGAGCCCTGGAAACTGGTACACACGACCATTCCTGGTGCCATGTGCACACTTTTCTCCCTCCAGAATAGCCTCACCATTTTGCAGCAGATGCTGATGCAAACCACTACACACAGATAACAGGAAAGCAAAGTAATTCTGTCTATTTATATGCAGGGTATGAGGACCTCACTCGTGTCGTGTTGTCAGAGACTGAAATAGTTCATGCCTTAAATATTGATATAAAGTTTTGCTCATTATAACAAAAACTTTATTTAATCTTAGTGGTTTAATTTACAGTCCAAAGTCCCAGTCAGGTACCTTCAGGGAGGCTTTTTTGGTTGTAGCTTCTTTTTAAAGGGAAAACCCATTCTTTAATCATCTCAGGCCTAATCAAAACCAAAAAAGGCTGAAAAAGAATGCATGCACAAGAAAGCCAAACACAGCAAAGATTCTTTACTGGCTGAGTTTGGGATGGGGGAGACCACAGCCTGCAGAAACCAGGATTACACAGATTCATCCCCCCCTCGCTCTGAAACGAGGCAGGGGGAGGAGGTTCCAGGTGTAATCTGATCAGAGTCAGAGGCACTGAACACCCATCCTCCCTTACACAAACTGGCCCAGCTGTGGAACCCCCAATGCCACAGGCCACATGCGTGGGACATTCATGTGAGAGGCAGCTGAGGGGGTCAAAGACCCCCTGAAGGGCACCCCAGCATCATTCCTGAAGCCTCGCACCACAGGACTGCAGGAGATGCAACAAACCCAGAGCCTGTTGTAAGAGACAATGGCAAACTCCCCCACCCCAGGAAGGACCTCAGTTTTCCCACCTAGCCTGAGCTATATTAACCCATCACATTCTATGCTTTCCAGGGGGACCTTCACCACCAAGAAGACCTGCTGGAGAAGATCAACAGAGTGGTGATATTTTCCTTAATCTGTCCGTCACTCCCTGTCTGTCCCCCCATCTATTTTCTATTTATTTCTTTCTATCTTTCTCTCTCTCTCTCTCATATTTATTATCAAACAAAGCCCATACTGTTGTCACTGGCAAATAGTCTCATTTGTACCTTAATTCGGTCAGAGGCATTTCTGAGAACTTTAATAACTGGATCATCACATCTGTCCTTCTCACTCCTGGACTGCCCCTTCCCACTCCCCAGTCTGATGGTGCCTGATGGTGCTTTGCAGGCAGAGGACCCCAAGGTAACACAAAGAATTTAACATATGCCAAAGATCCAGTCAGGTGAGAGGTGGGTTGCTCTGGGATGGCTCAGTCTGACCTGTAAGGAACAAAGACAACAGAATTCCCTATTCCCTTACGTTTGTGTGCCCAGACTCAGGAGTACAAACATAAACTTGCTCCAGTCATGCCCTGTCCACTTCTCAGTGACAGGATATCACTGCCCTGACCTTGTCATATTTTCCTAGAAACCAGATTGATTTTTGCCTGACTAAGTTTATTTGAAATCTTCCCAAGGAATGGGATTGGCACTTGGTAAAGTGCTTGGGACATCTCTGGAAAAACATATCATCCCCCTAACATAGGTGTCAGGATGAATCATCTCCCACAGGAGGCTTTCTGCAGCCCACACTGCTGCTCGGGTGACGAGCCACGCTCCCCCTTCACTCCGAGTCAGTGCCTCAGCACTCGCTCCCAGTAATTGCAGGGGCAGAAAGCAGCACAAACAGAGCTCTGAGAATATTGATCAGCTGTGACACAGCTGTGCCTGGCCCTGACAGCCACCCCTCTGAGGTCCCACTGCGTCTATTCTTCTCATCTTGGGGAAGCAGCTAAGCCATTCTTAAGATCATTCCTTTGACTTGTCCTTAGACTCCTCATTCTTTGTACTGCTGTTCTGGAGAGAGGGAGAGCAGCTCCTGCCTGTGCTTCACTGATCCTGACTTCCAGCTAAAAAGCTTCAACAGGAGAGCGGGGAGTGAGTCCTGAGGATCTGAAGTTGGGTGCCTTCTCTGCAGCATCAGAGTTTCTGAAGAGCTCATTTGATTCAGCAGAGGTCTTGATGACTTTCACTGTGTATTCATCACAAGGCAGAGATGGAATATGTAATATTAAGGAATATTCAATATTAAGGAAGCTGCATGAGTTTCATCAGTACTAGTAAATCAAATTTGCCTGGCAAGATTTTGCTGTGATTTAGTTCCCCTAAGTAAAAAGCATATAACTTCTCCCCACTCCAATTACTTCATTCTCTTTAATTACATGAGGAAAAAAAAGAAAATCATATATTTTCTTTTATTAAATAGATGCCTCTAATTTTTTTAGTTTTCAGTTTCTTTTTACATAGTAAAGAAGAAAAAAACTCATGTTTGGCTTGCTTTTCTGCAACTTGCCATATCACCTTTTTATTCTCTTTATTCTTCAGAAATAATCTTGCTATTTTTAATTTGTTATAGATATTTTTTAATACCTTTTGTTACACATCTTTTATTATCTTTTTTTTGTTTATTTTTTTGTTCATAAGATGTCTACACAGCGTTCAAGATAAGGATGTCTCATTAACTTATGTGGTGACCAGAATGAAAGACAGAGAGAGAGGACACACTTGAATTTGCAGGAAGTTATACATTAGCTGCTGCCAAATGACTTCAGCTGGACAAGCCAGGAGCCTTGGGGCAGATTTTGAGATATCATCAGGTTCCACTGACTGAGAATCTGGCCCCCTTTGTGCCTTCTAATTATTTCACAGCACATGTGAAGCTTCACAACATGATTTGGAATTGGAGCTTTAGTTGTCACGTTAGCACCATCACCTTGTTTTCCTTCCTTTTCCCCCCAGTGGATTTTCATCTCACAGATAGACAGGAAAGCAGGGAGGGGAGCAAGGGAAGAAAAAGGGAAAAAAAAAAGACCCTCTTTAATTCTCCATCTGTATGGGGCCACAGAAATGCCTTAAGCTAAACACAACAGACTGAAAAAAGAGTGGGAAGAGATTATCAGAAACCTGGCAAGAGGAGAGTGCAGTTGGTGGTCAGGTGAAGCCTGCTTTGGAGGATAAGCAATTTGTGTGTTATCAGTGCAGGAGAGAGAACAGTAGCTCCCTACACTGAAAGGAGATTAATAGTAACAATAGTCTTTTCTGTACCCCACAGGCCAATCTGTTAAATGCATGGAAAGCTGAGAAGCTGCTTAGAGCTGATGTTTGTCTAATTCTCAACAGCACCCACTTGAACTGTGTAAATGACATGGTGCCTTTCAGAACATATGCACATTTCCACGAGGCACTGGTTTGTGAAACTGTGCCCAGTTAATCTAGCAGTGCAAGATTTACTGGGAGTATAAAAGACAACGTCCCTCTCTCACTCTGGGTAGCCTTGTAATTCCAGAAAAGAATGAGGAAAAGTTATTTGGATTTTTATTTTTTTGTTGTTGCTGTTGTTCAGGTTTTTTCTTTCAAAATCAATAGTAATGGGTAGCTGATAGTAATCAGGGAAGTAAAACATCAAATAAAGGCCAAAGCAAAGGTGACCTCCTTTGCCAGAGGAAAAGTTAGGGAACTCAAGCATTGTCTCAGTTCAGATCCAAGATAATTAATACTCTTGATGAATCAGTACATCACATGCACTAGTTTGGAAGAAAGAGAGTGATGGAGGAGCACTGCATTCAGGTTGCCAAGACAAGAGTTAGGATACAGGATTTTTTTTTTTTTTTTTTTTTTTTTTTTCTGCTACTGATTTTATATCAGCATATATGTGAATGATTTTATAAAGAATACTAGTTCCTCTGGCTTGAAAGGTACTAAGTACATACTATTGATATTGTGCAGAGGTGATGGAATGTTGTTATTCCACCTGCAAGCCAGCTTCACAAACATGGCTGGATAGGCATTTTAGCTGTGTAAGCAGAAAACTCTGCTCTCCGAGGGTCTTTTGTTTGCTAAATAATGGTAGAGGGCAGACCCAGGAAACCTTTCTGTTGCTTTCTTTGTGGAGTCAGAGCATTTCTCAAAAGTGCAGGTTTGTATAATGTAAGCCAGCATATACTAATTACTCATAATTTAATAATTGCACATTGTATTTTCTAGCTGATTAATTGATTTCTCATTCCAGCTGTTCTGCTGACTGTAGTCTTTGTTACAATTACTGTTCACAGGCTGCTCACTGTTTTTATCCTGTGGGTATGATGGATGTTGCAAGATGGCTTCTGTTCTTTTTTTTTTTTTCTTTCTATTTTTGGGGGGGGGGGGGGGGTTTCATGACTACTTTTGAATCAAAAGAAATTTTAAGTATTGCACGGTGAAACAGTTGAATGAAGCAGAATTTAACCATCAATTACATCATCATCTATTAACACAGGATCTGGAATTCATTTACCCCAGAGTATCCAAGTCCCCTTTCTGTCAGTAAATCCTGCTGTAGCTCTGAAGTGGAAATATGTTCCCTGTCACACACATATATGCAAAGATTTATTCTCTTTCCTTTTAAAGCAGAAATACATTTTTCTTTATAATCAGTTTAACATACAAGTTTTTTTTCAAATGAAGTCACCAAACACATAATGTTGGAAATATTTTCAGTTATATTTTTCCCTCTTGTTCAACAATTTCTCACTAAGAAAAATCTATGGTTGTTGTTTGGGTTTGTTTTTTTTTTTTTTTTTTGATTATTAATTCTGGCAATGCTTCTCTCTGCCTTATGTAAGTTAAATATCTGATACTTGATATATCCTCTTCCTTTCTGTGAGTCAAACTCCATGACAAATCCTTTTGTCCATGATATTCTGACACTTCTTTTCATCCAGGCTGTCATCATCTATTAAATTATCATGTCTATATTCTGGGTATTTTAGTCAAACAGGAAATCCATTCCATGACATCAAGAGCTGGAGTCTGGTGGACTGACTGGCTTATGAGTTCACTTAAATAATTTCTAAATGGAAAATTTCAGATTTTCTGGCAAAATATTTACTTTTTTTTCAATTTTCTGATGCTCCTGTTTTTCAGGAAAAGAATTGGAAGTTTTACTCATAAAGAATGCTTATTTTACACACCCTAAAAACATTATCTACTTTAAAAAAAAGGGGAAAATGCTCATTTAAGTAATGCATTGCTAAAATCATGGCTTATTTAAGTCAATGGTAAATTTGCATTGATACTTAAAGTATCAGTGAAAATAAGAAACTGCCTCTGTAATTATATAGTTGGTAGACTTTCCTGTAAAGGAATAACAGAATGTGAACTTCATCCTGCTGATTTATACTACACCCATCTTCAGAAATACTTACATTTAAACATCTTCTGGAATTGCTAGGCTCTCATCTCGCCTTTGCAAAGTAAGCCACACTGCTCATAGAGAACTCATCAGAGATGTTGGAATTAAACCAGAAACACTCTGATTCCATCTAACCTTCAGAAAATGTAGGTGCCCTCAGAGCAATGTCTGATTTTATATCAACCTGTTAAAATGAGCCACTGAAATGTGTCTCTTTCTAAAGCTAAGAAATCTGAGAGGAAGCTCTTGCTATGGGGCACTGTTGGTGAAACCAGAGCAAACCAGGGTTAATAAATGGAACAAACCCAAAACCAAACACACTTGTCACGGTTTGCTCGCAATCTCTCCACGGCGCTGAAGCCGAGTTGGCCCCATGGCTGCATTAGCCATTCCATCAAGGTCAGGCATCCCAAACGAGTTGCTATGGGAAACAAATTACTGAGGTGTCAGCTGGAGCTGAAGGTTCAGATATGAGGGAACTTTACCCATTATATGCTTGAAAGATTTCCGGAACAACAGAAGCTGGAAAAGAGCATGCTGGTAATAACAAGGCCAGGAAAGCAGATGTTTCACTGACCTCTGCTCCGTGCAGTCAAACTCCCCGTTTGCCAGCCTGCCTGAGTGGACCAGAAAGGAATTGCGAATTACGTGGGATCTCCAGAGACACAAGTAAATAACTTTTTAAAAAATCAGGTATCAAGTGGGTTTTTTTTAGAGAAATAGGGGAAAGAGACTCAAAAGCACATGGAAACCCCTGGATCTTGGGCCCTGTTATTAAAGATGAGGAGAGACATCTCTGATTTTATTACAGCATTCATTTCAGGGGAAGGAATGGAAAGCCAGAGAAGGGGCCATGGAGATGAACCCCCCATCAGAACCCAGTTTTATTCACTCTTCTCACTTGCTCAATAGTCACTCTGAACATGACTTTGTTTGGAATTATCTGTGGAAAGAGAACTGGGAGGACTGGACCTCCTATCCAGCACTGACATTTGTCTTTGTCAAGGCCCTCTTCTACTTTTGACCCCAGGAAGCTTACCTCAGGCTTTGTATGAACTGGAATATTTTCAGTTTCCACCAAATATTACTTTTGACAAAATGAAAAAAATTATGCTTAGTTACATGTGGGTTTGTTCAGAAAAGTTTGGATAAAACTCTCTCTCCTAGCTTGAGACTGCTGATCCAGCTGCTCACTCAGCAGCTATGCAATGGTTTGCAGACAGTGCTGCTATCATCAAAAATAAAGTTAAGAACCTTGTCTTTATCACATATTCGTCTAAATTTTTTCACTCATTTACCTTTTTTTTTCATTGAGGATCTTTGCATTATCTATCCAGGAACAAGAAAGGGATTTCTTTTTCTCTAGTGAGACAGAGAAAGAAACATCTGCTCTTGAGACTCACATTGCATGTGACTACTGGGTAAAAAAATAGGCATAATAAATTTCCATTAATGAAGACATTTTACTACATACACAACAGATAAAATTCTGGCCTATTATTTCCTTGACATCGGGATAATTTTCCCAGGGGCTGTCTTTTCTTCAGCCAGTTGTTCCTACTATGGCTTTAGGGCTCCTTTCCAAATGTGTTAGAGATGGGGCTGGGAGAAAGAATTAGACACACACTTTTGTTTGTGAACACCTTGCATCATTTTTACACCCTCTGCCCTACTAAAAATCCAGAAGAGAGAAATGATTGGGTAATTTTTCATTGAAATACTGAAAACAAAACAAAAAACTAAAGACCTTTGCAGGAGTTCTTCACTTTCCCACAGTACTTGTATCCGTATTTATGCATTATAGCCAGAGTCTCAGTGTTCAGATGACTCTCAATATAAATGTATAACATCAGGATCAGGAGATATATTTTTATAAAGGACAAAGGAACAGGCAGTGAAAATCTTTCCTCTTCTGTAATAAGGCATTATTCCCCTCCGAATATTTGTCTCTCTGGCTTTTTCCCTGTGTTACTTGTTGGATTGTAATGATCTGGAGTGAGTTAAAGCTGGGTATTACATTTTATCATGGCAGTGACAAAGCTTTGATATCCTGGAAGAATTTTTTTTTTTTTTTTTTTTTTTTGCTTTTGGATTAGGTTTTATTGCACTTAAGTATTGTGCAGGAATAACTGTAGGTAATGTCACTGACAGAACTGTGCCAGCAAGATCTGTAAATCAAACCAGAATTTACACACTGTCTGATAGCTCTCTTGGAAACATCTGCTCTGACCTCTAATTTCAAAGAAGGGGTAATAGGGATTTTTTTGTGCAGTTGCAGATGTGAGTGGCTTTCACATTCTCAGGCAGCCTGAAATGAAGCTACACTAATGAGAACAAGGAGATTTCTAAATGGAGAGATGCAGCCTCTGCCTGCAGAAATTTTTGCCAGTGAGTTTTCTTTTAAGCCTTCTCTACTTAGTCTTGTGGAGCAAACACAGGTATTTCTGGGAATGCTCTGTAGAAGTACTTGAAAATAGTCTCCATCTACTTCAGCTGCTGTCCTTAGGGCTGAAGTGCAAGTGCTTCTGCATTAAGGAGCTCTATGCAACTGGAGATTGCTTTGCCAGTCCCTGAAATGGAAACGCCTGGGGGAAACAGAACAGGGGTTCAACTCTGCACTGCAGCCAGAGCAAAAGGAGAAAAATACCTTAACTGGTGGACCCAAAGAAAAAATAGGAGACCAGGAAGCTTAAGCAGAGCAAAGTTTCATTGTTGCCTAGGTGAAGGTGGGCTAGAAATGACTGGTCAATTATGGTAAAAGAACAAAAGTACGATGCTCTTGAGAGCTGGGATGCCAAGGGACTGTACCTAGAATGTAAGGGAACCAAGTTTAACACAAAATTCTACACTGGGTCAGTGTCATTGCAAGTCTTGGATCTCTTCAAAATTACTTTTCCTGAATGATTAGATCTATTGTAAGACAAGTGAGTTCCCTTTCTTCTGTGGCAGACAAGAAAATGTTTGATTTAAGTTAAATACTAATTTAGCACTGGATTTATCAAAACACATGCCCATCCTAGACTATGCCTGTGTTAGATGACCCAATGGCCCAAACTGAGGCAATGTGGGGTTTATAGTCCTGACTTGGAGGTATGAGTAACTAGGAAGGGTTTTCTCTTGTCTGTGCTGCCCGGGGAAGGGATGAAAATGGTTTCTTGCAGTGCAGGAGAATAGGACCAAAAAAATTAAATATCCTCACTATTTTTCCTATTCTCTTTTCCCATTTTTTTTTAGAAAAAGGGAAAAATATTTACTTAGCACCTTGAGTGTGTCAGGCAGCAGATGAGAAATGGGAAGAAACTGTGATGGACAGAAAGAAATAGAAAAATAAACACCAATGCAATGAACTGGTGTAGTAAGTAGGTGAGCAAAAAGAAGGAGGAAATGCAGGGAGCCAGAGCAGATCCAATCTCACCACACAGCTGGACTGGGGCTAGAAGAAGAATATATGTGTTCTGGATGGTGATACTTAGAGTGACTGAAGTATAAAGGCATTAAATCACTTGTACAAAGCCAGATCAACATCAGCATTCAGGAAGATTGCCTCAACCTCAGCAATTTGGGGACAGCAATTTATCATCAAGTCAATGATGATATATCTTGACCTCTCTTAATGTTACTGTTGTCTTTGCATCATTATCCTGTAATAAAATGTCTGCTCCATTCTGCTTCCTCCCCTCACCTTTTATCAAAGGGACACCCCTTATCCAGGACTGTCACTGTCCCTCCACTGTATCTTGCACCAGTCATGTTACTGAGAATGGGAAGATCAAAAATTATCATGCAAACATGAGAATTTCTGTGCTGGAGGAGCCTGGATAGGGTTTATTGGGATCATATCTAACCTCTGTCAATCTTGAATACCAATATCTGTGTTCATAAAGCACAAGAAGTGTTGACAAATATGAAGCAACTGAACCATAGAGGAATCTTTCCCTTAACTCCATTAGTCTGTGATTGCCTTTGCAGGCTGTAAGAGCAATGTTTATACACATAAAAAGATGGGAGGTTTATTTGGTTGGTTTTGAAGGTTTGATTTTTTTGAACTCATGTAACTGTAATTTGTGATGAGTATTGAATATATAAAAAACAGTGAAGTGTGTTTTACTCTGAAAAGTGCTATCTTAGACATCTTGTGGCAAACACAAGAGAAGATGCAAAATCTTAATAGGGAGAGCTTCTGTCTATAGACACCTTTATATATGCCAGGTTTTATGTTGCATTTTTTTGGTTATTTATTCTGACACTTAAATAAAAACTCTTTCTTTTTCTCTTTTTCTTTTCCTTTTAATAGCAGTCAGAACTTTGTTTTTGTCATCATATCTTATATATCCCTGCTTCCTTAAGATCCTTATCCTCTTCCATGTTATTAGTCGTTCTCTTTGTCTATTTTTGCCTGCTGTTTGTTCTCTCAAAATCTGTTCTAGGGTTTAAGGGCATATTTTTCAAAGCTGTTTATGCTCCTGATTATGCAGTTAGATACTTGCCAGGCTTTTCAGAGACATCTTAAATGCTGAGGAGACTTGTAATTGATCTTAATAATACTTCAGTACCCACCTAATTTGTAAGTTTAATTGGGTGCCAAATATCTTTGACAGGCTGACCCAAAGCAATCAGTCATGCACAGAAGACTAGAAGTGGCATACTTTTTGGACTAGAATATTACAGGATTCAAAATACTATTTGTCTGTCTGTTGCTATTTTCCCTTTGCTCTTCCTCATCCCCTTTGAATTCCACTATTTCTTGCAGCTTTCTGAGGGATTACCTACAGCAGATACAAGTGAAGACAAAGACATGCAGTTCAAACTGTCCATTCCATTGTCTATACTCTCTCCACGTGTTGAAGCAATGCTTCAAAGAATTGTTTAGCTAACAAAGGACCTTTAAATATCATCTAGTCATGGGTAGGGACACTCTTTACTAGAGCAGGTTGCTTAAAGCCCTTGAAAGCTTCCAGTCTTCACAGTTTATCTGGGCTACCTCTTCCAGTGTCTCACCACCTCTTTTTGTCCTTTTTTATGTTCAATCTGGATCTACCCTCTTTCAGTTTACAACCTCTGCCCCTCATCCTGTCACTACAAGACCTTGTAAACACTCTCTCTTGGTCTTTCTTACAAGCCCAGTTTAAGTCTTGAAAGGCTACAATATGGTGTCCCTGGATCCTTCTTTTCTCCAGGCTGAACAATCCCAACTCTTTCAGCCTGTCTTCATGGAAGAGGAGCTTTAGCCCACTAATAATTTTTGTTGCCTTCTGTGCACATGCTCCAAACAGTCCATGCCTTTCTTGGGCTGGATGCAGTGTTCCCTGTGGAGTCTCACGAGAGCAGAGGGGGAGAATCACCTCCCTCAAACTGTTGTCACACTTGTTTTTATGCAACTCAGGCTGTTATTGGTTTTCTCTCTACATGTGCACATTGCCAGTTTATGTCCAAGCCTTTATCTACCAACATTCCAAGCGCCTTTCCAACCTCTCAATCCATTCATCACTCAGCCTGAACTGGTGCTGATGATTGCCTTGACCCAGGTGCAGGGCCTTGCCTTTAGGTTTTGTGAACTTCATGGGGGTCATATGAGCCCAGTCTTTTAAAGTACTTCTGGGTGCCATTCCTTCCCTCAAACCAATCAGCTGCACCACTCAGTGTGGTGTTCTCAGCAAAGCTGCTGAGGCTGCGCTCCATCAGTGTTGTTTGACTTGAAATGTTATAATATTAGATTGTCTTGGTCTCAATATAGACCCCCAAGTGGTAACATCACTTCTCACTGGTTTCCACTTGGGCATTGAGCTATTGACCACAACTCTTTGAATGTGGCCACTCTGTCAATTCCTTATTTACTGAGCAGTCCAACCCTGAAATCTGTATTTCTTCAATTAACAGAAAGAATGATTTGGGGAACTGTATAAAAGCCTTACAAATCTCCAGGCAGATGACACCCATAACTCTCCCATTGTCTACTGATGCAGTCACACCATGACAGAAGGCCACTAGATCAGTGAGGCACAATTTGTCCATGATGAAGTCATGTTGGCTGCCTCTAATCACCTCCCTGTCTTCCAAATGTTTCAAAACTCCTTGCAGTGGGATCTGTTCCATGATCTTCTGTTTGCAGGGCTGACTTTCATACCTCCAGCTGAGCTTGTTTTCTTTGAATTTCTTCAGTAGACAAATGAGTAAGGCACCATAATCCAGACATAAAAAACACAATGGAGCCCATCAGAATTCTCTTAGGTGGTGAAGTTACATCTGATCTGTTGATTTCTATCTCTGCTGAGGAAACTGACAGAACTAAATTTAATTAGCTGGGGTACTTTATGTTGCTTGCCAGAGATATCTGCAGTAGTTACATCACACATCAATGGGAAGCAGCCTAGTTTTCTTCCTCCAAACCCCTTAGGTACAGGGAATTTAGTGAAATGATATCTTTCAAGATGAAAGACGTGTTTTCATTGGGGTCATCTTTACTGTTTGAAAGGTTTTTTTGAGATTTGGAAAGCACCAGTAAGTTAACCTCATCCTCACCACAAGAAACCAAAAGTGGGAAAGATTTTATTTGATTGGTTCAGTATTCTTTTTTTTTCTTACCCTACTATTGAGAGAATTATTTGATCATTGTAAATACTGTTTTCATACGTATAATTATTATGTTTAGGGGTTTTTTGCCTCTCCGAGTAACAGAGATCCATTCATTCATCAGCAATTATTTGTTGGAAGATTAGCAGGGAGCAATGCTCCCAATTTAGCAAAACAATCTGGAGCTGTGACCAACGTGGATCTCTCTCATGCTTGGCACAAAAATATCAGAATGACCATTCACAAGGTTGTGACTACCAAGAAGTATCGTGATCAGCCCCTGTTCACAGCTGTGGCTCCCTGAGTTGTCTCCATTAGGATGACTCACGGCCAGCTGTGCATTCTTTATTTGTGTTCTGATTGAATGCTGTGGTGGGGGGAAGGTGGTAAGGACTCTCACACAGCAAGAAGAATTGTGATGAGGTGAAACATCCATGTTTGTCACATTTGGGAACCATTATCTGATCATTTAAGACGTTATATAAGTCATTTGCAGAATTGATATTTCATCACTCTCCTTGAGGTTTCATATAAAGTTGCTGATACAGTTTAAAATTACATTACATTACATTTAATGCATTGTTGACCAAATATTTTCTTGTTTAGCAAGGTTGATGACAATTTTGCTGCAAATAAATTACAGAAATATATGATATTAAGGGGAAAACTAACATCAGTCACTTCTAAGCACAATAAATTATAATGGCTAAGAGCCATAAGTAATATAGGTGTGTATACTAAAAGCCATGTCATTTTTCCATTACTGGTTGTGGAAACTGGCTTCAAAATGAATTAAAATCTTCCAAGTCTTCAAGAGGTTTCTCATCTTTTCTCTGTTTTTGCAATTCTGCTTTTTATTTTTTATTTTTCATTTTTTAGAAAAAAAATAATTGGTGATAAACATTTTGATTTGAGTTAAAAAATGTGTATAGCAGCTATTTTTTCCAGCTGAAAGCAGCAAATGATATCCAGTGCTAGGTCTTATGGTGCAGCTGGTTTAATTCAAAAGATCAGGAAGGGTCAACAGCGTTATGAGTCTTAAACTTGGAGAAATAAAAATAGGATAGAAAATAATATCCTAAACCAGAAGGAGTTCTTAGTGTTTATATAAAGCAAAGCCAGTATACCAAGCACAAAGTGCAGGAGTAAGTGGGAAGACTAAATGTGACATTATTCAAGTGTTAAGGCAAAAGACCCCAAAAATTCAGACTGACTAAAGAAGTAGGGAGGTGTTTCAGGAGAAGCTCATGTCAACTTTGGATCTTTAAAATATTCCTCACCAAAAGAAGAATATTCATGGAAAATTATCTTTCTTCTTGGGGAACGTGATCATAAACTGCTGCAATAAGGGCAGGTAGTTTCTCCTTCTGTCGTGTGGTAATGACAGGAATATCTGATGAGTTTACTGAATTGCATGATACTGTCACTGAAGATAATTATTTAAACTTAATGATCACTTTTAAAGACAAGACTGCCACAGGACCAATAAATTTTTAGGGTTGTTTATTGAGTGGAAAAATTGTCTCTGTGTCTAAAAAGTTGCAGGGTTTGATCCTTGAATTAATGGAAGGAGTTGTAACCTGCTTTGAAGTGTTTGATCTTTTTTGTACACTGCAAAATTCAACTGGAATTGATGAAGCCCACCAAAGATTTTACAAATCTTTAAAAATAACGGCTTCATTGGAAACAACCACCGAGGATTATTTTGAGAATATGATTCTGATTTCATATGGGAGTATCTGTCCTTTAATTACTGTAAAATAACTGCAGACAGATTGTTGAGATTGTGTAAAAATGTGTGACTTCTGAAAAAGTTGTCTTTCAGCTACATTGGAAGTCTACATTTTCTAGGATGTTAACTGATGTTAACATTTTATTCTTATTATAACACCAGATACACTGAATAAGTAAAACTTGAGGCTAGTTAGCTAAAGAAAAAAAGAGAAAACAGTGTTACTTCAATCTAATTATCAATTTACATCTCAAATAATAAATTATTTTTTTTTCCAGAAGGACTCAGGCAAATCATATCCCTCCCTATTTATAAACACAGCAAAAAAATTCCTTCCAAGAAACTCAGGATAAAAGTTATATTTGTATTTTTTAACCTAAATTTTTATGCAGGCTGATTTAAAACAAACACAAAAAAAAAGCACAACAGAACCTTAATTAGTACATTTATGCAGATAACAAACTTGTCTTCTTTCTGGGGATTATATAAACAACCTTTTCCTCTAACCTTTGCCTCCTTCTCTCAAAATGATAAACTATTTATTTATTTTGTACTAGAAAAAAAAAGGAGAATAGATCCAACTAAGAAAACAGATTCATGGTAAAGCAAAAAGAAGCCTAGGAAGTAATTTCTTCCTTGCATTCCTGTGAGCCAGTATTGAAATTATACTCCTAAAACCTCACTTTCAAAGCTATGACTAAAATCTTTGATTACAGTACCCTCTTCTATCAGGAAATTATTTCATTTTTCACATTTCCATTTCCGTGCAGTCAAGCAGGACTACTTATATCTTCCTTCCCGAATTAAGTGTCTTAGAGGTCCCAGGTTAAGGTCCTGTTATATGAACACCATTAGAATTTTGCATTGTGATGAGCTGATTCAAATCACTCCAGTATTCTCCATTCCACCTTTTCTAAGACGTGCCTAAAACCACAAAAAATTTGCATGAACATTTATGCCAGTTGATAGTCTGGGAGAAAATTATGTCCATAATTTCTATGGAAAGTTGAGGGATCTTTTTTTAGCTCTGTATTCCTGTGGAGGTAGATGCAAGGATTAATTTTATTTATTTATTTTTGGCAATTTTTTTTCTAACTGATAAATACAGCTATTTAAATTTAGGGCAAAAATGGGAAAAAAGGTGAAATGGGATTTGGTATGGTGACTAGAAGCAGTTCCCTTTTTACTTTCCTTAAATACCCCTTGAAATTCAAACTTATTTAAATAGAAACCTGCAATAAAAAGAAGACATGATAATGAGAAAACTGTGCACCTTTTATTAAAGAAAAGGGCCTATGATCACTAGTTATGGCTTGTAAATTGAATGATCACAAAACATTTGAACACTATTTTCTAATACTGCCTGGATTATTAATGCAATTTTCTTACTCTTCAATGTCCTGCTCAGTAATGGCAGCAAAAATTTAGCCTGACTAGAAATATAATTCAATAAACTTATTTTCTTAGAATGGGAAGATTGGTTTTCTTAATGGATTTTTTATTTTATTTTACTGAAGCAATGCATTTGTTTGCAGAGCACTAATTGCAGAGAAAAACATGGGGCTTCTTTTGTACAGCATCACCAGAGTAAAGAGAGGACAAGAACAATTTCTTCCCTCTAAGTAACAGTTTTTAAGTAGTAGAAAAAAGGAAGGACTGGCAGCACCACTGTGGTTCCCTCATTATAGCTGTTAAATTAAATTTACTTTGAAATCAGATTATAATTAATATTTATGTCCTGTATTTAATGCCTGGAGTTGACATTTGTTTTTGATCTACATGCATAACAACAAAAGATTATTGTCTGTCTTTTGTATTGTCCTTTTGTCATGATTGTGATTTGCATGGACTTTGGAAAAAGGACAAACCTTCTCCCTGTGTTCTTATTTCTGCAAAGAGGAAGCTGGGAGAAAATAGAAGGGCAGTATGAAAAGGTGGCACAAATAGGTGGTTTAGTGGTTGGGATGGCTCTTGATTCTGACTTGGGGAGGTGTTTTCCCCTGGCTGCCTGAGCTTTGCACCATTCAGAGCTGAAGAGATGCATAAAAATTGCCTAAATGGATTTGGGTTCTTGGAGTGGTTGGTAAGGATGTTAAGACACAGTTGAAGATAAGTGAAGCAGTCATTTTCTATATTCTTTGATTTTCCAGACAAGTTCAACCCCTTATTTACAGATTATAAGCAACAGAAAAATTGTGTTTTTTTCATGTGAGCTTTTCATGGTTCCTTTAAAGGCTTTCTTATGGTCCTGAGGAGTTTGTACATCCTTACTGAGCTTGAAAATAATTAGCCCACAGGGGGGAACAGTTCCATCACAGAAGACGTGGAAATTGAGAATTTTCCTGGATTTTTTACTATTTTTTTTTATAAACTTTTTTTTTTCCTCTCTTTTCTCTAGCATGCATTGGCAGTTCCAAGCACTTCCTCTCTGAAATTTTACTGCCAGCTGTCTGCTCTCCTCTTTGGCTTCTGTGGCATGATTCCATCAATCTGGCATTGCCTCCTCTTTGTTTTAGAACTTTCCAGTTATTAAAAAAATTAAAAATCAGTCTTCATGTTGCCACCTTCTCATATACTCAATAAAAGAAGAGCAGGCTTTTAAGGGAAAGCTGCTTCCATGCCTTCACTATTTTTCCTTTAACATGCATTTATTTTTTCACTTCCAATTAGTCCTTTTCACATGGGTTAAAATAAAAATTAAAAAAAAAAAAAAACCAAAACAAAAACAAAAACAAAAGAAAAAACACACCAAAAAAACCCCAACAACAACAAAAAAATCTAACTTTGAAACATTTGGGAGAAGTTTTCTAGGTACTTCATGAAATCTTACCAATTCATAGGTCAGATCTCTGAATAACCATATTTGTAGTTACCAGTATTTTCAGTTACACATTCCTCAGTGACACTCACAACTATTTATTTGTTCATTTAGTTATTTAAAATAGTCTATATCATCTGCTACAATGTTCACCCTTATATTTGAAAATGATGCCTCTTCTATGGGGAAAATCCATCTCTGGGCTGCCAAGGTGTTCGATCTCACCTGGATATTTGTCAACAAACGGCCCATTGAAGCAACACTACTGAAGAGTAGTGCTCTCCAGAGCCCCTAAATACCTTTATGGGATGATTAAATGTAGCTCAAGCTCCCTCTGACCCTGAGTTCAGCTCTGCCTCCCTATCTGGGAGGAGGCTGCTCCACCGGGAAGGTGGCCTGGGGGCTGACCTTGGCATGGCAGGCACTGCTGAGGTGACAGCAGCCTTTTATCCTTATCAATTTAGATTCCTTGTGGTCTTGGGGAATTCTCATGCAGGAGAATAAAGGAAAAGCTGTAATTTTATATTCACAGCCAGGGGTTTTCCAAGCTCCTGTGCCATTTTGTGGGTGACCTCTGTGGTAACAGGGACAGATTCTGTCCTGGTAGCTTGAGGTTTGTTCAAAGCAGAGCACATCTAAAATGCCCCTGGCTCTTTACAGGCTCAGTCAATCCCCAACATTTTCCATCTACTTCTATCTAAAATATGTGATAAAGATGGATGCTACTGAAAGTGTCCAGCTGCAGAATTTATACCAGATGCTTTGTTTTGGTTTGGTACCAATTCCCTGTGTTTGTACTGATGTAGAGCTTCAGGTGAATACTTGTTTCCCTCCTACTTATTTTCTCAAGTGGATCATAGTCCTAGACAACACCATATGAATTATGATGTATTGTTGTTAAGCCCTGACACAGTACTGGAAGCTTTTATTATGTGAAAAGTCAGGTTATTTTTTTGTAGTTTTATTTAAACGCTTTAAAAAATATTTATCTTTAGTCTGCCACCAAAGTAAAAGTGCTTTGTTAAAATTTGAGGTCAACAAAAATGTTTTAAAATAAAGGGGATTAGACAAAGCATATGTTACTGATGCTTCGAGGAATCTCCCTGTGAAGTTGTTTCTATTCTTTTTTTAATAGCTTTCATATAAAACTTTTCTTTAAGCCTCATATTAAAAAATAGCTTGTTCTTGAGACTTAAAATGAGTTCTATGAAAAACAAGCCAAATCCTTTGGTGAAATCTGTTTTATTGGGCTAAAGAGAGACATTTAATTAAAAGAGTTATCTTTAGCCTTGATAGCAAGTTGTACAGTGTTGGTTTGGGCTGCTGTTTGTCTCTTTCCCCAGCACACCTGGGTAGGTGGGGACACCCCTGGCTGGGAAGCAAAGGACACAATTCCTACCCTGAGCAAGTGTTCATTCGGTCTGTCCCTTCACTGCCCCAACTCTCTGCCCACAAAAAACACCTCGAGGGACTGCAGTGTCTGCAGGGAAGGGAACAGAGCTGGGGTGGGTCTGGAGCACAGGTCTGATGAGGAGCTGCTGAAAGAGTTGGGTGGACTCAGCCTGCAGAAAAGGAGGCTCGAGGTAAAACTTATCACTCTCTACAACTCCCTGAAATGGGTGTAGCAAGACAGATTATCAGGATTCCTTTCCATTTTTTCTGTGTAGCCTCAGTGTGCTTCAACAGCAGCGTTTCCCACAGTAATTTGGAGCTACTTCTTTGGAGCTGGCATCAGAAAAAACAGAGAAAGGAGGACAGGTTTCAAAAGCAAAACTTCTGTACCTAAAATCCTTTTGTTCCAGTTCTAGAATAGATGAAGTGAAGCCTAGAACAGATCATCATCTATTTATATCCTCAGCTTTAAATATCACACTGTCTCTTGATAAACTCTTCCTATTTTTTCACATTTGAGAAAAAGTTAAGCTGCTTCAGTTTGTTGGGTACAGCTTTGGATTTTTTTGGGAAACTGTTTAACTCTCAAAGTTCAGTAAGGTCTCAAACAGAGTGGTCTTTAAGACTCAGATGATATCAAGGACAAAGAAAGATGTCAGTGACATTTTACCCCTTGCTCTTAAGTTTTCATGGTCTTTCTCAGTATTTTCTTGAAGTTTCTAAAACAAGGACCTAAAACTGCTGCTAACACCTCCAGTCAATTCACTCTGATCTTGTAATCAAACAAGCCTGTGGAGAATCTGCCAGGCAATTTTTCTGTAAAGTGTTTGAACCTTGCAGGCATATTTCTAGTGCCAAAAATCATTACAGAATTGAAAACCTCTTAGTCAGGTACAATCAAGTGTGAATCTTGGTCTCTGGGTATATAAATTTTTACATTTAAGGCATGTTAGTGTTAACAACTTGACAGCTTGTCTGAAATAATTAATTTTTTAAACCAAAGGATCTCTCCTGTCATAACTTTTTACCATTATCATAGAAGTGTTTGACTACAGCCTGACAGCAAGACGTCCATTTCCTTGAAAGTAAATGGCATGATGATGATGATGATTGCAATTATATTATTCACCCTGTGAAACAAGCACAAAAAATGACTAACTTCTGCCAGATTTGCACTTCCTTTAAGCAGTAATACATTTTAAATTTTTTTTTCTAGACTTTAGTATTTTCCTGTTAAAAAAATCCTGCTGATACTTTATATGTGTGCAATCAATGTGCACATATTTTTTCCACATTTAACAGATAATTGACACTTTTCTAGAATTAAATAATGTCATCTTGTTAAAAAATTTTCCCATCACTCTCTGGCTAAACATCAGTGATAATAAATAAATAAATCTGGAGCTATAGTCAGGTAGCCATTTACAACCTTTGTTATTTTAGAAATGAGAATGACACTTTGAGGCCATATCAGCTGGATGAATATCTGTTTGGATCTTAAAGATAACTGATAGAAAAAAGATAGATATAAAATCAATTTTTATTTATTAAGATATGCAAGCTTTTGCTTTATTTGAGTATGTTGTTGTTTGTTTTTGGTTTTTTTTTTTCCAGTAAGGATATTTAAATTATATTTTATGAAATCAGCAGGATTTGTTGTTCATATTTACTTCAGATTCATGTCAGAAAGTTCACAGAAATTCAGGCTTTTAAAATGTGGGCTTTTTCTGAATTTATTCTGTTCTTTGTACATCTGACATGTTACCACTGCCTTCTTTTGCCTGGATGTTGCCATCTATGAATCTTGACATGGTGAATCTTTTGCATGAGCAATTTATTAGGAAATGAGTCTGGGCACATTAAACCACACCTGATGAAAACCTTTATCCATCTAAAAAAAGTTTAATTACCACAAATACCAAATTAATTTTTCAGTTTCATCTTTTGAAGACACTTTTATTTTTGAATCTTGAAATTAATAAATTGTTTAAATACTAAAAGAAAACACTTTAGTTAAACTAACCAAACCTGGTCAGCATTTATTTCCTTCAGTTTACTGAGAAAGCTGTTTCTAATTCTCTTTTACTCCTGCCATCTTATTTTCAACGCAGATTTGCCAAGCATTGTTAACCTAAATTCAGAGCTCACTAGACATTCTGTAGGCAGCACCCCACTAAAAGTGGACAGTTAATGACACTGACTTACTAGATTTGAAGTGGTTGGAGAACAGAGATGCTGATGCAAATTCCTGTGCCACTGCCCCAATCTACAGCTGTTTTCTGGGAACATCTTTGTACCCACTTCTGTGAATTCTATTCAGTTCCTTTTTCCCTCTGCCAATACATGCCATGTTTCACCCCTAAAGCCTTTTTCTCACTGTTCCCTTTCTCCAGTCTCCCTTTCATAAGTGCATTGACAGTCCTTTGGGCTGTTCTTGCCTCCTTCAAAATCTGGCTTGAGAGAAGGTAGCAGCTTGAATTGATGAGGTGCTCACATCCCAGTTTTGGCCTGATTGACTTTCAGTCATATTAAATTAATTGACATCTGTGGACTCCCAGTGCCTCTAACACACAAAACTGTTTCAGGGTTCCCAATATGCAGTGTTTGGAACTCTTCTTTAGGCATTGAGGTCAGAATTTTCTTTCATGACTGACTTAACTAAGAGTTACAGAAGACTTTGGTGGCAAACACAAGCTGAGAGCTTCTCTCTGAGTGTTTCCTCCTCTATCACTCTGTCTCTCTTGCTGATGGCTATAACTATCAGTTCAGGATGATTTCAGTGGCCTTGAGATCAGCAAAATTTATCTCTGACAGTGCTGAGATGTGAATTATTATTGATGCTGAGGCAGACCGTGCATTTGTGGGGAGCTTGTTTCAGGGTTACAGCGCTGTAACAATGACAGAGTTGTCAGACAATATGATTTCTGCTGCATCCTAAGTTCTCTAATTGTTTATCATATTAACCTTGTGTGATCTTGCAATCTCCTGTCTGCAACATTAATCAGCTGACATCATCCTGTGTTCTGAAAGGACATTATCAAATCCAAAGACCTGAATACATCTCCAATGAGAAGGGCAGTGGGTCTTGGTGACCCGAGAAAGGGGATTAAAAAGACCTTTACTTTTTATCTTTGCCACATAACCTCAGATGAGTCACTCCCATCTTTAGATTGTTCTGTCTTTTGTCTGAAGGGGAATAGTCTGAGCTGCTCTGCACGCTGCTTGGCACGCAGGCTGTGGCTGTTCCTGCACTTACTGCTGCTAAAACCAGGAGCTGGCCCAGGCCAGGTCCATTCCAGGCCCAAGTTATCATCAGAAGTCACCTGCTGTTCTGCAGACAGGCAGACACTCAAATCACACTGCGAACCTAACAAAAACATCCAGGTCATCTTAGTGTATTTTAAGAATTATTGTTAGCCAACAACTAATCCTAAATGATTTTCAGTGAGAAGATTGCAAAGAAATGGTTGCTCAGAGGTTTAGGGAATTATAGTTTGGGCAATTTGGGCTTTATTTTTAAGTGTTTAGGTATTTGGGTTTATTTTTTGTTGTTGTTGTTTAGGTCCTCCTCCCCCTCACATTTATAATGTGAGCTCATATTTGATGGGAAGAAAGGTTGAAGTTCACTGAAGCCTGGCTAATGAAATATTTTTGCCATGGACTGTTCTGCAACATGATAAATATGTAAAAGGGAAAATTGCCCTGGAAGGACAAAAGCATTGTACTTGTGAAATGCAAAGTATTTAAGTAATACTTAAAGGAATATTTCAATAATCCTCACTCAGTAAATGTATTGTTTTTATTGTGAGATGAACTTCAGGAAAGGTGAAGCAGATGTAAACCTACACAGAGATCAATTATTTGATTTCAGCTGCAAATACAATACCTTTCCTAAATGGTTTGAATTCACTGGATCCCTGGGTTAAACTGATGGATGTTTTCTTTGCGTATCAGTAACACAATCTCTTCCAGACAATGATGGATATGATTAAATGGCCTAGGGCTCTACTGGAACCAGACACAAATATTCCTCCAGATTCTCCTTAGGGAATGAAGCAGTGTGGTTCAGAATATTTGACATGACCACTGGCTGTTACTCCGCACTGCTGTGTCAGGTATAAAATCAGTCTTTGTGTTCCCCAAACTGAGCCTGATGCTTTAAATACATCAGGAATGCTCAAACCTGTGCCAAAAATCACTCCCATGGGCTACATTTGGGAGATTTCTGGAGAGGGTCGGTCCAGGTAACTTGTATGACTGCACATGGCTCAGGCTTTGTGAAGGGGTGTGGCTGAGCCTGGCTGAATTTGGGGGAGTAGGGGACTGTCTGCAGTAGGTCTGGAAGGTGTTTGGGATCATCTCAGAGTTATGCTTGAGCTACTCTAGAAACAGCAGTATGGACAGGAATAACTGTCTCTTGAGGCATGAGATTTAAAAAAAACCAAAACAAACTAGAGAACAAAAAAAAAAAAAAAAAAAAAAGAAAAAAAAATCCTAAAATCATACCAAGATTGCTGACATAAAAGAATAAATGCAAAAGAATTCCCTATGTTGACTTCAAAATTAGCAATTGATCTGACAATTGGTTTGATTTGGGGTAACTTGAGTATATTACAGATGCTAATTTATGCTCTGGGCCTGAGCTCAGCACTGTGCCCAGCGAGAGCCCTGCAGCTCAGATTTTGTGCAGCCGTAAGCTCCTCACTGCCCGAGTACAAGAGGACTCGTGCTGTCAGCACCTCCTAAGCAGCTGCTGCTCAATCTGAGCTGTTTGCTGGGAATGACCTTCAGTCCTTCAAAAACACAAACCCCTGCCCCCTGCTCAGAGGGAAAAAAAAGGAAAAAAAAAAAGGAGAAGAAAAGGGAGCCGAGAGAGAAGGTAGACAGAAGAATGTGCTCATCTTGATGGGAGTCTTTTATTTATTTATATTTTTCAGTTAATAAATCCCTAACTACTGCTACAGGTAGTATACCTCTATTCAGACAGATTGAGGCTGGCAAGATATTAATAAGATAACACTTACTGAGGAAAAAATCTATTAGAAAGCTATTCAGCTATGTTGACGTGGTGAATGGAACAGTTTTATTCCATTAGCATGCATTCAACAAAGAGAAGTTAATTAGTTTTGAGAACTTCTGATATTTCTGTAAAACTTTAGACTAATTTTTGGTTGGATTTTTTTTTGCCTTCTGGGGATCCTGTCAGTATTTTCAATTAACAGATTTCCCTGCACAAGCTCTTCAAAGAAATGGTGTTAGAAATAGAGGAGGGCAAAGACTGCATTTTTCATTTCATGGGAAATACAAAATTCCTTTCTTGTTATAAAAAGGACAAAAATAAGAAAACAGTCATGTTTTGGGTATAAATTAAGTTTAATAATTCTGAACCAAGTTACACAAATAAATTCTCTGTAGCAGTTTAATGCATTAGATTTTGAATGGAAAATCACTACAACTGACCTATTCTACCCCATAGTGAACAACATTCAAATATATCTATCTCATTTTTCCCTCTACCAAGAAAGAGTTTCCTTATCACTTTAAATAACACAAGAATTATCAGTATTTCTGGCGAAATCCTGCATCTTGTCTTGGTTTTTAAGTACTTGTAAGGGTGTTTGTGACCTTCAGGCTTTGCTCTAGTATTAATAAAACAGATTTTTTTAAACATGAAGGTTTTACTATATTATGTGTAACCAGAACCTACAGTCCATTTGTGATTTATTTTTTTTTTTTGTCTTTCTTTGCAGGAGAAACCTGATGTTCTTTTTAAAATGGTGTGTGAGTAATAGGTGCTTATGTTCCGTTTCAGCATTATACATTTATCTACAGTAAACATGAACTTTGGGCAATTATATTAAATGATGACACACAAATGCATCAAAGGAATGGATTATTGTCAACCAAGTGCTTAATGTAAGGAGTGTAAGTGATGTGTAAGGACTGGCTGAGTGATTCCTGAGTCGGGTACACAGGAGTTCTTGAAGAAAAATAATATGTGTTCAGATTGTTTTCTTCATGTTTACAGTCAGCCAACAGTACTCAGAGGCTTCAGCTTTACTGGCCTATTTCTGTATTGCTTTATCTCTCCTCCAATTTTGAATCATCTCTTGAGAAGAAGCTGCTACTCTCCAGGTATGGCTGTCATTTAATTATAATCATTCCACCATAAAACTCTTGATTTGTTCACCAAAATGATTTTCTTTATTCTTGTTTCCTCTTCCTCAATGACTACACGTTTTCCTCATCTCTAAAAACTGTGAATCTCATACTGTTTTCTTCCTTCTTTGATTCTCTCTTCTCCAGACAATTATCTCAACTTTCTCTCTCCTTGCCTTCAGGGTTTAAATTCAGTGAAAACTTCCTCCCTTTCAACTGAGAGTTTGCAGCAATGATCAAACCAGACATAGCTCCCAGTTTTCTGTACTCAAAAATTAGTGTGTTGGGGCTTATGATTTTTTTTTTTTTTAACTTCCTTGGTGTTTCTAAACTGTGAAAAAAAATGCTGGCCAGTTCTTCTACACTTCTTCCACCACACACACTCTAAATGACATCACTCAGTTCTCACTTCTTCCCTGACTGTGCTTTTAAAGGATTCTAAAATGTACATTTGTAAAGATTATTACCTAAAATATTGTCTAATTTCAGGTTATGGAAACTAAAGAATAGGCAAGGAAGGACTGTAGCTTCTACGTGAAATCTGAGCCTCCATAAAACAATTAATTACTGGGCATCTGAAATCACCTTTAAGTGTCCTTGGATAATTCTCAACTCTTCTGTTTCAGCTTCCTTCCTCTAGAGATGAACAGCTCGTGGTTCCTTAGAAAATCTGATGCAGCCAAGCACTGCCTTGAAAGAAAATATATGGGCTTTCTTCAGAGGAAGGCACACACAGCTTTTATCATAGGTTCAAGATTTAAAAAAATAACATTTTTGCATCATCGTTATGGTTTTGAATAATTTTTTAAACATCACACACTAATAGCATCTCAATCAGTAGAAATAATAGGGTTTATTTCATTTGGACTAAAGGATTATAGCTACAGTGATTCCTTTCATAATTAATACTAGCTTCTCAGTTAAATGTCATGGTAAACAGCTTTAGATTAAGGTGATTTGTGTATATTTTATATTCTCTTTTATTATTTTTGAAGAAAAATCCTGCTATTGACAGCAACAGCAATAAAAGAAGGTAGGAGTCACACTGTATATAACAATTGTTTTACTTTGATCTTCAGATTTGTGCTGTGTGTGGTGGAAGACAGCAGGGGAGGAACAGATATTAAAAGGAAAAATATTTATAGGATTGTTAGCAAAAAATACGTAAACTCCAATATCAGATCAAGCAAAATAATCAGTTTGGGGATTATTATGTGAAATGTCAAATTTTATATTCCAATAATAGGAATCCTTCAGTTAAAGCAGATTAAAAAGTGCGCAACAAATCTTTTCTGGCAGAATTTTAAACAGATCTTTAATGAAAATTGCCTTGTATAGAATGTTTTAATTTTTCTGGGACAAACCCCACATACAGAAGCTGGTGCCAGAATCATGCAGCAGTTTTACTTGAGTTCTCTCGTACTTTCACTGCTCTGACTCCCTGCAAAGGCACCAAGACACCTTCCCCAGGATGCTCTCACTGAAACCCACAGGATGTGACCTCTCCCTTCACACAGCTCAGGCATTGGTTCATTACAGGAGTCAAATTCACACTGTAAAAAAAGCCAAACAGAAATAGTAAAAGGCACCTACCACAGTAAACATGATGTGCCTTTAATTACATTTTAAATGAAAGAGATAGTAATTTTAAGGTGTTTCAAGTTATCTCTACTTGCTAAAAATTATTGCCAATTAGAAATATTTTTTGAAAAAACTTTTGCATCCTATACTAGAACTTGTTATTAAACAAATAGAAAAATACACAAGAATTTTTGCACTAATTCTGGATTACTTTTGGTCTTATAACCATCTAGAAGACCTTAGAAGAAGAAGGGAGGGTAATTTCTATTTCTATGAGGTGATCTCTAAAATATAGATTTTTTTGACCAATTTTTTTTAATGATGGATATTATGATAAATAAATTTTCCATTTTCAATACAAAGCTAGTATATATTTCTATTGAGAACATATCTATCTTCCTAGAGGACAGCCTTGGAATTGTTACTCAGTATATCTGGGTTTGAAGCTAGTATTTATTTTTAATTTCTTCTCATCTTTAACAAAGAGAAAGATCTACTTGCTTGTAGACATATTTTGTGAATGTTTAAGTTCTTAAATGTCTAAATTTAGGTATTTATATTCATATTTAGAAAGTTAAGGCTTAGGCATCCAAGTCTGAAACTTTTGTCAATGAGGATTTCAGTCAGCTCAAAATGCAGACCATGCTAGGAGCAGCTTGTTTCTGCCAGGCAGGGTTACCACCTGGAATACAGAGAGATAAATCCATGGATTTTGATGTGACTCACGTTGATAATTTGATATTATTTCAACTAATTTTGTGGTATATAATAAGACACATCCATCAAACAATAACAGATTTGCTGGTGCTTGTCTACACTGAAAGTCTGACCATAAGGGGACCCCAGTAAGAGACAAATCAGCCTCAAGTTTTTGCTTTGCTTTTTCCTAAGCATGGTCTGATGTCACAGCTGTTTAAGCATTACAACAAGGAAGATGTCTGACCTCAACTGGATTTTATTTTCACAAGAATACCTTAATAGGATAAACCCAATAACTGACACATTATTTCTTTACAGAACACTTTGGGTGTGAAAAACAAAGCACAAATTAAATACACTCATTCTACAAATGGATAGAGCAGGGAACACCAAAAATAAAGATTTTTGTGGGGGGGAGAAGCAACTTCAGAAAGCTCTGCCATCAAACTTTAGATGAAAAAATAGTGATGTGGCTCAGTTTTGTTTTGTTTTCTCATGAGAAGTCTAAAAATCACTATAGGTGATCTTTGCATTCATCAGCAGAGGGGAAACTGAAGGTGCTTTTATGTTGACAAGTTCAAATCCAGAAGAATTATTACTGTGATGGTGTGGGGTTATGGCCACTCTACTGCCATAACAAGAGAATCTGCATGGAAAGTGGTTCTGGTACACTGCACTGAGCTCTGCTCTGCTCTTATAGATATAATAAGTTGGTATCTATTTCTGCAGGCAACTCTGTGCCCCTTCTTACTTGGTCCTTTTTTCCTTTACTAATTGGGAAGCATGTGAAATCCTGCAGACCTTTCTCTGTGTATGTGGTGGAGAAAGAGAAATTGGATTACTCCCCAAATGCCAGGTGTTTTAATTCAGGTTTCTCACAGGCCACTCTGAGCCACATACCTCTACTAGTAATATTTCAGAAGTGTTTTATGCTGTGATTTTGGCCCAGTGCAGCTGCACCTTCCCAAAGGGTTCCTGGATGAGATTTAGCAATTAGACTATTCCAGGGATCCCAGCAGACAGGTTTCAAGTGCTGAGCTCTTTGCCTGACTGACAGGTCATTAACATGGATGCAGGACTCCTTGCCAGCTTATCTCAGTGTCTGGGAATGCTTCAGGGTACACACAGGTTATTGATGTAGATGTAGCTACAGTGTGCAGAGATTTCTCCCTGGATTTCAGATAACTCCCCACCAATAATTTTAGTGAAATATGTGTTTCAGTGGAATGCAGCAATAACTAATTAAATAACAATTTTTAAAAAAAAAAGAAAGAGAGAGGGAGAGAAAAGAGGAAAAAGTTCAATGCTTTGAGTATCAAATATTCTTCAACAACAGTAAAATCATTAACTAGACCCATTTCGAATATTAAAACCAAAATTATACTTTTTTATTTTTTAAAAAATGACACTTTTACATCTATTGGATTTGTGATTAAGGTAGATATTAGGGAATTATTATGTTCACAAACACTACGGAGATTGGAACCAGATATACATCTTTGGTAAACTGAAAAAAAATAGGGATCTACTGATTCTTTTTGAGAAATGAGATAATTCTCCTGTGCTGCTTAAATGTCTTCAGGGTTTTTTTTTCACTCTAATCCTTTGGGATTAGAGATTATTGGGTACATGAGGTAATGAGATCTTTTCTGTTTTCAGGCAGAGGAAAGACTACTTTTTATATGATCTACCACAGTATGGAGTTCCAGAAGAGTGAAATATGTCTTTGGACTATGGGAATTATTGTATGCAAAGGGATTTCCAGATTTTCAGTAGTTTTCTCTGCAGTGTTACCAACATACATCAGAACAGTGAATATTGGTCAAGAAGAGTAAGTACCTGTTTTCTCTCACAATTGTCCACCAAGTCTGTGACCTTTTTTCCAGCTCCCAATGAGAGGCATCCATTTGGTAGAGACTATTTCACTTGTTCTGGGCTGCTTTCCTTTAGTGGTACCCAAGCTTCTTGTAACCCCTCTGGGCTGAGTGCTGACAAATATCTCAATGTATGGAAACAGGAGAGGTATAATTTATTTTAGTTTCTGCTTCCCCCTCTAGAAAAAGAATGTGAAAAATGTACATTGTGAACAGAAGTTCATGGGTGGAAATAACCCTAAACTGGCAGCTGTTGTTATTTTACCTTATCTTTGTTTATGCTTCTCTATGGAAAAGGCTATTTGACTGATGCTATGAGCAAAGTAGATAATGATAATAAAACAAAGCACAAATTAACTGCAATATAAGCTATTCTTTCTCATGTGGCAAAATGTAGGATTTCTGGGCATGCATCCATTGTTCATTATATTAGGTGCTGTACAAACACAGGCCCACTTGCTGGTCTCTATTTTTTAGGTTTCCAGTTCTTAGAAATGTATTCAACTTTATTTTCCTCTGGGAAAAGGGAAAGCTAACATGAGGCATGAGGCTTTGTCAACACAGAGGAGGGAAGTGAAATGAGGAACAGACAGCTCATTGTGCTGAATGGGGGGAGACAGAAGCCACGTGAAAAGCCTTTATGCTCCCAGCTTTACCTCTTGCCCCTGGGATCCTCATTACAATCAGTGGGTGTTAGAGCATCCTGCTTTAGGGATATACCACACTGCCTAGAAATAGCTGAGGGATTCCCATATGACACTTTAATATCTTCTGCAGGTATTTTTATACCACAGTAAGCATCACTAATGTCTTTAGTAATCCCTGAGGGGCTTAGCAAAGACATTACATGGTCCTGTAGCATATTAAGAAATTTGTCAATAGGTACATGTTCTGATAAAACAAATAACACCTGTGATATATTCCAAAACATCACTGCCAAATTAAAGAAAGACAATAATCTTAGGAGTCTTATTCAGTGCCTCTGGAAAGCTGAGATGTTTCTGTTGTGGACTGCAGGGCAGCAGTTCATTTTCAGCAGAGTGCTGGTTGCTGGGTAGTTTTTTTATCTTCTTAAACACCTCTTCCTCAGCCCCTGCTGTATCTGTGTGCATTCAGCACAGCAGATGCTTCATTACAGCCCTGTGCTGCCAAAGGCTCCTTCTGCGCTCAGAAATTTTGTCACATGTTGGTCAGGGATTCGTTTTGATGGTGGGATAGACTCCATTAAGGCAAAGCTGGATTTGTTGCTACCAAATCTCCTCCATTTTGTCCTGCTGTCAAGGCTTTGTCTGTCTTCTCTCACTTTCTTCCTCTGTGAGGCTGTGAATCTGCTACACTTCCAAATCACTCCACAGAACACCTCTCCCAGGATGAGGTGACTGAAGTGAGATGATGCCAGAAAACCGAGACTTAGAGAAGCCCATTCTTCAGCACAGATGTATCTGTGAGTTTAGGGCAAAACAAAAGAGAATGGTTGAGCTTTGAAAGGACCTCTGGAGCTCATCTTGTTTAACACCTCTGTTTCCACAAGTTCAAAATAACCATGTCTTTCTTTCTATACAAGCTTTTCCAAATTTTAATTGAATACAAACTGTGCTGACATGTACATAACCTGGCAGAAAACTACAATCCTGCATATAAGTAGGATAGAGTCCTCAAGCACTAAGATAGTGCTTCTGGGAAAATAAAGATGAAAAGAGTTACTTACATTTCCAAGGTAAGAAAACTTCCAACCAATCTTCCAATTTTTTCAAAGGAATATAAACATATATTCTCCTGATTTTTCAAGTAAGAATCTAAAATTATGAACATTTATGAGAAACATATTCTGGGGGCCTTAAGTCACAGATGCCTAAAAACACAGTGCCTGAGGCATATCTGGACTTAAAATACAGAGAAGGAAGGAAAATGGAATAGGAAAAATGTAATAGCTTAGCCATCAACTTTCTTCAGTCTATCCCATACATGTATATATCTTCTCTAAAACAAGAGACCCTCTGATATCTGTATAGCAGAGCCTCACTTGAGCCTACCAACAAATTTTTTCACTTAGGGGGTTTATTTTCTCATTCTTTCTCCTTTTGTCTTGGCTCTGCACTGTGGCTGAAGTTTCATTAGCATTTTAATTAGTGAGGCTAAATTAATAACATGAGTTTCTTGTCTCAGAGTGCTCTCAGACTTTCCAAGTATAGCCCAGACACATGATTTGGGTTGGTCACTCTTGAGTGCCAACAGCTGAAAATAGGACTGAGAAGTGAAAGTTCACTCTTTTTCTAAGACCATCAGTGCAAGTTCCATGTCATTAAACTTCAATTAAAAACTCAGCCTTATTAGTAACTATGCTCAAATTCTTATGATCTTGGCTTGTCTTTTGAGGCAGAATATCGCTTCATCATTCTTCTGAGAGATGTAGTGCTCATAACTGGATTTTTTTCAAAAATACATGCATTTCCTTGTAGTTTCACTGCTGTTTCAGAATGTGACACCTTCACAAAAGTCTGGTCCTTCAGAAAGTCTTTTTATTCAAGTTCAGAATTTTTCCCTGTCACGGCTTAGGAACAATTTTATTTTCAGTATTTGTACAAGGTAGCCTTAAGTGTCATCCTCAAGAAAAGGAAAAACAACTACAACAAGAAAAAAACAGTGAAGTATTCAGTGTAACGCTGTCCTGTGCAAAGAAACATTGAACTGTTCTGCCAATTTGAGTTGTAAAGAAGAGGATTTGAAGACATCAGCTTGTATTTCCCATGTTTCAGACATCAAATGTTGCTTCACACCTCTAAATGTCTTCTTATCACTGCTTTTTGGTTACCTTTGTTTCTCTAAACTACAGGAAGAGTAAGTTGAACAGTATCATAAAAAGTTCCTGTTCAGTCACTCAGCAGTTGGAATGGTGTTTGCTATGGTTTTAGCTTTGGATAACTGGTACTATCTGAATAAAATTTTGAGCATGGTTTAGTAGCTTTCCTGGATCTGAAAAGATTCCCAAATATGTTTGGGTTTAGCTATATAATTTTAGAATTTAATGACATGAACACGTCCAACTCTGTGACAGATGGCCTCAGTATCAGACAATCATCCTGGAAATGTTTAATTTACTAATACCTGCATTTCTTTAGAGGTTTACTGTTGTCTCACTCAATTCCTTCTCCAGAGGTCTATGGAGTATTTGTTATAACTTTTATCCATTTTAATGTTATGCACAAAGTTCTACTAATTGATCGTTGTATAGAAAAATTAATCAGTTGAAAAATAAACTAGCATCCCAAGGAACTTTCAGTCCCAAAAATGAAGAATGAAAGAATGGGGAGAGATGATGGAGTAGAATCAGTTGGAACAGTGAAGGGCAGGAATACGAAAATAGTACAGTCTAAATTCTTCAGCCTCAGTCATACAGACATTTAAATAGGTACCTTTACTTCACTATCACTGTGAAGTTTATGTTGCAGGACAGGGTCTTATTTGGCACTCAGAATACATGAATTCCAGAAAATCAATGGTAGAATAATTCCCTCCTGAATTCTAGAAGGGAGGCACTTTTGGATTGTTTGCATTTTGTTTGGTATTTTTTCACAAAGACAAAGTATGCTGTAGGTGTTAAGATTATAAACTGAGGTTTGAAATACACAGATTCTATTTCTTGCTTCACTGTAGATTTTATTTTTGACCATGAATATTAGTTACTGCCCAGCATGGAAGAAAATGTAGGTAGGTGCTTGAGAAAAACAGATAAAGCACTCAAAAGGAGGCATTAAGGTGTATTAGTTTCTTCAAATAACCGAAGAAAAAATGTCATTTCTCAGACAGGATGCATCTAAACCTGTGCAAAAAAAAGGTAAAAGAGAGGAGTATACTTAGTTTTGTGGAGCTTAGGTATCCAAATTAGGTTTGCACAAAGGGGAACTTCTGCCGGCTTGGGATTCAGACATACCATCTCCTGAAAAGGGATGGTTGAATGGAGAGAAGTGTTTCTCCTTAAAGGATAACTGGAGGAAATACCAGAGAAAATACCTGCTCAGCTTAATTGTGAAACTTGGCATCAAGGATGTTTCTGACCTCCAAAGCAGGAAGAGCTCCAAGAAGAAGTTTCACCATCTCTCCAGAGAGTGTGTTGAACACACCTAAGACAGCACAGGCCTGACGGGGGCCACACCTGGAAAATGCAGTGATACATTTAGAATGTGAATCTGTACCCAAATTCTCCTGAAGTCCCAGTTTAGGCAGGCTTTGAGGTATCAGAAACCCTTGCTTTGTGTTCCCTGTGTAAAATGGGGATAGCAGCCTTTCTTAGGCAGGCTGTATGATACTCACCCCTCACAAAGTTTTCTGAAGAAATACAGGTGGTAAGAAAACCCGAGTCTACTTCTGCTTGATCGTGCTAAGAGCAAGTTTGTCCTCTGTCAGCCTTACTGCTTTTCATATCCAACAACTATGTCCATCTTGCTTTGTGGAAGGTTTCATTTTCACTGCTCCATTCATTGTGTCAATGACTGATGTGTAACATACACTCTCTCCAGTTTTGCACCAAACTTTTGCTTCGCTTTCTGGTTGACTTCAATTATATTTCTTCCACACCAACTTTCACATATAGAATTAGCTCTTTGTCATTTAGGCAAAGAAGCAACTAGGAATGAGAAAGTGGGGCCTCTTCTGGGGTGTTTGACTTCTCCAAGGAAGCATTTCTATTGTTTTGGTCAGACTTGACATTCTCTTAATCAGTGAACTCCTTTTTTTGGAATTTGACCTTTGTGCTCTGATGAATCACCTAGAAAGTAAAAAAGAATGACAATCTATTGCAGATCACTGTGGTACCAGAAACAATTTTGACTCCTGCAGACACTAATTTTAGCACCTACTGTGAAACAAACATGAAGTGATGAAAATCAAAAACTGCCTATAAGGAGTGTCTGATAATCACATTTTCAGAAGCATTTCTTGGTCAATAAATTTGTGAAAAGATATTAATTTTCCTTCAGGTAAGTAGTTCACAATGCTCCCAGATCCCACTGTATCAGAATTTGACTAGAAATCTGCTCTGTTTGACTGGAGACGTTATCTGCTGAAATGCCATATTTTGCATGAAATGCAAAGCCAAACCAAGATGCAAATCTGTAGTTAACACTACAGAACTTTGTACTCCCAGCAAAAAACACAGCCAGGACTACAACATTATGGTCAGAATCCAGATTTTGTTAATACATTGTGGCATAGTAAATTATTTTTCAGGTTCCATTGCTTACAGGATATTTATGTAGAATTATTGAAGGTTATGAGGTGGAGGCAAGTGAAATTACTCTCATGTTTTGTTACCCTCAAATGGATTATAAGTATATAATGTGCACAAAATATCATTTTGATTATTAAGTGAACTTAATTGAAGTTTGTGTATAAAAATAAGGAAAAAATAAATCAATCAGAGAAGGAAAACAGAGCTTTTCTCATTAAGATTTGCTGAAAACCAAAAGAACCCCTTTGCAGCAAAGTTGCTCCAAAGAAATCCACTTCTTTGATCTATTCCTTCACAGCCCTTTTTTGAATTTGGTGAATATGGTGCTGGAAACTTCTTTGGTAAGCTGTGCTCAGATTCGAGTCTATCTTGTCAGTGGAGGTCAGAGTGGCACTGATGAAATGTAGAAAGAAGGTGATGGGGAAAAGCAAATAAAGGAGGGAGTCCTGTTTCCACTGCACTGATTTTCTCTCTGAGTGCATAAAGGTGAATACTTCTGATAGCAAATGAAGTGGTAGAATATTGTCCTCCTGGAAAAAAAAAAAGAACCTAGAAGTGACTAGAGCTCTAGGACTTTGATACAATTTAAGAAATGGCATCAGGATGCAACTTTTGGTGCAATGCAAGAAACTGCCTCCCACCTTCTCCATCTCTCTCCAGTTTTTCCATGAGTGACACATCAAAGGCGCCATCAAAGCCTTAAGATTTAATGGGGAGGAAGATCAAAAATAGGTAATTTATCACCCTTATAATTGCCAGATGTTATTTTGATTCCAAGGAGAGCACAGAGGATTGGTTGCACAGTTTTCTTATCACTGTTGAAGTTGGTTCTATGGAAAAGCACTTTAGTCTATCTTTTCTTAACTATTTTTTCTATTTAGAATGTAACAATGCTTTGTATGGTACAACCTATTACTGATTCATCTCTATAAGAAACAAATATGGTCATTTCATATGTACCTGGAAATTCCCTTAAAAATCCATCAGTTCCCAGGATGTTTGCTGGATGACATTTGGTCAGGAAACCATCCTCTCAGCATAATACCCCCAGCGTGAATATCACTGAAACCTCAGGCACAAAAATAAATGCCTTTGTTAGAAAGCTGTACAAACTTTGGCATAAAAACAAGAAAATAACTCCAAAATATTTCATCCAACACTGCAATTCAGAAGGGAGAAAAAAAGAAAAAAAAAAAAGCCATTACCAGGAATGATTGTGTGTTCAGGACCGCTTACTTCATTGGAAAGTAAAATGGGCCATATCCAGCTCACCAAGCATGTGGAATATATATCAAACATTAGAGCCTGACATCCTCTATTGTCCTGGTTGATGAGAGCATGTGTTTGAACAGAAAGGTCATGCCCAGTCATGTGTGCTGAGTGTTTAGCTGGTAATGCAAAGTCAACAGTTTTTTTCCCCTTCCTTCTCTCTTTGTTTAGGAAGTTGAATACTGACACAATACTGAGGCTTGCCTTGACTTAAAATCCACAACTGCAGAACCTTAAAAGTTATTTAGATCCTGCTTCATAGCAAAAAATTTCCTAATAATGTGTTATCTTACAGCATTCCTTTGTTAGGAGTGTCCATCTGCCACTTCCAGACCCAAAGAAAGCCTGTGATGAAGGGCAGTAGATGTTTTTGTATTTCATATATATCTACATGTCTGGTTTTGAATCATCCCTATCTACATGCATTTCTGTCACTTATGGAAAGAGAGGAGTTGAAAAACAAGGATGGTGGAGGTGAATAATATTTCCTTCAAACAATAATAGGTAAGAAGTGAGAGAAACAGATTTTTTTCTCCCTTCACACTAAAATTTCTGTCCCTTTACAAAATACATGACAACTGAACATTACTAGGTATATGACCCTTTTGGCAGGACAACTTTTTATCCCAGAAGTAAGGAAAATGGTGAGAGTCGACATTTGAGACACTATGATCAAATTGAGAGACCATTTGATTTCTCATAGAGCAGAAATTCTATTTTCTCCAATAACAAGCATTAGATTCAATGAGTTAGCATGACCTTAAGCAGTTCCAGTTCTGTCACTGATGCTTGAATAATTTTATGTCCTTATTTCCCCTCCTCTGTGTTGATCATCTTGTCTGATCAAAAGGTGCATCTGGACTGCGCTGTATTAATTATGAGTACAAAGTTTTGTATAATAAAGTTATTATGACTCCTAGAAACACAATTCCACATAAAATTTGAGTGATAACATCCCTGTCATTTTCTTGATGTCAGAGCTCATCAGAGTAATGCAAAATAGAAAAAAAGCTTTGGCCTTAGAAGTTGTTATAAAAGTTTAAATTATAATTCAAATCTTCATAGAAAGTATTTATTTAATTCATTTATTAAGATATCTTTCCATTCGAAAGTCATTAGGAAACTTATACCCCTCTCAAGCCTGTTTTGGTAACATAGTGGTCTCTTTACCTCTTAGCAATTACCATCTGTCACCTGAATGTTTTCCCTAGAAAAACAGGAAAATGAAATGTATTATTTGCAGTATCAGATGGCAGAGTACTGAGTTGTGTTCTGTACATTCCATTACTACAGTTTTCAAAACACTTGAAAGATTCAATACTCATGGAAGAAATAGGATCTTGTCCAAGACTTAAAAGAGAGCAAAAAAATCTCCATGGTGCTGAACACTGCTGATTCACTGTTCTTTCTTCAAGTTATTTTTTAGTTTTCAGAAATAAGATGTGTAATGCAGATGTGCTGTGTGTGAGGGTGTGTGTGGGGGGAATTATTTAGGCATAGGTCTGACATAAAAACATTGGTTATCAGATATTGTAAGTATAAGGCACGGCAAAGGAAGGATTAGATATCCTGTTAAGGTAATTCAGTGGCATACCTAGTTATTTAAGATAAATATTGTAAGGCTTCACTATTCTTTGATATTATAGAACAGTGAGTTGTGATCAACAAACCTTTTTCATCCTTCCTTTTTCTGTTGGAAACACTCTCGGAACTGTACATTGCAATAGGAGCCAAGTGTTGGAGAATAAATGCTAATTAAGTGAATCCCAGGAAGCTCATATCTAATCCTTATGCTCCTTCATGTGCTTCCTATGTCATGTAGATGACTAAATGAAGGATTTATCAATATCCTCTCAATCTTCTGTACAAGATTTGGTTTGCAGCAGTCTCAAGAGCCTATGGCAGAAAATGTAGAGCTGCTATTGCTCCTTTCATCTGCCTATTTATCCAGCATAATTTAGTAAAAAATTTTTCCTTCTGTTAACCAGCAAGGGATTTACCTTGTTTCCCACTTCCACACCATTTGTGGTGCTGTGTGGGAGCTCAGGGCTTCTGTACAACGAACCAATGGGATTTCTCAGAAGACATTTATTGTTTACATTACACTGTACTTCTGCACTTTGCAGCTGCCGTTCATGCAATCACACATTACCTGTTTGGTCCCTCCATCCTGTCCATGTGCTCTGCATGCACCTTTCAGAAAACATCATTGGTTCTTGTCCAGGATAATACAGTCCCTCTTTATCTATATTTTTGCTGTCTTGGTATTCTGTTTCCCAATGTCTTCTCTCCCAATTTAGCATTGCTTACATTTCAGTAGCCTTGACGAATTCCTGAAGGCTCTGATAAGAGTAACTGAAGATAATTTGGCTGGGGCACACTGTCAGGGTTTGAATGCATGACAACAGTGTTGTATGTGTTTCTTTCTCCATTTGATGCTTCTGGGCTGTGTGCACAATGCTCCAATATAAAGAGTCCTATTTGAAAGCCCCTGACCTCTTCTGAGCCACAGGTAGGCCCCTCATGAAGGCTTAAGTTGAAAAAATTTTCCTTAAAGAGAAAAAGCTGGAATATGTCCTTGAAAAATTTTATGTGAACACCGAATTTCATGTAATCTCAAGCCACTCATTAACAGTGTGCTCATACGAAGATATCTGCCTGTTAGCTGAAAGTTTGTATGCCTTGGAAGCAGAAAACAAACAAGTTATTGTAATAGCAACAATAACAACAACAAAATCATATATTTATATTTACCCCAGAATTCAGTGTATTTTAAAATTCTGCTACTATCATTTCTTTTTGGAAACAAACAGGGCAATCTGTTCATCAATGCAGAATGGATTTACTAGGCATAAAATGATCCAAAATGCCTTCTCCAATAAAGACAAAAATACTTTCTTCTTTTCCATCAGTAAATGCCACTAAGACCCCGTCAGCTCTTGTGCAGGAGACTTATGTCCAAAGGAAGTATTTAATATGACAGATTTGACTCTAAGATGAAAAGTAATGATAAAAAATATACATAAGCTCTCATTTTTATAAGAGCAGGGGAGAAAAGAGTGAAGATGTCTGAAGAAGTAAACTTTTGGCTCTTATATTTTTTCTGCATTTCCTTTTGTACGTTCTTACTCATACTGAAAAATATTGAAGCAGATCTAATTAGCAGTAGAATATTTGTGTGTGAGGAAAGGCCATCTAACAAGCCTACACTTGGCAACAGAAAGGTGAATGTTCATCCAATTCCATAGGAAATGGATTTTTAAAAGAAAAATTACTCTTCAATCTGCAGTTACTAGATAGAGGTGCTGGAATGTATCCACAGAAGAGCAAGGAGGCTGCTGAAGGGTTTACAGCACAAGTCTAATGAAGGGCAGATGGATTAGCTGAGGGTGTTTAGCCTGGATAATCAGGGGAGACCTTAGCACTTTCTACAACTACCTGAGAGGAGGTGGTCAAGAGGAAATGGTCTCACACCAGGAAAGGAGAGGTTTAGAGGTTTAGATTGGACATTAGAAAAAAAAAATTTCACTGAAAGGGTTGTCAAGGACTGGAACAGGCTGCCCAGGAGAGTTGTGGAGTCGCCATCACTGGATATATTTAAAAGACATGCAGATGTGGCACTTAGGGACGTGGTTTGGTGCTGGACTTGGAGGTGTTAAGTTAATGGTTGGACTCCATGATCTTAGAGGTCTTTTCCAACCTAAACAATTCTATGATTCTATGATTTATAGTATCTTTGATCAGGTCAAAGCCTAGGAAAGACATATCAATGTCAGGATATGGTAGGTTTACAAAAACATTACTGGAAACCATAGCCCCCATTAAAAGGAAAAAAATGTATCTCTGCAGGGCAAAAAAAGATTTTTTTGATGTTCTTAATTAAGTTGCACAAATTCCATATTTAAAATAAAGGAAGGAAAATGAAGAATTCAAATCCTTAATTTCTATCTATGCCAATTATGGGCCATGTTCAGTTACTCATTTGACTTGTATTAATATTTTCTTATTCAGATCAGTCATTAAATTCGGTGAGACTACATTACGAGGCACTTCTGTCTGAGTAAGGGTGATGTATTCTGTCCAGTGGATTAATTTCCAGAATAGCATACTGCTCTTAAAGGGAAGCAGAATTTACCAGTGGGGTTAAAGAAGGAGTGAGGACGAAAACCTCAGTTAAAGTAGAGGTATCAACTAAAGCTTCATACATTGACACCCATCACAGCTCAGGAGGGGTTTTGGAAACAGGCAGTAGTAGGTAAAAAGGGGAACAGTTTTATGTGTACCTTGAGCCTGGAGGCTAGGACAGTAACTGAATCACATCACGTACTGAAATAAATTTTCACTTGATTAATTGTTCTCATCTAAAGTCCTTAAAAAGCTTGTGGCGATGAACAAATCTCAGCATGCACATAGTCTGCAGGAGTGCAGAAGGTGTCTCATACTGAATTGTTGACATGAATCTTCGAACCAAGATGATTCACAAATTAGACAAGGAATTGAAATAGAAATTTGAGCTTTGCAAGGACAATTCTCCATGTCCTTGAGTCAAACTGTTCTCATATCTGTGTTGCTAGGGGCTGTATCTCTCATTAGATAGTGAGGCAGGCTTTGTCCAGTAAGATGAACTGTGGTCTTTTGAGTATATATTTTATATATTTTGCTGCAGACATAGCTAAATGTTTCAGATTGATGATCTTAAAATTACAGAATCATTTAGTTATTGAATTCAGGTGTGAAAGGAGCCTCATTTTCAGCATAGTTGCCTGCCACAAATTCAGTGGAAATTCTCCCGTCTTTGGTTAACACTGAGTAAATACATTGCCTAGAAATACTACTGTTTTTACATACAGAGGGTTCAAGCTTTCAGTCTTCATAAAAATGACATAAGACCCTGGAAGGCAGATTGGGGGGAAATAAAAATTCAGTCATACTTTATGAATATTGAGACAATGTGACATTACAGACAAAAGAATATCAACTGATTTTATAGTTAACAGAGAGAAATAAGTCTCTTCAGAGGACTAGGTTATCTAAGGTGTGTTGCGGTGGACCCCCCTGGGCCTCCCCCCCTTGGCCGGGTCCCTGCCATGTGACTGAGTCAGGTCTAATTTGGGCTCAAGCCGCGCGGGCTCTGATCTGTTGGGTGTTTGTCCCGTCTCCGCCCCTGGGATCCCCTTTCCCCCTGTCTGTGATAAAACCAGCAGGATGGAAAGCCCCTCCTCTGACCTCGCTGACTTTTGCCCAGGTCGGGTGCTCTGTCCTCCCCCAGGACAGAGGGAATAAATGACTTAACATCATAAGAGGTTTGAGCTGTATTTCTCTTCTCAACTTCTGCTTCTGGTGAGTATCTATCAACAAACACTGGCTTAAGTGGGGCTGCACAGTCGAGGGATATCCAGGCTGTTTGTGAATGGTCTAAAGATATTCCAAGACATAAAGAGGCAAGCTCACCACAAAATTAAGCAGTGGACAGCTGATAACCCCTAGAAAGGTGCATAAAAATTGTTGTTGGTGGTGGTAGTAGTAATAGTAGCAGTAGTATAGGTATTAATTTTCTATAAGCGTCTGTTTCTCTTTAATGATTATATAGGGAGAGCAGAGAAGTGGTTTAACAGTTCAAGTGAGTGAGGTGAATCTTACACTAGTGCTGGAGGTGCTGTTAACCATCCAGGGGTCACAGGCAGGAGACTTGCTGACATATTCAAGGACATAATTACTTTTAATATGATTAAAATAATCTTAGAATCATTAAAGTTGGAAAAGTTGACCAAGATCATCAAGTCCCACCTTTGATCGAACACCACCTTGTCAACTAAAGAATCCACTGAGTGCCACATTCAGCTATTTCTTGAACATAGGGGATGAAAGGGATGTGATTCCACCACTTTGCTGGACAGCCTGTTCCAATGCTTAACCACCCTTTCAGTGAAGGAATTCTTCCTGATGCCCAGCCTGAACCTCCCCTAGCAGAGACTGAGGTTAAATCCTCTTGCCTTGGTGCCAGTTTGCTGACAGAAGAAACCAACCCCCACCTGGCTACAATCTTCTTTCAGGGAGTCATAGTGAGCAATAAGGTCTCCTCTGAGCCTCCTTTTTACCAGGCAAAACATCCGTGGCTCCCTCATCTATTCCTCATCAAACTTGTGCTCCAGACCCTTCCCCAGTTCTGTTCCTCTCTCTGGACATGCTCCAGTACCTCAATATCTTCTCTGTAGTGAGGGGCCCAAAAGTGAAACCAATTCCTTTCCGCTGTGTCACTTTCCAGCCACTCTTTCTCCAGCCCAGAGCCCTGCAGGGGTTGTTGTGACCCAAGGACACAACCTGGCATTTTGCCTTGTTGAACCTCATAAAACTGCCTTAGACCACTGATCCAGCCTGTCCAGACCCCTGTGCAGAGCCCTCCTACCCTCCAGGAGACCAACACTCCTGCTGAAATAAGCATCGTCCACAAACTTATTGAGAGTGCACTCGATCCCCTTGTACAGCTCATCAGTAAAGATATTAAACAAGGCTACCCAGTACTGAGCTCTTGGGAACCCCACCAGTGACCAGCCACCAACTGGATATAGCACCACTCATCACCAGTCCCTGGGCCTGGACCTCCAAATAATTAAATAATTAATATTAAGTAGTAAAACCTTTAAAAAAATGTGTACAGAACACATCTCAAAACTATGACAGTCAAAAAAACTCTGCACCTTTTGATGACTGTGACAATTGAAGTTTTTCCCAATAATTTAGCCTCTCTAGGAGTGATTGCAAAGGCAGTGAACAAGGGTCAGATGGTCTGATTCCTCCAACTTGAGAGAGAAAAAAAAAAGGGAGATCTGCTTCATATTTTTATTTTGTCAAGAAGTAAAATCTGATATCCCTGAGAACTTGTAGGACCATTATTGATTCATTTACTGAGTAATCTTATATAGCAATTTCACAGACTATAAACTGCTCTTTGGTGGCCTAAATCCCTATTTTTTGAGCAAAATAAACCACAAATCTGATAGTATAAATAGAGGAAGGGAACTACCATATGTTTCTTTGCTTTAAATAGCCTTTCATGTGTAAAGTGGTGTTTCATAATAAAGTCAAAGGTTTCTGTGTGAAAAAAGAGGGAAAAAAAAAATCTTTCAAGGAAGCAACCTCCCTTGACAGAGAAAGAACAGACAGACACAAAGAAGAAACGAAAAAAGACCTGACACAATCTTTCTCTTAGTCAGTCTCCTTACCTATATCCGGTTTCAAAAAGATTATTTTAATTACCTACATCTGTTAACATGAGATATATTCACACAGGAAGATTCATTCATCCCACATACTATCCATTCATCTAGCCTAATTTTTCCCTTCTCTATAATATCTTCCAAAGGATGCAGAGTAAATGGGTTCTTGGTAATAGGATCTAATAAAATAGTGTATATGAGAATATTGTGAACAGATTATTTTTCAATTAAATTATCTTTCCATTAGAAGTATATCTGCTGAATATTTTTCACCTTGGCTTTAATGTGCTCCATTTATTTATTTAATGAAGATATGAATGACGGTGCATTCATTCTAAATTTCAGTTTTCATAATGGAGTGGTCTTTTCAGACCTCAGCAGGACCCATAATTTCCTGTGCTGAGGGCTGTACAAACATACAAAGAGGAGATTGCTCTTGCTCTGATTAATTTATTATCTGAAAGATAAGCCAGAAGTAGGATACACCTACATGGTCTCTTGCCCTCTGAGCAGACATGAGCTCATTCTATTTGTATCCAAAGCAGATGGAAATTTTGTTTGCCTGTGCTCCACATTAACTGGAAGCCTTTTGAATACAAATAACATGGTGTTTAACCCAAGCTACTGAGTGCTGATGAAAGATGTTATAGCTTAACCTGTGTTTAGGGTTTCCCATGGCATCTTCTCTTGAGCATAGTTAAAGTGAGTTCTAGTCTTCTGAAAATTACCATCTAGATAACTCTGAAGAATACAAAAGGGCAATATGGAAGACAGAAATACAGTTTTTGGAAATGTCTGGATGGGTAAGACAAAGGACAGAGGTGGCAGTTTCTTAGGGAAGGACTGAGTAACTGCACATTCAAGTACAAAACCCAGTCCAAGGCAAAATCAGTGTGCCTGTGTCTGCTAGAGTTAGTCATGACTGAGAGACATTTAACTCTTAGAGTGATCATTTAACTGTCTAATAATTAGCTTTATTAACTCAGCTACTCATTTATATTCCCTCTGGAGAGAATGGAGGAAAGCAGACACTCCCAGACAAGTTACCTGTCCAACTGCCTCAGACATTTAAATTACGAGGGACTGAGTCATCTGTGGGTGTGCCTTCTCTCTCTTTACCTGACTACTGATAAAAAAGACTGCACTTTCATTTTTAGATTACAGAACTGCTTCCCCTTGATTTTGAAATGCTTAATGTTTCCTTGAATTGCAGAGTCTCTGTTCTGACCTGCAACTGCCTTCAGCTGCTACAGGACACTGTTTTCATTCTCCTCTAATAACCTTATTTTCTGGTCTTTTTTTCTTATTTTCTGCTGCTCTGGTCTGCAGATTTCCAGTCACCAACCCCACTCCTAAGAAAATATAAAAAGAAGAAAGAAAAAATCAAATAAGAATGGTGATAAAAATAAAAGCGATTACAAATCCATTTCATACTCACCCTTACCAAGCTGAAATTATCCTGTTCACTGAGGCACAGGTGGTGATTTTCCTAACTTGATTTGGTCATTAAAAATCCTCTAGCTGCTTCAATACTTTCTCCCTGAGGCCCCTATCAGCACTCTCTTCTCCAGTGATTAGAACAGAGCCGATTGGCCTTCTGAACTTATTACAACCCTTTTTCTAATGATCTCATAATGACTGCAAACCTGAGCCCAGCAACCTGACAGATAATGATGTCAATTATGCAAAACAGAAATGAAGGCTTTGAATCTAATAGACTGTATTGGGGGGAGTGGGGGGAGGAGACTTATTTATAGTTTCACTGAATAACTGTCATATTTCAAAATATGTCAGTAAAAAGTAATAAAGGGGAGATTGGGAACACACAAAGAGATGCTGGTTACAAGACTTCTGAAAAATTTGAAAAAGAAGGTAAGTTCTTCCTTCTTCTTTAAGTCTTTTGATTGTTTTTGACTCTTGTGCTAATCCAGTGAGATTTTACGACTTTAGTCTCCTCTCTTTTCCAGTGGCATTCTTGTGGGGAATCCCAGACTTTGTAGGCATATCAACAGTCAGTGTCAGTGAATTTGGTTTTAATGACCACTTATCAGTAAAATCACAGTCTAATCATTTAACTATGAGGATTTTAAAAAATATTTGTATGTATCTATTATAATGATTGTTTTTATTGTTTGTTTGGTTTTTATTTTTTATTATGATCTAATCACACACAAGGTTTCCCAATTTCTCTTGGCTGTGAAGAGCAACCTCAGCTCTGTGGCATATTGTTTTATAATATCACCACTCATGGACTAAAATACGAGCAAGTATTTTAGAAAAAACTAAGAGGAATTTAGCTTTCGGCCTTGAATAACCAAAACTTGTTCTGCCTTCTTGGAAAGCTCCTGTACCTGTGTGAGAGCAGTGTTTATATTAACTGTGCCACATGGTAGCCTATTAACCCACTGCTTTTTGCAATGCCAGGTTCACCCTCCTGCTCTCCCCTGCCCTCAGCCCTGGCCACTCCCTGGGTCTCTCCCCACCGGTTCCTGTACCCCAACCCTGCCCAGGGACCGCCCCTGAGCCCTGAATAAAAACCCCTGCACCTGGACCATGAGGTCTCTGTGCCTCTGGGGATGGTGGGGATGAGATGTGGTTAAAGTCCTCTCAAACCCCTGTGAGAGACCCTTCTCACCCCCTTTGCCATCGCTGTGATGCTGCCAGAGCAGGATTGCGGGGCCGTCCGAAAGGGCCTGCGGGAGGGGGCAGGGATGGCACTGCCCTCAGCATCCCCGCTGAGCTCTCAGGAAACTGCAGCCTGCTAAGCTAAATCTGGTGATTACAACAGTGCCATGAAGCTTAGTTTTAATTAGGACATCTCATCACTCAGCCAGTGACAAGAGCAGATTCCATGCCCTAGCTCAGATTTCTCATTACTAATCTGCATTGTCTATTCCAGTCATTCCCACCTTCCCATGATCCCCAGGCAACAGTAACCTCCCAACTCTTAATTCTCATGGTATTTTGACACCCTCTAGTGAGCTCTTCTATTTAGACCTCAAAGATTGAAGCATCACAGAATCATAGAACCTCTAAGACCATTGAGTCCAACTAACCACCACTAAACCCTGTTCCCAAGTGCCACATCCACATGTTTTTTAACACTTCCATGGAAGGTGATTCCACCACATCCCTGTGCAGCCTGTTCCAATGCCACCACCCTTTCAATGAAGAATTTTTTTTCCTAAGGTCCAATCTAAACTTCTGGTGCAACTTGTGGCTGTTTCCTCTCATCTTCTCACTTACTACTTGTGAGAAGAGACTGATGTTCCACAGTTCTAAAATGCAATTATTGTTATCAAAATACAAATCTATCCCAGAGTAGCTAAAAAAAGTTGTAGGTTCAGGACGTTCTGTGTCATTTGTTGTGTGAGAAACCAGAGCCTGCACAAAGGAAAGCCTTACAGACACAAAGAAGTTAATGATATGGAGCATGACACTTGTGTGATGGGAATAATGGCATTACAGAAGAGGGAATGTGCTTTGTAGTGGTGTTTCAGTGTAAGGCTGGACCTAGGAAATGTGGAAATTACATCTTTTTATTCCTAACTTAATANAAGGGAGATAATTTACCTCTTACTGGTGTCAGCAGTGGGACATATGACAAATATTGAAGAACTTATTTTCAGAGAGCAGTTCTACAGTAATTAACTGAATGGAGCATCATAAATATTGTGTTTAGCTTCTGTTGTGAATAATTTTTTTCTCAAATAGAAAACCATTTCATTTTTATGTAATTTTTTTTTTTTTTTTTTTTTTTTTTTTAAATACTTGGAAATAGAAATAAGATTCCAGAGATACTCTTGGCTGGAAATCTGGAAATCATCAAATTACTGCTCATGTTTTCATGCCTGCACTCCAGCACAGTGGTACGAAATTTTTTGTGCTCTTATAGTGCATGTTCATGTCTAATTTGCTCTTCAGTACAACTTAGTGTAATAAGCATAGTGACCCTGAAGGTGTTGCTTGGACTGCAGTCCTTTGGATTTTGTAACATCTCTACTTTCTAAGAGACAAGTGACTACTTTGTGAAGCAGAACCACTTAAAAAAACCTTTCCTTTGAATGCCCCAGTAGAATCACAAATTATGGCACACAACAAACACATCATGGTACTTCGAGATCAAAGATATTTAATTTTAATCTTACATTTAATTGATTATTTAATATTAGCACTTATTGCTGAGGAGTATGTTGAGAGTGGCATTGGCAGTGAAGGAACCAAAGATACATCTGTAATACCAGTGCTTTTATTTTCTCTGCATGCAATTACATCTTGTGTGGTGGACAGGAGTATTACTCTTTCTGTCCAGAGCAAAAGATATATAGCAATAGTTTCTAAAGAGCAAGAGAGGAAATAGATATCACCTACTAAATGTGTCTGGCACTTTCATTTTGTTGTGAAAGAAAAGCAAAATCTTAGGTACCAGATATAAGTAATGCTCTAGTTCAGCTTCTGTGCCCACTCCACTTAATGTTTTATTTCCTGCTGTAAGAGATTTTACCTTTTGAAAATTACAAAAAGTTATTAGTTTTCCTATAAGCCAAAAATTCTATCAGATTTAGGAACAGACTTGTATGTCTCTGAGTATGTGACTAACCCAGACATGGTTTTCTTACCATTTAAAAAACCCACAGTTGATTATTACTTATTTTCTCTATATGTCCAGGACTTTTAAAATAAAAGCCTACTTTTTTCTGCACTTCAGAAATAAATGTCAAAAGAAAACCAACACTGAAGACTTTGTAGTGCAAAGATAAAACAAAACACAGCAGGCAAATATGACGGACAGATGGTGGGAACACAAGGTATCAAGAGGACAATCATTCCCCATGTCATAAGCAGCAGTCATGACCCACCAGCTGCCTACCTGCTGTCAGGAGTTTTGTAGATACCCTGACAGACCAGAAAAGGAAAAGAAGTGAGGTGGATGTTGGCTGGATTATTACAAAAGGACTTCAGTGGGAATTCTGGAATGTTACCGTATCTCATGACTTGCCAAAGCCCTGGGGTGTGAGGGTAAGTAGGATTGTGCATCCACCTTTCATCATGTTGTTCATCCATGGAATGACTGACTTCATGGCTTTTGGTTTTCTCACCCCCCAATAACAAGACAACCTTATTTTTGAGGGATGTGAGCACTGCAAATATAACTCATTGAAATTTCTTATTTGTCAGTCATAAAAAAGACATCAGGGAAATGGAAAATTGGAGCTTTGTAAGCAGCAGTTGACACAACCATGAAACTTGAGGAGGCAAAATACAGGACATTCAGTGCTGCTCAGTCACCACACGGTCCTTGTTATTTCCCACCCATGACAAATCCAGACTTTCTTGTGTTTAAAACCAAAAACCATCTGAGGGTTCATAGATGTGAATGCACTTCAGGGCATGTGTGTTTGTACACTGCCTGTGCAGTGCCAGCACAGCCCCAGCCATGGCTGGGCAATCTCAGTGACACCCCAGCTCTCAGGTCATCATCCAGTCCTCCAGGATGACCTTTGAGTCTTGGAGAAAATGTGTGGGACTTAAAACAATTTGTGGTTGAGAGTGTCTCCCTCCATTTGTCAATGATGACAACGAATTTCCTTTCCATGTGCTTGCCAGCAGCTAATTATTTCCTCCCTCCTCCAGACCACAGTGAGAAATGATACCTTAAGCCACAAATAACAGTAGTTCCTTACAACCAAAGGAGAGCTGGTGATCACAAGTTCTTGTGTGGCTTTGCCTAGTGAGGTGATGACTTTTTGAGACAGGATGTCCTCTAAGGGCTGGTCTTCATGACAGTTAATTATTTACTGATGCAATGGAAGTGAGAAAATGGATCAGAACATGCGCATAAAAACTTCCTGTGTCTGCTCATGCAGCTCTGTCACACAGCCTGAGGTTATCAAGGAAACTGTCACTTGCACAGCCCTTCTGTTGGGAAATGTTCTGGCAATATAGAGCAAATATTTGGGAAATGTATTTTGAGAATCATGGAAAAAAAAGTGAACGGACAAGTGGAGAATCCTGTTCCTTCCACCACCATTGTTAAAGTTCAAAGATCAGATCATCTAGTACTAGATTTGTTCTGGAAAGCATTTGTTTTGGTTTGTTATGTTTTTCTGAAGGATAAATGCCTTATTTTATCTTGTCTAAAACACTGAGGAAAAAAATCACTACTCAAAGGCTAATAAAGAAAAATCGCCTTGTCTCAAGACTTCCTGGATCTACAGCAAAGGAGTGAAGGGCAGGACAAAACACTGGAGAAAATATGATAGTGAAGGAAAAACAAAGGTGGTTTGGTGGGGTCTCTAGAGGTCCTTTAATCCAACTTCCTACTTTGTGTGGGACTGCTGTTTTTATTGGGTTTGCAAAGGCTTGCTTAGACAAATCTGGAAGACTTCTGGGCAAAAGTTTCTACAAGGATGGTTGTTTGATTTGAGAAGCTGATGTTAGTTATGTTATCAATTTCATCATTATGATCACCATTTACAAGGAGAATATGAGGCTCTGTGGAGATGCTCCAGGTGCCAGAGCTGAGGTTTTCCCACAGCCCCTGGTGCAGCCCATGGTGAGGCAGCTGTGCCCCTGCAGCACATGGGGGTCCATGGGGAGCAGAGATCCACCTGCAGCCCCTGCAGGACCCCATGCTGGAGTGGGGGGATGCCCAAGGGAGGCCATGCTGGAGCAGGCTCGTGTCAGGACCTGTGGCCCATGGGACGATCCCATGCAGGACCAGATTGTCTGGCTGGACTTGTGACCCCATGGGACACCCACAGTAGAGCAGTGTCCCTGCAGGACTGTACCCCATGGAAGGGGACCCACACTAGAGCAGTCAATGAAGGACATCAACCCATGGAAGGACTCATGTTGGAGCAGTTTATGAGGGACTTCATCCCATGGGAAAGACTCCATGCTAGAGCTGGGCAAGAGTGTGAAGGAGAGGCAGAGCTGAAACACTATGACTCACCACAACCCCATTCCTAGTTCCACTGTGTCATTCAAGGAAAGGAGGTTGGAGAGTTGGGAATAAAGGTGAGCCTGGGAAGAAGCAATTGAGGAGGGGTGTTCTTAAATTTCTTCTTATTTCTCATTATCCTACTCTGATTTTGAGTTACAGTAAATTGAGCTATTCTTCCACAATTCAAGTCTGTTTTTTCCATGATGGTAATTGGTCAATAATCTCCCTGTCCTTATCTCAACCCATGAGCTTTTTATTGGGTTTTCTCCTCCAGTTCTGTTGATGGAAGGAGAATGATAGAGCAGCTTGTTGGATACTTGATTTTCAACCAAGGTTAACCTCCACAGAACCAAGGTAAAAATAACTACTCAAAGCATTGCTCAGAAATAACCATTAATCTGAACTCTTTATTTTACTTTTTTAATAATTTTATCTTTAACTTGTAAAATGTTAGCTTCTTCAAAGAAAAACCTAAGTTATTGCAATCATAACAGCTAAAAATGGAAACAAACAAATTCACCCTTAAAAACAATAAGGCAGCATATCCTATGCTGTGCAATATTTGGCAGTGGGACTGGGATAAATGGATCCTTCAGTTAAATGAATTAATACATGGTTTGCTGCATCTCTGAATTAGCTGCATAAAGATAACTGAGGCAGGTAAATGCTGAATAAAACGGGATGATGTACATTAGAGAACCAATTGCATCTGCTAGCAAATAGCCTTTCTATTAGGCTGCCCACGAAGCACTGATGCCAAGCCAGCATTGAAATGAATGGTTGCAGATCCTAATTTGATAACTGGTATGGATATGCTGGAAGCAATGGAAATGTGTTGATTTGGGATACTTAGCAAGGAATAACTGATGCCTTAAAACAGAAACATTATTCTGTAAATACTGAACATCTGTGTTCTCCCTGTGACTGCCACACTTGAGATGAGAATTTCTTAATCTAATTTCCAGGATGTATTTAAATGGGAAAATTAGGCCTTCCATCTACTCCCTATGTGCCTAAATGTCCAACTTTGGAACATACAGCTTTTTAGATAGTTAAGGTTATGGCACACTCTGGGTCATGGTCTGAGCCAGGATCTCAGCACAAAAATCTTGTCCAAATTAACGGAGCTTTGAGGAGATTCCTTTGCCATTTTAACTCAGATGTCCTAAGTGAAACTCATCCTAGGTGACATCATTGCCCTACACCCTTCAATGAAATTTAGTTTGCTATTAATAGCATTTATTTAATTCACAATTTCACTCTGAGCCACAATGTGGCCATTCCTGTCACAACCTTGCAGTCACAGATACCTTAATTTTTCTCCTTTATAAAGCATCAGGTTTCTACAGCAATTTTTGTTCCTAAATAGAACAGACTTAGATTGCTAAGATAGAACAGAAAGTCACAGAGAATGAGTATCTGGGAATTATTAAATGTTGCTTTAAATAAAAAGCTGAACAGAGTCATTTTATGGTCATAGTAGAAAGGCCCTGGTACAAACATATATGTAATCTTACCTTTAAATTAAATCCAGTGCAAGGCTGAGAGAAGCCTGGCTCCATTCTTTGATGACCTCCTCATAATTTCCTGGCTGTCAGGTCCTCTGTAGCCATCCCTTCTTCAGGATAAACAATCTACCATCCCTCAGCCTCTTCTCACTGGCCAGTCCTGTAACCCTGACCATCTCAGTGCTCCCCACTGAACTTCTTACATTAGATGTCTTTCTTGTTTCAGGGAAGGCAAAAGTGGACACAGCATTATAGATGCATTCGAAAATGTGGGCTGATTCCATGCTCTTTATCAGCCAAAAAGGTGATCTTAGCTTAAAACTCAACAGAGTTCAAGTTTGGGCTGCCTCTGTAGCTCACTTGGGAAAGATGTAAACTGGCAAATAATAGATCACCTGTACTGGATACCTCTGCTAAAGACTTCTCTCTTCACTGACTGCAGAGAGCAGTAGAGACTGTAAAGTCTGGTGGTTTAGTTTAGTATGCATGGCAAAATATTCAATGGTGAAGGACAAGGAAGATGAATATCATGCATGTAGACTGCTCTGTAATTTCCAGTCAAAACTGATTCTTCAAGTAAAAAGTTGAGGCAGCAACTGAAGGCTGGTAATGGCACAATTTGTGCTTGGTCTATTGAAAGAATGACAAGACACCATTAGTTTGCACTGCTGTCAAGACAGGAACCTTTCACTGAGATGAAGTTGATGTGGACAGAAAAAGGATATATTTTTTTTTTTTTTTTTGCTCCAACCAAGGAATTTTGACTTTCAATCGATGATTCACAAAGGGCTTTGTGTCTCAAATGGAGGGACAAAAGGAAAACTCAGATTAGAAAAGTATCACTGAAAATTTATGACATTTTTTGTCACTGAGATTATAGATTTACAGATCTCCTGAGGAAAAAAAAAACCAAACTCAGAAATAAAATGAAAGAAGGAAAATGAAAGCTAGGATTTCTAGTGGGCATCATGTACGGGTGACCTGCAGATGTGAAGGGTCCCAGTCTAAATCCCTAAAGCTATCTCTTGTCCATACACTTTATCCATTCTGTGTATTTTTTTTAAATTTTGTGCTCTAGTCCAAGAGTGCATATTCATCTGCCTCCTGAATATGGTCACCACAAGTCTCAGAGAAAACTGTCAGCCCTCAAAACACTACAATTTTCTGTAACTAAAAGGCTCCATGAACCACCTGGGAACCACTTACTATGGCTCCATGAACCACAAACACCACTAGGATTTCAGTTAGGGAGTCAATAGTCTGTGTCATTGTATCTTCCAATAGATCTGGCCCTGATTCAGCAAATATTTCTAAATTAACAATTTTTCAGACTTCGGTGGGCTTGAAGATTGTTTTTAAGGTGGAGGGATTTGCTTAATAATGGTCTCATTTTGTGTGTGTTTACTTTGGAGAGGAATTAGAATTTTTAATATCAAGGGGGTTTTTGTTTGTTTTTTCAGATAGGCTCAGTATTTTTCATTTCACTTGAATTTTATTTTGATATACTTTCTTTCAGTTTTTGTAAGTAGACTTAAAGAATAAATTAGTATGTCTAAAGTTAATAAAGACTTGATTCTGCAGTTGACAGGAGAAAAAATTCAAACTTGGGATACAACTTCTATTTTATTTAAAGCTATTAAAATCACAATTAAACACATGGAGACCTCTAAACATTCAGTGATTTTATGGAACAAAAGACTGCAAAATCTTTTGAAATAAACTCCTATCCATCCATCCATCCATCCATCCATCCATCCATCCATCCATCCATCCATCCATCCATCCATCCATCCATCCATCCATTTATTGTTTAAAAATAGGAATTAATCTCTCATGTTATTTAGGTGTGTTTTGGAAATACCTATTAACTGTTTGTCAAAATAATATGACCAACAAACTTTATTCAAGAGACCTCTCTTCTCATCCATTCTTTCTGCATAAAATCTTTTCTATCCCTTTATTGCTCTCATCTACTCTTTAGTCAAACCTCCAGTCTTCCCAGTCTTGTTTCATCTTTACAATTGTTTTCCCTCAAAATAAACCAGCCACCCAGCAATTTTTGGAGTTCTAGCTGAATGCTTCCATTCCTGGAGCCAGATTTGTTCGCTCTCAAGACAATCAAACTCACTCAGCTCTAAAAATCATCAGTCTGAAGTAGCAAGGGCGTTAATTACTTTCAGTGTTTGTTGGAGGCTATTAAGAAATTAATAAATTAAACTTGATCATGTTTCCAGGAAATGCTACAGTGCTGATTAACTGCTTGTTAAAATAAGGAACATAGATGAAGCATTTCCATATAATTAATCTTTTCTACTCCTCATTTCTTCCTTATTTATTGACCAAGATATGCTTTCTGAAGGCAGGATTTAAGCCTAGGAACAGTAGTGACACAGTATTTGCAACTGAGCTGAGCACTTTGCCTATAGAAATGTTGTGTATCTTTGTGACTCACTGTAGCAAGAGATTTGTGGAACACGGGATTAATCGTGTTTTTTTCTCAAGAGTTTGCAGGTTGGTGAGAGATGTTCAGCTTAGTAATACAAGAGCCAGTTTTGGATAAAGTCAGATCTCCACCTACATAAACCCCTTTCACTGCACTTGCACTGCACTTCAGCACCTCACCATACCTTGCCTGAAGTTCAGCCAAGCAAAGACGGGCACATTTATCTCAGCTGTATCCCTAACTCAGAAAAAAGACTTTGTTCCCATGAAAACCTTGATATTAAAAATTAAAAATTCTAGTTCCTCTCCAAAGTAAACTAGAACTATGGGATTTACCTAACTCTTATTCAGTCTTGGTGAAAGGTTTGTTTCCAGCTATGAGGTCAAGGATTTGTTTCCAGTCCTGCTACAATCCTGTTCAACCTGTCAGATAAAAGCAGCATCAGAATACTTTGTGAAAAGCTTTGCTACCAGCTAAAATCAGCCTGGTTATGGCCTAGTGATTCACACTGATGTATTGAGAGGTCTTAGATCTTCTGTCAAGCTTCATTTACAGTGAAAATGAGCCAATGACTCTTGTCTATTTTCCTTCCCAGGCTATCAGACCGATCATCTCCTGACCATGTTTGTTATCCCTGGGGAAGGGCACAATTACACTGATAATCACTTTCTTGATTCAGTCTGACATGCAATTTCTCTTCTTCTCCAAATCCAACAAGTCCTTTTTTAAATACACTTCTTCCAAAACATGTTTAAAGATTCTATCTCCCACGCAGAGACAGGCATTACCTGACTGATCCTGGAGTTAATGAATACCAACTGAAAAAAAAAATAAAAATTGACCCTTTCCAAGATGGTGGCATTACTTCCATTGTGGTATTTCCTCTTATTTCCATCTCCTTGCCTTTGCTGGGATTTTCCTGTTAGAAATAGAAGTTCTTCATAGCAAGAGAGACTCACTTCCCAAAAGACTGTAAGGCACCTAGACAGCTGGAGTGACAAAAAGAATAGCTGAGGAAGAACTGCTAATGAGCACTGCTGGTGTGGGAGTTTTATTACTGTGTTAACTTTAATAAATAGAAACAGTTGAAATTTGTTCCACAGAAATGATTTTTGATAGAAAGTTTTTTTCTTTGATTGAAGGTGCTTTCACAGAATGGGACTGCTTCCTTTGGGGTGAAAAAAGCCCCACAAGTAGAACCTGTTTAGTTCCTGAAGAATGGAACCCTAAAAGCTTTGTCTGACACAATTGCATTTGCAATCAAAAGAAAATTGTAAACATAGAGAGATGAACGCCCAGTCATACACTTCATTCATTCATTCATTCATTCATTCATTCATTCATTCATTCATTCATTCATTCTGGTTCTGGAGGGTGGAGTGGAGAGTGAACAAAATTTGAGAGTCTGAATTCTCTTTGATTTTTAGTTAAACCGTTTACTACAAAAATTTTAAATGTCTGGCTCAGCTGAGATACTGAGATGCTGTTGCATTGTCTAATCAATACCATATACGTATAAACATGTGTATGTATTTATTTGTACATAATGTACTTAAATTTGGTTGGTTTTGCCTCTAATACAGTTTTTAAGTCATAATGTATAGATAAGATACCAATTCTTATGTCACATCTAAACAATCTGTTCTAGTGGAAGATGTCCTTGACCATCAAAGAGGGGTTGGAAAAGGATGGACTTTTACATCCCTTCCTACACAAACCATTCTATGACTCTGTGATTCTATAGCCATTCTGTCATAACAGTTTAAAATCTTATCTGTACTAGACTGGAGTGAAGAAAGTTATTTAGCTGTAACAGATTTTGGCCCACAGCTTGTTCAAAGTGATGGTGGCAGCCTGCACAGTCAGTTCTGAACTCCATAAACCCTCACCCTGCAAGCATAACTTAATTCTAAAGCCCCCAAATGAAGAGCTGGTTGACACCATGGGGATTTCACTTAGTTTTTGAGCTGAAATCACACAAAATATACATGAATAGATATTCATCTTTGCATTAATTTAAAAATTCCAGCATGTTCCATTATGACTCTGCAAAGACTCATTCTATCCAAGGTAACCCTACTTTTAATCTGGGTTTTTCAATCCAAATAGAAAACCTGGAAAAATTTCACTGATTAATGGTTGGCTTAACTGTAAGAAGATATAAATGTCCCAAACCTATTGATTCCTCTTTTTCTTTTATTTTCAATTACTGCATCACACATGCATGAGCTAAGCACATTTCTATTTTTCCCCCTTTCTGCTTTTCTGCACCAAACAAGCAGATATATTGAGGGGGTTTGCTGTCTGTCTAACATAAGTTGTTTATGAAGCACATATCAAAACTTAATTTCTACCTCTGTAGTTTGTAGAAAACCTATTTATGGAGATGACAGTTTATCTGAAGACTGAAAGTTAGTGTGTGGGATACGCTGAGCTTTGAATCCAGACCCTGAAGGACAGACTTATAAATGGTTTGTAACCAACAGTTTTGCTCACAATTCAGACCATTTAACAGCTCAGCACGAAAAGGGCCATGTAGTAAGACCAGGGGTAATTTGTTGCAGAGGCCCAAGATTAAAATTTTGATTTATGAAATATGCCTTTCCTTCAGTTGCTACTACAGAACTTCCAGTTTTTGTAAATGTGCCTTTCTGGATTAGGCTGTAATGATTAAAATAATGTCTTCCACTGAAAGTAGGTGCTCAAAACTGAATATGAAATGATGTACTTAATATTTTCAGTATGAAAATTCAATGATAATCACACTTTACAGCATAAAACTACAGGGCCCGATTACTTTGACATTAGCACAAACTCTAACAAGACATTATCAAGAAAAATAACACACTCAAATCAGATGATTCAGCTCTTGCCACATTAAGGAAGTAATAAGCTTCTAATATCTTTACTGCAAGACATAGCAAAAAATAGAAAAGCAGCTTTCCTGTCAGATGTTTTAACATAAAATCAAAACAGATAAAAAAGAGAGGAAATGTAGTTTAAGCAGAAGCAAAGCAAGAGTAGCCAGAGGCTGACCTACATTTGAAAAGTAGAAGAACCCAACAGCAATGCTCACTGTAGCTCAAGAATGCAATTTCAATTATTTTCATGGTATCCTATGAAGTGATGATGATCCAGCCTGAATCAGTGCAGCAGCTGCTGCAATGATCTATAGGAATTATCAGCAATAAGTCTAAGGGGAGGTTGAGAACATGCCCTCTGAGCAGCTGAATCCTTCCCACCTCCCACTGGACAGCAGATTCTTCTTACTCTGCTCCACATGCCTGGAGTACCACAGGGCAATGGAGTTGCCTTGTTATTTTCTCACTCTCTTAGCAGAATTATTTTGTAATGAACCTCAATCAGGCTTCATGATTTTTGCAAGTCTATTAGTCAGAAAACCTACTTTATCTTTCCCCCTTGTAATGGGATTTGCAAAGCAATTATACATCGCCGTCTCAGTTGATGTGCCTCGGACTAAAACCGTACACATGACTGAATGAGTTTATCACAGTAACACACACACTCTGTAACACACCTCTGCCACCTGTCACAACAGCCAAAGAAATTAAAGAAAAAGAGAAATCTGGGAAGTTCCTAACTGTTCTTGGTGTAGCCATTTTCAAAGTCAGTCTCAATTAATTTCTTTAAAGGGTGAGAATAAACTCTGCTCTCATCCACATATTTCTGAGTACGTTTAAAAGGTTTGGAATGTGTTGATTATTCTCCTTTATGGAATAAGTGAGGAAAAATAATTTATTTTTCTACACAAAGGAAGAAATTCTGAGTTCTTCTGGGCAAGCATTGGGGCCAATTCCATGCTCAGTAATTGACTGCTCCTGCAGTGCAGTGGAGATATGGGACAAAGACCACCTGTAGAGCCATTATTTCTGCCAGAGTAACTTTACACACTAAGAAAGTCAAGAAAGATGCTTTGTTGAGCAGTTACTATGTTTAAATGGAAGTTAAGGGGGTGCTGACTAAACTGATAATGGGTTTTATGAGTGCACATGAAAATAGATACATCCAATTGAAAGAGTAGTTTAAAGGTTTTTCACTACTCCTTGTTCCTTTCAGTGAGAGAAAAAAAAAAAAGAAAAAAGGCAGTTTTTCAAAAAATGAAATTCATCTTATGCTTTTATCCAGTTCAGTGAAATATCTGCAGAGCAGGTTGCTGAGGTCCAGAGGGATCAAGAATGCAGAAGGGAATATATCCATGAATGATCGATACAGCAAGGATGTTGAGTCCCAGCTAGTAACCTCTGAATTACACAAGAGCCAAATCAGATGGAATTTTGATCCTCACTTTGTTACACTCAGAGACTATAAATAGCTAACCCAAAATGCAAAGCTTTTTAAAATTGTGTTTCTTTCCTCTTTCTTTCACTTTTTTCCTTTTGACATTTTTAGTTGCCTGGTTTTGAGAAGGCAGGGAGGGTGGAAAAGGCTATGATTTTATAATGTTTAAAGGTCCAGATGTGGTAACTTCCCAGTCAGTGTATTTTTCCAAGTATTTTGTCCTGCTCTCTGTGTTGATCTCTTCTATATGCTACTGTACATCTGTTCTCTGGTTATTTTCCCTCCAAGCTGGCAGGATTTTTTTTCTCTTCCAGCACGCCAAGTAAAAAACCTAATCCTGCATTGGGTATAAAATGCATTCCCATGGGATCAACCCTTTCCTAATGAAGTCAGATGTTTTGGGTTTTTTTCATACACCAGATCATTTACTCTGAGATAATATAAATTTACAACTGGAATCACAGTTGACACCTGGCAGTGCACTAAACAATACGGGGCTTCCAATCTACATCATTAGTTGCTCATGCTTTGCTGAATCTCTCCTCATTAAACTCCAAATCCTATCTCCAGTGAAGTCTTAGCAGCTTGTTGGTCACTGGGGAGTTCCTTCTGAAATAAAGAAGTGGGGATACTCCACAAATGCTGCAATTGGAAGGCTGGAGCATCTGTGTCTCTAGTTTCTTCTATTCCTGGCAGAAAAAAGCTTGATGATATTCATGATGGTGGATCCATCATTTATACTTTCCATTTCCCTTATTTGCAGCAAATCCCAGATGCACATCAGCACACTTGAGCTTTAAAGACAAGCTGGAGATACTCATTACACACTCAGCCTCCTCCAATCAGCAGAGATATGTTAGCTGTGGCACAGGAATAGCTATCACTTCCCACAGAGATAAGGACCAAAGGGATATACTTCCAAAGCTATAAAACCAGAGTAATTTGATAGTGAGCCATAGAAAAAGAGTTCTGGAATCAAACAGCTGCAGAAATCTGCTTTCCTGCCTCACTGCATTACAAATTAGCTGTGGATATTATATGTCTACGACTCAATCATGGGAAAAATCTGGAGGACATTCCTAGAGGCTTGATACTGTTTTGGTACATGTTTTGTGGCCATGAAAAGAAACAGATGCTATTTCATTTGAAATTAAGCCCTGTGCTAGATAGACCTAGTTAGCTCTGTGGTCCAGTATTTGTCACTGGTGACTGTTTCTCAGAGTAGACCATGCAGTAACATCAAATAATTTCTTCCACCTGAGACAAGTTATTTGCTTTGTTGACAGGTAGGTGTGCCTTGACACATCCAGCAGAATTTCTGACTGGGTACAATGTGCTGTATTAGGTTTACAAGAAGGAATACAAAGGAACTAGTTATGAAGGAATATAAAAGAGTATAAAAGAACTACTTATGTCAGTATCTACAGGCTAAGAAGCATCCTTCCAGCTCAAGCTTTCTCTGGTGTTTTGTACCACTGGGCAGATATAAAACAAGTGACAGCAGAAATGAAAGTTGATGAGATTTATTTAATGTGCCCAAGTAATTCATGTTCACAGTAAAAAAAGGTATTTGTATTAAAAAATATAAACCCAACAAAAAATTATTAAATAATGATTGATTACATGAATTTGGATCTGGAATGCATAGAGGGGAAGTTTTGAAAGTGCTTTCAGTAGCAATGGAGTTATTTGAGGACTAAAGACAATCTCAGATGTTACACTGGTCACCTTCAACCTTGTAAAACTCATCTTTGCAGCAGGGAAAAATTGGTGATGTTAAGTGTAGACAGTTATTGGAAGTGGAGGGAATGGTACTTTGGATTTAGCAAGGAACCCAGGAAGTGTAGAAGAGATGTTCTCTGTATGTGTCTGTGCACTTAAAAAGTAGTTAGTGCAGGTTTTGAGGAATTAACACACTCTCGTAACATTCAGCAAACACATTCACTGTAAAAAAAATCAACATTCCTATAAAGACTGAATTAAATCTCACTGGACTTGTTTTCACTACTAAAAGAATAGTGGAAGTACTAAATTAGTTTGTGGTGAACAGAAAAAAACACGGATAAAGAAAAATCTATTTGAAAGCTAATATTACTTGTGATACTGATAGAAATTGACTGGTTTTCAAGCAGTGCTCTGCAAGTTCCCTAAGAATATAAAAAGTACTTCTGCCAGATTGATGAATACTAAGAAAATCAAGATTTTCACGCTTCATTGAATTGTTTTGGGAATCTGTGTACTGAGAATGTGTGGAAGAAATTGGTAGGTTAGCTTGATTGCAGAAAAATAATCTTTTTTTTCACCCCTCAAATTTATTGGTTTTCACCCCTTGTATTTATTTTGTTCACCCCTCATATTTACCAGATTATCTGGTAAGAAGACAAAAGGAAGACTGTTCTCTGAGTGCAATACAAGTTTTACTTCGTTATATTTAAGAATTCTTGAAGTTCTTGCATAAGATGAATTTCATTATTTGTCTACCTGAGACACCTGTATTATTATTGCTCTTGACAGGAAAAGACTAGTTTTCTTTACTTTGGGAATGAAAATAAGGCCTTGGACAGAGGATGGCAGTGGAGTGTCCATGGAAAGGTCCTAGACTTATCTTTGTTCACACTTGCTCAAAGTCTTCAGTTTATCTTTTTTGTGAGAACAACAGAAAAAGGTTAAGACCTTTGCTTAATGGACTTTGCACACAATAGGTTAAAGGGGAATATTTTGCTTTGGGAGGAGATAAAGACAGCATGGAGTAAGACCTGCCTGAGAAAATCTAACAGACATGATTTTATTGGTGAAGGGCTATGAGTTACTGATAAGTAGATAATAAAGAATGCAGACAATGTAAGTATTTGTACTGGTTTTTACTGGTATAATGTTGATTTTTTTCACAGTAGCTCAAATGGTGCCATGTTTTGTGTTTGTGACCAAAAGAGTGGGGTTGAGCTGCCTATGGGGTTATATGACAACAGTAAAACAGTAAGAAACTAAAGAAAACTGGAGCAGAACTGCTGCTAGGACCGAGCAGAGATGTTTACTTGTGTGGTATCCTTTCTTTTGTTCCCATCAGTTTTCTATTCAGCATTTTCCACTTGACTTTGTGGAGTACTCAGAGCTGTGTGTGGCAGTTAGTTCCAGCCTGGCTCTTGATCAGTACCAGACCCATCTGAAACACTTTTTACACACAAAGTGACAAAGATTATAGTTTTAAAAACCCATGGTGGCAACTGATGCATTCTCTCAGCCATTTCTATTGTTGCTGTTCCTGTCAATAGAATGGACTCCTATTGTGACATTTCTTTCCTTTTTCCATCAATCTTTGTCTTAAAAATGGCAGTTAGAGTCCTTACATGTCACAGTCTCTACTGTGCAGCTGAAATAACCTCCTATGGATACTGAGATTTAACTGCCTACTATGTCAGGCTTAAAAAAAAAAAAAAAAAAAGAACCCAAGATAGAAACACAGGTTTCTGAAGAGAGGCTTTGTTCAAAGTAAAGTTATGCAAGACTTTGGATCTGATTTGAAAACAAATGCTAGCAAGGGAAATTGCAGAAAGCTAAGTATCATGAGGTCTTTATAATCATAACCAAAGAAGTACACAAGGAGTGTATTTGTCTCTTGCTTTCTGTAGAAAATGTCTTGTTGAATGAGAACTTCGTTGGATCAATGCCACATTCTCCCCACAGGGTCCCTGGTGGCCACGCTCAGGCAGCTCTCTGCCAGCACCCACGTGTGCACTCGAGCCCACCCTCGCAGGTGGTCGCCAGCAGCCGCTCACACTCACGGTCTGGGCACGAACCGCAGACGAAGAGGCCAGAGGGGTTCTCTGCATGCAGTTCTGAGGTGTTTAATGAAACCAACACACTCAAAGGGAACAGAGGCAAAGAACCAAGAACAAAGCCCACACGTGGATTTGTTCCGAAGGGTCCCAGGGGTGGGCAGAGCATCAGAAGCCAATGGGCTGAGGGCTCGGGGGCAGAGGCAAGGGTGAGTGACTTAACAGGGGCCAATGGGATAAGGGATGGGAGCAGGGAGAGGGCCAGTGGCCAGCAGAATCTAGACAAAGGGAGAACTTTCTAGCACAGTGTTGTAGGGAGAGATCATTTTAGGTTAAGTTGGGGGGTGTAAAGTGGATTTAGCCACCACAACAATGTCTGTCTTGAAATTCACACCTTCCTGAGAGACTTTTCCATAAAACTTAAGAGTTAATTAATAGTCAAATTATTGGTGTAAATTTTCAATAAGGAAATACAAGTAATCCAGTGTGAATAGCAAGCCCACACTCCCCAGATCAGTCATGTCTGCAATAATGGGGTAAATAAAATGCCAAGCCAGAACCTGGTTTGCTGAGTTCTGTGTATCACAGCCTGAATGATGGTATCATGCTAATGCAATAGAAATTGCTATTTTGACTTTTTTTAGGCTTTCCAGGACAGAAAATATCAATTCAGTTCCATACATACTAAAGAGTTATAACTTTACCTTCATGAGGTAGACAGACCTTGGCTCCAGAAACCAGTATAAGCAGATGTAGGAGGTAGGAACTAGTAAGAAATAACTTCCCCTTGAACAAAATGGAAAGGAGGAATATATAATGTTTCAGAAGGTGGTTCTCTAACCCTTAAATCTCTTCCAGTTTCTAGAGAAGTCAGTGGATTTTTTGCTTTTGGTTGCCTCATACTTTTGCCCCTCCTGTGTTATTATACTGTAACTTTAGGACATATTTTGGAACTTCATGTTCCTGACCATGATAAGAGATTCTGAGTATAACCATTCATAATTCCTATCAATTACAAAGTCTCTTGTGACTGCAGGGCATGGTCAGTATAAAACTGTTTTACTAAAGAGAGTTACACCATCTGTTCTCATCTCCCAGAGGATAATGTTTTCCACAGGAGTACTTTCTGCTCAAATATGGTATGTCAGAAACATAAATGGGCAGTCCAAGTCAGTTAATTCAGAGTATATTCCAGTGTAACTGGGCTTAGAGATATGACTCTCTGATTGAGAATGTCAGGACGTAATCACAGTTTTTGGGTGAAGGGAGAATAAGGGTCACAACTTGCAGCTTACTAATGACAAGACTGTAAATAAAATATCTAAACTACAGAAACCAGCTAGAAACAAGATGATGTTGACATAGTCAAAGACACAAACCAAACCTGAAGACTGTGTTAATTAGTATTTCTGTTAACATAATGGCATGGGACTGGCAGTACTGTGCTTAGCTCAGATTTGGAGGGTGCACATGAGTCAGAACCTTCTATTTCTGTGTGTCATTTTTACTGTAATAAGATTTTTTCTTCTATGTATCAGAAAGGCTTTTCTTTTAAAAAAAACTCATTTGAACCATAGAAAGGGAGAAAAAGTCACACCAGGTATCGGAAGATCATTAAAGAAAACATAATGAGGAAAGAAGAGCACTAAAGCACTTGGCTGTTTCCTTTCCTTATCCAATTTTGAAAACTGTTGCAGATAACAGTTCTGCATTTGAAAACATTTGAAAATAATTCTGCCACTGATTCTGGTGGTTTGGGCTCTGTGTTCTGCTCACTGCTAACAGTATTTCTTGTGATTTTTGTTATCTCTGCCTTACCCTGTGTGCAGTAGCATGAAAGACCCTCAAAGATCTGCCCTGGAGCTTGGGCACAGTAACAGATGAGTGAGGTTTTGTCATTTGTGTGCCAATATGACAGATACAACAGCAGTCCTTCTTCTGCAGCCAATGGATGTGAAGGCTTCCTCAGCCTGTGAGTTGCTCTTGTCCCTCAGCACACATACTTTATTCACACACTTCTTACTGAACTCCCTACCTAGATATTTTAAGAACCCTCTTAGAAATAATCCCTGCTTTGAGGACTCATCTCTGTTTTCACTAATAACTCTCAGTATTCATGCACCAACTTAGCTTACCTTCAAATGCATTCTTAGTGTAGTTTTCATATTTCATTGCTTCTTTATAAACGTAGCTCAGCTATTATTAGCTGGGCTGAGTACTTGGAAACCCTGCCCAATATTAACTTGTTTTCTGTTGTAGGTGACTCTGTAGGACCACTGTTTTTCTTACACCTGTTTTGTCTGTTGACATCATTGAAGCATAAGAACCTTAAGTGGTGATAGCAAGAAGAAAGGAGAAACAAAACTGTTTATTCTGTATCGTCAGATTCCCGATATTCTTGTTCATGCATTAGAAGTACCCAAAGTCCCAAAATGACAGCAAAGTTTCTGGGAGTTTTGCCTTGTACAAATATATAGATCCTAAACTGGTTTGTGTATGGTTGGTTAGCTGTAGTGTTGGGGTGTGCCTGTTTGGTTTGGGTTTGGCTTGGTTTGGGTGGTTTTAGGGTTTTAAACAGCTGAAGAAATAAGTAAAGAAAGAGGAGTAAGTGACAGAAAGCCTTGCATTTTGATTCAAATTTGGTCATATGGCTGCTAAGGCCCAAAGATATCCTGCATCACTTTTCATAGGCATAACAAAGGAGAGATGAATTTGCTGACCATGAAAACACAACAGCAGCTTCTTCCTTATGGTTTTCTTCCATGTTCTTTATCTATTGTGCAATCCAAATACTGTCTTGCCTTCCACAAGTATCAAAATCTTTTGCCACTGTTTAGCTAGGATAACCTCCCTGGCCATCTGACAAAATGTGGTTCCTTCCTCAACATTATATTTAATTCACCCTCTCTAGCTCTCATATCACAGCATTCTTACAGGTCAAGAATCAACAAATTACCTTAACCATGGAATTAAATTGAATCTAATTAACTATTTGGCTTAGTCCCTACAAAGCCAATGAACCATAAGTATGTACTTACAGTTAAGGACATACTCAGAAACTTCTCTAAATCAGGCACAGAGTTAATTATGCTATTTTACTCTCACAGCTTTTTTTTTTAAAAAAAAAACCTTTCCACAAATCATGTGATTAGAAAGTACCAGTATTCCTTCTTTAATAACTAGAAAGCTAGGAACACTTCCTTTTTCTTTTTTTTTTTTTTTAAATATTTCTGTATACTTTCACATGTAGAACACTCTCTTTGTAACTGAAGAGATGAATTACTGCAGAGACATTGATCCTGCTTAATTTCCCTGCAGATTCAACACTTTGTTCTTTAAACAAATATCTCCTTTGAGCTGAGAAATGGCACATTCATTGTTATTAAACTGCCATTGCTCTTGCAGTCACTGCAGTATTTTTCAGGTCCTTGGCCTTGGGACATCTCTGGATAACTCATTTGGTTATCATTTTAACATTTGAGCTACTTACCCCATAAGAGGATATCTGCTGCAGCTTCATGATCTAGGAACAGGGAGCATTTTCACAGTTCATAAACAATTATATGTGTCTCTTGCTAAGCATTATCACCTTAGGGTATTTGGATACCTAATTTTTTATTATTGTTGCTGTTGTTGTTTTCTTCTCAGAAAGGCAATCACCATACTTAAAATGCATAATTAAAAATAATAATAATGCAACTCTTCTGCCAGAACTTGACTGGCAACAAGAACTAGGTTCTAATGTGAAGAAATCAATATTAACACACTCATTAGAGCCTCCACACAGAAACATGAGAGAGCTAAAATAAGATTTCTGATGCTCAGTGACTTAGTTTTCCCCAGTCTCAAAAATTAATTAGTTTAAGAAACAATATTTATATTAAATGAAGAAAACAAACCACGAACAAGACAGTTAAGCAAGGCAAGCTCCAATTACAGAATAATAGAATTTCAAGGGCTGGAAGGGGTCTCAAAGATCATCTAGTCCTAACCCCTCCATCATAGATGCCTCCCACTAGACCAGGTGTCTCAAGGCCTTATCCAGCCTGGCCTTAAACACTGCCAAGGTTGGGATTCATAAAATCTGACTGCACTATTTTTCAATCTTTATCCCTCGGGAAGCATCAATTCTGAAGCCTTCTATCTTTCCACCATGCAGTAAGTCTATGGCCATCTTCTTGGAAGAATCCTGTGGGAGAGAGTCATGGATGAAAGAGGGGCCCTGGGAGATTTGCTTGATTTTTAAACATCACCCTCCAAGCTCAAGAACAATAATGATTTACAAGTAGGCAAGCAAAGGCAGCAGAAGTCCTGTGTGGATGAAGAAGGAGGTCCTAAAAAGGGAACCATAAAAGAGGTAGAAGGAAAGACAGGTTGTCCTGGATGAATGTAAGGGGCCTTGGAGGTGTTGGGAAAGCTAAAGCCCACATGGAGCTGGTAAGAGATGTAACAAAAAGATTAGAGAAAAGTTGGATCTGCTGCTAATGGGACAGGATACCTGATGACAAAGGACAAGGAATTCAGTGGCTTTTCTACCCAATCTTTTACTGCTAGGACAGATTCAGGAGTCCCTGGTCACTGAGAGCAAAAGGAAAGTCTGGAGTAGGGAAAAACCACTTCTGGTGGAGGAAGATCAAGTCATGTCAGGAAACTGGCCTTACAGTAGTCCATGCTATGTAACAGGGGATGGCTGTAGATTCTGAGGCGGGCCAGTGTTTTCAGTGAGATACCACTGGTGACCATATTTGAAAGGCTGTGTCAGGTGGAAAAAGTTTATGGAAGTAAGAAAATGTCAGTCCTATCTTTAATAAGGGAAAAATAGCATCCAAGGAACTGCAGGCTGGTCAGCTTCACTTCAGTCCCTGAAAAGTGACTGATTCTGGAAGCCATTTCCAAACGTATGAAGGAAAAGGAAGTGACTGGGAGGTGTCACTGAGGATGTATGATAGGGAAATCATGCTGATACAGGGGACAATACTAATTAACATCTTCATTAGTGGCTTATGTGATGGGATAGAACACACCTGGAGTGGATCTGCAGAAAGTACAAAGCAAGATCCACTGGACAGTTGTGCTGACCTTCAGAGGGACTTTGACAGGCTGGAGAAAAGGGCAGATGGGAGGGAACCCTATGAAGTTCAACAACAGGAAATGCAGGGTCCTGCCCCTGGGAATACCTTTGCAGGGCTCCTTGTACCACTGGTAAATTGTACAATGGTGTAGGGAGGTTTCTGGGAGGTGAGTAGTTTTGTAAAGGACTTTGACTTCTTTAGCATTAAGAATGGAAACTGAGACTTCAGTTGCTACAGTTGGTTTTCCCAAATACCTGCATCCTATTTGTGAAACTAGCAGATTTTAAATAGGATTAGAAATGAAGTAAAAGAGAGAAGGATTCACTGCTTCAGGACTTTACACAACGGAATTCTCCACATTGTTTAATTTGTACTAAATCTCGCAGCTTTATCAGTGACTTAAAATTAACCAGCTGTTGTTTCCTGTTGAGCACTAGAAAGTGTCTGATTGCTTAGAGAATCCAGATTTTCTCTGAGTAGGTTTAAAGGGATAGAGACATTCACTTGCAAAGTTCGCTGCATGTTAGACAAGTACTTGGTAGAGCTTACTGAGCAACGGGATTTTTTTCCTATCACAGGAAGAAAAACTCCTCCTCTACATCTGGTTGTGCTGCAACTTTCTTGCACTATTCTTTTGTTACCCTAAAGACAAAAAGACTAAAGGAGGTACAGAATTCTGTCCAAAACCAGAAAGACAAAGCTCTGAAACACTTCAGAGAATCAGGGAGATGTTGTTCCAAGGCTAACTCTCTGATATATATAGATGTGGATGTGTGTATATCTATAAATTCTATATAGCAGAAAGCTTAGTAAGAGAGTTTAGACATGTTATAGCTTTCAGTGAGACTTCTATGATGTTGAAACTGGTGACAGAATTTCTATTGGCTCTTCGTTGCCATAATGTTTTTCATAAACAGGAAAAGAATTTTCCTGGAAAAGGAAGGAAACAAATTTACTTCTCATTTGATCACAGTGATGAATATGTGAACAGACATGTAAAGGCATCAAATGTTATTTAGCATTTTCTTTCATCCTGGCATTTCATGAACAAAGATGTATCCCTTCACACCCCACACCTATTGTATTGATGTCTCCTAGTCAGAATAAATCTTTAAGTAGTACAGATTATGTATAAGAGTAAAAACCTTGTGCTACATCCAATAAAAGATGCAAGTATGATAAAATAGACTTACTAAAAATTTAGGAACCTAGTTCCAAAGCTGTGCACCAAAGAGTCATATTCACATCTGATCTTTTCTCCTTATCATCCACATTTCTCTTGTTCAGATCATATTTTGGTTTTCACTATAAATTCCCAAGCTGGTTTCCTGAGCTCGTCTGGAGGTGACACGCTCAGTTAGTTGTTTAGGTAGATATCTGAGCTGTCTGCTGAAGCTACTTTTTTCCAAAGTAATACAGTTGTCATAGAATTAATTATTAAGGATCGGTTGTTTGAGGTTTCTTTTGGGTTTGGTTGCTATCATTTTTGGTTGTTGTTTTTTATTGGCTTTTGACAGTAGTCTTGACCAGCTGAGTAGCTCAAACTTAAAAATAGTAGCTCAGATTTAAAAGTAGAGGGGATGAAAGGCAATCTGGATGTTCAGTTTCATTTATATTTCTAGTCTCTGTCAGCAGTACTCAGAATTAATTGTTTTTGCTGTTCTAAAAATTTAAAAAACCCTAAACCACCAAAAATGCAAATGATAATTCATGTTTGGAAGTATTTTTCTGTCTCATCTGTATTTGACTTCGCTGTGAGTCAAAATTTCCTTGTTCTAAAATGAAATTTGCTATGACATGATTAAGCCTCAAGTCTCTTCCCACTATTCTTTAACAGGAAGTTGACTGGAAGATATTATTAATCCTCCTTTCTGATTCTTGCTAATATCTGAGATTCTTTCCCCTTCTTTTCTCTCTGCTTAGGTTTTTCTTCATCTAACCATATTACAAAAAATACTTACATTCGTAATTTACAGATTAACTTCTTTACCAAACAATTTCTATATTTCTGAAGTAAAAGTAGATTTCTGATGGCTGCAGCCTTCTGGCTCTGTGTTTTGAGGCTGTCTCTAACAAAGTTCCTCTCTCTAATAAAGTGTCCATTCCAGCTGATGCTTTTCCTGTACTTTTTGCTGGTATGGATTGTCTGGAGTGTTTTAATTTTGTTGTTAATTAGAACCTCTGGACATTTCCACAGCAGGTTCATTATTTTATATCACTCCCCTTTTAATGAAACTTCTTTGTCCTTTACAGCTTTGAGATATTTTCACTCTAGAGGCTTGAAATTGAAAATTAAGTTTTAAAGATATTTGCGAAGATGGCAAAGGAATGACAGACACATAACACACAGGTTGATCTTATAGGCATCATTTGGCAAAGAAACAAATTGACAAATATGTCTATTTTGAAAATGGAAAAAAAATTAATATCAACATCATAACTTTGTCAATAAACCTGAATTAATATTTTCAACACAGCTTAAAATGTGCATAAACATTTCACTGGGAAACTTGAGACCTATAAATTCTGATCTGAATTTTATATGTTATGTGTGTATATATATATATATTTGAAATTCTTGTTTTTTCCTTTTTCAACTCATCTTAAAGTAGACATCTAAATTGGGTTGGATATATTGCACTCTAGAAGTGGGCATTTAACACCTCACATAAGTCATTTTGGTTGTTGAAACATTGGCTTCTTTTGTTATTTGATATTCTTATGAGTATCCAAAAATTTTTGTGCGGATGACAGACGTGCACAGAACTCAGGGCAGTTACTTGTATTTTTCTGGTGCAATGTATGGGAGCTGGGCATTTCTAAGAGGACACTAAATTCCCATAATCAGCCACTGAAATCCTACTGCAGGGAGTGAGATTCAGCTTGAGACTCAGACATCTAAATGAAGTGTCTTCAATTCAGGTGTCTGCATGTGAGCCAAGCATCTCAACTCCTGCCATACTCAACAGAGATTTAGCAAGTGCAGTCAGCGAAGCCTTAGAGATAAATTCAGCTGTAATTGGGATATATCTCAATTTTCCTATCTGAATTCTGTCCCAAATGTCTCTGTTTGCATAACAGCTCCCTAAAGTTTGAACAGCTTAATTTTCAGTTGTGTCTCACAGCTGTTGTATACTTCTCATGATCTAGGTGAGGTCATTCTTCCTCTGTGTCTACACAAATGAAGCAGGTCCAAAGGCTGGGCAAGAGGTAATGGTAAACTAAAAGAGGGTTGATTTAGATTAGATATAAGGGGAACTTTTTTTACACTGAGGGTGGTAGAACTGGAGGAGATTGCCCAGACAGGTGGTGGGTGTCCCATCTCTGGAAACATTCAAGGTCAGATGGGATGTGGCTTTGAGTAACCTTATTAAGTTGAAGATGTCCATCCTCATTGCACAGGCCTTGAATTAGATGACCTTTAAATATCCCTTCCAATTCAAATTATTCTATCTTTCTATAAACACTTCTCCAGTGTTTTTATATTTTGATTACTGAAATTACTTTTGCTATGATGCCTTCAACACAGCTGTCAAGGGCCACAACTCTAATATCTGGAGACTATATAATGAGACAATTAATACTTGTCTTCTCTCTCTTGGCAACTGCTTCTTACCTTGTGTCTTAAATATCAAACTTTTCAGGGCAGGGCTGCCTCCTTGTGCAGCAGTGGTTAACAGGAGTGGCTGTAATGAATAACACTGAATATGTTTTGAGTATTGGTAACCTTGAGTATTATTTAAAATAGGATTTAAATAAACCAGTTTTTACTTTCATCAAGATTCTTCAAAAATATAGGAATCAAGTTCAGCTATTTAGTAGTAGTAGTGAATTATCACACCCTACAAATAGAGAAGACAAAAAGGAATATAGAAGAGGCAGCAGCACTGGCAAATCAATCATGGACATGCATTTATTGAGAATTATTTCATATTATAAGTTTTTCCAGGGGAGTCTATAGAAGTCTCATGGTACTCTAATTGTAATCTGTTTTCTCTTGATCCTTCTGGTTTTGATGCTCTGTAGTCCTACCTTTCCTTTTAAGGGTGCCTAATGATGCCTGTTGCTGGCTGCTGGCTTTGAAATGTAATACATTTGTTAAGCAGCTTTGCTATTCATCTCCTCTGTAAAGCAGTAGATTATTTGGCATGGGATACTTTTAGCATTCCACCTTTAGGAGATCTGTGGCTTGGCCACTGAACTGCAAGCAATGACTTCATTACACACCTTTTCATCTTGTATGTGTTTTTTCATCAGGGTGCCCCAACATTCAGCTGGGCTGGAGCTTGTTTAGGCTCCTTGTGCTTGTTGGGATCCACTCCTCCCTCTTTCTCCATTCCCCATTTTAATTTAATATTCATATTTACTGTTATGTTTATGTCTCGTGGAGGCTTTTGAAGCAGTTCAGCAGGAGGTGATGCTACTTTTAGCAGTGTTTTTCTGGTAGTGTAGCTTGTCTAGACTCAAATGTTATGGGAAGTTTTCCCCTTACTGAGGGCTGTTCTACATTTGCAAAGGCAGAGACTGGCATAAGTGCTGAAATGTGAGAACCCTTCTTTGTCTCATTACTTTCCTGTGATCCTAATTTCTAATATTCTTGTGCTGATTGGATTGTTTTGCAGTGCATTTATTTATTCTGTGGCTTATAAATAAGTCATATTTTCTTAAGTATGGATGACAAGATTTTGCCATGATCTGATTTTGATCTTAAGTGAATCATAACACTGTAGAAAAGTTGCTTTGCAAGTGATAATGCTGCTTGAAAAATGAGCAAAACATACTTTAAAAATATCTTCCACCTTAATGTCCATGTAGAAGAGATACTCAAGGGTACAATGCAGTGAATTTGTGTGAGATCAGCTGTAATGTGCAAACCTGTCATTTGTGGATTGGGAGACATGATGTACTAGTGAGTTCATTGCTAGGAGCTGTGCATAAATACTAGATTCAGGTCAATAATATCTGCAGCTGTTATTTTATACAGCATGGTGAATCTGAGAGCATAGAGGATAAGAAAATTAGAGCTGATAAAAGGAAATGTCTGACTAGCCTATGAAATTCATGGTTACAAGAGACCAAAGGAAATATTTGCAACTAAAATTAAGGAGCCTAATTTTCAGTCAGGAAGGACACTGACCCAGAAGTTGGAATGTGTTCTTCTCCATAACAGAGACAGAAGAGACTTTTTAACTATTCAGCCTGTTTCTTTTGCCAGTTTTTCCAGACTAGGGTAGATTTCTGTCTGCTTTCCAAAATCCTTTTGGCAGAGCTTTGCAGAATTTTTCTAGGTTTGCATTTAAATTCAGGTTTCCAAGCAATGCATCTTTCTCTCTTTCTTGGATCCCTTATAAACACTAAATCATCCACAACACTCAGATTCAGTAAAGATATATTATTACACATAAAAATGTAATTAAATTAAAGCTCTCAGAATGTCTATGCTGAACAAAATTTAATAACAAGCACTTGAAGTATGACATTACCTCTGTAGAGTATAATGGTGTGTAAGATTGGTGGGTTGCAGCACAGTCCTCCAGGTGAGAACTCATTTAGAGGGCCATAAATGTCCTTCTGCTGTCTGCTTTGAAATGAGTCTTTTCCTTGTGCTGAAAGGTGATTGGGAAATTCATTTCCATAAGATGTGGAGATATGGCAGGACCTACTGGCAGCCCTTCACAGGAATGTGCAATGAATGACAATTCTTACTGTCAACAATGGCTCTCCAGCTGATGTTTCCTGACAGACAAGGGGGCAATAAGAGAAAACTTCAAACTTTTAATTGCTCAATGCTATATTTTCATATTTTATGTTCTTGACTCAACAATTTATACAAGAAAATTTCCACTTCTGAAAAAATATATACAATACTATGAACTTTCATTGATTATCTGAAACATCATTACCAAATGAATAAATTGTTTGTCTTCTACTTGTCATGTTTTTGTTGAAATGTGTTGAAATATTTATTATTTCTGTTTTATATAGTAAATATTTTATACCATTGCACCATAAGTTTTAAATTTGTGTTCTTCTTTTGAAATCCAATATTTGTCAGCCCAAAATTTATTCTGAGAGTCTATTTTTTTACTTTTTTAATGTAAAAAAATTCACTGTGTATATTTTCATTTCAACCTGTAAAGAACTCTAAAAGAATGTGAGTGGTTAAGATATTTTAGAATATTTTGAAAGCAGCTGATTTACTTTAAACATGAGCTATGCTTTTTGTTCTATTTCTTGTGACTGTATCTCTAAGGTAGCTCTCTCAACATCAGGAGAATTTGTTCTAGCACTTCCCTTCCCTTCCCTTCCCTTCCCTTCCCTTCCCTTCGATCTCACATTTCAGGTCCCA
>JACBWW010000003.1:60917263-60953725 GCA_020086605.1 Lanius collurio
CATCCACGTGTGATCTGATCGGATCTTCCCTTCCCTTCCCTTCCCTTCCCTTCCCTTCCCTTCCCTTCCCTTCCCTTCCCCTTTTTTATTCTTCCCTAATGGCCAAGAAAGGGAGAGATGACATTTACACTGTGAGTGTCCTACACAACTTTTTATTCTGCTTGATATGGAGAGAAAATATCCACAGCACAAACCCAACAGTTGTGTTAAGGCAAATGGGACTGAGAGGAAGAAACCATTTCTCAGTGATTTCCTTAATAATGGAAAACATCTGGTTGGGCCACAGACCATGTACTGCTGCAGCATTCAGTGCATGTCAGGTCATTGAGCAGGCCAATAGAGAAGACAAGAAAACATGGAAAAGGTTTAGCTGCTGATGCTTCAGGAAAGGTGGATCAGATGCTTGAAAATGTTGCATTTACTCTTTGGCTGTTTGCTAGTTTCTAGAGGGTATCCATGAAAATATGGAAGCTGTACTTGCAAACTCTTGGAAAGGGAGATTGATTAAAGAAATTCCAGAGAAAATAGAAAAAGAAAGAGAAAGAGTTTGCAGCACACAAATAAAGTAAAATTTAAAAAATCACATAAAGATGGACAAGATTCCATATGCTCATACCATTCCTGACCCATTTTTTTCTATCCTACTCTTAAAAGTCTCTAGCAATGATGATTTCACAAAAGTATTCCAGTGCCTCAGCATCTCTACCCTTAATCAGTTTTCCAATGTCCAGTGTTTGAACTCCTAACCAAGCAGATATGACTGAGGGTTTTGTCCTTTATATTTCCTCTTATATTCCATGTGTGTTTACGTCTACTGTCAGTCTTTGTCCTTTGAAACTCAGCAGTCATGATTTCTTCACTCTTTCCTCACTCAGACTCTCAAGGCCTCTGAACTCGTGCTGCTCATCTCAGACCATTCTCCATCAGTCCCACAACCTTCCTGAGTTGTTTTACACAAAGCAGAACACGTAAATGAAGGCTCATCATGTGAATCTGATTTCACAGAGGGAGAAGTGATGATCAAAGCCCCATGAAAAGCAGCATTTCTGATTTCACATGGGCATCTAGAAGCAGGCTGACTAATCTAACTTAAATCATGGGGTTCAGACCATGTCAAACAGAAACTCCCAGCACTCACCTAAGAGCAAATCTTTGCTCAATATAAATTAACATTGTGCTACTAAAGCAATTTATTCAGTGAAACCATTTTGATTTATAGAAAAGAGCTTCCTCACAAATATTTTTGGCAGCATTAATCCTTACAATCATTCGGAAAATGTAGATAGGACACATGAACTAAATCCCAGATGAAAGAAATTTGGAAAAAGTGCTCAAAATGACAGGGATCTTACCTTTTTTATGACAATATCCCTCAAACCTTTCAAAGAAATGCTGCATGTCAGAATTCCATTATGAACACCAGTTTCTGGGATTAACATCAAAATTGTTTCAAATTTCCTGGGTGCAAAATTGAAATATATGTGTCAGTCTACGTGAAGTTAACTTTAAAAAAAAAGTTTAAATCAGTCTTTGAAGAGTGCAGGGCATTCTTTTCTTTGCTTTAAGTGGGTTTAAGGCTTTCTTTCTTGTCATATCCTAGATCGGTAATAGTCTTCCGCTGTTAGGTAAACTACAGAGGAAGAGAGCCCCTAATCCCTTTCAAGTCTTTGCATTCTCTTCCAGATAGTGACACTGCAAAAAAAGACAAAAGGGCAAAAATAACATTTTTTGACAGTGCTCAGAGGGTTGATAACAGCTGCACTTTTGTGCATCATTACTGCAACATCAGAGTAGCACAGGCTGTAAGTTCAGCTGCAGAGCCCTGATGCTTGGAGAATGTACAGAGAGTTGTTCAGTGAGTTCCTCATCACATAGCAGCAATTTGGAGGTGCTTTTTACATGTGGGTACATCCAACCTGAGGCATCCAAAGTGTTATTTCTATAATATTGGAATCAGAGAGCAAAGCACAGTCATTGGCCCAAGTGATGTAGAAAGTCTGTAAATGTATTGAATATCCCTACCAAGAAAACTAATTAGTTTTTTCTTCTTGAAGTATTGTATTCATGGTACATGTGATGAGTAGAGCAGGAAAACTGGGTGAAATGAGTCCCTTTTGTGATATAATTCTGACTTTCTGTTGTGCAAACTGATGTCATCCTACTGTAGTTGGCAGAAGTTATGTGGTTTTACGGAGCATAAATATCTACCCCCAAACATTGGCATTTATTGGTATATATTATTTATGACTATTTGTATTCATTTTTTATCTCTCTAGCCAAGTGTTTCCTGTGCATTTTCCCAGGAAAGGCCACAGTGCTTGATCTGTGCCCCGAGGAACTTGCCATCTGATCTGTAATTACTAAGAAATGGCTAAGTCTGGCAATTACTAATTTTGTGCAAGAAGCACTGTATAGTCTCCAAAGAGCTTCAATCAGGGAGGCAACAGAGATTGGAAAATGTCTAATCCTAAACCATTAAGTATTTAATTCCTTAAGTGAACTTGTGTATGCTGTGAAAAGATAAAGTGATTTCTCTGTGCATTTGGCAATTAAATCTTTTAAGGATTTTTTTTTCTAGCTAGAAGGTGCATTACCCTTCATTTGGAAGAGTTAAACACACTGTGATTGCCAGCATGCATGTCAGCAATACCCAATCTCTCTTATTTTAAGCTTCAGAAAACAAAAGTGAGAGAAGCAGGAAATATGTGGCCCCATGCACCTCCCAGTGATCCCTCAACTAAACAATAAAGCACCTCTGCTCTTATCCCACTGCACCAGAGTGAAGGTTGTGACACTCATAGGTTTGAAAAGACCACTTGAAATACCCATAGCATTTCTCAAACTATATTACAGTGAGAAAAATATATAAGTAAAGGGTTCAGCTTTTTTAAAGTTACACTCACTCTTTAGAGGATGTTCTGGCTAAACAAACACAGGATCTGTGGTGACATCTCAATCTTCACTAAGTCACCTGCTTCCAACAGCAGCAAATATACATGGGCTTAAAAACGTGTTTTTTTGCAATAAAGACAACATTTACATTCCAAATCTGTGGTCTAACCCTTCAAACAAAGGCAGGACTGTGCTGAAGTATGAGAACAAAACCATAGCAGTATAGCCAAACAGATGGTTAAAATTTGCATAATTAGGTTTTATGACAATTGATAATTCCAGAATTTGTAAAGATTGGGTCTCATTGTCTTTCCACAGTTCAAATGTATAAATATAAGAAATTGTCCATTGCCACAAAAAATGCCATTAAGAAAGACTGAGAAAACAATAATTTATTCGGGTGTGAATGACAGCAAAGGAACATCACTCTCTGCAACTAAACTCTGATTTGTTTAAATAATGAGGTCACACACTGCATTGTCTTTTTCTCTTCTTTCTTACTGTTTTTGTTTTCCTTACATATAAATAAAAAGACATGTAAATTGAGTCAAAGTCTTGATTACCATGGGTGGAATATTGTTAACAAAGATGTGGGACACCATAATACAAAGGCATAAATGACACTGTGACACAGAAAAGAGACACCACAGCTGGAGAAATTTTAGGGAAAAAGTTAAAAGCTGACAGAAGATTTCTCCTTGACATGAGCATGTCGTCAACTAGGTGTTAGCAATATTGCTATTTGTGAGTTGAACACACAGTATCAGCCTGAACACCAGCAAGGTGGGAACAGATGACTGGAAAAACGTTAAGCAAATTACAAGGATATCCTGTTTTATAATAGGAAGATTGGCCATGACATGAGCAATTTACTCATCCCCTATGCAATGTGTACTGATTTCTTACTTTGCTTTACTTAATCTGACAATAAATTAATGTATCTCAAATAACTGGAACAGACTAAGATCTCACTTACTACTGATTGTCCATATAAAATTGCTGGTTTAACAAATGAAGGAAGTTTATCTCCATTCTGTAAATAATGAGCTTGGGCACAGAAAGCTGAAATATGAGCTTATACTGCTGCCAAAGGTCCAACAGAAGTTTAAGTAGTTATATTTGACCTAATTTTGGTGTAGCAGAATACAAACTACTTTTGTTATGTTTGCACAGCTTTTGACTGCAGCATAAACCAATCCTTTGTAATTTATGACAGAAACTGCCCATAAAACTTCAGTCATCTAATAATCAGACATTTATTGTAAACTTATTATCAATGAAGAGGGAGATTAGTCTGTCCCAAGCTCTAGTCAGTTCAATCTAAATCATCATAAGCTTGTACTTCAGCAATTGAGTCACCTAACTTTTTATGTCTTAAATTAGTTTTCTCCCCTCCTCTAGGAATATCAATTATCTTTTCAAAGTACTTTCCTGAGCACAGTTTCTGGTGGCAAAGTTTCCAACACACTGTCATTCTCCATACTGTGTAGCTGAATGGAATTTGGGGGAGAGAGTTGTTCCACAGTACTGCTGTGGCTTCCCTCTTGCCCTAACACAGCGTCCATCACGTGGCCATGTCAGAGGCTTTTCTGCCCCTGGTTCCTGTTTTTCCCCATTTAAAACTCTTCACCTTTCAGCAAGATGAAAGGAAAACTGTTTTGTGTTCTGTAAAGTGTGAGTTAAATAATGCAATAAACAATGTCTTTCCCTTGACCTCTCTAACTTCAGTGTCTTGATGGCACTACATGAATTCTAAATGTACATTACTTCATTCCCAATTCAATCAGTGTTCTCAGATGTTAAGGACAAGCAATTGTTCCAAGAATTTATTTTGATTTGAAGATACATTTGTGAAATACCACAACCTATACATTTCTTTCCTCTGCAGTTCAGTTCCTATCACACTGACATTCCTTCCCTGGCCACTACCAAAGCATTCCAGGAAAAGCCAGGCTCTCTGCTGAGAAATATTTTGGGCATCCACACTTATATCTGGGAATTTACCCCATCAAATGTCTTAGCAATTTATGCATCAGACATCTAGATAAGAGGAAATATTCTTTACTCAAAAGGCAGATGCCCAAGACACAAACCCTGTGGAAAAAAAGAAAGAGAAATATGTCTCTGAGTGTGGTGTTCTGAGGATATAGCTCATTATTTATTTTTAATTCTCAGTCCCATTTCCTTCAAATGTCAGTGGAATTTCACTGACTCTTGAATGTGTCGAGGGATCTACTTTCCTACACAGGCACATAATTCCCTTAAAGTGCTGTAAATAAAGAAAATTGTGCAGTACAGGGTTTGTTGCCTACCCACTCTTCAATGTAACAGCCTGGGATGACCTGTTGTTTACAGATGCTGTTCCTGTCCGTGGAAGTATTAATTTCCTTGTTCTCACAGTGTCCTGGTGAAAGACAAAATACATTGGACAAACACAAAATTAATGGAATCCTTTCAGTGGACTGTGACAGTAAATTGATAAGGTACGAGTAAAGGATAGATACAGGGTATTTGCTGAGCAGAGTTTCAGTGCAGGCATTGGCATGCAGCTCCATTTGATTAAAAACTGGTCTCTTAACAGCAGATAAAAAGAAAAGCTCTTTAGCACAGTAACCTAAAGAAGGAAGAGTGATGTCATTCCATGTTTGTGTCTCATTTCTGCAAGAATTCACATGCAGACAGACAGGAGTCTTATTGTGCACGAGTAGCAAACATCCAGCTCCCCTCTTGCCAATCAGAGCAGTCAGGCAGATGTTAACACAGAGCAGCCAGTCTCTGAGGTCTGGGAGTGCTGCAGCTGTAAAACAGGGGTCACTGAGAGTAGAAACTGGACACAGCTTCTGTTATTTAAAATTCAGTGTTTATACTGTAAAAAAACAACAAAAATAAAATATAGTCATAGAATCCTAGAATGGGTTGAGTTGGAAGGGACCTTAAAGATCTTGTTCCAAGTCCCCTGCCATGGGCAGAGACAGCTTCCACTAGACCAAAAGCCCCATCCAGCCTGGTCTTGGACACTTCCAGGGATGGGTTATCCTCAACTTCTGGGCACCAAATTGAGTGTATTCATTAGTAAATTTGTGATATAGTTACTGGACAAAATCAGTGAGGTATTATATGACCATGTCTAATGTGCATAAATATATATATAAATACATGTATACACACATATATAAAACTTGTCCACATTTATAGATACACTGTAATCATTTTCTCAGATATCTGTTTTCAACACAACACAGTTAAGCTCCTGATTAGGAAACCTGACAGCAGTTCTTCTTCCATATACTTTGTAGAGGCTGCCTCTAATCAGCATTGCATTTTAAATAATAAACAGCTTGACTAGCTAAAACACATTAATTTTTACACAATCTATTTAAAACAAGTGGGCATATGCAATTCACACTTTTTTAATAGCTTAGGATTTTGTCTAAGAAGTGTTATGCAAAGATTGCTCTGTGACAGATCATCTGTGTTTACAGTATAAATTAGTGTGAGTGTTATGGTAGCCGTTGTAATTGTACCTTTGAAAGAGAAAATTGTGACAGATAAAATTGGGTACATTATAAAAAATAGGTTTAAAATCCCGATACAGTTGCATATTGCTAGATATCCAAAGGCTTATACTATTTTTGTTCATTTTTTTCTTTTTTCTTTTTTCTTTTTTTTTTAGAAAGGAAGTTTTTGAAATAGAAAGCAGGGATTTAGAGGGTTGTTAAAAATTATGTCTGCACTTAAAAATAATTTGAGGTAGTTATATTCTTTACTGTGCGGGTGATGAGGTACTGGCACAGCTTACCCACAGAAGTTGAGGGTGTCCCATGCCTGGAAGTTTTCAAGGGCCAGCAGGATGTGTCCTTGAGCAACCTGGTCTGGTGGAAGTTGCCCCTGCCCATTGCAGTGGGGTTGGAAAAAGAGGATCTTTAAAGTCCCTTCCAACCCAAACCATTCTATGATTCTATAATTATTCTATATTTGCTCATAAATATTTTCATGGAACACTTGATACTACTATTGAGAGAGAAAACTTGATTGTATTGATTAACATTTTAGAGATGCTATGGGCTCTATGCCATTACATTGAATTATAGTTTTCTCTGAGAGTAAGGTCTTTGATTGTATTATGACTACTTAAATACTAAACTGAAATGGTTTTTTGAGCTGCACTCTGCCATTAGGTGATTATTTAGATATTACTATAGGACTTCTGCTCCAGACTGGGTATATAACAGCTTAAAATCATTCCATATATTAAGAAAAGTCAAAAATATCTTTCTACTTTAATTTTTTTCTTCCTTTTCTTTTTTTTTTGTTAAAGTATAACCAGACAAAAAAATTATTCAATGGGTATTGTTATGCTTTTTTTTCTCACTGCTGACCAGGTCTGCAACTGAAATAACTTTGAGGGCACAATCAATTCAGGAGAATCCTGAGTGAAGCTGTTATTTTGTTAAGAGCAATGTGTTTGGCTTACCCTCAGTAGCATTTACAGGCTGATCCAAGCATCAAGGAGAGGTTTTGTACCAAGATTCTGTTGACTGACTTTTTCAGGTTCATTAAAGTCTTCAAGAGAAGAGAAATGCAGTTGAAATTCAGATAGATTCTTCAAGAATTTTTGTTGCTTTTGCACATTAAACTCAATCTTTCTTTAAAAACTATCTGCCTTTCAATCTTCCCCACCCAAAGCTGAAATGAGAATGATTATTTGCCCTATAGTATTTTCTGTTAGAAAAATTAAACACATTTTTTTTTACTTATTTCTATTTTGTCCCTTATTTTTATCAAAGCCTTTAATAATCAGATTTCTTTGAGTTAAAAAGAATTTGCACTATCCTCTGCAAATATCTTTGCATCTCACAGGCTGTACCTGTGCCATCTTTAAGATGCCTGTTGGCAGAAATGGGCTATGATTTTGTGGAATAGCAGTGAAGATGCTAAATACTATACTGTAAAAACAAGTAAAAGGAACATATCAAAGTACCCATGTGATTAACCAACACAGCACATTTTAATAATTTTGTAAGAAAATTTTAGTAAGCTATTTCTGTTCTATATCAAGAACAAGAGGTACATTGGATATTAACTTGAGTTACTGTGGCTGGAATCATTATGCAACAAATGCAATTAAATGTATATATATACATTTGAAATCATTGCAAGATCTTCTGAAAATCTGAATAGCATTAGGGCACCTCCACAAACATGACTGTACTTTCCTGAGCTGTAAATCTTGGTGGCAAAGTGTCCTGTTTCTAAAAACAGGATCATTTAAATGATCAGTTCAACAACATGCTTTTCTTTAAACACATTTGATGAGGATGCAGCAAATCTGTCCCACATTGTTCAAATGGATCTGAAGATTAAAAAATGCAGACGACAGCATTTCAGACCTACTGACAGCTGAGAGGAACTTTAACTTCATGTCCCAGCATGAAATCTTGATTACATTGAAGCTCATAGTGAAATCCTACTAGCATTAGGAAAGCTGGAATTTCTACCTTAGTGTGAATTCTTCATAACTGAAATGTATTTTGAAACCCATTTCTTATATTCCTTTATATCTTAGGTGTAGCAATTCAGAGATCTGAAACTTCTGACTGTTTTTCTTTGAGGCAGTAGGTCTGCAAAACATTGGTTATGTTTAAAACATGAGAAATTTTGAGGGACTTGAGGGTACACAAACGCTGGCTTCACACAGGAGCACCTTTTAGACTAATTTTAGAGGGAAACAGTTGTGCTGAGAGAGAGGGATGCCCTAAGGTACCCTTGAACCTGCCCAAGTATATATTTCCCTATGCAGACCCTACAGTGCTGTGGCTGATCAGCCTCATAGGGCCCATTTGTTGTAGCACAAACACTACAGAGAAAAAAGAAAAGGAGACAAGCAGTCACACTCAAACACCAGGATGTGAATCTCCTCTGTGATAACAAACACTGAAGAATATTGTCTTTGTGTAAGCACATAAGCCAGCAAACCACACACACCTTCATGTCATGATTAGACTGAAAGGCTTCACCATGTCATGTGCAAAATTCCAGCTCCCAACACAGTTTAATAATGATGTCTTAAAAATCAGCTTTGACTAAAACTAAAATATGGTGTTTCTACTGTTTTGCTGAATTTGCCAATGCAGCAACATCTGCTGAAGCTGAGAAAAACCAGAACTGGAGCTCTATAAAACAGAGATGTAAAGAACTCTAACTACTTTTAGTAAGTTAACATCTCTGGAACATGATGCCCAAGAGGTACTACAAATTATTATTTCCTCTGAGAATTGAGAAAATTGGGCTGCTATTACTAAAGAAACATATTTTTCTGAGATTATGTCCTGAGGGTAGATCAAGGGTAAAGCTTCTCTTTTCTCAGATATTTTCCATCTGATTTGGAGACAGCATAGGAAAGTTGGCCAAGAGGGAAGACACAGAGATGTGTGCATAGACATGGATGTTTTCATGGAAAAAGCCCATGGCAGAAATTGGTACACACCCTGGTTTGTACCTTTGCTTATGTTGCTTTTGTATCAATGAACTCCTTATGTCAATATTCCCTAAGGATTACTTTGAAAAGTAACATTGGAAATCACAGTTCTAAATTTTTATACCTGTTTCATTGGACATCATATAAAATGCAGATTTAGAAAAGATTTATAATGCTCACAAGAAATTAATTTTCAGTAATTGTACAGTTTGTTATTAATATTTGCCATTAATCAGCTTTTATGTTTTTGTAACACAGATGATCAATAATCTATTTAAAATGCATGCTAATAGAGGTCAATAGCACTCTTAATTAGATTTTGCTCACTAACAGTCATGAACTGAAGTGCATAATCTATGTTTTCCCTTGTTATCCTTGAATAATCCCTGTTTCTAGTAACTGACTATGAAAAACTTTGCTGCTACTGAATACAACTCTGCCCATGTGTTTTGATAGCTGTAGCTAGAAATGATGTTGGAAAATGAGGGAGGCAGAATTAATATAATGATGCAGGCTGGAGAACATAGAGATGAGCAAACTCTCAAGTGAGATCAGATTTGAGGATGAGGGGAAAAGACTGGGATGTGCACAGCTTGTGTCTGGGACTACCCAGGTATTTTGGTCAGCTGCTGACAAAAAATAAGCTGAAAAATCTGGTTCATGTTGCAAAGCTGGCACTACTTGAAGTGAAGAGTGTGATGCTGGGAGGCTATATTTGACATTTTTTGCTTTTTATTTCCCTGATGCATTGTCAGATGCCAGGAAATTTACTGAAAACTAACAGATAAACTTCTCTTGCAAGTCACAGGATATTCTTCCCTTCCTCTAGAGACTGAATGTAAATAGGGGTACTAAGATGTCCAAGGAATTTTTTGAATTCGTAATCGTTCCACTTCATGTCACTATAACAAAAAGCCATTTTCAAGTTGTTGTCTATTTTCTGAGATTTATCATGACACTTACCTAAAAAAAACTCCCCAAAGAAACCCACAAAAGCCCAACAAACCAAACAAAAAACAATCAAAATTAAATTTAGAATTTAAATATAACAGGTTATGTTGTTGCCTGATAATACCAAGAAAAAGAGGAAAATGTCTTCTGTCTTTATAAACCAATTCACTTTAAGAGTTCCCTGATTTGCCATGAATCAAAAATCAGCTTCTGCCCATAACTGACTTGTAAAAACGTTGTCTGAGTTTGGGAAATATGCTTATTCCATATAGGCTCCTTCTCAGCCCCAAACCCATCCCTTCCCACAGCATGTTCTTACCAACAAACCTTGGTTGGCTCCACAGCCACCCAGACATCCTTGTTTGGGACACCCACCTCGGCCCCCTCACATTCCAGGTTTCTACAGTGAGATAAAATTGTTTTCAGCTGGTTTCATTTCAAGACATCCAGTGTGTTTTTGATAGAAATCACCATCTTTACTGTTGTAAGTAGTTCTGTGACCATTCATCTCTAGGTTCTATGCAGGTCTGGCATTTGCATGTTTGGCCAAAGCTCCAGTGCTATCAACACTATCCATTTCCATTTCCAGTCCATGTTGCTCTTAGCTTAAATCCTTACTAAAATTCTTATAAATGTCTTCAAAGAGAGAATATCACTTGCCTTGTCTTTTCTTTAACATTATGAATGGTTTTGTTTCACCCTTCCTGTTCCAGACTTATTTTTAAAAGTTTTATGATTTGCAAGGAAAAATGGGGTAATGGAATAGAGAGTCATACATATAGACTGTTATAAGGATCAGACTCCTAAGACTGAGACCAAGAAAAATGAAGCACTTGATGGTTACCACTCAAAAGTTATTAAGAGCATTATGAGCAAATGTATTCTATATACTACTTACAGAGACAAAAATATAGATGTTTGTTTAAAAATGAGTTTTATTTGAAATTGGCTGAAGAATTTTGAAGAGTGATATTTAAAAAAACTAATTTGAAAATAGAAGAGCCAATATGTTTCTTTAAAAGTGGAAAATGTTCTAATTTTCATTTAAAAGGTAGATTATGCAGAGAGGTTAATTTAGAAAGACAATTTATCAAAGTCCTCAACATCTGGGCTGGAAATGAAAGAAGAGAATTTCAGGAAGACAGATGCAGACTAATATTTGGGCTGCTGTATTAGGATTTTTGGTATCTATATGCCACGTCTTCAGGACAGTTATTCTCTGACAAATAGCAGTTAAAATAAATATCCTTGACATTTCAAATGCATGGAAAATGTATTCTGTGGGTTGGATTCAGAAGTGATAGCACATAAATCCAACCTGCAAAAATATCTCGGCCCTCATATGGAATCAAAGAATGGCTTGTTTGAAAGGGACATTAAAGAGCATTTAGTTCCATCTAGTCCAGTTTAAGACTATCTATTATTATTATTCATGCTTACAGTCCAGGTGTGGGCAGCAGGAGTTGTAGGTGTGATATTCAGGTTTACAAATCATCATCAGCATTTTGTGTTGCTTTCCTTTGTGCTTCCAGAACATGCTCTGCCCTGGCTCACCAGCTGTCACTTGCTCAGTCTGAGGCATTTTTGCATTATAAGGAGCTAAATGCTAAGTGCCATGATTTGAGATTTGCCATTGTATCTGTCTTTTAGACATAACCTCACTAATAACACAATCCTCAAATGTGAGTTTTAAAAACCGAGGTCAATTAAAAAAGCTCAATTTTAAGTGGATTTTTTGTTATTTTATTCCCAGTGAGAGGCTGTTGAATTGAAGCATATTTGCTTCCAGAGAAATCCTACCAAAGCAAAATTACAGTACTGCTCACTTTTAAATTTCACAGCAAAGTAGCACTTAAGGCTTATTGCAGTGCATTAGATTTAAAACCAATTAAGTACAATGCTAAATCAGTGTAAACCACATTTCTGAATTTATCTACAACATAATGAATAACATCTGCATCTGCAAAGAAAAGATTTACACTGAGCAGCAAAACAAAATGTGTTGACAATTTGAGCAGTTTTCTTTCCCTTATGTCATATCTCTTCATTATTAGATAAAGCTTCACTACAGTCCTTTGCTGTTAGAGCAGTAAAAGGGGAAAACACCCAAATGGCAACCATGGAGGTAGAATCTTCCTCAGTTTGTTTCCTCTTCTCAGCAAAAGTACATCTTATTTACCTCAGGAGCTTTTCCAATTTGAAATCTATTCAGGATTTGACAGGGATCACCATTCTTCAGGTGTGCTGGAGGATCAAGGGTTGTCTTCTGACCTCCGATGGACATTTCCAGTACTGCCCTCTCCAGAAAACAGACTTGCATTAAAGCCGACCCACTCCATTCCTCTCCCTAGATGATAACTGGCAGAAAGTTTGATGAAGGGAACCAAAATGCTCCAGTGCTCTTTAAAAGACCAAATATCTTCAAGAGAGCTGAGCTTTGTTGCTAAGCCTGCCTGAAGTTTCATGTGTGACCTTTAACAAATAACTTATATACTGCTCTGGACATAGTTTGCACAAATCTGTTTTACAGACTTGACTGTTAGAACTTGCCATCTTCTTATTCTCCACTCTTAAAAGAAAGTAGGAATATTGGTCCATTTTACCTTCTTGGCTTGTAATATTTTCACCTCTCTGTGTCTCCTTATTACAGACACGTACAGCACTCAGTTCAAAGGAAGGGAGTTTGGTCTGGGTGGCTGAGCCCTGTTATCCAGGATGAATTAATTCATATTTATGATGTTTCACTAATGTCCTAACAATGTCACTATTTGTTGGTAGTGTACATATTATAATACACAGCAAACCAGCAAAAGCTCCCACTGCTGCTCCACTTCAGCTTTCTGCAACATATTTCTTTGGGTAAAAGAGAAATTCTACTGCCATTTAGGTTTTAGTGTCTCTTATTTTGGAGAACATGGGAGAGCTGTTCTTAACGGTGAGAAGTTCTGTGAGAGAGAACTGTTGTCCACAGCAAGGTTACTAGTAAGAAAGTATTCATAAGGCTACCTCTGTATTTTAAGGATTAGCCTTTTTTTGTTCATAAAACTGAGTCCCAACCTCAAAGAGGATTTTTGTTAACAGCCCCCTTATTTATTTTCCAAATTGAGTCCGGCTCCCGCTGTTATGAACCTGTAAATCCTCTCATGCTTCTCAAAAATAGAGTGCTTGCTGGTGATAATTGAGCTACATGAAGATTGACAAAAAATGATGTGAAATTTCATTGTAAAGCTGAAGTCCTTCATCCCTGATACTCTTACATCTGCAATTTCTAATCTTCAGGGCTTGGATGTAGCTCAAACTACACAATGGGAGTTTGTGTTGTCTTGGCATGAAACAGAAGATGTAATGTCAACAGAGAGTTCATTTAGCAGTCTGTTCCTCCTGAATGGTCTCCTCTACTGAAAATACATAACCTAAGAAAAAAGTGATTATGGAACACCTGAAACCTCAGGAGGTTTCTAAATTTGTAGGGTAACAGGGTAGCATTGGGAAGGGGTGGGGGGAAGATTAACAAAACTCCAAAGCCAAACAATGGAAGCAGCAGAAATTGAATATAAAACACCCATAAAAGAGTGTGTTATCTACAGCCTGGTAATGATGCTAGTGCTGCAGGGAATGCTCTGCTCTACCTCTGAGTGATGGGAGATGGGGCTTTCAGCATAAACCTGCAGCACCCAGCACAGCACCAGACAGACACCCCGATGTTTTCTACAGAAACCATTTCTGATCGTATTGGATGCTCACAAAGGGAATGGCTCTGCAGCTTCCAGAGCTGCAGCTGCTATTTGTGCTCCATGTTGTGTTGTGCTGCACAAATATAACAGGATATTCACTTACCCCAGCTGGCACTGAATGGAATAGCCCAACCTTCCTATACCAAACCATTATGGACCAGCCATGAACCAGCCTGAGTGAAGAAACCTCAATCTATACCAGTACAACTTTGGTTCTGGTTCTCACATATCCCAGGAGCTCACTGATGTTAAAGAATTTATCCTGAAGAATATGGGGGAGTTTAACTCCATTTCACTAGTGAGCAAAATGAGGCAAGTAAGGTTTCAAAAGTGCTAACATTTTTGTGTTTCTTGGAAGTAACATTCCTCCAAAAAGTCAACCTAATATTTTCTCTGCTGGATAACCTGTCCTAAGTATTCTGACTGACAGGGCTGAAATGTGAACATTAGTGACCTTAATCCCAGTCTGTAGACTGATTTATGCCACAGTATCTAAAATATCTGCCTGCACCCACTAGCTTTGATAACAGTTTAGGGTACCTGTGTCCTTCTGGAGCTGCAGCAAGAGGTCAGGAAGGATATTTTATAGCATCTAAAATGGCACTGATTGCCCATAATTTGGAAAACAGATCCTGTCTGTGGTACCCTGTCGTGGTGGCTTTGGATGGTGAAGTGCTGGGACCTTCCCAAAAGCACCTCCAAGGAGGAGGCTGCTGGGTGCAGCCTCCACACCTGCCCACACACGGACACACAGCACACAGCTGGCAAGGAAGGAGCAGGAAGGGTTCTGCAGGAGAGATTTCATGCAGCCACACTCCTGCAAAGCTCCAGAGAAGTAGGGGGAGAACAATTGGGGGGTCCAGGGTTATGTGGGGGAGGGGAGAGAGCATCAGAGAGCAATGATCTGAGGGCAAGGGGGCAGCACAAAGGTGGGACCTGGGAATGGGAGCCAGTGGGGAATCTCTGGGGGCCCATAAGGTAACAAGGGGTGTGGTGGCCAAAGGAGCCAACCAGGGAAGCAGAACTGGGGTACTTTAACATAACAGCAGAGCACTCTGGGGGAAGCTTTTCTGTCACCCTAAGCTAGAAAGGAACCTAGGACTTGTCCCACCATAGGACACCCCCTTCATTCCTTGTCCAGCAGGCCTACTGGCCCCCACAGTATCCTAACTGAGAAATGCCCCTGAAGATGAAAAAAAAAAAATTATACTCAACAAGCTAAGCAACAAAATTTATCAATGAAACTTTGGGATGAGTTCTCTCACAAGACACTGCCATGGGAACAAAAGTGGTTTCCCTTTTGAAGGTGCTGTGTCAAGTGCTAACCCTGCTATGGTGATTTGTGCTTTTGCAGTGAAATCTTGTTTGCAAAACACACAAGGGGTCTGATGGCTTTCCTGAAAAGAAATACTTTGTGTATCTCTTCTGCAAATGGGCAGTCAGGCCACTGGTCAAAAAAAGCTGTTCCCTTCTGCACCCAGAGGGGTCCCCTGTGGCCTTGAACAGGCCTGGGTCTCTCTGCTAATCCATTTTAAGTCTTATTGATTCTTCCTTTGGTTGGAATGAGGACCAGGAATTTGCTTTTTCTAGTGACTTTTCTTGAATTACACTGTGTTTTGTACCTCTAGGGCTTAAGAATTGCTTTATTTACCAATATCAGGTAATTGCTACTGCAGCAATTTGGTACCACAGAAATGAGCAGCTGGAAGGTATTGATGTCTTGATAAAAGGTTGTTATTTGTGTTAATTTTCCCTCCCTCATTTTCATTTTTGGCCAGCCAAACTTGGTATCATTTGCCATTGTTAATGGTTATGTTACCTGAAGCCGTTACAAAAGTCCATGCCAAGTTCATCCCAATGAATTGAGGAGTAATGTAGTTTTAATTTTAACTCCAATTATATGCAGGAAGATTAATTGTTGGGGGCAAATCCTTCTGTGGGGCCAAAAGGGAGTTATAAATCATTCAGTTAGGTTATCAGATAATTTTCAAGCTCCTGTGGGTTTCAGAAAATGGACAAGAATAGCTTAAACCTGTCTCTTTCACAGACAACTAGTAGCTTGTGATAAATTAGAATCTGTCTTTTCCCCCTCTCCAGCGATCTCTTTGGATGTGGGTGAAATGACCACTAGTGCTAATTTAATTGCAAGTGGAACCCTCTGCTGCCTGCAAGTAATTCACATTTTTCAGGAGCAGATAATGGCACTAGCAAAAGTGTCTCCTTGCTATCAGGTCATTTTATTTTTAAGTCAATGACAATGGAACTATTATGCACCAGCTGATGAGAGCTTAATTTGTTTAAGTATAGAAGAGGATTTATTAGCAGTAATATGTTAGTATTACTGTGGCCCTCTACTCGTAGCTCTTGCATATGCATTAGACAATTTCACCTAATCTAAGAAAATGTAAACTAATCTAGCTAGATGCCTAAGTGTGGACCTCATTTTCCTTTCATGGAGACAAGTGTTAATTAGAAGACACTTACCAGACCTAAAGCAGAGTAACTTAGCAGAGAATCAGATCTCATATTTTTTGTATAAACTGAATATTTCATGATATGATCATGATTCTAAGCATAATTAGGGTCATGAAATATGACTAATTGCATCCATGGAAGTGAACTCTCCCCCTTTAGCAAGGCATACATCTGTGTCAGCTGCTAAACAGCAGCACTGCAGAGCATCTGTGACTCAGCCCCTCTCTATTACTGCACAAATGACTCATTTTCCCTCACTTAAATAGATATGAATTAGAAAGAACCCAGGAAAACATAGAAAAGTCAGGATGGGGCTGTGGTCAATATCTTCCAGTTGTTCTGGGCCACTACTCCCTCCTCCCTGTCTCCCTGTCCCAGTGTGGGCCTTTTCCTGGGCTGCAGTCCTCCAGGGACTACGTGCTCCAGCTGGGACCAGCTGTGTCCAGCATTTGGAACAGGTTGAATACTCTTGAAGTGGGGAAGAACTGTTGTCTCTTCTTGGTCATGCAAGAGGTATTTTGGAGGTTTGGCTTTTTTTTTATTCTAAACTTTTATGACTGGGACTAGAGCTCCTTTAACCTTCCTTGAGGCTTTTGTTCTGGCTTGGGTTTTTTTGGAGGTTTTTTTGGGTTTTGGGTTTTTTTTTTTTTGTTTGTTTGTTTGCTTTTTTTTTTTTTTTTTTTTTAATTTTTATTGAAAGGGTGAAGGATAAGTGGGAAAATGGAGATCTGGGAGCACAGAAAGTTTTGGAAACTTTCTCACTGTCTGGGTCATCAGAACTACAGATTTGAAACAAAATTCTGGGCAGGTGATTAGTTTTAAATGTCACAGAGGTACTGAAAAAGGTACCAGCTGTTCCAGAAGGGAGTGGATCTGTGCTTTTTAACAATTTATGTCTCCTGGAACTTGTTTAGTTCCACTTATTTGAAATTTCATTAACTTTTTTAGACAGAAGCCAAATTTGACAGGATACTGTGAAACTCATTTTTTATTTTGATCTCAGTGCTCTGTTAAGAAATTGTGAACAGTTATAGCAATGATTAAAATGTACATATGCATTTATACAGCCATAATAAACTAATCTTATGCAAGTGTACAAAAAATACACTTTTGTTTATGAATATTTTATCCTATGGTTTTCACCTCTGAATGAAGGTTTGTTTCAAGTGGTGAAAATCAGCTTCTGTTGGAACTGTTTTTGTTGAAAATCAATGAAAGAGAGGATACTTAGAAATCTCTGTGGCTGTTTTGTCTCTCAACAGCAGATGACTGCTGCAGTATTGGGGGACACTGTGTTATAATTTGCTATACACCAAAGGTGCTGAAATTACATTTATTCTTGCAAAAAATGAGATCAGAATCTTTATCCAAATCCTCTTGTCAAAGAATATTTTAGTCTTTTCAAAGATGCTTTTGAAGTTACATTGTTGTGTCTACTCAGTAAATAAAAGACAAGTTCTTTATTCTGTGTTGTCATTTCTGTCTTTCACACAAAAGTAATTTAAAAGAGAGGAATGAGGACAAGTAGTGTCTTGCCAGGCTGCATTCTTAATCCTTTTTTTTTTGGTTATAAAATGGATTTTAAAGAGCAACATACTTATTCTGATGGAAAAAGGAGCAAAATTACTGAGTGATTTTTCTAGGTTTTCAAACTTTCAGGTATCGGAACATTTACAAGATGCATAAAATTCAGATAGTGATTTCTATAGAAGTCATCAATTTGAAAAGTAAATTGTATGATGCAGTTTAACAAGATTCTAGTTTTCACTTTTATTTAAAAGGTTCAAGTGAGAAAGCAATGCAGTTTAGTACAACATGGGTCTAATGATTTCTTTTCAGAGGACAACTTGTTTGCCAGTTAGGCAAACAACTGGACCTAAATAAACAGATCTCTCCAAATCATCTTGATAATGATTTAAATAATCTTGATTTAAATGTGTTCTCAGTTATAGAAGGGTATGGGTGAATAACAGCATGAGAACCCCAATAAGATATTTTTAGATAAAGGCCAATATTCCATATTCATATTCATAGCCAGCTTTTCTTGTTCTTTTTGCCTTTGACAGATTTCCTTATTCTGCCATGTAATCTTTGAAGTATCCAATTTCAAGTGCAGCAAGTAAATTTTTTACCTTTTAGAGATAAAATTAACATCAGAATCTCTATTCAAGTAGTCAAATAGACTTTTTTGGAAGCTGGGCTTCATATTCACACTAATGCCCTCTCCTGAGAAGGGGTCCTTTGCTGCTAATCATTATCATTTATTAAAGTCCCTAAATATTAAGCATTTTGGGAATGAATGTGTGGATATGTGACTTCACCCCACAGTCACCAAGAACAGATCTCCTTTCTGTTTGAAAGGAAACAAATGGAAATAAATTTTAAAAGCTAAATGTACATTTTTCTTTAATGAGAAGTTACTGACCAGTTCAAAGGTTGCAAACACAAATTGTTTGGAGAATTTCAAAGCTTTTCCCTGTGGAGGAACATGTTAGAACAATAATGTTTTGCATACTGCTCCCTTTTCTTAAAGCAGACTGGCCAGAGGAAAATAAGAGTTCTGATACATTAAAGAATGATAGAATTCCCTGTGAGATGGTGACAGTTGGTAGTTCTTGGGACAAGCCCAGTCCATGATCCCCAAATCCAAGTTCAATTTCCTTTTCTTTTATTATGTTGATACTCCAGGCTAGATCATAATTTCTCCAATTCTTTTTCTTATTTCCTTTTCTTCCCAATTCAAAACCACACCTAACCACCTAAAGTACCAAGAAAAATTTATCTTAAAGTTACTTACTCTAGTTATAGATGTAAAAATCTGTGGACCATTTTTGCACTGTGTTCATTCACATCCAAAATACTTTTTAGACATCAAATAAGAAAAAGGGATCTAAGCTGCTAGTACTTGATGTGGTTTTTTTTCATTCTGTGTGTATATACATACATTATACACATATATACGTGGACCACGCTTTGTTGTTAGGGCTCTATGAGTAACACAGTGACAAAACTGAGGTGGATTTTAACCCTTGAGATCCTCTCATGAATATTGCTCTGAATTGCTGCAATGAATTACACACCTTTGTTTTTAAATATCTATTCTATTCTAAAGAGAACTGAAACAGGTAAAAATAAATCAGGTTAAGGGTTTCATTCAGGTCCTTTGAATGTCTCAATGCAGATGACAGATGTGTCACAGGTAGCATAAAAGCTTGGTCTGAATTCTTGAATTCTGATTTTGTGTGTTATGCATTGTGTCAGTTGGACAGTATTAGCTTTGTCTTGACTCTAACATTCATTTCTTTTGTTTTCTTTTGTTTTCTTTTGTTTTCTTTTGTTTTCTTTTCTTCTGTTTTCTTTTGTTTTCTTTTTTTTTTTTTTTTCCTGGGTTGTTTCAGGGTCAGTCTTGGGTCAAGGTTGGTAGTTTTTTACAAGAATGAGTTGCAAATAAGTGTAAGTAGGAAAAAAATTTATTTCTTCCTCCTAGTGAAATGCAGTCTGGGAATCCCAGTGTGACAAAGTGCATAGAGGTAGAATAAAATTTCAGAGCTCCCTATTTGGGCAGCATTCTTTGGATTGATTTATATATTCATAATCCTCTTTGGAACTGGGTGAAGTGTGGCATATGTCTAATAGGGGAAGATAGAATATGAAAACATTTTAAAGGGATTAAAATGATGCACTAAAATGCTAGGAATAGCCACCAGCATAACTCATATTTGCAAGCATTAGAATTTCACACTCAAGTCTATACTTCCTTGTGGGTGATGGGAGTCATCCCTGATCCTGCTTAGGCATCTCTGATACATGTTTAGGACATCACTGAGTCATGACAGGACAGAAACTGTTCAGAAGCAATATCATGTGAGCCAGCTGAGAAGTACAGATTTCAAAAGCACAGAGCCACGGTATAAATATTTTTGGCCAATAAAAAGAGTATGTTTGTTTGAGTACTTCTGCTTCATTAGTTTTAACATGCATTCACTCCAAGTTGTATCAATATTTGTAATAATTTGAACCTGGTGAGATGTACGTCAAGGTGAGAGTTAAATATTGGAAGGATGTGTCATTTTCTTTTGAAAATATACTGCTGAGATCTTCTTTCCTGAGAAGCTTTAAATACTTAAATGATGATGTTTACATAATTTTCTTTGGAAAACAAACAAATGAACAGAACAGGCTTTTAATCTTCTCCCCCCACCCCCCCGCTGCTCTTCATCTTGAATGAAATAATTCTGCTTTCTCATTAGTAAGATGATACTTTTAGGCTATCCTCTTACCAATGCTTCTTAGTCTTCATTTATCCTCTTTCTGAACATTTAATCCTACATTTAAAATAACAACAAACCGTGAAATTAATGGACATCATAGGAAACCTGTGCTTTTTCAAAATCCATCAATTTTGCACAATAGAGTGTATCATAGGTCCTTATGATTTGAAGCTTGCAGATTCAAATTGTTGTGGCTGTGGCTTCAATTTCATTATTTTTTCAGTTCCATTCCACAAATCTCATACTGGTTTAATTATTGTCTTCCTTCTGAATTTCTTCTGGTTTACCCATTTTCCTTTTTTTTTTTTTTTCTTTGCTCTTAGAATGGAAAAGATAAAGTATAGAGGCAAGAGGATTCAGGATACACTGGGAAGATTCCTCTTCAGTACAACTTAGATCTTTAGACAACTCCTAGTTACCAGCAAGAGTAAAATGTGTTAATGAGCATTCCATATAAAGACTGAGAAGTTTAAACTGATTAAAAAATAGCTAATAGAGCCTGGACCTAGACAGAGTGTTTGGATTTGATTCGTTAGAATGGGAAGGAAGAGTTCATTATCATATATGCATATAAGCCAAAAGCAGAATTGGGCAGGTTGTTTTGTGGGTAATTTCTCTAGGGAAGGTGGCTGCTTGCTTTTCTCATGAAATAGGAACATTTTTTTTTTCTTTCTGGTCCGTGCTGTTGTAATCTCACCATTCATCTAAGATCAGTGGTGGAATTTGAAGTCCATTTTTTCCTGAATATTAATTAGAAAGAGGAGTAATTTCAGCCTTCAGGTTTGAGGATCTGCCCACATCTTCCAAATAAGACACTTCCAGGCTGTGACTTAAAAAATTAGCTGGACAACATCAGTCTGTGATCTGTGGTTAATCAGCTTTATTAATTCCACTATGTGTTCACTGATGTAAAAATATACCCCAGTTGACCAAACTTTCATGATTGCTTTGTGTTGTCAATGTGTGTGGCACAGAGAAATGTAAAGTAAGAGTTGCCTAAGAGAGTAATGAGAAATCAAGGTGTGATTCTCATGTAAACAATACTGGAGTATTTTTTGGCCTTCAGCTGTGGCACCAGCAGGGTACAGCCTTCCCTGAGCCTTTCCCTATGCCCTGCATGTTAGCTGCTACTCCAGCCCTCTTTAGTTTAGTGGATTGATCCCAGCAGTGTTCCTGGTCTACTCTGAAGCTGAAGCTTAAGATGGAAGTCAAGCCAATAAATGTCACCCTGAGTTCTGTACCATACTCACATTCAGATACAGTGAAGGCTAAAATCAGAGCATGGCCAATATATACTTATTCCTTTTACTTCAGAAGGTGACTTTGAACTGTGCATTGCAAAACACAACACAGCAGAATGTCTGAATGTCCAGAAGGAAGAAATGGGCCTGTTGGAGTGAGTCCAGAGGAGGTCCATGAAGATGATTAGGGGGATGGAGCAACTCTTCTATGAGGTAAGGCTGAGAGAATTGAGATTGTTCAGCTGGAAGACAGAAGGCTTTGGGGTGTGTCATAAATGAAATTGAGTGTTGGCCTTTGCATATTAAGTGCTTTTAACTTTTAATTGTTAAATGTTTAATTATTGCTTATTCAAATTGCCTATCAATGTAATTGAGAGTTATTAAGTTCCAAAGTTATTCCCATAATTAATTAGTTAAAGATTGTTTTTCCTGATTCCTCGTGAAAATCCCTTGTTAATAAAAGTTCCACAAGTTTGTTTCCCTCTTTAGTCCCTAAAAGGTGTAAAAACCCACAATGTCATATTTCCTGTATTTCCAAGTTGATTTCTCTGTTTTTAAGAGTTCTCTAAAATATTTGTAACTCAGTTCAAAGCTTTTTACCAGGTGTTTTTAAACCTTCTAAGTTTTAAATGAGTTTTGAGCCTGGCCAAAATGAAGGCTTTCCAACTGACTTGGAGCTATTTTTGGAAGCTGTCCCTTACTCTGCAACCCCGCACAACGGCGACCTGGAATTTTAACAAGGACCTTCCCGCCTTTGGAGCCGATGACATCTCGCCCCCAGACAACAAGGAGCCGTAGGAGGACTGAGATTGCCCCACCTCCATACACCACCAATCAACCAGGACCATGGAGGCAGGATGGAGGGCGGGCATGGGTGGGACCAAAACCTATAAAACCCCTAAACACAAGCCTCGAGGTGCCACTCACCTGAGGTTAGCTGCTGTTGGAGCTTGGTGTTGGGATCACAGGCCTTTCTCTCTCTCCAGAGACAGTTTTAACTACCTTGACTTTGGGCTACCTGACGTTACCCCAGTGTTTCAGGTTCTCTGCTTTGGGGACTTTGAGCCGGTTTGGCCAACAAAGTCTCTAATTGCTGTGGACCTGGTTTTTGGTTTTAATTCTTTTGGATCCCTAATTATTTTGTATTTGCAATTTTTTTTTTTCTGCTAATTGTTCTTTTAATAAATTGTTTTTAATTATTTCAATTAAGAACCAAGAGTTGCCTCATTCCTCACGGGGGGAAATAATTGTGGCTTTCCAGTACCTGAAGGAGCCTACATAAACTATGGGGAAAGACTATTTACAAGAATATGTAGTGACAGGACAAAAGGGAATGGCTTCAAACTGAAAGAGGGAAGGTTTAGATTAGATATTAGGACAAAATTCTTTACTGTGAGGGAAGGAAGGCACTGGAATAGGTTCCCCAGAGAAGCTGTGGATCCAATCCCTGGATTCAAGGCCAGGTTGAATGAGGCTCTGAGCAACTTGGTTTAGTGGAAGATGTCCCTGTACATAGTGAGGGAGTTTCAACTAGATGATGTTTAAGATCCCATCCAATCCAAGGAAACCATTGCCTAGTTCTATGATTCTGATTCTATATGGGAATAAGAACTATTAAAGTGAAGAAATACTTTCATGAGAAATACTTCTTAGCTTTCGGGAAAAGTTTTCAGGATCTTCCTTTATATTTTTCATTTCCTCAACAAAAATACAGAGACAAAATAAAACCAAATTATCCAAACTATAATAAATACCCACACGTTACTTGGAGACAAAAGGGAAAAGGGATTAAGAAGAAGTGAAAATTACTGTTTTGTTTTTTTCCTACAAACAATAAATAAATAAATAATACACTTTAAAAAACATTTCTATTTGTAGCTCTTCTTGAAAACCAAAAAATTCAGACTTAAGGATAACATACAGATTTGTAACCAGAAATTCACAGCAAGCACATGACCTTTTTGTATCTACTGTGTTTGATGCTTTTATTATCCTTAAACATAGTTCATAGAAGCAACATAAGCAGAAATTTCTGTGGAAACTGAGTATACCTGTCGTCATTTGAATTTTAGCTCACAAATTTCAAACTTAAACAACCTTATTCTAGGAAGTATTTTGTTTGCTTATTTTAGTCATAAAAATAAGCCTTGGTAGGATCCTAACACTTTGTCAAGTTCCTACTTGTTCCCTAGGGCAGGATGAACAGTACGAGTGCTATTCCTGACAGATGTTGTCTAACTTGTTCTTGAGATGTGTAAGGAGAACTCCACTATAACCTCAGGGAGTTTGTTTCAGCATTTTTTACTTACTATTAAAAGCTTTCTCCATGTGTATTCCTGAAACACTCCTTTTTCAATTTAACCTCAGTTTTTTTATTCACCATAGGCACATAAACAAGAATTTTTCTTCCCTCTGCAGCAGCAGACATTTTGAGAGTATTTACATAGCCTCTATCCAGTCTTGTTTCCCTTAAGTTAAGCAGCTCCATCTATTTGAGTCTTTCCTGGTTGGGAATGATTCATAGTCCTTTGCTCCCCTAAACTAATTCACACCTAACTTGAAGACTGAGGTTCAAAGTGGAAAACCTAGCTCAGCTGAGAGCTAGTAACATACTATTAGTGGGAGGTGTGACTCTGACCACATTCTCCTTTGTGTCATCCAGTATTCCCTTCGTGGACTGTTCACAAGTTATAACCAGATTTATGAGTGTTTATCAGTTTATCGGATAATCTGTGCTTACTTTTTTTATTTATATAATAATTATTAGGAAAGAGATCTGGTTTTATCTTACAACAAGAGAGACTTTTTGAAGAACTTTAAAATCCAAATTTTTGAGAGATCCTTTTTTTTGAGGTTTCTGAATACACAAATCTGAAATATAAGAGGTCATAACATTTTTGTTTATCAGTCTCCATCCTCTCAAAAGTTACAGATTTTCATTCATTACATCACTCATGATGACACTGATGGAATGTTTCTCTTGCTCTAGTTTCACCTTCACTTTGGGAACTCTAACTATAAACTCAGGTCCCTAGGAACCTTGCCTTGCCTTGCCTTGCCTTGCCTTGCAATGACCTGTAATAAAGATTAATCACATGCACTCACAAAATTCTGAGGCAATCCTCAATAAAATACTAAAATCTCCTCTCCAGTGGTGGTGAAACAGAGCTCTAGAGATAATCCTGTCATATTCACAACTGTGGAAAAGTTTCCATTCTTCCTTTGCTATCATATCCTACATGTGCAGAAAAAGTTGTACAGCATCCATCTTATCTTTTCAATAATTGTATTTTAAATTATGGTTATTTGTCATATAGTCTTAAACCTGTAGCTGCAGATCTATAAGTACCATGACCTGTCTCCACTGCAAAGGGCTGATGTAATTAGAAAAAGGCCTATATCAATCACTGGGATAATGGGTGTTCTTTTTCTGTTCCTCTCTCCCTCTCTCTCATCATCAATTACCCTGACTATTTTAGACAAAATATCAGACAAACCTACTTTCTTTTAGCTACAGTGCTGTCATTGCTATTAATGGAATTTAAATTCTTCTGTTAGGCAAAAAGTTCCTATGCAGACTATTCTGTAACTGCTTGTTAAGGAAGTTTAATCTGTGTAATCTGACAGCATTAGCAACAGATTTAATGAGTGTGGTAAAAGTTGACATGTTTGGGATGGAGTGATTCTCCTGGAAATAGTTATCTGACCAGAGAGTGTTTCTCTTTCAGTCTTGTTGTGGCTGATATTGAACATCATGAGTCAAAATGCTAATGTAAGGTTAAAATAGTCTTTAATATTACTATTATTTCTAAAAATATTTTCAAAGATATTGAAAACACCAGTCCTGGAAAGGTATTGAATATCTCCCACTATCAACAAGAGACATCCTATTATTAGCAGTTACCAGAAATGACTCTTCAACAAATATCTTTCACAAATTGGTCCTTAGAAGATAATTCAAAAAAAGTCCAAAAACCAAAAAACAATGTGGCAGAAAAATAAAAGCATGTAGAACTAAAGCTTTTGCAGAATAATAAAAAAATTAAGTATAAATCAAAACATCATCTTAAGAATGCTTAAATTTAAACATGCTTGTCCACAGTTGTGGAGAAAATTGTCTGACTTTTCAAGTTTTAGCTTTCAAATTGTATCCCTGATAACATGAGTGAAAGCAAACAGGACTGTGCTGAGCAATTTTGATTATGCCCGTCTTTGACTTCTTTGAGAACTGGGCCTTGCTGCAAGATTAAAAATGAAAACCTACTGCAGGAAATTAGCAGCTCTCCTGACTATCAAAGGCCAAATAATTTCAGTCTGGATTTCCCCTATCAAGCCAAACCACTTGCAGATAAATGTCTTACCATTTTTAAAAGAACAAAAAACAAATGCCACACAGTTTCTCTCCTGATTGTAGCACAGTGAAAAATGCTTTGCCTAAAAGTTAACATGACTACAGCCTAGTGAAATAAAAATCCTTGTCAAGTCTTCCTTTAAAATGTGAGAACATTTGAATATATGACTACTAGAGTAGATTTAAGCTCTAGTTTATTCTTTGGGTTAAGCCCCTGCAGACTGGCCATGGCAGGAGAGACAGCTTGCATTGAGGTAGCCCAGAAAATGAAGAAAGAATTGCACCCAAGTGTTCTTCAGACAGAAATGGTGTCTGCCAGGTGGAGGAGGAGAGGCTTAGAGGCTTCAACTTACCAACTTCTCTCTAAATTCAAAGTACTGCCAGCAGTCAGACATTTGCAGGTCAAGAAGACAAAAACCAGTTATGATTTCTCACTCTCCTCATCCATATTTATTTATTTCACACAAATGCTCTTAGGATATGTATTGATTCTGGGATTATGTTCATATAATGACATTACTTAAACAAAGGCAGAAGGAAACATTTTCTTCAGATAGATTTTCTTTTTGCAGAGATCAGGCAAATAAATAAAAGTTTCCCCACATTTCTCAGGCTTGAGTTGTCAGCTCTGCAACAACAGAGGTGATAGATACCTTTAGCCTGTTGGCCTGTGTTGATTCCAATGGAAAGCCAAAACAATCTTTGACAATGATATAGGTTTGTTCTTCATTTTCTTAGAGGAAGTGTCTTACAGCTGCATCATTTTTCACGAGTGATTTACTCATTGGTGAAGCAGTGCTTGACTTTGCTACAGTTCTTATCTTTTGAAAATGTTCTGCGTTTGTAGGAACCTTTCCAGGTATTCAGAGAAATGCAAAAGGTTAAAAAAGGCTTGCAACAGAAGACTTCTGGACCTCAGCATTTCAACCTTTACCAGGCAAATGCTGCTTATCTCTCCCTGTTAATGAGCACATTCGTTATCAAGCTGCACAAAGGCCACCTTATAAAACATGCTGAAGATGTGTCAGAAATTTGCAATTTGTGACTTGGCCTATTGGCCTTATCTCACTTGGATGTTCTAAACATTTTTGCCGAGGTCAGGCCTATTGCTGGCAAATGGATTAATACAACACTATTTCTCATTTTGTTACTGCTAAATGTTAACTTTATTCATATAACACATAGTTACCTTCAAAAAGAATTCAAAATTGATAAAGATTTGGAAGTTCATTGTCTCTCTCTTAAAATCTGTGTGTATTTGTGTCTGTATATGTCTGCATTTGTTTCTGCAGCATCTGCTGCCATTTAATGGGCTATAAAAACTCCAGTTTTCCACAATGAGAAGAAATAAGCCAAAGGGAAGCATTCAGTGATTTCAACCTAGCTCATACTGATATTTTTCACTGAAAAGATATTAATAGCAGTTTCACAGGACCACAGCACAAACTGGAGTTTGGATTCATTTAGCAATGAATCTTAATTTCCCAGCTTGTCTTCATGTTACAAACAAGGGCAGTGGAAGACTTTGATTTTAACATGCCCTGGAAGAATTCAGTGATTTTGTGACTGTTGAGAACAGTATTGGCTGTAACCTTAAGCCTTCAAGTTAGAAGACATCTGTGTGGTGAAGTCATTCACTGCTTACTGGAAAAGGGCATTTCTGATAAATTCCACTTCTGCTCCTTGCTCAGTCTCAGCACAGAAAATGTTCTTGCCTACATTTTTGTAATGGATCATTAATGCACTTTGGATATTGGAGTGTTTTGAATATTGCTTATTTGAGTGCTCTTTACACTTTTGATTATAATAGCATCCTACTTTATCATGTCTGGTGTTCTCGAGGATTAAATAGATCTACATTTTGAATTCATTTCCATCTTACTTGTTCAACACAGCGGGTTTGGGATTTGGGGGTTTTTTTGGGTTTGGGTTTTTTTTTTTTTTTTTTTTTTTGTTTTTGGGGGTTTTTTTTGGTTGGTTGGGGTTTTTTTTATGGGGAGGGGTGTTGTGTTGTTTTGATAGGTTTTGTTTTTCTTTTCCATTAGAAGAGCTTTTTCCGTCTCTACTCAGAAAATATTTGTGGGAAGGTTCTTTCAATTCAGTTCTGATAACTTTGTTTCTGCACAACAGTGGCTGAAGGAAGAGGAATATGTCTCTTTTTACATGATTCCCTCTTGATAACTCACCTTGAGTACACTAACTTCAACAATCATGTGGCTTTATTTTGCATAGTTATATGATACATCAGCATAAATTATATTTTAATTTATGTGTCATGACTACTTGACTATATTTTTGTGAAATGCAAGTGTCAAGAACCACAGCACACCAAGGGTATAAAAATTTTCACAGTAATTTCTAAGAAAAAAAATCTACCTTCACAAAAAATCATAAGAACCAGGAAATAAAAGACAGCTGAAAAAAAAAAAAAAGTGAATCTTTCCAAGACTGAGGATTATTATGAGTGAGACAGCAGGAAACAAAGGTTTCATAAAGAGAGAAGGGCAGTATATCACACCTGATACCCAAGTGACAAGAATACAGAGGCAGAGGCTTTTCTGACAGGTGGATCATAGCCACATTTTCATGTCAGGAATGAGAGAGTGCTTGTGTTTCAACTCAGGCCAAAAGACTAAGGGAGAAAAAACTGAGCACTCCTATCGTCAGGTAAAGAGATGTCTTATTGCAGTCCAGAACCCTCTAGGATTAGTCCAAGCCCTCTACCCAGGTCATCTATAGCATAGAATCATAGAGTCATAGAATGGTTTGGGTTGGAAAAGACCTTAAAGGTCACGTAGGTCCAACTCCCCTGCCATGGACAGGTACCCATTGCACTAGACCAGGTTGCTCAAAGCCACATCCAGCCTTGAACACTCCAGGGAGGAGACAAGAACTTGTTCCAGTGTCTCATCACCCTCAATAATGAATTTCTGTCTAATATCTAATCTAAACCTGTCCTTCAGTGTAAGGACATTTCCTCTTGTCCTACCACTGCATATACTTGTCTAAAGTCCCTCTCCAGCTCTCTTGTAGCCCCTTCAGGTACTAGAAAGTGCTGTAAGTTCTCCCCAGAGCCATCTCTTTTCCAGGCTGAACAAACCCAGCTCTTTCAGCCTGGTACCATGGAGGAAATGTTCCAGTCCTCTGATTGTCTTCATGACCCTCTTCTGGACTCTCTCAAACACTTGTCCTTATGTTGGGGGCCTCAGAGTGGGATACAGTACTCGGTTTCATTGAACTCCATGATGTTCACACAGCCCCCACCTCTCAAGCCTGTCAAGGTCCCTCTGGAAGGCTTGCCTTCCCTCCAGAGTGTTGGCTGCACCACACAATTTGATGTTACCTGGAAACTTGCTGAAGGTACTCAATCTCACTGTCCATGTCACCAGCAAAGATATCAAACAGCACCGGTCCCAATACCGATCCCCAAGGAATGCCCCTTGTCACCTGTCTCCACTTGGACATTGACATGTTGATAGCACCCCTCTGACTGCAACCATCCACCAATTCCTAATCCACTGAGTGGTTAATCTGTCTCTCCACCTTAGAGACAAGAGTGTCATGTGGGAGAATGTCAAATGCTTTGAACAAATTCAGGCGGATGATGTCAGTTTTCCTTATCTGCCTATGATGTACTCCTATGAGATGATTTTTCCAGAAATAATATGAGTAGGATAAGGAGAAAGAAATTAATGATTTCCAAAGGGGTGTAAAAGTAGAGTATACTTTGGTTTGGATTTTAAATAAAGAAGGAGATAAATGATTTTAATAAAAGGAGTATGAAATTAAACAAATGCCATATAGTAGAAAATTGAAATTATGTCCTTTAAGCATGTGACAATAATCTAAAATTGTCAAGTCCCTTTAAGAGTTAACCTAGTGTAGTGATTTAGTTTAGATCATCTCTTACTTATTTTACCTCTGTGACATAAGAATTAGGAGAAAACAAAGCAGGCACAAACTTAAAAGACTCTAAGAAGTTTATTAGCAGACCTAAAAGAAGGAAACAAAAGTTAGAATCAGACTAAACCCTTAGAACACTTTTCCTCCCCTCACTTTCTCCACACTGATAATGTAGAAACAACCCTTGAGATTTCAGTCAGTTTACCACCTTTATAATCTTTTCAGTTCACATAAAGAGATAGGAGTCTCTGAGTCTTGCTGGCCCTATGGAGACATTCCCACTAGAGACACCTCTCTTATGGGTTCAATATCACAGCAAAACAGCCTCCCAGGAGGTTTCTGCTTGCAGTGAAAAAGTCCCTAACCTCGAATCACCGCTTTTCCCACAGCTGCTTTTCGAGGGTTTCAATTTAAGCTAACATGGGGTGTCAATTTAAGGCTGAGCCGTTCAGGAGCAAGGTCTTCTTTACTCATCTCTAGGAGCAATCTTCATCTCCAGGAACTGGGGTCATCTTCGCACTGACCCCTCCTGGTTCCTTTCTATGGTCGGTTCAATCAGTGGATCAGTCCACATCAAAGGGTGGGACCATGCCCCCCACCCACTAGGCAGCCAAAGATTCCAAGTGTCAGTCCATACCAGAAGGTGGGACCCCTCCCCACCCACTGGGCAGAATCAACTTCGGGTGTATTGCACACCCCTCCAGGTGAAGGTAAAACTGAGTCCAAACACTCTGGAGCCAAAAGAATAAAGAGAGAAAATGCAGAATCACCTTAGCTCCCAATTGCTCTACCCTCCTCCGATGCTCTATGAAATTACAGCAGGGACTCCAATAGTCCAGTTCATCCCCAAAGGGTTTCTGCAACAGAATTTCAGCTTCCAGGTTTGAAGCATCTCCTCTTTCTTTTCTTTCAGGGTTTCAGCCCTTCCATCTTTACTGACTTACACCTTAGGGTGTCTCTTCATGTTCTTTCTGCTTTCTCTCTGGGGGAGGATCAGCATTTTCAGGCCCATCTGTTCTGAAGAAACCTTAACAGCACTAACAGGGTTAATCTCACCCGGCATGGCTGGAACTTCTCTTATCTCTCTCGGCCCCACGATCTCTGCTGGGGGAGTTGGAGCTGAGTTCTGCCGTGGCGGTGAAGGGGGGCCGCTGCCAGCCCAGCTCTACCTGCCTGGGGCAGGGCTGGGGGGCCCAGATGGGACAAGGCCAAGGAGGGGCGGCTGCCTCCCGGGTCGGGCCAGGCCGAGCAGGGCCCGGAGGCCCAAGTTGTGTCTTTGATGGCCGGAAGTCCAGAGAGCTTTCCCGGGCTCTGTCTGTCTTAAAATGTGATTCACAGAGACGTGTCAAACTCCTAAGTGGCTTAAAACTTGCCAGTAAACAAGCCAGTAAATTCATTGGTTCTGATTAGAACTAGAAGGACTTTTTTGCAAAAAAACCACTTCCGTGTCACACCACGACACCTATGAAACAACTTTCAGTTCAAAGAAATGGATCAATAGACAAAAGGCAAGCAAGCGTTATGGTCCGATTATAAGAGATGCCTGTGCCTGAACTAAGGTGCAAATGAGAAAATATGCCAAAGTCAATATTACAAATTTTATTTAACAATAAATGTGAGATAGAGACATAGAAAGACATGGGGAGAAAAGGGAGGAAGAGAGAGAAAGTGAGAGAGAGAGATAGATTAAGTAGAAAAATATCACCACTATGAGGATCACTGGCCCTTATTCACCCTGTTTTTTTTGGTGATGGGGTTCCCTGAGTCATTCTTCTGGAGATACCACTTTTATACAGTCCATGCCCTGGATATCCACAGGGCATAGATGCTGTTTGCATAACTTGGGGTAACATGTATTTAAATCTATGTAAATATGTGAGGAGAGGTGACTATGGAAAGTAGGAGGAGATAAAAAACAACAACATAGGACAGAGAGTTGATTGCACTTGGCCCTCATATGGGCTCACACACAAGCAGATTTCAAAAACAGAATTGTGGAGCTAAGGGTCTGAGGGGCTTTGATGCATCTGTATGGAAAAGTGGAATCTTCATCATGGAAAAAGAGTGAAGAGGTGAAAGAATGTATCTAAATGTCTTCTGTGTTTCTGAAAACTATTCTGTTTTTGTTTCCTCAAGCTGCCCAGTGAAACCTACTTGATCAGAACAGTCATGCATGAGTTTTTCCACAGTTTACTCTTGTGACTGTTTCTCTCTCAGGATTTGTAATTCAAAGACAAACCGAAATTAGGAGATTAAATAAGAGTACGTTTTCCTTTTGGATTGAAGACATGATTAATAGTCCACTAATTAATTAGATTTGTTCTTAAGCACCTCTGATCTCCACTGTCCTCTTCAGTTTCTAGTTGGCCCAGAAAACAATGTTTATGTCTTAAGTTGCCACTTGCTGAGTGAGAAAGGCTTTTGGCACCTCAATAGCAGGTTATTTACTGCAGTATTTTCTAGCTTTGCTATTTGCAAGGATAATGTGCAAGGAAATAGTGCAATATGCAGTAGCCTGTGTCCTTCAGAGACATTACTTAGTCAGTTCCACTAATAGTTTGTGCTACTTCCTAATGAATGCTGAATCTTCTGGATGCATTCACTGGATAAAACACATCACCCTGGGTTTTTTTTGGCAAAGTTGGCTCTGAAAGACAGACATTGTTTTAACAATTCAGTCTGAAGTTTTGCAAGACCCACTTTCCTTTCATTTTGGGCTTACTATGTATCTAATAAGCTTTTCTCAAAATGGGAATTCTTATTTTCTTCCTTTCAGATGGGTGCCATACAGAGTGGAACAAAGCAGAGGAACCGCTAAGCCTTTCCTCAGGAAAAGTGTGAATTTGAGTCTTCTCTCCACAACAGTTTATTTTCACAAGATATGTACGAATATATATTAGAGGACATTTTCTCTGGTTACATTTGGCAGAATTTGGACAAGGAGATCAGAAGCCAATGGGAACTGATGCTAAAAGAGAATAGGTCTGTTTTCCTTAGGAAATCAGTCTAAAAATTTCTTTGAATTTTCTTTTCATTAAAGCTCTATGTTAGACTACCCTAGCAAGGGAATGAACTTGTTTATTTTCAGAACTTCTTGTAGGACAATGTTTTCAAACAGAGTATATGATCTACCTCATAGCCCCCTTTACCTTTTGGTTTAGGATAACTAAAACTAAATATTTTGGGCCTGGCTGAGATGGAGTAAATTTTCCCCATGGGTGCTCTCACAGTGCTGTGCTGTGCATTGTTGGTTACACAGGTGTTGATGTCACACTCGTGTTTTGGCTCCTGCTGAGCAGAGCTGGCACAGCACCAACACTGTCCCTCCACCATTTCTCCCTTCGCCCATTTGGCTGGGGGTGGGAAAGGTCTTGGGAAGGGACACAGCCAAGAATTCTGATCCCAAGGATGCCCCCTATCGTATGGTGTCTCCTGAGCAATAAAACCTAAGAGAAAGGAGGTGGAGAGTGGAATTTATTACTGTGTTTGTCTTCCAAAGAAATCACAATGAGTTCTTGAGCCCTGCTTCCCTGGAAGTGGCTGGAATTTACTTGCTGATGGGAAGCAGAGAACAAATCTTTTGTTTTCCTTTGCTTCCTTGCATGGCCTTTGCTTTTGCTTCATTAAATTGCCTTCATCTTGACCAATGAGCTTGTTTTCAACTCATTCCCTCCCTCCTTCCCTCCCTCCCTCCCTCCCTCCCATCCTGATGAGGAGCAGGGTGATGAAGTGTCTTGGTAGGTGCAAAGTATCCAACCAAGATAACTCCCCACAGTAATTGAAAAGCAAGGTAGGTATAAAGCAGCCTTTACAGAGCTCAGTAAGAACTGGCCTTTCCCCATTCCCATTTTATTTTGGAGGGAGGTCAAGCTATGTGTTAAATCAGGATATAACTGTGGATTTGTCATATATCAGAAGAAAAAACACAAGAAAAATTATAGCAAGGAAAAGGCTCAAAATATTATGCCTGTTATATGTATAATTAGATATTATAAGTATGATATAGGGAAACACAATCCAAAGGCACACAAGCTGCATGTCAACTTAAGGGGTTCAAGTTTCGACCAATCAAATAAACTTGCTAGAAATTGCAGTTTAATGGAGGTCTTGACTTCGAAACTTAACAGCTTCTGAGAAATAAAACCATTTGGAGTGGTTTCTTACTTGAACCAGGCATTTTAAATGTAGAAACACTAAGTGCCTTTTTCAGGTGAAAAAATCAAGTACCTGAATTACATCTAGCCTGTAGGAATTACCCTTGCCTTGCCTTGCCTTAAAATAAGAACAGCTTGGAAGATTTTTTAAGTATCTCGGAAGGAAATAAATTCTAAGAACACAAATTACTTAGTATAATTCAATGAGTAAAAATAGCAGAGAAAAAAGATCAGTAGATGAACATTCTCCTTGACCATATTGTTACAGAATTTGCAAAGGAACTTAACTGATCTGTTTAAAATACATGGCAAAGAATTTTCATATTAGAAATATAAATTTAAAAAAAATAACAAAACCAACCAAACATTTTTATTAATATTTAAACATTACAGGGAAAATAATGTAATTAGAAAGTTACACAGGTAAAGCACCTTGAAAACCTTGTGTTAGAAGAATACTTTTCTTTTATACAAATTTCTCAATGAGGTAGCATCAGGTGCCAAAATGGGATACTTTCTCTCCTCCTTGTGTAATGTCTATGAAACTTGGACATTGTCTCCAGTACTTCCCTGTGATCCATGTCCGATGTGAGCAGGGCAGAGAACACAACCAAACTATGCTCCAAACACAGCAGACCTGTCTCACAATTATAGATCACATGAGAAGATTTGCTTGCTTACATTACACCTAAAAGCTTCGAGCAAAAACAGGTTAAAGCAAGATATAACATCAAGAAAACTGACAATCAGAAAAGACAAAACATCATCTCCATGTTACAGTCAGAAGAAAGAGAAATTAAATTGTTTGTGGTCAAATGAGGGCAGAGAGGACACCTTTGGCAGAGGTAGAAATAAAATCACAGATCACTCTCTTCAGCATGAGATTAGCCTTTCCTCCTAGCTATTACTTAAATCCATTTGACAGCAACTGACTCAATTACTCTTTGTGATTAATTTCCTGAATATGTCAGCTTTTTTCATTTATTTTGCTGTTTGTGTACTGTTTTCAGACCAATCCCAGTGCCTATAAATGTATTTTTATTAGCATTACATGAATACCTTCATTCAGCAATTCTGAAGGAGTAGATGTCAATTTAGTATGAGATAATTAACAAAAGGCAGGAGCTTTCAACTAGCACATGATCCAGTGATGTCTTCTCTACTGTGCAGTTTTGTTGTGCAATGATATAACTAAATCAAAGGCAAAGAATAAATACTTCTACATAAATATTTATGTTCTTTACATATGTCTTTAGCTTTGCACGTGTGTACATAATCCCTGTCTATTCATCAGAAATAGGAGAATCCATCTCTTTATTGTGCCAGCAGCTCAAAGCCTGTGGCTAACAGCTTTTTATTTAAACAAGGTCATATTGCAGAGTTGTACAGCACATCAGCCAATGGTGGTGGAACAGTTTGCACATGGACACTAGCACATGTATTAAATTGCACTTGATAGGTTCAAGTTTCCCATGATAACCTGCAGCAATATTTTGTTCACTTTGAGGATCTTTGAAAAAGACAAAAGGGCACCTGACTTGGATGAGTGTCTTGTACATTTCTTAAGGTTCCTGCCAGCTGAGGATGTATACATGGAATATTTGATTATCGAACATGAAGCTGAATTGACAAAATTATTCTAGTTCTTTAATCTCCAAATAAGAAAACAAAGCCCCAATATTACACAGCAAGAAGTACTATGATTGTGATTATACTAACTTAGACTTCTAATTTTTCTTTTCTACTTGGGAGACTGATAGCACTGATTTGTTTAAGTTGACTGTGAGGTTATAAGGGTTGTCAAGGAGTCACCCTGCTCTTGTAAAATCCTTTTTATCATTTCCAGTCCAAAACTTTTCTTCCTGTCTTCTTCACTTCCTGCATGATTTTCAGCCTCTTTTCTCTTCTTTTCTTTTCTTTTCTTTTATCTTTTCTTTTTTCTTTTTCTTTTTCTTTTTCTTTTTCTTTTTCTTTTTCTTTTTCTTTTTCTTTTTCTTTTTCTTTTTCTTTTT
>JACBWW010000003.1:61018694-61086583 GCA_020086605.1 Lanius collurio
TTTGTTGACAGCTATGTCAGAGCATCATGCCTGCTGAAAATGGTCTGGTTTGGTGCCAAAACCCATTAAAATCACAGAACATCCTCTGTTGATTTCAACCAGATACTTTAAGTAAAATTGCATCCTCTGAAACATAACCTTATGCAACACTTGGTTCTTAACCAACAAGGATGCAATTAACTGATTTCAGCTCCAGCAACTTCTTTTGCCCCTGTGATTTTATGCCAAACCTACCACAGATGAGAGGTACTGAGAAGTTCTTACAATCTCAAAAATATCTGATGATCTACATGAAATAAGATTGTGGATCAGCTCCACTACCTATGTTTCATTTATAGTAATGATTTTTTTTCCAAGCATAAAGTCTGAGCATGGTATAGGTAGGAATCTATCTTCCCTTATGTATACCAGATTCTTTCACCATACTGTCATGGAAACATGCAAGTAAGAAAATACTCTGTGCCTAATTTGAGGCAGTTCTAAAGAAGCACTATATTCCTTAATTAAACAGCAAAAATAATATGGAGAGAGAGAGAGAGACAAGAAGAGGTTATCAATACAAAAATATGTCCTGTTTTCCTGTGGCAGTACTCTGAGATGTTTTTCACATTGGTTGCTGTACCCTGTTAATCCTGTTAACTGTAAATGATGAGTCAAGTTGACAGCTAGGTCCCTATTTATGCTTGTATTTTCTTTTTGCTCAAAGTTTAAATAAATGTAATTTGATGGGGATGAATAAACCCTTCAGGCTTTTTACTGAAACAGCTCAGGAAGAGGCTATTTTAAATGGAAATACAAGAACGCAAACCAGAATTTCCTGAGAGGAAAATAGCAGAGCAATTCCAAAATTCTGCATACCCTGCTTGTGAAGTAAAGAGCAAAAATCGAAAAGAACCTTAACAGTGAATGAATCTACTGTCTAATAACTGCAGCTTGGTTAGTATCACAAACTACATAAGCAGAAAAACAGCTTATACATATTAAAACCTATGTCTTTAATAAGGTATATTATTTGCTAGAGAAGATGAGACAACAATGGAAAATATCCTTAACAGGGAGGCTGAACATGAGATACCTTCCACTGGATGATCTAAACATCTCTGTTCATTAGTGAAATATGTCTTAACTCATCAGTTTATGGTCAGATAAAATACTAATGAAAGCTCCCTCCTACCCTCTTCCCTCCTCTCTCCTCCCCTCCTTTCCCCTCCTTTCCCCTCCTCTCCTTTTTCTGTGATTCTGTGATGTTACTGTGAGGGTGACAAGGTGCTGGCACAGGTTTTCCAGAGAAGCTGTGGATGCCCCATCTCTGGAAACTTTGAAGGCTAGGCTGGATGGGGGTCTGAGCAACCTAGTGGAAGATGTCCCTGGTTTGGAGTGAGCTGATCTTTAGGTTCCTTCCAGCCCAAACCATTCTCTGATGCTCTGATTTGCTTTATTGCTCAGGACTGTTAGAGACATCTGTGCAGACCACAGAGGTTTCTGTTTGCACAGAGTGATGTAATTCTTGTCAGACTGACATTCATTCACTTGCTTCCCCCTTTCTCTCAGCTGAAAAAGAGATTTTAGCAGCAAGCAGAAAACTAAAAGGAAAAAAATTAAGAAATATAAAGCTTTCACAGAATCATTTTGTGCAGATGTTAGCATCTTAGGGGTATCCAGAGAGGTACACACACTCACAAAACTTGCAGCTGAAAGATAGATGACACCTAGACTAATAAGCACTGGTCTCTGAACAGGCATTCATTGATTTTAATCTTGTTAAATCATGTTCTAGTTTCTCAGAGACATAAAGAAGGAAAGAAATACAAAACACAACTCAGTAATAACCAAATTACCCAGGAGATGAAATCAACAATTTTACTGACTTCTCAGGCTAGAGAACAGGAATTTAAAAGAATTTAAAGGATAAGTAATGAAAGCTTGTGTGTTTTACAACATGGCAACAAAACAAAATAAGTAGCTGCAGAGAAAGCAGATTTTTAAAGGCAAAATGTGAAGAACACCCTGGAACAAGCATAAGAAAAGATATTCCAGTGAAATCCAAACTCTCATGGTATTCACTTGTTCATAAAAAAAGATAATGCTGTATTTATTTTTGAAACATGCTTATGAGCTTCTTTATCAGGCTGATCCATAGAATCATGGAATAGTTTGGGTTTGAGGGGTCATTTAAAGGTCCCCTAGTCCAGTTTTCCTGCAGTGAGCAGGGATATCTTGAGCTTGATCAGGTTGCTCAGAGCCTTGACCTTGAATGTTTACAGGGATAGGACACCTACCCCATCTCTGGGCAACCTGTACAAGTGTTTTGCCATCCTTGTAAAAATCTTCTTCCTTATATCTAAATTAAATTGACCCTCTCTCAGTTTAAAACCATTATCTATAGCAACAAGCCCTGCTAAAAAAACCTGTCTCCATATTTCTTTTAAGCTCCCTTTAAGTACTGAAAGGCCACAATAAGGTCTGCCTTTGCTAAGTCTCCTGTCAAAAAGTGGGTTTGACATTTTTTCAGAGAGGATATGATGGAGCAAGAACACTGGGCAATCCAAAAGCAGAAATCAGTCTTAGGTCTGTTTCCAGCTCCTGAAACATAACAAACAGTAAATCAGGTGCCCAAATACTCATAGATTGGGTTGGTTTCTTTCTTCCCCTTTCTTTTACTAAATGGTAAAAGTGTTCCCAGATTGCCCTGAAAACATAATTTCTCAGTTACAAAGTCAGAGAAGGAGGGAGGGCCTGGGCTAGAGTTCAAAGCTGGGCAAAGTGTGCCAAGTTGCACTCTGTTCCCAATCTTACCAGTGGCTTAAGAAGTAGCTCAGGGAAAAGATGTCTTTCTGTTTTCCCCATCTGTACAATCATGGCATCATAAACATGCTCAGGGCTTTAAAACATCTAAAGTGACACCATTCCTATCATGGAGAGATAGCAACAAAATAACACTGCAATAATTACCACTGATTATCCTCTCCTCATAGGGAGGGTAACTTAATCCACTAATGCTTGTAAAATGCTTTAAGATTCCACAGTGAAAGCCAGCATTAGAATGTAGAGCATTAGCCTTGTAAGTGACAGCAGAGTGCACTCTGGAAGGAAAAATAACAATAAGATCATTGGGTCAAATTGTCCAAACTCCGAGGAATTTTCCCAAGAGCATGTCTCAGTAGCAGCTTTAATCCTGATGTTAAGAAGAAGTGACTTTAGATGAACACTAATGCATCATAAGGTCTCCTCATTTTTGCCCTGAGCTGGAGGGATAGTATTGTACTGAACTTACTTGCTAAGAAATTAGCTTGGTGTTCTCCACTTCTGTGACAGGGACCACTGGTGTTTCAGAGCAGGTGGTGGGTAATGCTGCTCTCTCCTCCTGGAGCTGCTTGTCCAGCTCTTGGATATTGCAAAGGGAATGTCACCTGCTGCACATGGCTTTGGCCTTAAAAATACCAAGGAACTCACTGAAGATTCATCACTGTCTCTCTGCATTGTTCAACTGCCAATATTTTTATGACAGTCCTGCTGACCCTTTACTGCTTTTAGCCATTTAGCATATGCCAAGTTGGAAATTATCATCTGGAAAAATCACCTCCAGACAACGAGCCAAGGCTTTGATCAACTGATCTGTACGTCCCAGCCATATGTGGTACAATTGTGTCAGGTGCATACAACGTTGGGTCAAACACTGTGTAATTTAACCCTGAGGTCTGGCCCAAAGAACACACCTTTCAGCCAGAGGCTTGGAGCCTTGATGCAGTTGAGACAAATGAAGAGAAAACCCAGTGCTGACAAAAGTTATTCCTTGTGTTGACCATGGATTACCATGGAATGCAAATGTGCCTTTAAAAACATTTCCCACGTGGCTGTAAGGTTATAGAATACCAAATCATGGCAGTTCTCTCTTCTGGTGACTGATGCACAGTGTTGTCCTCCATAGCCCACCAAATCACCAGGTGCTATTGGCACACAAACATGGCATTCCTGCAGTGTCCTTTTGGAATATCTAAACTAGCACACACAGCAAGTAAAAAGCTACAGCACCCACTTATGAAGTCAAAATTTGGATGTTCTAGCTGAGTGTCACTCCGGTGAGTCCTGTGACCTTTTCTTATAAAGAAGAACAGAGACAATTCCTTCTGTTTGGAGCTCTCACAGGAGAGTCAATTGCTCCTGTACCTTCAGAGATCTTCTGTGTCTCGTCTGAGAACAGTAATAAACTGGTTTGACAGTTTGTAGCTTCCATGTTATTCCTAATCCTTGTTGCATGCACTTCTTTTTGTTTGTGCTTCCCCAGAAAATAGGGATTATCTGAGAGTACAAACCTCAGTGAGCTGATGGAAATCATCTGCCAGAGAAGGATGATAATCCCACCAAAAAACAAACATCCAATCTATTTCTTCCCCCTCCTTCCAACTATCTTTCCTCTCAAATGAGAAGCTCAGTCACCTGGAACACAGTGGTAGAAGGAAAAAAAGACACAGGAGTTACACCTGCATTTACAGGAGGCAGATTTTCACCTGGCTAAGATGTGGCATGAGAGCTTGCAGCTTGTGAAACGGGCATTAAAATTGATGCATAAATGTAGAAATAGCTGCCATTTTACTGTAGAATTGGCAGGGCAAAATTCTGTCCCAAACCTTTCTGTTTCTATTGTCATTGCCAAAAGTGAAATTGCTCTTTTCCTTTGCCCCAGGAAGTGTCAGAATGCAGGTAGAATTGTGTAACATCTTCAGACAGGAAAAGTAATGCTACCATCTGCCCACATCCCATCGCTGTTATAGGTGTAAAATACCTATATTAAAATTGCTCTGTCAAATGTTATCAGTTGGTCAAGTGGTCATCTCTGTAATGCAATGTTTTATTAAGCAAAGGCAGTTATAGAATAAAATAGAATGAGACTAGACTAGGTTCTATTGGGAGGGATTTACATTTTGGGTGGCCAAGGTCTGCTAATCTCCTTTCTAAGCTCCACCATGCCTCTTTTCATGGCCACTGTCAGGCTTTAGCAGTGCTCCACCTCTTTCTTCAGGATTAGGTTTTGACTTAGTGATATTCCCTTCCTCTGCTCTGAGTTTGTGTGGAGGAAAGGCAAAGCACAAGGTGTCACCACAAGTCAGAAGTCTGGTTTCAGAAAAACTATTACAAGATCCCTACTGGATATTTTAACACTGCCTAATCTATATCCTGCTACATGTTTTTGTTTGCCACCTAGCAACAGGAAAATGAGGAAGAGTGCACAGACGTGGCAGGATCCTAAATAATTTTGTTTTCATACTAGATATAAGCACTTTCACAAGTCTGTTTTGCAAATACATTGCTCTAATCTCCAGTAGGAGTCAGTGACACATCAGATGCTTTCCAGAGCCTTAAATGGACAAGAGTTTTACACTTTGTCTCAGAGAGCTGTGAGGGTGGGCTGCTCTAGATGGGAAGGGGAGCCATGGGGTGGAGGTAACATGCAGGCAAGCAGGGCATTGCTCTGGAACACAAGGAGTACAGTCCCACAGTACTCAAATCAGGAGAACAGAGCAGCTCTGGTGACAGTAACCAGGGGCAGCACAAAGCAGCAGTCACCACATTAGACCCAGTGATGAGACAGCTCTGAGTTCAGGACAGCAAGTCAGGATCTGCAAGGTCCCAGGCCAGGCAGGGACATACCTGCAGTGTAGTTCAGACAAAGGCCAAGGGCTGGGCTAAAATGCAACTCCTGGACAGGGCAGAGGGGACAGAAGGGTTCAATATCCCAGATAAGGTTCTCCAAAGGACTTTCTCACAATTGGTTGTTTCCTCAGCTTCCTCTAGAGCTATGCAGCTGCATCAATTAAGGCTGACTCTGAACACAAGCAGTTAAACACCCAGGTAGGAAAGGAGGAGAGAGTTTGCAGGGGAAGATCACAGGAGATGTTTTCAAGCTGGCCAGAACAATCAGAGTCTGCATGTTCACTCAAGTCCTTGGCACCGTGTTCCACCTCTGACCTCTGAAAACCAGCATTAACACCAACCTCAATTTATTAGAGTGAGAATCCTCCCAACATCATTAAAAAGCAGTCTATAAGATAGCATTAAGCCCTATCTTAACACAGCTATCAAGGTTTGAGGCAGCTGATCCACTGACTACCTGAGACACCTGCAGGAACTGGCAGATGTGACAGAGGGCTTGCAGGAAACCTGCAGCAGGAGGCCAAGCACAGTGCAGTAAGGTGTTTAAAATTATACTGGAGACCTAAGTTTGGTAGTTGAATCAAAGAGTTTCCTGGATTGTCAGGGCTCCTTTACCTTTGTTTAATTAGATGATAACTTTTGTTGTGGATGGGCAGGCCTGAGGCTCCCTGTGAAGTGGAAAGGCACGTCTTTGGGAAATGTGCTGTGTTAAGCAAGCTGTTAGTGATAATTGTAGATGGTAATGCCTCTGACACTTCTATGACCCATTAGCTTGTCTGGCACAATAAAATCTAATGTCAAATTGTGCATGTGCTATTAAGAAAGTATTTAATCCGTGGTCCCCCTGCCTCAATGCTCCATAGTGAAAGGGAGGAATATATTGCTGTGTTACAGCTGGGGATGTGCACAGGGGTTGTGAGTTTTGAGATAAAGAACTGTCTGTTCATCAATGGTATTATTCCCCTTAATTACTGCTACAGCCCTGCTGATTTCAATACCTAGACTCCAGTGATAATACCTATTATCTTTGTTGATAACTGAGACTGACAGGTGATCAGAAGAAACAAAAAGTAATGAAGAGCTATAAGGAAATTCATCTGGCTGAGCATGAAACTAGTTTCCAGTGAATGCTAAAATGATGAACGTGTGGCTGTTTTGTCTGAAGGAGAGTATGAGATGCCAATTTGCAGAGGAAAATACATGTCCTATTCCTCAACACTGGAACAGATCTGGATCAAATAGCTCTGTAAACATCCACCTCCACCAGCTTTTTTAACCTGCACATATTTATGCAATGAGCAAGGAAGTCTGTACATTTTCATAGAGGAAATTTAAACACAGTTTCCATGTCCTTTGAGTTGCACATTAGGGTTTGGCAGTTGTATGTCTCATTAAGTCTCTTTGAAACCAGCCTCAGTGCATCAGGGAGCAACTCTTCCTCCTCATTATATACTCATGGTAAGTTTGACTCGATGCCTCTACTGGTGGGGATTTGTGTTTGTCACATCTTGTAAACACTAATGAAAATAGGTTTTTTGCTTACACTTGAGCCACTGTACAAACTGATATTAAAATGCTATTTGAATCAGTAAGAGAAAATATATTTAATCCTAGCTTGTGTATCTGACTACAGGGATAAGAAAAAGAAATTTTAATATGATTAAAATTTTTAAAATTAAAAATTTGTCACTTCTTCTCCTTGGTTTCCCTATCACACATTCATTCAATATCACAGTCCATAAAACAAGATGGATTTGTGGGAAAATGACAGCATATGAAACAGACAGGGGCTGAATTAATATCTCAGAAATCAAAATGTTTTAAAATAGCAGAAATCTAGAGTGCTTAAATAAGTCAAGCAAACAATACAAGATAGAAGAAATTCTACATAACCATCAACTATCCTCTGACATTTGCTAATGTTGGAGGTTGTCAAGTCCAATTTTGTATATAGATTTTTTTTGGTGTTTTTTTTTTTTTCATGGCATGTATTGTTTTGAAACTAAAGATGTAGTTAGGGGATCATTTGTTTCAGCAGCTCAGACCATTTTTGTTTACTTCTCTCTCCATGTGATCTGTTTACTGGCATCTCAGTCTCCTTTCAGTATGTGCATGGGGATATCCATGCATATCTGTGTACATCCCAATGCAGGAAGTGTGAACCTCATGAACCTACTTGGAACATTTATTCGAGTTAAAAATCAACTTTTTTGTCTGCAAAGTTATTTGGCTAGAAGTGTTTTATATCCTAATCACCATGTAGATCTGTTCAAAGAAGGGAGAGAGAAAAGTCAGTGTAAAGAGTAGATTAGTGATTTGGTATCATGATTGCCAAAAGTAATGCTTCTTGAGTGACTCCTCAATAGAAAAGTAGTCAGAAACATCACTCCAGTTGCTTAAATTGTTCTTCTTCATTTATTTAGGGACACTGGCTTTTACAGAGATGACATTGGTTGTAAGTTCAGTTCATCTCTCTCTTTTCTGGAGTTAATGAACACAGTAAAGAAATAAAATTTCTGCTTCAATGTTTTTAAACACGAGGGCTGGTGAGTAAGATGCTATTTAAATGCCTATGATCTCATACTCTCTGATCAGGCAGTGGTGGTGGCTTAGGAAGTTGTTACCTTTTAGCTGCTTCTTATCACCTCCCTGCTATGCATTGGTACAGGAGTAGCAAAGCTGGCACATTGTGACATGGACTTACACTTCAGCCACTTCACTTCATGGAATACTGTCTATGTTCTAAGTAAAAGGACTTACACTTCAGCCACTTCATTTCATGGCATAGTGTCTATGTTCTAAGTAAAAGTATCATGACCATGACCATCTCAGAAAAACTGGTTTCTAAATAACATCTCTCCATTTGACCACCTAATCCTGCTTCACAGCTGGAGAAAAAAAAATCACTATCTATCTATTGGACAACCAAAGCTTTTAAATTATTTAATGTTATATGAGGTTCTTTCTGGCTAAGTTCAAAGTAGCTGCTCTTGTTCAAAAAAATCTCCCTGCTCCCCTCTCTCTTACATGAAAGCTCCTGCAGTGTTATGTGCTCTTGAGACACAAAAAGCAACATTACATGGGAGAGAACCCCTCTGGTCTCTGCACTCTTGGAGGTGTGTGTGCTGTTTATTAGACGAGGGGGAGGCAATACAAAAGCCACTCTTACAAATTATCTGGTTCAGAAGGACAGAGAGGAATAGAGGAGGCAGGGAAGTGTCCCTTGCACAGACTCTCAGAGGAAGCCTATGCTGCAGCCCAAGCACCTTCAGCCTCATCAGTGAGGACACAAGCCAGTGATGGCTCAAACTACCTGCAGCCCCCAAGTCTGACACCTTTTCCACAGTAAAATGAGGACAACAATGGGAAAATGCAGGTGCCAGCTCTGCAGAAGAAATTGCTGAGAAGGGATCTGGCTGCTGCTTTTTTAACTCATCTAGATCTCTTAATCCTCTCTGGCATTCTCACTCACCAGAGATGTGATGGTGGCCAGCAGGATATAATTCTTGATGATTTTCTCTGAATAACCTTTCCACGGGTCAGCCCTAGCAGAGATAAGACTGTCTCTCCTGAGAGAGACAACCACTGATATATTTGGATATTTAGCAAACGTGCTGTCTGAAGCACCTGTCACTGATAGCAGTGGAACAACACTGGTGTAGAGCTGCTCAAATTATCTCAGGTTCAGAATGATTTTTCAGTGCTATCCACTTTGCTGCTTTTCTCTCAAGAGGCTTTTCAAATGTCATATCACCCCTGCTCTTTATCACAATAGTCTTTACGTTGAAATGAGCTATAAAAATCAGCAAGCTCTACTGGGGAATGCAGGCTGTGCATATTTCACAGCAGGGCAATGCAGACTATTTTCAAGGGGGGAAAAAAGAAAAAGTTTTACATTTTTTCTGACTCTAAACGAACACAATCTGTGATATAAGATTCTACTTTCACTGCTTACTTTTTCAGTGGTTTGTACTATGTCAGACATTTCAGACTGACCAGATCAGAGCAGCCTAATAAACTACATCTGAAGGCTAGGTGCAATAGAGATATAAAAATCCCAGAAGATAGGGCCTGAATAGCTTAGGTGGCTCTTGGAACCTGGAAAGCACTGTGGCAGTCAGCCTGGGTCTTTGTGTCAGGAGATTTGGGGGCCTCAAAACCACCCAAAGAACCAAGCCCTGAGGATAAAATCACTTGGAACAAGACAAAGGGAAACACTGGTGTGAGAGATGATTTTAAACTGATATTCCTCTCCCAAAGGAGTATGACTCCAATATCCATTCCAAAACTGAAATCTCAAACTGAAGCAAAGCTGGCACCGGATTTTCTTCCTGAGGGCCAAAGACTCCTGCTGCTTCTCTAGAATTAAAACAGACTTCATCTTTCTGCAAAAAAGCTTCATGGTTTGAAGAGTCATTTGGGATGTGTGGGAGGATCCAATTCAATGGCATTTTTAGGCAGGAAGAGTCTCAAATCCTGCACTCACATTTTGTCAGCGAATCCCTTCACCATTTTGCAATTTGTACCTGTCACTGATGTTGAACCGACTGCACTTGGCAGTGCCACAATATTTGTAGCAACAAGAATTAACATGGAGAATAAGACTGTGAACCCTTGTTCTGGAGCTGTCTGGTACTGAGGTACTAATTCATAAGTAAAGTTTATAGAAAAAACGGAAATCATGTGCAAATGAGGCCTGTGCATATCAGCATTTGCTGCCCTGTGAAGGTGCCCTTTAGGTTGCTCAGTTGCTGCCTTTTGGTGACCATCCTGACCTCACTCCTGTGTTCATGAAGAATGTACATACATGAAGAGCCTCCTCAGGAAGACAGGACCAATCTTTTCAAGCAGAGCAAAAACATTCAGTGATCTGATCTCTGTGCTGTTGGGGATAACCAGGTCAGCTTCTGTAAGGCCACTGCTCCTGTGGAAAGCTAGAAGCCCAGTTCCTGTAGTTTCCTCTGCTGAACATCTTTTACAAGCATAGGAGATGGACATTTATTTTTGCCTATGGACTGCAGCATGGTTTTGTACACCAGGGCAGTGGGTAGTTCACAATGTGAGTGTTCTCTGGAAAAAGAAGAAAACAAAGAATTACCCTTGGTTTGTATTACTGATGTTTGAATGTGAAACTGTGACATTTTTTATTTAATGCCCAAGTTCTGATCACTGTTAGTGAGGACAGTGTTTCATCCACAGGGAATTATGCCATTGATTTACATAAAAGTTTTCTTATTTGTGCTGAGCTGTATAGGGGTTTTTTTGCTCCACTAATACATTTAAATCTTTCTCTTCAAAGCTAGAATACAGTCCAAAGGGGAAAAAAAAACCTTTTGCCATGATAATTTCTTTTAAGAAAAGTTGTGTTCCTCAGCCTATTCAAATGATCAGAGAGTAAGAGGTTGTCTAGCAGAATAGAAAATCACATAAATTGTTATGCCTGGGCAGGGACTCTTCTATTTACTACAGGATGAAAAGGCAAAAACCAAGGCCTCAGCAGGATCTAGGGAAAGGAAACTTTTCTTTCTTCAAATATAAGCATCCTCAATTGTCTTTTCTTGTTATTGTCTCAAGAATATAATGGGAAGCTTTGATAGAGTATGCTTGGATACATCTGGGGTATAATATATATCCATGAAAAGGTAGATCTGTCAGTACTAGTAAGCATGATCCTACCTTGCTGAATCCTTTGTATGATGTGCAAATCCACTGTAAATAGATACAACATTGACATTTCTAGAGGGGTTCCAGTTATCCCAGGTTAGGCAAATGCACCTTCCTTTCTACATTTGTTTACAGTCATGAAGACACCCCAGTGAAGTGTTTTAATACTGAATATTGAAATTCTGCAATTCCTCACAGCTAACAAGGCAGACTGGAAGGATAAATGTGAATCAGCTGGTGGTAAAACAATCCCTCTCCTGTTCATTTAAAAAATATATTTTCCCCTAATGTAGTTCCATCAGCTTCTAGCATGAATAAATAATCATGTGCCAAAGTACAGTCGTCTTCTTGTTCCTGTTCTTTCTGTTCCTAATTGGTCATTAATACAGAAAAAAAAAATTCTGTATGGAACAGTTTTTTGGTATTTGAATTGTAAGAGCAGAATAAATGTTAAAAGTTATCAGATGCTGCTGATTTACTCTCAAGGGCTCTGGAAGTCTAGAAAGTCCCACTCAAATCCCTGTTTTTTGGGGTGCTAAAGTGATGTATGACATCATCTCCTTCTCAGGTCAAAGAAATTGAAGGGACTCAACATTTCACAAGGTTGGGTCTTACACTAAAAAGACATTAACAAAAAAGAAAAAGAAAAAAAAATCCCCTCATGTGTACCTTGCCTTCCGTTTGTACCTGAGTTATGAGCAACAAAAGCCTCCTGAGCACATTTCAGAAAGAGAGATGCATTGTTATTTTCTTTCAGAGGAACATAAGGTCGGAGCGGCTGAATACAATAAATAGTAATGACACCAACGTTTTGTCTCAGGCACTACAAATAGCAAACATTTTAATGAATGTTTCTGTATATTCCATTTACTTTTCATCTCTGGAGTAATGAGCTCTGTGACTGTAGGAGTACATTTCAGCTCTTTTTACTTCGGAGAATCACCGCAGTAGTGTGGATTCTGAAATTATTATGGGCAGCAGGGAAAACTGGGACCTAATATTCCTTTAATGCTGGACCTCAGCACCATTATTGCAGCATATCCATAGAAAACTCAAAATGGCTTTTTAATATCTGAGCCAATATTGGTCCACAAAGACGGAGTTTGGAAAATTAAAAAAACCAAAATTTCATCTGTTTCATTAAAATAGTGCTATACTGGCACTGGCCCCCCCAAAAATCAGACAAAATAAATCAGTATCAGTTTACAATCATTTCCCCATAAGAAATTATAGTATTATATTGTAGCACACAACCCTGTCAGAAAGAATTTTTTCTTTAAATTTTCTTCATAGAGAAATAAATAACACAAAAAAAACCCCCAAACTCTCTAGAGAAGTGTGAATAAGTATTGGTGAGGCATTTCTTCTCTCTTTTTTATCACAGGAGACATGACTCAGGGTGTTCTGTGCCAGGAGATGCATCCCCTGGGTTTTATTTAGGCAGTTTCTGTCAGAAACCTGTGATTTCTTTACACACATTTAGTACTTTAATCTGAGGTGGTTTTTTTCAATTTTTTTTTTCATTGCATACTGAACAAAACTTGGCTTCAGAAAAGGATTCCACAATAATGTAGGTTACAAAGGGTCAGATGGTCCAACTTCCTGCTCACAGCATCATGTCTTGTAGTCTCTTGTTGCCTCCTGTCCCATCACTGCTCTTCTGAGAAGAGTCCCATTCTGTTTTCTTTTCACCTTGCTTTGGGTACATCAAGACAAAACACAAGATCTTCACTCAGCTTTCTCTTTCCAAGGAGAAAGCAACAATTCCCACTCTTTCCAGCATCCTGCCATGTCACTCATGTTTCTTTTCCAGTCTGCTGTTCATCCACAGTGCAAATGTGTTACCTTGAATCTAAACTTTGACATGGAATAAAATAAATTTGGGGGGTTTTGTTGTTGGTTGGGGTTTTTTTTGTTTTGTTTTTGGGGTGTTTTTTTGTTGTTTTTTTTTTTTTTTGGTTTGGTTTTTTTTTTCAATTATAACTCCATGAATGAGGTATAAATTTCATTAGACCTCTTAGAATGGACATTTTTAATCTAAGCATCAATTACTTTTTTTTCCCCCCAAAGAAGAGGGAGTTGGCTATTTCAACACTTCCTAAAAAAATGTAATTTTGACTTGACAAAGTTAATTTGAAAAGCAAAATATTTCCATGAACTATTATGTGGTATTTTATTATCATTAAAATCTTTTTCGTGAAAGACAAAGCATTAACATTGAAACCATGGTATAATATATTTGTGACATAATTATTAACTATGTTTTAAAAAAAAATTCAAAAAAATACAGTCATCTAATTACTGTCATGATGATTTGTTTCTTTGGATTATTGTCTGTCATATTTATCAGCAAACCAACTACAAGAAAGTATAATTTTGACAAAGATGCCAAAGAAAATATTCAGACGTCCACTACATATTTCCGAGACAGAAGTTGGGGGAAAAAATATCAATGATTTAGAGTTAATTTCTAATTATTAAATCTACAAAACAGTTTCCAAAGTCATAAGTGTTGAAATAATAAGTCATAATAATGTGTTGAAAAGTTAAATCCCCTCCTATTGTTTAAAATATTTATATTTTCACCTAAAATATGGTGCATTGTGCTGTCTGCAAATAGTTTAAACTCTGCTTAACTTGTATTTCTACACATGAGTTTCAAGTAATCCACTACCCAATTTAAGCTTCTTAGTATTAAAATTAACAGCAGCTACAAGCCACGTCCTCCCCTTTAATAGCTTTGTGTCAGGAGATAAATACAACTGCATGGTGGAAATCAGGAAAATTATTTAATTTCCTTATGACCTCAGTTCCCAGGGGTACACTGGGGATGAGAGCACCTTGTAATCCTTTTCTGCCACACACCTGCTCTGTTTTCTTCACAGTTTCAGGAACAACTGAGCTACAAATTGCTGGAAGTCAAGAAGTTTTACCACGAACTGGGTAGTTTTATCCTTTCTGCGATATCACCTTTGTTCTCTAAGCTCTTGTTTGGGGCCATTGTCAGCAATGGGCTGTGGTATTAAATGGGAGATACAATAGGCTTCTCTCATTTTCTTATAATCCCAAATCACTGCCAGCAGCAGTGCAGTTGGGATTAGACTATTATTTTAAGAGCTTTTGAGAAAAGAAATATGAAGAAAAATAATAGGAGTATTCTATTTGTACTTCTATTGGTAAGCATTATGTAAGTACATAAATTTATCATTCATTATCAGTTTATTGGCAGAGATACACAAAGAACAGAATTATCCCAGAATTACTTTGGATTTACTGAGAGCAAAATTATATCTTCATTTCACTAATTTGGCTTGTAGGCATCTTTAACTTTTCATACTGCTTAAAAAGATTAAAAAAAAATGCTTGCTGTGTATTTATTCATTAGTTGTTTATTTGAATTAGAGCTGGTTTTCATCTTTCAATTTCTTGTACATGGAGAATTCTGCTGTATGAAAAACTACTTTAGTCTTTGGAACAACTAATCAAGTGAAAGAGTACTAGCTTAAGAGAGACAAGTGACTGTTTTAAATGTTTTTGCCATTTATGATGTACCAGAGAGGGTGCACAGCACCTCAGTGATAATGACAGGTCTGCAAAAGCCATAGATTATCAAGATGAGAGTGCCTCCCCAAATAAAGGCTGAGTGATTGCTATTTTATTGACCCTTCTTCAACTTAAATTATGTCTTTTGAAAGCTCTCTTTAGAAAGCAACATTCAAAGTATTGGGTTTAGGGAGCTAAGTGTTAATCAGGTAATAAAGTATATTATGAACAGATATCTGTAAACCAAACAGCTTTAGTGCTCCAGAAACTAGAATTCAGATATTGGTAGTCTTTTACAATAGAAATTAATTCTTCTGATAAAATTAGTCCTCAGCAAAGGAGGCTGTTATGATGCATGTGCTGAGATTAGCTAGAAACTCCCTAGCTAAAAGCCATCATTATTTACCAGTATGGATTTTAAGGACAAGCTTTTCAAAGCCACTTAAGGCTGAATATGCCCAATTCTCATTAATTTTATACATGATTTGGTATCCAAATCCCTTTGAAAAGCTGAATCGCTCATTTTATGAAAGTCCATCAGGCATCTGTGTCTGGATATTTCCTCCTGAGATCACAATTTCTATGTGCCCTAGACACTTGAAGAATGATTTTTCCCATTAACTTTTGAAGCAAAAAAGTCAGGACACGACACTCATGCAATATGTATATGAAGCTAAAATGGAAACTTTGATCCAGCAAGTCATGTGATATGAACAAAGATAGAAAATTAACAAGGAAAAGACAGGAGAGAATTTTCCTTTCTGGAATATATTTTACTTCAGGGCAAAGAATTCTCTATTACAAGGCAAAATTACCTCTGACTATGAATACAAAAGCCACAAAACTGCTGTCAGATGATAATTTTGTTAGTTTTTCTGTTTTTCTCTTACAACTCCACACTAAATCCACAAATTCTTACAGATTTCTTAGGCAGGTGTTCTTAAGTTTTTCTGCCTCAGAAGAGGGAGTTTTTTCACTTGCCTCTATGAGGAGGTATCCTGCTATGAGAGGAAATCAAGAGTTTTACTGGTAAGAAAAAATTCTAGCAGATTTGCTATACTTGATTAATGTTAGCAGTGATAAAAGTATGCTAGATGGCAGACAGACCATTAGATATAAAAAATAGTGATTTCTTTGTAGTAGTAATTTTCTTCCTGGAACTTATCTGTTTGTAATTTCAGTGGTTTTGGAATAAAGAAATGCTCATTTTGGTGGAGCAGGTGTTAAATGAGGAGTATATTACCAGGAGCAGAGGTTCAGTAATCGACTGTTATATGCTTGAAAATAAGACTTTTGGTTTATAAAATATTACCATTTAAAGATTTTTTTTCTCAGTTATCTGGAATATTGTTTGGGTTTATTTTTCTATATCTCATACAGTTATGTTTTTTCATAGTGGTTGATCTTTTCAGTAAATCCTTGTCTGGTGTCATGCTAAGAGCTGTCAGTGCCCTGGCTGCACCCTAAGTCCTACCCACCAGTTGTCACTTGTCCAGCAAGGAATTGCCCATAGTAGATGACCTAATGAAGGAATATTTGTGTTGATCAATTAAGTATCAATCAATTTGTCTTTCTCTCTCGCCATCCTTGTTTGCCTCCAGGTATCCATTCTCTAAGACCACTCATATGTGATTTAGTGTCTCACACCCTGTCTAAACCCTCTAATGCCACATCTCTGTTATTCCCATCATTTTCAGCTCTGCAGCCACACCAGATATAAAAATCTGCTACAAAACCCCCTACAGATTAATCTCTGAATTAACCTGTTTTTTTACTCTAGTCTGTGCCATCTGAAGACTGGTTGTTGGAACATGCAGGCATGAATATAAAGACTTGGGGGCAAAAAAAGGAAAGGGTTTTTTTTTTTGGTTTTGTCTCTTTTTTAATTTGTAAACACTTGGGGACAAAGTTGTTTATGTGCTCTGAATTTACAGGGAGGTGCACATCTCTACTGAGTGTTCAGCTTCTGCACGAGGCTCTGCTCAGGGCAGGGTATAAAGTGCACTCAAACCCACAGTGTGCAGCACATCAGTTCACACATATTTCTAATTAACATCTAATTTTGGATTAATTTCTGATTCCTTCCACTGGGCTTTTCTAATGAGATAATGAGCTATATTGGCAGAAAGTTTATACTTAAAATGTATCTATAAGGTAGCACCAACTAGGTAGTTAACTTGACAATAAGATTTAAAAAATCCAAATCAAACATGCAAAAAAAATCCCCCAAATCCCTATTTGTTAGACATTTTTAGTCTTTTTCTTTAATTTCACCAGCTACAATCAAGGAAAAGATCTAAATACTTTCTGCTCCAGCAGTTCTTCCCTTGCCTTTGTTTTCATGCACTAAGAAGCTCTGTTTTATTAAGGAACCAACCACAGCCCCATCGCCATGCCTGCATCCCTTGGGGGAGAGGCCTTGGGAGCAAAGCAGGGAATGTGGTAGTGGGAAAGAGGGATGGGAGATTTAATTTTTACTATGTTTCTTACTAGTCAAATCTATTTTGATTGGTGATAAAAACAATTAATTTCCCTAGGTCTAGTCTGTTTTACCCATGATGGTTGCTGGTGCGTGATCTCCCTGTATCTTAACCCATGAGCTTTTTCATCCTGTTTTCTCCTTGTGCACTGCAAGGAGAGGGAGTGAGGGTGCAGCTGAGTGGGGTTTCTGACTGCCAGCCAAGGTCTCATAAACACACATGGAATAGAGTCCTTCATCCAGAAAAAACATCAGAAAGAAATTTAATAAGGCAATAAAACTTCCTGACACAGTCAGACAACCTCACTGACAAGGAACTTGTTAACATGTGACACTTTTACCCCCTTATCCCTTGGTTTTACCATACTCCTTGGATCACATTGGCCTATCCATTTTGGTACCTTTGTTTTCCTGCTAAACCCACATAATAAGTCATTCACATTCCCAGGAAGCTCTTCCTCTGTATCCCATAATGTGTCCTGGGGCTCAGGGCAGTGAACCCATAGTGCTGGTTCCACCCCTGGCCCATGAGACTGAGGCATTTCTGGGACAGAGGCCAGGGCAAGGACTTCTGTCTCTGACTGGAGCATTTGGGCTCTTCTGCCTCCCTCATGCCTCTGAGCTGCTCTGTGTGTGTTGGGACACACTTCCAATCACAGCCTGGCAGTGTTAACCAGCTGGATTTTCTTCTCACCCCAGACCTCTGAGGAACCTATAGTTCAGAAACCCCTCTGCCTTGCCCACAGACCTCAAACTCACAGTCATTTTCAGGGTATTCCAAGGAGTTTAGGCTCTGTGAAAGCACAGGAGAGTAACCACCTTTATACGTATCCCTGTAAGAATTGTCTCTGTGTTTTGGAAAAGGGGACAGGAAAGAGGCAGAAGAGAGGACTTTGGAGCATGAAGAAATTTGCAGCCAAACATCTCAGGAGAATGTTAAAACAGACTGAGTATAAGGTCTCATGGCTGACTGGAAGCTGGGGAATCCCATTCCCTCCTATTAGACCTCTTCTACTTTAAATAAGTCTTAGATGGAAAATTAAATGAAAGCTGTGAGAAGCAATATATATCTTCCAGGATAGAACTAGAAGGTGGAAGCCACCATCTTTTGCATTGTTCCAGAAAAAATACTACGATTTTTGAAAGAGATGCATCAGATACTTGACCCCAGATTAGGATAGCAAACAAAAAGTAGAATGATTTGAACTCCAGAGGCAGAATATATAAGAAAATGTATATTTGTTCTTTGCAATTCCTATAGTGATAGATGACTGGCTTAAACATTTTTCTTTTTTTCTTAGGAACTTGAGAGGATGCCCAAAGGTAAATGGGTTTGTCTCTATGTATTTTATGATGGACTATGCCAGCTATAGAGATACTTTTTTTAAGCTTCTAAGTGAGTGCAATCCTTTGTGTAGACATTCTGTATTTTCCGAACACTATTGAATTCCACACTGCAGGTCCAGAATGTGGGTGTAATTTCCATAGCTTTTGTATGTTCTTTGAATCTAACAGCAACCTTATCTTCCTGGTAGATCCAGTGACATGGGGTCACAAAGGCCTGAAAGGAAATGCTACACAGCAGAGCAGAACCATCACTGAGACCAAAAAGCTGAGGTTTTTGGTGTCATTGGTGAAGGTCTAGTTACAAGTTCATGATGCCCTCAAGATACTCTTTTAAACTGCATCTCTGATCCTGTTTCATCTACTGTCTGCCTTTGTTTTTTGGTTGGGTTTTATTTTTCCTGAATGTCTCAAATTCTTTGTTTTCCTCCAGTCACACAATTACTTGTGAACTCTGAATAAATACATATTGTAGGTCTGGATTACAGTGGAGATGGAGAACTGTCTGACACAGCTTGTTTTTTGGAGAGGAAAATTTATTGAGGAGATAAAACTGCCTTACAGCTTTAACAGAAGAACATTTAGAAGGAAAGCTGAAGTGATTAATTATTACACAGTAGACAGTTAAATATTTATTAAATACCATTAATGCTCACTGTAGTGAACCAAGTAATATGTACAAGTTTTTTTGTCATTGTGGCCATAACTGCATGCTCAAATTGAGCTAGGCAACTTGCAAGTATTCAGGGTGCATGTTCCCAGGAGAGCCTGAAGCTTTATATAAGATATTCACGCACAGGTAAATCCATTTAATACGCTAAACAGTCTTTGCTGAAAGGGACACTTTTTCCTGCCCCCAGAGCATTTGACCTCCTCAAGCTTCTCACAGAAACCACCCTTGTAGCTCCTCTGCTATCAAAACCTTGCCATGAAAATCAGTTGCAGGGATTAACAAATACTGTAGCTAGAGCTCCATATGTTGTACAAGTCAATCAGTTGACATAGCATCTTGGTTTGAGACAAATTTGGAGGGAAATGCCCGAAATGAACATCCCTCTGTTAGAAGGCAGATTTCAGCAGCCCCTCCTCCACCAGGTTCAGAAAGAAATTCCTCAGAGGAAAGTCAAAAAAAAGCTGTTTATTTAACAAGCAAAGTACACACAGCCACAGAAAAAGAATAATGTTTAAATAGTAAAACCTCTCGCTATGGAGAAGACCTGAGAAGATTCAAAGTCCTTTCTGTGCATGTGGCTCTCTCTCTCCAGAGCTGGGATTGAGCATGGGCCCCCTCCGGGCCATGGTGTGGGGCCCTCCAGTGATGTTGTTACAGACAACAGCAGAACATCCCAAGAAAAGAAGAAGCCAAAGTTCCAGGGACAAACTTTCTTGCCTCAGCTAGCTGGCTAGCTAAAAAGCAAAGAATTCTAGCTCTCTCTCTGTCTCCTGATAAATAAAGCTGAAAACTGGTTAAAGCAGGAGAAGTCCTATCCTCCCCTCTCCCGCAGTGAGTTATCTCTGCTTTGAACACAAGCCACAAAAAAAATTCCACCAGGTTCCCCCATGTCTCTCTTAAGGCACAGAAAGGCACAGGATGCATGTCTGGGCATAGAGAAGGCAATAGGGGATACAGCATCATAAAGTCACCCCAAGACATATAGTTATTTCAGCCTGGAGGTTTTATCCTCAGTTTATTCTTAGACTTGAGAATTGCTGTTCTTTCTTGTGACTTGAAGATGATTTTGTAAAACCCTTGTGCTCTTCAGGGTCTGCTTGCCCTCACTGTGTGAATTGATGTCATTAAAAATAGCACCACTCCCTACAAACCTTGCCTATGTTATTTCTCATGTGCCACCAAGGCAACTACTCTAAATGATAAAATTAATGAATGAAATAGTGATAAAAAGCTTGATAGAGTGATAATAAAGCTACATTTTTCTTCTAAAGAGCTGCCATGGCAGCCAGGAAACCTCAAGGGAATTATGCCTTGCAGGAATATACAAATCTCAGCAAAAATATCTTTTCTAGCTTGGTGTGACAGAGTTGCTTAACAACAGAAGGGATGTCAAAGAAAATGAGAGGTAGGAGGAAACACAGGCATCTGGTGTCACTTGGGTTACCCAAAAGTATCTAAGGTTGCCACACATGGCTGCCAAATTTACACAGAATTTATGGGAGATTAATATCTGTTGGAATAGTCATTTGCAGGTTCTGGTGAGATCTGAGACAGCCCAAAGTTTCAATTTTCAGCAAACTGAAATGCAGTCTCATGACTGAATGGTCTTGCTCCATTCCATGCTGCTTACTCTGGAGGTTGCCTGTTTTGGAGGGATAAAAGGCTCAATGTGAATCCTTTTCATTTTAAATTTTGAATTATAGGAGTCAAGGGAAGAAGATATAGGGAAGAGTATGAAAGTGGGAGAGAGATGGAAATGACTGTGGGAAAAGGGAATAAAGAGCTGTAATCCATTAGCAGTTGGAAAAACAAAAATAGAAGGACTTTACATGCAAAGGGGAAACACTGATGCAGAGCTCAAATGGGGAAGTAGAAATTCAGTTTTTGCTGTTGATTGTTGGAATTGTTGAGTGATTCATTTGGAATCAGACATCCTTAACCTTTTTCAACTACTGAAAAGTATGTGCTTTGGTAAGCAAGAATAACTGCACTGTAATGGTTACTGATAGCAGGGTAGCTTAAATAGTTTTTCCATTAAAAAAAAAAAAAAAAAAAAAAAAAGAAGGAAAAAAAGTCAAAGTGTAGCTTTTAAAAGATAAAGTCATCTTCATTTTGATTCGAAAAATTTTTCAGAAATAAAAAGGTTTAAAATGTATTCCATGTATTAAGAATGTTTCTATACTCCAAGAGGCTTTCCTTTGGGTGCTGTAAGATGGTTTATTATCCATTATCTGTAACACAAAGATAATGAAAGTGGTTCTATTGTACTGTACGTGAAACCCACAGGAATACCAGGATTTGACAGTCATGATATATCTCAGTTAGTTTCTAATGTGTAAAGCCATCACCAATCATAGAGAAGACAGTCTGTTGGTTAAATAAGTCTACAAAGTAAGATGATAGAGTTCTTCATTTATCTTCATTGAAACAGCTTTGACTGCTGTGTGGTTGATAAAATAAATCTAGTCCTATTCAGAATGTCTCCTCTCTACCCATTGCAAGCAAGCAGTTTCTATTCTCCCATATCAATTCATATGCAGCCCTCATCATCCACAAGGTGGGAGTATCTTCCATTAGCACCTTGAGGAAAGTGACTCACATGTGTCAGCTGTAGATCATTTTCTTGCTCATCTCTCCCAGGGGAGAGAGTTGTGTATGCAGTGAAGCATTTTGATTGGAAGATTTTTTAAAAAATGTATTTATGAAAGAGATGGTAGGTCAAACAGGTACCATAAGAAATGGACAGGTTCATTGTTGCCCTGACAGGTTGTGGGTGCCCCATTCCTGGAAGTGTTTAGGGGCAGGCTGGATGGGGCTCTGAGCAGCCTGATCTAGTGAGTGGCAGCCCTGCCTATGACAGAGGGGTTGGAAGTAAATGATCTCAAAGATTCCTTCCAATCAAAACCATTCTATAATTCTATTATGTTTCTCTATTTTTAGGGGAGTTCATTGTATTATTTAGGAATATTCCCATGAAACTCCAAGACCTTCACAGTTATATAAAAACTTCAGTGCTGACATCAGACCACAGCAGTTGATCACAGTTTCATAGCCTGTGTTTTCTACAAGAGCCAGTTCCTCTCCAAAGGTTACAGAGGCTCTTGAAGCACATACACTCATATATATGATGCAAATTTTACTGTTAGACAAGTTGAATATAACCTCTCTCTTGACGACCAAGTCTCAAGATTCTGGTTTTTTTTTTTTTTTTTTTGTGTCAACAGCAAGTAATGATAAAACCAGACAACTGTGTTTATGATGTCTCCTGGACACACCAGATCCAATGCAGACAGGATCTGCAAATAATGACCTCATTCTAAACTATAATTCATGATTTTAACTCAGCCAAGAAGTGGGGAAACCATGAATATCACAGTCACTGCTATAGCAGGGTTGAGTCTCTTTGGACAGCTGGTGACAAACAAAAGACATCACTCAGTGTGGCTCAGTAAGAGTATAAATCATCAAGGAATGCAGAAAGGGGAATTAACTACAGACTGTGTTGCCTGAACTTAGATTTGAACTCTTAAGCCATGAACTGTTTCTTAGTAGAAGCCTCTTAAAGTGTTTTTCTTTCCTCATCAGCATCATCACTGGCCCTTTTGGGTTTAATTTCAATAAGCTGTTCATCAAGTCAGACCTGGACCTGCTTCCCAAGTTTTGTGCCATGTGTACTGAAGTGGTGTAGACTATACACTGTGAGAGGTTGCTGATGTGAGTCTATATCATTTTATGACTGCATTTAAATGCCACGCAGCACCAGGGAGATGTTGACCTTTGGAATCCTTTTCCAAAGCGTTCTTTGAAGGTACTTCAGTATGAAAACATTGCCTTGGAAGTTTGACAGATGTGTCAAATGACTCAGGGAGGTCAAAGATAAGAACATCTCCTTGTTAATCATCCCTGTTGGTAGAAAACCATCTATCATGTCACCAAGACCTTTTATGTGCTGGTCTGACACTCGATTATATCAAGTTCAGGATATTAAATATAATTTTGCAAGCTCGAGATTGCCTTGGACTTGTATTTATGTGAAATTTCAGTGGGGAAAAAAAAAAAAAAGATATTTGATTTTTCCAGAGAAAATGAGTCGTTACTGATTAGAGCTTTTCTAGACTACAATTAAGCGTGTCTTAGTCATTTGTTTACAGTGAGGCTAAGAATAGCATTTTTAAATGAGAATATAATATTTATAAAAAACAAACAAGAAAAAACCAAACAGCAAAACCTGTGATAAATTGTTTGAGAAGAGAGTGGAAAAGAAAATGATCTATCTGAACGAGACTCTAAGTTGTGAGTAACCAGCTAAGTAAAGTAAAGGTATTTTACTTATCTGCCATTCCACATTTAGTATCATTGGGATTTCTTTAATGTGTCAATGCAGGAGATACATTAACTGTTCAGGTTTCAGTAACAAGAATGAAAAATCTGTTTTTTTCCTGAAATGGTATTTATAGATTACAGTAAATGGTCAAACTTCCATTTAGGCTGGTATAGCACATACAGCTCATAAATTGCTGTCATCGTTTTGTATCAGAAATAGGAGGTCTGGTCATGAAAACTGACATATTCATTTCAAAATTTACAAGGGAACACTTGTTAGCTCTGTGAAGACACCAGTGCTTCCATTTAGCTGAGTCATGTGATGATACTGGGGATGGGAACATGACAAAATAGATGAAATGTCTCCTTTTCTTTGTCTTTCACAAATCCTCAAAGAAATTGTTGTTCCTAAAACTTCCAGTCATCCCAGATTGGTTTGTTCTTACCTTTAAGTTCTCCTCAAGTTATCAGAGATCAGAAACATCAATGTCCCCACTGTAATCATCTGTAAGATCAAGAGCTAAATGGTGCCATGGTTGACAGAAAGGCATCATGAAACTATCAAAATAAAAGGATCTCTAGCATAAAGCTATTGCACAGCTGCATCATATTTTGAAAAGAAATAAGATAGAAAACTTAAGCATACATTAAGCTGCATTTACAGCTGGGTAAAGGGGTAAAGAATTAAATTTCTCCTCCTTTCTTTGGCAACACCAATATCTGTGGTGCAAGTCTGTCAGATCCAACAGTCAGCTAAAGCTGGACTGAATTCAGGAATGTGTGGTAGAGAGGGAGGGAGGACCAGCACACAGCTGCTAATTACCCTGGTTAAACTGGTGTCACTTTTCCTCTGGAATGAACATTGAACAAAATGTCCTGTAGCAGAGAATGAGCATCACATGTAATTCTTAAAACTCTTTCATCAAAATAAAATCCCAAGTGCTGTGGTTTACCTAGTTGTATTGCCAGTGCTCCTTCTGCTGGAGACTGATTGCTTAGTCACAGAAATAATATTCTACTTCAAAACAGAGCTGAGAAATAAAAAATATTACAATTCTGCACAGCACTTTCATCAAGGGGCAATGAGTGCCCCTTGCATACATCTCAGTCAAGGATACATTGTGACTTTAAATTATCCTTTAGCAAAACTATGAGAAAGTAAGATCAATTTACTTTCCTCGATAAAATTTGAGGACTGTGACCAATTCTTTATGGTGCTTTGTAGCACCATAAAGTAGTCCTATTAGGTCTAGATCATCCAGGCCTGAGTTCTTCAACTTGTATTTATACTTGTGAAATATATTATTGCTAAAACCCAGGAAATACTCTTAAATTAGTCTTTTACACTGCATGCAAGCTGTAGTGAAAATTGCTGCATTAAATGATTAAAATAACATTTATTCAAGTAAATATAACGTGTAAAATGTTTGCTCACAGCTGTTTACTGCATTTATTCATCAATTTGTTGATGTTAAAACCAGAATGGTCTATAAAGACAAAGGGTTCATAACTCAGAGAGCAGTGCACCCATTCAAGCCATGAGAGGCCGGTGTCTCCAGGAGAGTGCTGTGGGAAACTGTCAAAGGCTTTGCTGAAGTCCAGGTGGACACATCCACAGCCTTTCCCTCACCCTCTGAGGGAATCGCTTTGTCACAGAAGGAGATCAGGTCAGTCAGTCAGGACCTGCCTGTCACAAATCCATCAGGCCAGGCCTGATCCCCTGCCCGTTCTCTGCGTGCCGTGGGATGGCATCCAGCATGAGCTGCTCTCACAACGATCTGGGTACCCACACAGTGAGCTTGCACACAACTTCCAGCCATTTTCAGCACATTCTGTTCATGTGTGCATTTTGAAATGCTGTATTTAGCTATTTCTTGGGTTTCATATTCTCCTCCAAAAAGGTCCAGAGGTATCTTAGGTAGAATGTCATCAGTCCTTTGATGAATTGCAATCATCCTGCTCATCAGTCTAGTACCAGCTGCTCATCAGTTAAACTGCTGAGTTTTGCTGTTACAGACATTAGCATCTGCAATTCTTTCAAAATCAACAGTTGCCCTGGAAGTCAGTCCCAGGGAAATTTATTTTAAAGCTAGGCATATAATGCAAGTTTGACTTGTTCTACAACTGGTACCCCAGGGAGCTATTTGATGTAAGATGAATGCTAATTTTAAAAGAGAACCACCCTTTAAACTCTGTGGACTGTAGAGGGAGTCTCAGTGATTAGCTTAGATTTGACTTTTAGATGGCATAAATTCTGAAATGAAAATCCCCACCTGCATGCCAAGACCTTATTGGTATTTAATCAACAGATCTTATTTGTATGCAGCTTTCTATTTTAAAACAAACGTAACTTAGTTAATGGAAACAAGCTGAGACAACAAAAGGAAATTCTACACTTGTAGCTATAACTAATTCCATGGAAATTTGAACAACTCTACCTGCAAGTAAGACTTTGCTTTCAGTTCCAACTCCCAATGCAGAGGTATTGATTGTACATGTGGAGAGTGAACCTTTCTTAGAGGCATCTCTAAATACTGTGTTGTCAAGATATTCGAGCACTTTAAGGATTGAGAATTTACCTGTTAATCTAATTCTACAGTTAAATAATGATGGGAAAAAATGTTTCTTTAATACACATTTTAAGATGCCACAGTTAGATACAATGATAAGAGAAATGTGTATGTCTAAAAAAGCCAGTGCAAGCCAAGCCATCATTAACAAAAAAGAAGATATGAAACAGAAGGAATCTTTGATTTGAACAATTTCCAGGTCTTAGCAAATTGCTATCTACCATAACCTTCCATTTGGTCACTTTTTTTACCAGAATATAGGAGGTTTACAGCCCATTAAGATAAGCCAGGTCCCTTGACCATTTCTCTTTCTGTAAACAGGCTATCAGAAGTTATTTTAGTTAGAAAACAACATTGTTAGAAATTAAGAGTTATTGAAGAGTATGCAACAATAATTATGCAGAATAATCAAATCTGCTTAATGTCTATCTTGTCCACTTGGAATATTAATCACACACTTCAGGACAAAAATAGGTCTAGGCACAGCCTGAGCTCCCTGGAGGGAATCTGGGATGTTCTGAAAATCACACCTTTCGAGGACCTGAATCAAACACTTCCTTGTAAAGCAGGTTTGGAGGTTGGTCAACCATCCTGTCTCAGGTCAGTTTATTGTCTTACACCCATCCATTGTCTCGCCCATACTGAGAAGACAACAAGGAGCTCACAACAATGACAAGCTGAGGACTTCCTGGGCTTAATGAGGTAAGAGCACTGAATGCATACAAGATCTCTCATATTTATTAAGAAAACATAAGATTCAAACTTATGACAAAAAATTCCATAGCTCTTGCCATACTGGTATTTTGAAGTTGATATTGGAAGGCCAGAAAAATGGGACTGCAAATGGCTTTTGCTTTACTGGTAGTCCATAGTCTATATTAAAGAATTTCATGTTCAAGGTTAGAAATTGGATTATTTTTTATTTAGTATGTCTTGAAGATTTTTCAAAAGATGTGTTGAAATGAGTTTAAAATTTTATTTGCAAACCGACTAGTTGGAAGGTGACCCCAGTTTTAATTCATTTATTAAAAAAAAAAAAAAAAAAGTAAAAAATGGACTGTCATTTCTCTCCCTGTTAATTAAGTTTCTAGAATCTTTTTAAGGAATGATTTTATGGGTTTTTTTCTGCCTTGACCTCCTACCAGTAGTGGAAGGTTCTATTCAATCTGCTTTGAGGTTCAGTTGAATACCAATAAAGAGAGTTTTAACTATTTGCAGCTGGAACTAGCTTAGTCATTGACTAAATTTAAGGTTCCGTATCAGCTTCCTAGTTTAGTAGAACTCTGTTTAAGACCAGACTAAACAAGCTATTTCTATAAGCTAAGCACAGAATGTATTCAAAAGATCTAAAATTTAACAAAGAGAATTAGCAGTTACATGAAATGCAGAATATTTCCCAAACAGTAAAAACAAGTATCTATATTTTTGTCTGAAAAATAAGAACAAAAAGAAGTGTTTCAACTCAATGAGGAACATGAAAATACCCAAGACCAAGCACTCTCTATTTCCATTACAACACTGAAGTCAGTGGCAGCACATTCAACACTTGCTGCTTAGAAGATAGTTAAAGTTCTCAGATAAACTTTCTGTCTGTGCTTCAAAAGAGCACTCAATGGAATATATAAGGTAAAATCTGCTCATAGAACGGGTAGATATATGTGTCGTGGGTTGACCCTGGCTGGATGCCAGGTGCTCACTCAGCCCCTCTGCCCTTTCCCTTCTCATGTGAACAGAGGAGGAAAAAAATACAATGAAAGACTTATGGGTCCAGCTAAGGACAGGGAGAGATCACTCACCAATTACTTTTATGGACAAAACAGACTTTATTTGGGGAAATTAATTGAATGTCTTACAAATTACCTTAGAGTATGCTGAAAAATAAAATCAAATCTGAAAAACACCTTTCCCCCACCTCTCCCTTCTTTCCAGGGTCAGGTTCACTCAGTTCATCTCACACATTGTGTTTACTGCTCCTTCTTCTGCTGTCTCTTCCCCTGCTCCAACATGAGCTTCCCATGGGATCACAGCCTCCTTTGGGCATCCCTCTGCTCTGGTGTGGGGTCCTACAGGGGTTGCAGGGGGATCTCTGCTCCCCCATGGACCCCCGTGGGCTGCAGGGGCACAGCTGCCTCACCCTGGGCTGCACCAGGGGCTGCAGGGGAACCTCAGCTCTGGTGCCTGAAGCACCTCCTGCCCCTCCTTGTGCACTCACCTCAGTGTCTGCAGAGCTGCTTCTCTCATGTGTTTGCTCCTTTCTCCCAGCTGGTATTGCACAGCAGGGTTTTCTTCCCCTTATTAAACATCTTACCCCAGAGACACCATCAGCATCAATGATGGCCTCAGCCAAGGCCAACAGCAGGTCAATCTTGGAGCCAGCTGGCACTGGCTCTATCAGACAAGGGGAGAAGCTTCTGACATCTTCTCACAGAAGCTGTCCCTGCAGCCCACCCTCCCACCAAAGCCTGGCCATGCAAACCCAACACAGCATGTTCCTTTTGAAATGCTTCTTTGGGTTAACTAGATTTTCTTCTTTAAAGATACATATTCTTAAAACATATTGATGAATAAGGGTGGTTGGATAGCAATAAGCCTGTTCTAGATAAATTAGCCATACCTGAATGAGTAAATGAATGTATTTAATTACCAATAACTTGATTGAATACTCACAGGATACAGGCTCAAATATACTTTAGCTTTTGCACTGGAAGTGTTGCAACCCCAGATTCAAGAAGAATAAAGGAACAATTTGTCCAGAATAAGAGGATACTTTTAGTGCAGTGGTTATTTTTTTATTCCTCTGACATTTACAGATGAAAGAGTAAAAAAAAAAAAAAAGCAGTTGCTGTTTTTTTCCAGGTGACAGGTCTTTTCCAAAAACAACTGACTGCTATGATCAACATGTTTTGCTCAAAAAAATATCTCTGACTTCTTTTGTGAAATGTCAGAACAATAAAGCATTTCTCTTCTGGAAGCTGGTCTGAAATTAGCAAAAATTGCTGAAAAGCCCAGGCTTTTCAGCTGTAGCCAAACTACCCCACCTTGTGTATATTTTTTCAAGGATGTAACAATCACTGGGTTTTGGCTGGACATCTGATATTTTCTGGAATCACTGATTTTAATTGGTAATGTTAAAACTACAAGGCTCCTTAACACAAGGCAAGGCTCAATTGCAAATAACACAAAACTGGGAGGAGTGGTTTGTTCATGAGATGGTTGTGTGGCCATTCAGGAGGACCTTGCCAGGCTGAAGAAATGGGGTGACAGACCTTTGAGAAGTTCCACAATGGGAAGAGCCAAGTCCTGAGCCAAAGGAGGAATTATGCCATGCACCAGTACAGACTGGGGTCCACATCTGTAAAGAAAAAGATAAAGGTCATGGGTGACACCAAATGGCACATGAGCAGCATCCCCTGGCAGCAAAAAGCTCAACAGCCTTTTGCTGTGCACTGGGCAGAGCAGTGATGGAAGCTCAAACCACCTAAGCTGGTTCTAAAAGCATCATCAATGGAGTTAAATGCAGGCTTTGAATTTCACACATTTTATCTGAGCAGTTTTAGATGCACATCTTCAAGTACCTATTTATCCCTATGACTCAATCAGGTTAAGACACACACTTGCTTAAATAAGTCCTGTCTCTAGAGAATTTATCCAATAAGAAAATGGGTTAACTTGGAGGCAGAATTACACAACTGCAATTAATATGCTGCCACAAGCTTGTCTCCACCCAGTGCTGCACTGACCTTTACAGGCACATCAGTGTGAGCTGCCCTAACTCATGATCTCTGAAATCTATGCATCATTACACAAATATTTATTTTGGCAGTGATAAATCCACAAATTAGTTGCAAATTTATATTTGATGATTTCTTTCCTCTGGATAGTTGAATTTTAAATAGACTTGCCAGGATTCACGGAGATGACATTTTTAAGGAAAAGAGCAATCCAAAATAGCATGATATGTTCTGGTTCATCTTGTATTAGTGAACCTGTTCCCAGAGCCTTGGCTACCCTTTGTTGAAGCCTCAATTTCTGATTGGTATAAATTCAGCACAAGCCAGGAAAAGGCTGTTGCTTTCTTTGCATAAGAAATCCACATGTACATCGAAAAGCTGACAAAAATTTAGTTACTCAGAATGCCAAGTCAATTTTGACTACTGCCTTCTGGTATTTTAAGGATTTCCCTGTTTTTTGAAAATATTAATTGAAATTTATCCAAGGCAAACATGGATCTCAAGGAATGTGACTTCTGGATCCTCATTCCTGTGTGTTTTTCATTTTGGTTACCCTAGGTTTCCTTCTAAAATGGGTGGTGTTCTGCTTTTGCATTATTTATTGTCCTCTGTTTGTGTGTCCTGAACTCTGTAAGGAGAAAGGAAGGAGATGGGTCCAGAATATTTAAAAGGTTAAAGTCTGTTTGTAAGTCCATTAAGAGTTTATAGTTTTTAAACAGATTTTACTGGCCATTAAAATTCTGATGCCTTTGCCTGGCAAAGATTGTAATGAGAACAGAAAATGGCGTTAAATGGAATCCATTCTGAAGATGATTGCAAAAGATACAAGCCTAACTCATTTTCATTATAGCTTTGTGTTGGTATAATTGAGAAAGTTATTCAGATACCTGAAATACCGGGAGAGAATTTTATTGTGATTGTAAAAAGGTGCTACTTAATTTGATTTAAAATTGGAACTGCAGTTGCCTTCTTTTGCCATTCTGCAAATGGCACAGGAGCAGCTGACGCTAATTTTGTGCAGCCCTGCAGGAATATTTTTCTCTTGCATAAGCCCAGCTATTGACATTCAAGACATCTATGTATGGGTTTAAGACTCAATTTGTCATCATCCACAAAGCTGACATGTCAACTGTTCCTGTCTTATGGTTTAGAGTGAAACCAGACTGGAGAAAAATCCTACAGGTTTAGATTGTGTTGAAACATGTCCTTCTCTTTGTGAGGATGATCTCAAGGATACTGCCTCAATATTTACTTCCAGGTAGGGTTGTTTGGGGGTTTTGTTTGTTTTTTTTTTTTTTTTTTTTTGGTGGCTGTCTCCTCTAAAGATCTCAGTATTGCCTGCCCAGGAATCTGAGAAGCCTCAATTGAAGCTGGTGGATCAAGCTGGTGGATCAAGCTGGTGGATCAAGCTAATGTGCAAACGCAAAGTTAACTTTAAGGAGAGCTCAAGCAGCTCTTGGGGCCGATGGTTTTGGGCAAACCAGTAAAGTTCTGTAACTGCATGGAAGAGACGAGTCCATTCACACCCATGAAGTTTTAAGGCAAGGAAGACAAGCCATGCCAGATGCCATTTGCTAAATCTTCAGTGGAAAATCATGGAAATTTGGTTTGCAACTGCTGAAGAACGTTCCATTTATATCATTCTTTATTGACTTTCATGGAAAAAATTCTTCAGTTACTCTTCCTAAAAAATATATATATATCTGTCTTTTGCAGTCACCTTAGAGTTAACCTGGTACTAAAAAACCCTGACAAAGTAATGAAGTTTAGCATTCAGAATTCTAATTAAGAAATAAGTATTTACTTCTTTGTCTGTTATTAGATAACATTCATAATATTTTCAAGGAACCCTCAATGTTTCACAAGCCTGTCTTCCAGATTCAAAAACCTAGGGCTTGGAGAAAAAAAACCTTAGCTTTATCTGTGTACCATATCCAGATTTCATTGCTTCTAAGAGCAGTACAATCAATGGCCAATAATTTGCAATACAAATTAACACCTTTTATTTAGTGACTACTAGATGAAACTGCACAATAAGAAAAAACACAACAAAACTAAACTGAAAGCAAAGACCAGAGCATGGCACTGTATCTTGGTGAGGAAGATCACTGGAACCTGCTCTCACTTCTTGCCCTTGAGCAGTGAAACACAAAGATTAGTCATACCAGAAATTTGGTGTGAAAGCTGTAGTATTCTGTTTCAAGTATTATTTACCCTGTCCTGGGGTGATGTTATGAAGCCACTTTATTCCTTAACCATCCCCTTAATGCCCAGGGACACTGTGCCTTTCAGATGGACCCAGGGGCAGGGCCATGAGACCGGAGTGTGGGCTGGTTTAACAGCTCAGCCCACCCTCGGGGGCTGGGGGGGCTCAGCGAGGCTCTGAGGGAGTGCAACAGGAGTCCTGTGCTGCTTTTTGGGTTTCTTTTGTGTTATGACTTGTTGGAAAAAAAGGTTCTGTTGGCTTTTCTTGTTCTTTTTCTCTTCCCTTCCCCTTGCCTCACTGCCTCCCTTCCCTCCTTGCCGCTCTGGGGAGCCTGCAGGGGTGGCCCTGGCTGGTCCAAGCCCGAGCCCGTCTGTCTGTTCCCTCTCTGGGAATTTGTTGTATTTTGGGGGTTGTTTTATTTTTTTTATCCTGTTCTACCCTGTTTTGTTTCTGTGTTAATAAACAGTTTGGGGTTCTTTCCCACTTTCATTTGCTGTGAAACACTTGTCTTATTGGTGGAGGAGAAGTGGAGGCCTTTTTCCCTTCGGAGGAGACGCTCATTCTGGAGTGTTTCCTCCTGAAGTTTTGTCTCCAAAACCGAGACATATCCTTTAAGAACTCAGATGCAGAACAGAATAGAAGGGAAGGATCTAGTTGGTTTTTCAGACACCCAGCAAAACCTGAGGATTTTGGCAGAAAACAAACATTATATAAAATCTGTAAGAATGATGGAATATATACTTCAAATTTACCAGCACTTACAGAATTTTTTTTCTTTTTTTCTTTATTTTTTTTAGAGGAAATGGTGCAATTATTTCTAGATGAGGGTGCCTGATTTGAGAGTTCGAGTAAGTAAAATATGAGCTAGTCTAATCGTAATTTTTCCGTTTTCATGCATAGCTACTACCTGAGAAATAACCTATGAAGAAAGAACAACATTTAAATAACCTTAGGCTTGTAATTTCATTTGAGGCATATCTTAGATCAACTGAAGGTCATAATCAAGGAGATATTGAAAACAATCTGTTCTACAGAGTGAATAATTTGCTAAAATCCTCCAGCTTCACATCTTCAAAGTGCTTTGTCTTCTACTTCTAAAGAAAAAAAAAAATTAAAGGAGGTGGATTTTGTTTGGGTTCTTGGAGATTTTGTTTCCTTGTTTCCAGGAAAATATGGGCGAGGAGAGAAAGAAAATTCATTAAAATTACTCAAATTAACTTAAACATAAAACTGTGCACAGTGCACACCAAAATGTCCACAGTGGATGGTCTCTTCAAAAATAATAAAGGTTTTGGGTTTTTTTTATATTTGCAAAAATAAAAAAAAAAAAAATTCAAAAATAAAAAATAAATTATTTCCTCTCACCTCAAACAAATTTTTTCTCGGTGTTAATCACACAGCTCAAGGCTAATAATGAACATCAAGTTCATTAGGAAGACCTCTGCCTCAGTACAGGTCCAAAATGCTGTTAATATTGCATAAGGAAATCTGTACTGATTCCTTTTACCCCAGTGTATTAGTGATAAATGCCAGTATGAGCTTGTTCTGAGTGGCTGTGTACTGAACTTGCTGCAAGAACAAATGAATCCCATGAAAATCCTTGTAATTCAGTAAGAGAACAGTTAGCAACTGGCAATGCAGCATCCTCTGAAGGAAAGCAAACATCATAAAAATATCACAAGCTGAAGGAAAATGTGGAAAAATCAAAGATGACAATCAACTGAGAAGAGGAAAAAAGATACTTATGGCTTGTAACAGCAATTTGAGGCCCATATTCTTTTTGAATTGATTAAGAATCAATATCTTATACAAGTGGAATTAGTATAAAATCTAAGAGAAAGACAACTCAGCCAAGAAACCACTGATCTGTTTTATGCAATACATGCTGTTCATGCAACTCCATGCGTTTGCATGTGCACATGTATCTTTGTGTGAAAACACACATTTGTGTCTATTACTTCCCAAGAAATCAATATAATGCCATGTTCTTGCTTAAACTTCTGCTTTGTAATATGGATTCTTGGGGAGATTCATGGCCTGCTAATGTAGTGCAAATTGTCTTACAAGATTCTTAGTAGTGGTCAATATGTTTACTGTTTTAGAGAATAAAGCATTACCCTTGAGAAATATGACTCATATCCCAAATAACAAAGGAATGTTTAGTGAACAGAAAGCAGAGAATGCAAACAGAGCTTATGCTGAACATATTAATTTTAAATGATGTGGCCACATTCTTCAGCACTTGCTCAGAGCAGATTTTGCTTGACATAGTAGAACTGCTTCTGATTTATGTCCTGTGAATAATAGGAGAACCTATGCTGCCATTTAAATGTGCTTCATTGGAAAACAATGAAAACAATTCCAAAAGCATGCATTGTTGAACAGCACAAGCAGTCCAACTGCACAAGCAAGATATCCATATTGATCCAAAGAAAGTCATTTTAGTCTTAAAGGGAAGAAAATAGAAATAGAGATAACCAGTATTGCATGGTTGTCTGGACTTCACCTGTGCTGATTTTAGCTTCTTTCAGTTGTGACAACTGTCTAGCCATCAAGTAAGTGTTATCTAAATTTGGTTAAGCTTTAGTTTAGCTTTGTGTGGTGCACTGCCTATTATTCATGGATAAGTAGTAAAACAAGTACTCTTCACAGGCTGAAGAACTATCTTATAGCCCCAGAATAAAAATGTGGGATTTAGGTGAGAACAAGGAACAAACAGAAGAAATTAGTTGGGCTTTACACACAAATCATGGTGGCCAGACATTGGTGACCAAAGGTATAAACAAACACATAAAGAAACAGGTGTGAGTCAGGTGAAAGAGGTTTCAGGGAAAATGAAAATGGGAAGACAAGTCTACCATTGTACTGGAAAGCAAAGAAGTACTTGGTGAGTCATGGAGGAATGAAAGAGAACATCCTTTTGGAGAGGGACTGAAGGTGTTAACCTTCAGAGGCAAATGAACACTGCAGAGGTCAGGGTAACACCACAGAAGAATGTATAGATCCTAGAAAGCTTTTGTTTATCAGTCTTAATTCTGTCAAAAGTGTTAAGTGTCATCAAAACTGTCCTGTAGTAACTATTGTGTTTGATTATACTACCTCAGGGTCAATTGCAGAAACCATAAATTCTCAGATCTGTATGTAAGGTGTATTTCTTTTGATTCAGGAATGTGACCAAGACACTCCCTCTCTAGAGACAGTGACTGAATAAGAAAAGAGCAGAGGACATGGGGAAATAGGGAATAACTCCTGCCCCTGACTGCCACCCTGCTCATAGCAGCCTGAAATTTAGGAAATTCCTGTGCCAAATATGTTCAATATTCATTTAATTAACTAGTCCTCCATAAATTTTTCTAAGCCCTTTCTGGATTATTATGGTGTCTTCTGAAAATAGGTACCACAATTCAATTATGCATTTGGTTAAAAAGATTAAAAAACAAACAAAAAATCTCAGTACTTCCTTTTTTGAATACATAGAGCTCTTCTTTATGCCAGCATAATACAGTTTATCTTATACTGTACATTTTTAAATAGCCATCTTCTCAGCTATGCTTTAACGCAATAAACATGATGTCAGTATTTTGCAATTCATTAAGAGTTAATGAATGATACAGGAGAGATATTGATTCAGACTCTTCAGGAATCAATTTTCCTCCAGAAATACTCCACAGAAATACTTAACTTTGCAAAGCCTTTATCCTGTTTTGTTTCTTCCAGGTAAACCCATCTTCTTTCTCCTTGGGACTTCAGGGAGTGTAGTCTGTAGTCCAACTTAAACACAAGAACAGGCCAACATGGCTTATACAGGCCACACTCCTACTTTGGGACCTGGCAAACATAACTGTGAGATGGTTTCTAGATGGAAACTTAATCTTCTTTCATAGCTCATGCTCAAGGTTCCATGGAAATTCATGTCTTTTCATTGTTAAGGAAATACATGAAACCTAAAAATTCATCCTTAAATTCATAGTTAGAACAGGTTTCCAAACAAGTCCCTTCATCAAAAGATTGAATATTAACAAAGAAATTACTTTTTATTATGAGCCTGGTTTTGAGTCTGAACAGCCTTACTTTGGCAGTATGACAAAGACATCCCTAATAGCTTTGTTTTTATGACTGACATTCATCCCAGGTGAACTCAATGGATACCAAGGGATTTATATCACAGGTATAATAAACAGGTCTTGGCATTTCCAAATTAATTTCTTTGACCTGATATAGAGACATAATCATAATCTTGGGTCTTCTTGCCAGAAAATTCCCATTCCCATTAGTGCAGAAACAAATATTAGCAAAGTTTAGGCTGTCATTCACACTGGAGAAAACTTTGTGATAGTTCATTTGGATATTAGGAAGAAATTCTTTGTTAATTCCACTGTGAGGGTGGTGAGACGCTGGAGCAGCTGTGGATGTCCAATCCCTGGAAGTGTCCAAGGCCAGGTTGGATGGGGCTTGGAGCAACCTGGGATAGTGGAAGGTGTCCCTGACCATGGTAGGGGGTTGGAATGAGGGAATCTTTAAGGTCCCTTCCAACCCAAACCTCTCTGTTATTCTGTGATTCCTTTGAGCTCTTCTCTCTGTTCTCAGTGAGGGCAGACTTCCTCCCTGAGTACTTGCTTATGATGAATGGGTGTGAACAGTACAGCAGTGTAGGTACTTTCAAAACAGCTTAGATTTCCTTCTTTTTGGTATTTTTTGCTCTTTAAATCAGTATGGGAGTGACAGCCTTCTACTGCAGTGGACCTGAGTTCATATAAAGGATTTTCCTGCTGGCAGGGATTTGCTAGCTACAGTGGCTTTGGCAAGCAAAAGGTTGTTGTTAAGGAGCATCAGAGCCCTCATTCAGAAATGCTCTCTGCAGCTGTGTACAGCTGACTGACGGCCCCAGTACCTGTGTAACCATGGACACAGATCACCATAGCTCGGTCTCTCTGCTCTGTTGGTTTAATTACAAGGAAGAGTTTGATTATAAAATGAGTACTCAGGTTTTATACCTCATCGACTTTGTTACATTGCAGTGTCACACAACTGTAGTTAATGTGTTGTCTGTCTTTTATGATCTCTCTGACTTTTCCCACTAGTCCTTACAGAATTTATTAATTTTATTAACAATGTGGACAGAAGATTGCATGGGAGGTACCATTGTTGGCTGAAGATGACAGCAAAGAGCTCTGGACAGTCTAGAACTACAACATGAGAACTGGAAGACCAGCTAAAGCAGCAGCTTTTGCAAATTTGGAGCATCTCCTGATCCCTCAGGATGCTCAGAGAAGACATGAATAATCTTAGCCCATCCCTGAGCCACAGAATGATGCTATTAAAAATCACTTCTTTCTGAATGTGAACAAATCCATGTGGAGTAAACAAGTGTAATGCAGAGATCTTTGATTCAGTAGAAACCTGAGAAATTCCATATCATCCTGCACAGTGCTTATGATTTTAACTGGCTGGAAAGAGCAGCCTGGTTGTGTTTGTTGTGAATGGTGTCCCAAATCCTCTCTGTTGGCAGAGATGCAATACCACACATATACAGCAAAGAATAAATTGTGCTGCTTTTCACTTCCACACCTTTCTGGTTCAGATAAGTACACAGCATTAACTGCTCCTCATATAAACCCAACAATGCTTTACAAGGCAGAGCATCAGAAGCCTACAATGCTCAGCACAGCACTTCCACAAGAAAATAATTCCCCTTTTCTTCCTGTCCCAATCTGTGGTCAAAGGTTAATGATCTTAAAATTGTTTCTGCTTTATTTGGCTCTACCATTACAAAGACCTTATGGAAACAGAATGTTTGATATGAAATAATAGAATCACAGAATGGTCTGGGTTGGAAGGGATCTTATAGATCAGTTAGTTTCCAATCCCCCTGCCATGGGCAAGGATGCCACTCATTAGAACAAATTGGTCAAGGCCCCGTCCAACCTGGCCTTGAACAATTCCAGAAATGAAGGAGTGAGCTGCATGTGTCCTATCCAGAGCCTTGCAAACCTTCACACTTCCTCAGGCCCTCATGCTTCTTTCCTCTGTTAATGGTGATGCCCAGCTGCCCTCTTATGACCTGAAACCACACTTTAACCAACGTGGATTTTAAGAACAGTGGTGTAAAAGACTTATGAATCATCATAGTTCCCCTGTGATATATGGCAATATCTATTATAGGTCCTGAGTACTCAGTAGCAGTCTGGGATTCCTGAGACAGCTCATGCCAGGAGTGTGCTCTCAGAAGAGTCTGACACTAATACGTGTTAGCATTATCTCTTCAAGTTGGCTGGGCTGTTCCCTGAAAACGAAGAAAAAAGCCTGAAGATCCATTACCATTCTCTCATGCAAGCTCTGCCCTGCACAAAAGAGATAATCAGCACTGAATTTCTTTGTATCTCTGTTTGGCACTTTTGTGTTCCCTTCCTTCCCCTGCAAGAAAAGTCAGCAGTATTTTTAGCCTGCTTGAGGCCAGTGCAGTAATGTTTGCTAAGAAAAACTTTTCAGCAATTGTTTTCTTGCTGCTGTTCTTTGTTTTGATTTGGAGTTTTTTCCTCATTTATTAGAAAATACTGATTCATGCCAAGGAAAATTTTACTGGGAATGCCTTGTCTTGGTTACATTTGGTAATTTCCTGAGATTAAAGATGAAAATTTGCACCAGAGAATTTTCCCTTCATTGCTGAATAGCTCAAATCACTACAGCACCTACAGAGTCCAAAGCCTTTGTTCCTCCTTAACCTCAATCAAGGTCTTTTCAATAAAAGTGGAACATAAACTTCCCCATCACAAGTTATCCTATGAATAAGTGCAAAAGTTTAATTTTTTTTTTAATCTTATTTTACTCCTGTATAATGAATCTCACTGGTAGGTTTATTTGGTTTTTTGTTTGATGTTTACAGAAAGGGACTAGGCTGCATTCTGAATCACATGGAAATAAGTGCTTAAACTTAAGGCAGTTGATATACTGGATAGGAAAAGGGATATGCTGTTATTTGTTCATACTTCTTTGGAAATTCATAAAACTTACCTTTTTTTTCTGAATTTCTAAGAGAAAGGGGTGAGTGGGAGAGATGTTAAGCAAAAACTAAAAACAAAGATTAAAATAAATGGCAAGTATAGAAACATCAAGTGTTCTTTTAACAACACAGACATGCAAGAAATTCATTTGACTGTGAAAAAATTGAGGAAACACCTTCACAACCCGGCTGGCAAGAATGAGCAGTGAAACTTCAAAAATCTCCGTTGGTAAATGGAGACAAATCTGAGATCTATGCAAAATTGTACCTCGAGTTCCACCCCTGCAGTCTGACTGACTTCATTGAGTGTGAACAAATTTACTCTCAGACTCTTCAGAGTTACAGAATTCTCATATGGGCTTTATTTCCCACAGATTGCACTCTGTTCCTTCAGTCTTGCTGGGAACATTAAGACCATAGCATAGAGGACTGAAATAGGAATACTTCAGTACTCTGTTCTGTCTTTTCAATTCACAGAAAGAGGATTTGGGGCTTGTAGGAAAGGAATATCTGACCTATATACTTCATCTTTCAGCTAGCTAAAGTAATATACCTCCTGCCTCTCGCACTTGTCTCTGTTGGTCATTCAGGAGAAAAAGAGGAGCAAAGTGAGCAAAAAAGTCTATGGGAATGTGGAAAAAAAAGGATATTAGAAGAAAAAACTATAGAGTTATGGAATGGTTTGTTTTGGAAGGGGCCTCAAAGATATTCTAGTTCCAAATTCCCTGCCATGTCCAGGAACACCTTCCACTAGACCAGGTTGGTCAGAGCCCCATCCAACCTGACCTTGAACACTTTAAGGGATGGGGAGTCCACAACAGCTCTGGACATCAAAATACTGACCCTTTAGGACTTTAAAAAAATTCTAGTTCAAGTCTGGTACCAAAATTAATGAACACTTGTTCCAGAGAGGCGGAAATGCCATTTTGGTTTTACCCACTTCACTCGTACTGTTCAACACTCAGAATTTCTAATCTTCAGATTCTACTGGCATCAAAACTCCAGGCTATTTGGGAAACTTTGGAACATATGAGTAATTGCTACAGTACACTCACAAATTAAACTAATCCTTAGCAATAATAGTGCTTATCAGGAACAAATCTGGATCTGAAATATTTATCTACTCTTCACCCCACTCTTCCAGTATTAGCATAGTAATCTGTCTTTCCAGTTCAAATGCAGCATTTGTAATACTATTTTGCAGTATGTTTCTGATGTCTTCTGCCCTTGTCTGTGTAATTCATGCTTGAAATGCAACAAAAAATTCAGGAGAACAAGAGAACTACATAAATCCTTTCTTAAATCCTTCAATCTTTAGATTAAAAAAAAAAAAATCCCTGCATTAATGTTTGTAAACCAAATAATGGGACCAGGTCCAAACATTTATGGCTACATTTGCAATTCAGATCTCTGTTAACATGAAGATTAAAGAAAGGATTAGTTTCCTGCCCCAAAAGGCATGGTTTAGCAGCCAAATATGAGTTGATCATCAGATGTGCCAAAACATAAAAATACAGAAAAGAACAAAATGGTCATTTCTGATTCTCATCTTTGAAACAAAGATTAAAACCATTTTTAATGCCTTAGCATTCTGAATGTTCCTTTAGGACTTGCCAAACTGCTACTTCTGATCCTGTCTCATTGATGTCAAAAATTATGAAGGCCCCAGCTTGGGCGTCTTTCTGCCGAGGGTAATTTGACAGCGTTAGTGGGGGCGAGCTGCTGCTGCCGTGCTCTGACCCGGGGTAGCAGATCTGGCAGATAAACAAGTCTGTGACAAATAGCACTGACATCCCAGTCAAAAGAAAAGACATGACTCAGACCCAGTATCTGTGCACAGCCCAGTGCTGGCTTTCAGTGACAAATGGTTTTAGTCTGACAGTGTTTCACTGCTTGAACTTTCATCTATCAAAACAAGACTCAGAAAGAGGGAGCACAAGAGAAAGCCACACATACAGGCAGACAGTCTGGCCTGCCCACTCAAACAGTACTTACAGATCTTCCACTCTTTTGGTACTCTTTTCATTCTCTGGAAAATATTTTATTTCTCCTCCTTTTTTTCCTAAAGTTAAAAGAATAAACCAAGAAAAATTTAATTTCATTACTTGCAAATCCAAGCATTAGAATAAAGCACATGACATTTTAATGAAATCTCATTTCCATTTCAAATCCTGCACACAGGACACTAGGTTTCACTCACCCATGGACAGAGTCTAACAGTTGGTATTGGACTAATGGAAAATTTAGTTAACTTCCAGACAGTTATCCACGAGTGCTTTGAAGGCATCAGCAGGTAGAAAATAACACCGGACAGTTCTGGATGTTCATCTTTTTGCGTTAGCAGCTTAGATCTGGATTTCTCTTTTTTATTTCTCTGCCTCCAGCTTCCAGACAGGAATTAATTTAAAGTTTTTCTGCACTAGAATAAAAAAATAAAACTAAATGAAACACAAAAATTAGTGGGCTGTTGTACTGTGTGTCCATGTCAGGATGCTGGTGGGAGGCTCTCTGGGTTGGGCTCTGTCAGGAGAGGCTGTGAGCAGTTAGTGCTGTCAACCAGCGTCCTCTCAGAATCTTTTTCACAAAACCTGTATTCTAGAAGGTTGTTTTTACTCTCATTAATTCAGTTCCTGTCATTTAATTGTTCTGTCTCTTAATTTAATATGAAAATTAAGTGATACTTTCTCTTACTTTAACAGACTTACAATCACCAAGTCATCCTACTCTTTTTGTTGTTGTTTTGAATACTGAGCAAATACTGGTTTTCTTCATGGTTTTGTGGTGTTCTATCATTATATCCCTAAATAAATATCTAATTCTATATCCAGAGATCTACTCAAAGATTTCCCTGAGAAACTTGTGCATGATTTTGGACGTATCATGTTTTAATGAAGACAGATAGTGACCAGTAATTCAAAATTGCACCTGTGGTTCAGTAGCAGGTATTTTGTTTTGGTTTTTTTCCAAATACAGAAGAAAAATGTTCATGTTTTCTTTAAAATTATTAATAATACTGGTAGAATTATTCTCAGAATTTGTTTCTCATTTGCATAGTCTTTGTTATTTGAGCTATTAATTTTCTTTTTGTGCTTGTCTTTTTGTATCAAATTTTACTCTTCGTGCTTTCTAATTTATATCAATTAATGCCTTTTTCTTTTATTCCTTTAGATAGATATTTTTATTTTCCATGTATTGTCTTGATTTATCCACTAGGACAGGTTAAGAGCTACACAAAAATGGTCTTCTTTATAAGTACTGAATCAGTACTTCTCAAATAAATAGTAAAATAGTCTCAGAAATTCTTTACATAAAGCTTTATTTTTCAAAGATTATACAATTATAGAACAATAGAATGGTCTGGAATGGAATTGACCTGAAAGATTCTTTAACTTCAACACCCCTGCCATGGGCAGGGGCACCTTCCACTAGTCCAGGTTGCTCAGAGATACTCAGACACTATTGCTTCCTTTTTTAATTTTTTTTTTTCCTTCTACTTTCCATTAAATTCTCCTTAGCTTGGAAACTGAGCTTGTCTGAAATGCCATTTATAATTCATAGAGACAAGCTAATCACTATCTTGGAAGTTGGTGGTTTCCTAGGAAGTGGTGGTCAGGACCATCTTACGATAAATGAAACAAAATAAAAGTGATTTGGACTATCTTTTATCTTCTTTTATTAAATATAAGCAGGTTATAATCACCGGTCTCTAAGCAACAGACAGATACTAATCCAGCAATTAATTCATCTTTATCCATATAATGATGTCCAAAATAGAGCTGGCTTGTGTTAAACGTGACACCTCTAGGGAGGAAAACAAAAGAAAAAAAGAACCTACTTCTATGTACATGTATTCAAGAACTCTAATGACTAACTACTGTCTTTGTGAGACCTTTAATATGTCTCCAGAATTGAAATTCTCCTTAGTAACAGTTTTTCTTTCTGTTGCATACAGATATTAAAAAGTAAACCCTCTGCTCTTTGCCTTAAGAATCTTGAATAGACTCCATTCCCATTCTTTGCTGTTTAGCCCTTTGGTCTTTTCACATTGAGATCTGTGGGCCCATTGATGCTAAAACTGGTACTGACTTTGCTAGTAGTGAGTGACACCATTTTTTCTTTTCTTCACCCTTTCTTTTCCCTTGTTCAACCCTTTCTGTTTTTGCTAAACTCATTAGGAGTGGAGCTGGCAATTCTAGCCATGTAAATTAGCCCAACATCAACATTACAGTCACTCCATTTGCACCTCTCTTCGAGTGAGGAGTGGGAGAGCCAAGTCTGGCCCCAGGTTTTGTACCTCAGATAACCAGTCAACAAAAGGAAAGGGTAAAATTTCTTCCATTGTGTCTATTACAGCTATTTAGTCAAAGTCATACAGTTTTTCGCTTTTATGAAATTTTAATCTAAATTTTATCTGTTTACAGTTCACTTTTTCAACTATTTTCCAGTGAAACAAAGTCTCCCCATTTGTCTTTGTGCAAGATGTAGGGTACCCCACACATACAATGCATTATTTATGGTACCAAAAGGCTCTTTCCATCACTTGTTCATTAGTACTGTTGAACCATTATCAAAAGCTGACAATCAGCAGTGCTTAAAGAGACCCAGCTTCAACAAAACTAGACTTTTACAATAATCTGGGAAAGGAATTTTTAGCCCAATGCACTCATACCTTGCCATCAGCTCCTTGAGGAGCTTCTCCATGGCCTCTTAAATAAGGCACCTCTGGTGAGTCAAAGATTGCACCCCAAGGAAACAGTCAGCATAAGACTTATATTTATGTCACTATTTACACATTACTATTTCTAATCACCAGGGATTGTTTTTTCCACTTCTTTTTTCTCCCCATCGTGCAGTGATTATAAAATTTCTTAATAGCATATTTCATATAGACATATGCTTTTTATTAGTAATATATTATTTCTTGACAGTGCAACCAAAACTTAGATAAGAATATTCTGAGAAGATATTCATATTGCCTGCAACTTTTGCTTACCCATCATTCTTGACTGCTCAACAGGTGCAGGCTGCATCCCTCCAACACTTACAGACTAGTTTATTTCAGTGCTTTCTAATTAATTTGTAAAATTACCAGTTTTGTTGAGACTAACGAGCCATTGCAGTTAACCTGTCATTTTGTACTGCTCATGAAAGTTTTTGCAGGCTAAGTGACAGGATTGGCAATATGAAGGGCAAAGCCAGTGAAGCAGGGGGAGAGACAGCAATCTCTCAGCCTAACAGACTCTGAAATGAATGTCGGTGGCTTCAGTTATGAGCAAACAAGTTACAAATGTTACACAAAATCCTCACATGCTCTACACGGGAAGTTACAAACCCCAACCTAAGAAAAAAAGAGAAATATGCCAAATTAGCACAACTGCAGGCTCCTTTGCTGCTGTTCATGATAGCAGATTCTTTTTAACACCATCCTCTTTTTCCTGTTTCTTACACCCCTCAGCTAGACTTTAAACTTTTCTTGCAGGCTCATTAGGAGAGAGCAATGGTAAAAAGTCAAAACCAGGAGTCTCTGAAGTGTTCAGTTTTTCATCTGGTCTCATGTGGCATTGAGATATGGCTTCACTGTGTGCTGCCATCATTAGAGGTTCCATATTTTTGCTTTAGTGGCACTTTGCCAGTTTTCTCTGTGTTCTTTCCTGGACATTCTGGGTACTTTAATGTTTTGTGTGTTTTTCTGGCATGATAACTGCTTAGGGGAAATCCATTCTGGAAGGTAAAGCCACATATTGGGTGCATGTGACATTCATATAATCATAAAATCTTTAGGGTGAGAAAAGACCTCAAAGATCATCAAGTCCAATTGTTAACCCAGCAGCAGCATGTTTACCCCTAAACCAGGTTCCCAAGTGCCACATCCACATGCCTTTTGAACACTTCCAGACACTGGGATTCTACCACTACCCTTGGCAGCCTCTTCCAATGCCTGACCACTTTTTCAGTGAAGAAATTTACCCCGACACTGAATATTGGGAAAGCTCCCTGGCACAGCTTAAAGCCATTTTCTGTTGTCCTGTCACTTGTTACTGGGAGAAGAGGCCAATCCCCAGCTGTCTACAACCTCCTTTCAGGGGGTTGTAAAGAGAGATGTGGTCCCTCCTGAGTCTTCTTTTCTCCAGATTAAACAACCCCAGTCCTCTCAGCCTCTCCTCACAAGAATTGTTCTCCAGACCCTTCAGCAGCTCTTTTGTCCTCATTTGGACACTCAAAACTTCTGGGCTGTTATCAGAATTCACAATGCATATTTCCAAGAAAGATTAAAAAGAAAAGAAGTTTAGTATGCTACCCCACTCTTTGTTAGGGTGAGTACAGCTTTATTTAAACATTGTTTAAAATGTACCTTGATGGCAGCCCCACAAATGGGATTTTTTGTCAATGATGTTTTTAAATTTTATTTTTCAGAGAAAGCAGTGCACTGAAACAAGCATGAGCATGTGATGTGCAGTTCTAATAAAATACATCCCCATACAGAACTGCTCTACACACCTCTTTAGAATATTAAACTACTTTTATTCTTTTATGTGCTATTTAAACTGACATGAAGATTTGTGGATACTCAAAGCCCAGAGACTATAAAAGAACATTCATAGAGATGTAAGACAGGAGGGATTGGTTTGTTTGCTCTTTGTTTACTTTCTCAATATAAAATATGTTTTTGAGCTAACTTGACCTCTATCACTTACTAGGTGCATGAATTGCTTACTGATGTCTGAAAATGCTTCAGTTCCATCTGATGTGCAGAGATTTACCACTGCTCCCAGAAGATCCTTGTTTTGTCAGGTTCTGATTTAAAACATATAAAAGTCTCTGAAAATGTTTCTTATGTGTAATTTGGCCAGTTTGGGTCAGCTGTCCTGGCGATGCTCCCTCTCAGCTTCTCACGCACCTGCCTCCTGGCAGAGTGTGAGATGCTGAAAAGTCCTTGACTTGGTGTAGCAACAACCAAAACATCAGTGTGTTATCACTGCTGTTCTCATGCCAAGTCCAAAACACAGCACTGTACCAGCTACTAAGAGAAAACAAACTCTATCCTAGCTGAAACCAGGACAACACTGAAAATTACTGATTAGTTATTCAACATTAAGGATTGAACTTGAACTTGGTGTGAAACTAAATCAGGCATCTTTTCCTGAAATAAAATATATGAAATCGATTTTCCTTTCTAAAATTACGAGTCCCAAAGTGTGGTTAATTAATTAGTGTTGATTTTGTTCATTAAATATAAATCCCCCCCTGTCCAAACAGTTTCTGCACTTGTAAGAGCTTTTAAGCAATGTGTGGTTCAGTTAGAGGGCAGGTGTGTCGTGGTTAAAATGTTCATGGCTGTATTCACAAAACTCCCCGCTTCTCTCCTGTTTGAAAATGGCAGTAAAGGTAACTGCTTATCAGTTCAGATTCTCCTGAAAGTCAGGGAAGCGTGTTTTTAATCTTCCATGTAAATCCACAACTCCACCAGTCGGTGTTTCTACGTGTGCAGCTATCAGGGGACTGTGAAAGGGTGCTGCAGCAAATGAATGACAGCAGGGAAGCTTCTGCAACACGTCTGGAAAACAGAAAACTTCCTGATTTATTATTTGAATTAGATCTGAAATCAGCTGATTGTCATTACATTGTTCCAGAACTATAAAGAACTAAGGATAAGTCTCATCTGACCAACACAGACACCTGTAATGAAGACACCTAACCAGCTACCTGGCTACCACATGTGAATCCAGCTCCACTGGACAGTGGAGAAAAATGGGCATTTTTAGGGAGCAAGCGAAATCCCTGCTCTAGCTGTTCATTACACAATGAAATAGAACAAACATTTGAAGTGCCAATTCCTCCTTGACTTTATTTTGGATTTAGACAATGAGCTTAGAAACACTCTCTACCCTGTAAATTCTTGCAGCTGATTCCCCCTCAGTGGGTAGGATTTATCCCATCATTTTCAAGCTCTTATTTTTAGATAGGTTTTTTCACAATTTGGCAGAACTGTGGTCTCTCAGTTCTCTCAGACAGGGACAAATGTTGGCTTTTCCTGGGATCCTAACTCTTTTCCTTTTAAATCTGGAGTGGATGAATCCCACAGTTGGTCTTGATTTAAAAACTATTCAGGATCAATTGACATTTGTATCTAAACACTGAGTTTGGAAATGAAATGCAGAGAAAAAATTAAGAAGGTTGATCTAACCAAAGAAAATATCCTAGCAAACTATATTAACCAAAATTATTTGAATATATTATTTTACTTTGGTCTTTATTACAATAGTTGATATAATTCAACTGATGTAAATTAGGATTAACACGACATTACAGAAATTGACAGTTACATTGATTTACACTGAATTTCATATCACAGAAAATATACAATATAGACAAATAAATTATTGGAGATTTAAAATAAGTTGTATGGTTGAATTTTTCCCTCTGTCACAAAGCCGGTGAATATTTTTATCATGCTGATCAGTATCTGAAAATTATCACCTGTTTATTTCATTTAGCTGTCCCTTGAGTTACACCTTTTGTGTCTTTCTCTGGATAGATCTTAATTAATTCAAGACATGTAAATGAGGTCTATAGGCTTGGAGTTTCATTGCTCTTCTTTGCTAGTCAGTAGAGACAGATCTCGTGATGCAAATAATATATGAAGTTTATTTGATTTTTGGAGGTTTCTTTCTCTATAATGACAGGAAAACAATGACACCACATAAGATTCTAATTCTGCTTTTTAGTCAGGCACCTCCAGTGCAGAGGGACCAAACTGAGCTTTGTGTCTGCCACGATGGTAGCTCCATTTGGGGGCTCAAACCAATGGTAAAACCATCTTGAAAGCACAGACCACGAGGAACCTGGCCTGTTTAAAGACACTCCACATGATCCACCACTTTTAAAATCTGTTCTCACATCTGATGCAGTTCCATTTTAAGGCAAAGATTGGAAGGTTTGTTTTTTGTTTATTTTCCTCTAACTTCATTTACCCTGTATATCCAAAAAATTGAGTACCAACATTTCTTTTTCACATAAATGATAAATGTTTGAATTCACTAGTCCTTCCAGTTGTGTATAGAGGCCATCTGGTGGAAGATGTTTCTTACAGAAGGAGAAAGTATTTAATATTTTATGTTTTTTCTTCTATTGTATGGGACAAAATACTTTATTTAATTATAATTATTTATTTATAACTATAAACATCTATATGTGTGTGCATATATATAATATATATCTAAATATCTATATACATAATGCACAGATTTAAGTCCCAGTCACTGAAATGAAAAGTAATCTTTCATTTAATTTCCATGGAAGTGAAAAGAAATCCCTTTAAGAGCGGAGCAGAGGAGAAAAGCACTGAACTAGTCAGCCATTATATCTTTTCTTTTGCAAATAAATGTAAAAAAAAGAAAATTAAAGGAATGCAGGAAGTGGTCAGGGAGTAATTAATTATCACTATGAAGCTCAGACTTTTATTCAATTATGCACAATTCATGATAATAAAATTATAATATCGTTCCACTTTATAACTCTTTAACCACACTTACTCAACAAAAATGCAAAGATCAGGAAAAGCACTGAAGAACAGAGCAGTGCAATCAGTGAAATGGCATCAGAGCAATGCAAAAAGAAGTTCTATCAATGGTCACTATATCACAAAGCACAGAATCAAAGGCTGCTGCCTCTAAAATGGCCATCTCATTAATCTGATGTGTTGAAGAAAAGAACCCCACATCTTTTATTTGCATCTTTGTTTGATTTATTCTCAGTAATTCTTTTCATGAAAATTCTATTCCAGAGATTTTGACTGTTTCTGATGCTAGAAAATTTTGTTCTTATTTGTTTAAGCAAGTATCCCTGACCTTACAGTACACAGCTGCTTTCACCTTTGTGTTTCTTTTTCTATTTCCACAAGCTACAGACAAAAATTAATTATGACCCATAAAAACTCTTTTCGAAACCAAACTATTCACATTATCCTTGTACACAACAGGAGGAGTGGAACTAGATAGTTTGGGAATGAGGAGCTATGTCATTGGGAATTATTCTTCTGCCTTCCAGGTGTGAGCTTGTGTTTTCCTGAGTTTTTTAAACCATTTCCCCAGTTACTGTTCAACAGAAATTTTGGTCCCCTGACTTTGATGAATGTTTTAAATTTTGTGGGTTTTTTGATTTGGGGGGTTTGGGGATTTTGCAGTGTTTTTGATTGGGCTTGTGGATTTTTTTTTTTTTCTTTATCTAAAAAAAAAAAAAAAAAAAAAAAAAAGAGAGAGAGTTTGCATTACCATTAACTTCTGCCTTAGGTATTTAAGAAAAGAGAATCAAACCCTGGCTGGAAAAAACCTGAAATAAAATGCATACCTTCCAGAAATGATGTTGTAAATGGATGCAGAAGCACTTTGACTCTCTTAATGACTTGCCCAACGCAGCACTGCAGAACTCTGGACACAACATCTCCTGCTGCTGGCCTCTGGGCATGTTGTGCAATTTCCCTCTGCATGGACCGATTTGTTTTCAACCCTTTTTTCAAGAGCTCTATCTTCCTGCACTTTGTTAAAAACCTGAGGATTTGAATCCTTCTGTAAGGAAAAAGGGTTATGCAGTTTATCAATGTAAACTCCAATTTCCTGCTTCTTTACTTATGCTAATAATAAAGGTTTCACTGATTTCACTGGATATGAAATTAAGCCTTCGCTGCCCTCGAGTAAGGAAATCCATGTTTCCTTTGTCATGAATATGTCTGATTGAATTAATTAGAGAGGGCTTGCTTTGGGATTTGATCTGGGTCCTCTTTCATGCTTTTAATTATTTATTTGTGATTTGGCCCTCTTTTTTTCTTGTTCTAGGGATTTTCAAATTGATTTTTGTTCCATTAATGTCCATCAAAATGTAAACATTAGTTTGTCTTTTTTCTATATGCTATTTTCAATATTCTGTCTTGTTGGAGAATTTATTTTGATTTTTTTTTCCTTGCATAATTTTCTTATATCATTTATATTCTTTAAACTTCAGATTTTTTCACAATTTTTTTTAGATGTGGCTATTTTATGGATTCAAATGTTTTTCTCAAAAGAGAAAAGAGTGATAAAGGATAAGTTTGACTATTTTGCTAGATTTTTTTTCTGTTTCCTGATGGGAATAATAAAAATGTATTAACAAGAAAATAAGTATAAAATGATGAAGAACTCATTTTTCATTATGATATTTTGGGTAAATAATCACTTGTTTTAAATCTCTGCCCTATTTCTGAGCTTCCTGAAACTTAACATGAGTACTCAGGGGATGCCTGGGAAACAAGATTTGTTGATTTGGGATCTTTTGAAGCCAGTTCTATTATAAAGCAGATATTCCATTTTTGTGCAAATCACCTCATAAAAACTCTAAATTGCATTACTGAAATTAACACTAAAAATAATTTGGTTTTTTTTATTATGTACTAGCAGTTACTTTAAAAAAGCTGAAGTGAACTTAGAAGTTTTAAATTTGTTGTATTACTACACAAAGGTTTTCCCTCCGTGGTCATGAAGCTGCCAGGTGTGGGTGGGGGACATTGTGGAAAATGCCACATCAGACAGATCATGATGGCTGAAATCATAATGAATGGGAAAAAAAGACAGAGCTGAAATAGAAATAATGTTCATTACCCTGGTAATATGTTCTAAAATTGCTGAGTGCCAGACTGAGCCTCATCTGCTGTGAAATATTCTGATGACCAATGAGTACATAAGTCTAAGTGAATTAGGAAGTCCACCTAAATCAAATAAATCTCATAACTTAGTACTCACAGATCATTATTAAACTTAATATGAAGGATAATAAGGGCTGCCCAGGGAAAATTTTATCACTGGAAATCCATGGCCATAGGTGACTTGCAATTCCCTGTAATAATCAAATACAAATTTTCTTTGAATTTCTAGTAACTGCTTGAAGTACTTTGTTGTTTGCATTCTGTTATAATTTCCATCACATGCAATGATAATACAGCAGTGGGACTATTACAGCACACTCATGTACACAGATTATGTATTTTAGATTTAGTCAGAAATTATTTGCAATTAGTAGAACTATTTGAAAGTATGCTTCAAAAATAAATAATATTAAGAAAAATCCCCAACAAGATACAACAGATTTTGATATGGTTTTATATTTCAGCAGTCTTTCATTCTACCACTATATCAAAAGGAAGTGTTGAAGATTCAAATTGACCTTAAAGCTTTCTTGGTCCCCCCTTTCATGCACAGACTTAAAATGTTATCATTCTGGAAAGCAGCTGCCAGTTCTAGAGACAGCTTTTCATATCCTCAAGTGGTTTAAATTAGAATATTTACATTAGATGAAAACCTATGCCATTTAATATTAGTTGAGTGTTTAATGGCAAGTTTCCATTCAGGTTGAGTTCTCAGTCTGGCAACAGTTATGTAGCTCTGATGATGATCTGTGCTGAAGACTGGCTACCAAATTGTGTCTCTCTGAAGAGACAGTGGTGTCTTAGGTTACAATGTAAGATGTAACCAAAAGTATGTGTTCTATCACCATCTGCTTAAACCAGGTGGGGCAACGTTCTGTATCTCTTCTGTGACTCATCCCTGATAATTCCCTTCGGGTGATATCTTCTGTTAATGGGCCATCCAGCCTCACTGCACCACTCATACAATTACATCACCCCATTGTGAGATGCTCCGCCCAAGGAGAGGAACCAAGCATTCCTACCTGGATGTAATCTGAGGTTGGGTTTAGAACACCACACTCAGCCCTTACCTACTGTGTTTCTAGAGGACAAGAGCTACGTAACTACCACAGGACCTTCAGAGGAAGATCAGACCCTTCTACAGGATCACTGCTTCAACAGAACCACATCTATCACTTCAGGAGGACTGCAGCCACCATTTAATCGGGCTGCTACCACCACTGTGCCTGACAGGGTGTCAGGTCATACCCTGACTCAATTACTTTAAGCCAGTGTTTTCTGTATTTTTTCCCTTATCTTAATTTTCCCATTAAATTGCAATTCTGATGGGATCTCCCATTGGTTTGCTTTCAAACTAGTACAAGTGGTAGTAGTAAGAAAATCTCTGCCATTAAATAGGAATAACACAAATACACATACCCACACACCTGCACACACAGAGAAGTCCTTTGCAGATGTAACAACATACGGTCTTTGTTTCTTATTTGGGATAGGAGTAGTTTTTGATAAAAGACAGATAACCCTGGGTGTTCTGCTGTTGGCACTCACCACAGCACACCTTGGTAGGACACCTTGAAACAGTACAAGAACTTTTTACTGACAGATGCCACTGTCATCTGTATCAAGTTCCTGGACTTTGTCTTTCTTTTTTTTTGACGTATTACATCCTGAAAGTCATCTTTCCTTCATTTTCCACATCTCATTTCTCTTTCTTCTTTGCTTGAAAGACTAAAATTGCTCATTATCTGCTATAAATTGGCATCAATGGAGTTATCTCAATTTATACCAGCTGGACCAAAGCAGTGAACGGCTATAAAATGCTGTTCCATTTTATTATAGAGTTGGCTTGGATTTAACCTATTCTTGTATTTCACTGGCAGGGGATTTTTTCCCTCCATCATCTTGTAATAAAATTATTTAGTAAACAAACATATTAAACTATAATAGTTTTTCTTAAGAATCCATATATTTATTGTACCAGCCAGGCCAGATAAAGTATGTTTGAAAACCTGTTGAAGCAAAGAATGTACAATATTATGTTATGTAATGGAGGTTTATATGCAAACCCACAAAAGAACTCAGAGAGTGAAGAGGACATAAATAGGCACATTAGTTCTAGAGCTCACTTATTATTGATGCAACTCTTATTTGAGGCATTTGGTCAATTAACTGAGTCACAATCCTAGAAAGATCATGCAGTTTTTAAAAACTGTTTTGGCTGTATTCTGAAGCATAGAATTTCCTTGTATCTCTTCTAGGTTTCTAGAAGACTTGACTCAGATTGGGTTCTGTTTTATCTAGATGTGCTTACCTATTTCGACCTGTTTGCTTTTAAAATCTCCAACACTCACTTGATGAAGGAAATGCCATTCAGTTTGAATCAGGAGCATAATGGATCTGTTTAGAAAAAGAACAAATCTGTCAATAAACAATAGGTGGGAACAGCATTTTCTAGTATTTCAGTTTGGATTATCCCCACAGCACTAAGCAGTATCTCTCAATAATTTAGCTGGCATTTAACTATAACATTCTTAACTGATAGAAGTAATTATAGTGCTTTCTTAATATCACAAATCTCTTGTGTGCAGTATAGAAAGCCACTAAATGACAGAAAACATGCAAAGGCCTATGTAGAGGTTCTGACTTGATTTAAATACTGAGTTGAAGTAAAAATATATTTTTTTAAAAAATCATAACAGGATCCACTTTCTAAATTCAATCTAGAAATGAGACTACAAACCATGCACATGAATAGAAGTAGAGCAGGACAGTGCATGAGCTGAATCAGAACTTTAGGTTATAAATGACAGAACAGCAGCAGTGCATTGTGCTGATTTATACCCTCCAGAAATCTGATATCTATATCAAAAGCCAGTACAATACAAATAGAACAAAGACCTCTCTTTTTTTCCCAGAAGTGTTCTCTGTAACTGTACCAAAATGAACAACAGCACTAATTTAATCTAATTAAAATGTCTAATTTAAAAACCATTATGTTTCCAACTATGCTCCTCAGAAATACATATGAATGTGAATTTATAATCTGCCTCTGCACATGGAGAAGGAGAAGCATGCACATATATTTAAAATTAAAGGGGATTCATGAAAAAAAAAAATCAATGTATTTGATTAATACTTTATCCTGGCCTGTTGTTTATCGAGGAATAGATGACCAGTCTGGAAACAAGCACTCCAAAGTGAAGAGGGCAATAATGAAGCTCTTACCTGACACCTGGAACTCCAGGTTGTCATTAAGTTGTACAACTGTTTTGCCAAGCAAAGGAAACTTGGATATATTGATACATAGATATATGTGTGTATAAGCTCCTTCACAATTCTCACAGAAAGCAAATCTCAAATTTCCTAATAAGTAGTTGTCATCCAACCCAATATTATTCCACATTAGCATTCAGAATGACCAGGTATTTTTTTCCCATTAAAAGTTATTCTGATGATACGGATTTTGAGAAGAGGATGGAAGTCTGAATGTTTCAAGCAAAGCCATTGTGCATTAGTCCCAAATAATTTGTTTCTGCTTACAACCCCAAAATACAGTGTGTACATGTGAGCTAATAAAGCACATAAACTTTTTAAACATTTTTCATCTGTGTAGTTATTTATATTTAGAGAAGAAACAATGATGAATGAAACTAATAAAATTTACAATAATGGTTTCTCTTTCTCTTTTCTTTCTTCTTTCTCATTCTCATTCTTCTTTCAATTCTCTCTCTTTAGCTCTTCCCTTTCTTCCATTTTTCTTCTTCCTCTGCTCCATTCTTTCATTTAGTTCTTTCTAAAATGCAAAATAAAGAGGAGAAAAATGAGGATTAGTATCACTTCAAGATAAATTATATTTTCATATCAAACTCAAAATTTGCACTTCTTTGCATGTTCAGGATGGAAAATAAATCTCTTAAATGTTAAAATATTAAAATTCCACATGAAACTGGAATCTTAATTTCAGTCATCTTTATTTATTAGCAAAATTAATGTCATGATTATAGCTATGCAATATTTGAGCTGGTGTTTACATTACATTTTAATTCTACCCTTGAAGTTTCAGCTGCCTGATTTCTTTAACCATAATCAATCTGAGTATTGAGATTTCATCAATCAGATTGTTCTAAGAATTCATCTGGGTACTGTGATTGAAATGTCAGATTTGTGTTTACTGTGTTGATTAGATGTCTAAATGGGCAGTTTTGCTCTCTTGCCTCAACCTGTATAGGTCTAATTGAGAAATTATAATAAAACCAACCCAATTCAATGTGTTGATCCAACTTACCAACATAAAATCCAAAATATGGTTGCAGTTTTCATGTGAATCAGCTAACTATATATAATATTTTTCCCTCCTGAAAAGTAGAACACTTAGTGGATTGCACCAAGCATGCTAATTTTGACCAGATTTCAGAATACATTGTAATTTTTTGTCATGATAGTGCTTTTTTTAGTCCATCTTCTGTATTTGTTCAGCTGAGTTGCCTCTTTTAAGGTAGAAACACATCAGGATACCTTTGATGACTCATTTTTCTTCTGATTTATATTTCTCTCCATGTGTCTTTCATCCTTGCTCTCAGGAGCAGCACTCAAAATTTAATTCAGTCCCTTACCTCCCCTCTGCTCAGCAGTGGTGAGAGCATGCAGGGAGTTCTGAGACTGTTTCTTGGCGCTCCAGTGCAAGAGAGAAACGGACACAACAGAGGGAATCCACAAAAATGTGCTCCTCTGGACCTTCCCAAACGTTGTCCCGAAGGCAGCCTGAAGGGACATGATGTGTGACACTTCTGCTTGACCCCCTGTTAACAGGAGACATACAGTATAAATTTGCATCTACCTTTTAATGTTCTTTTTTCAGGAAAGAAACTGGGCAGCAACTTGAGAGGAGCAAACCTTATGCTCATGTGCAAAGATGAATACCCCATGCACAGTGAGTGCTCTGTGTAAAAGCAGTCCTGGGAGCACTTGCAGGAGTGGTTTTGCTCAAATTATATGTGGAGTGTTTGGTTTGACTCTGCTTTTATTATATAAAAGCAGGACTGGGCAGAACAGAGCAGATTATTATGGCATCACTTAGCTACCAATTATGCAAATATCTATGTTATCAGTTACTGTCAAATACAGCTAATGCAACTATTTGCTTAATATTCAGTTCACAAGAAAGTTAATGTGCCATTCAACTGAGTTTATTGATCTCAACAATGATATTATGGTGCTCTGGTGAGATTGAATTATTGCAGGAAAAGTGCAGGGGTAAGGGGATGGATACCACAGGGGATACAATTTCTCAGCAAGTTTGAAGTGTGAGAGCAGCATATTTGGGATAACAAACAAAAAGTTACTTGTACTAACATAGTAGAGACAAAATTGTGTAAACCAACAACCAGCTAGGAATTCAAGTTGCTACTAAACCACAATTTGGACTCATTTCACAAAGTTTTCTATAGCATTGCAGTGTGCTCGCTGTTACTGTCACACACCCTGGTTAGCAAGGCACAGTGGTACAGCCTCACCTTCAAAGTGGTGTGCAGACTGAGACACCTGATTTAAGCATTCAGAAATTGGCAGCTATTCCTGAACTTGCTGCCTAAGCTTCTTTCTATAGTCAATGGAGAACAAGAAGTATTTCCTGAAAAAGACATTCCAGACAGATATCATGAATCACTTTCTGAGGGAAGCTCTCATACCCTCTACTGATCAGGTATAGAAACTAGACTAATAACTTCACCACCTAATTTAAAGATGGCTAAAATGAGACAAGATGAATTCCATGCATTTGAAATGTACCGGTCCTGGATAATTAATCTGAATTAGAAAAGGACAGAACTGGACATTAATTTGTCAGCTCCCAGCATATCTTTGAAAATTTCTCATGCCGTCATGTTTAGGGGCCAGAAGATTTCACAGTAGAGGTAGCTTATGTAGGAATTGGAACACTGTCTGGTGGCAGAGGAATGCAGAAGCTGACTGCTTTATTGGCATTGTATAGAGATTTTTATTTGAAGATCCAAAAGATCAAGAAGGTTGGACTTTGCTCTCTTTGTTGGCCACAATGTTTTTGTTGCAGCCAGGACACGTCTGGCTTTCTGGTCTGAGAGTGTGCATTGCAAGCTCATGTCCAGCCTCTCATCCACCAGCACCCCTAAGTCCTCAGCAGGGCTGCTCTCAATATAAGCATGGACAACCATGATGATAAAAGGAATGGAGCAGGTGTTCACAAGAAAAGTCCAAAAGAAGTGTGATTGTTCAGTTTTTGAGTTCAGAGTGACTTCATTGGGGTCCTTCCGTACCCAAATGTACCCCACAAGAAGATGGAGAAAATCTATGAACAAGAGCATGTAGTGACAGGACAAGGGACAATGGTTTCAAACTGACAGAGGGTATGTTTTAGAATAGATAAAAGGAAGAAATTCTTTATTCAGAGGGTGGTAAAGCACTGGAGCAGGTTGACCACAGAAGCTGTCCCTGACAATATTCAGGCCAGGCTGGATGGGGCTCTGAGCAATCTGATCTAGTGGAAGGTAGCCATCCCCATGGCAAAGGGGTTAGAACAAGATCTTTAAGATCCCTTCCAACTCAAACCATTCCGTGATTCTGTGATGATTTTTGTAATCTCGATATCTCAAGCTGAATGTATTCAATAAATTTTTCTCTTCTCACTTCAGTAAACAGTTAAAGTGAGGTATACAGATGCAGATGCTTGTTTGGGATTGAGGACAGGTTTGTATTACATCTTATGTTTAGTGCTGGATGCCAAACATCTTTCTGCACACTTGTTCATCTAGCTCAAAATCCAGCCAGATCTTTCTCTGGGTATTGCAAGGGAAAGGAGTAATAACCTTCCAATCCTCCACCTCTCATATCCATATCTCCTACTTCCCTTCTGTTAAGAAATTGTCTCAGTATTTTTTTTTCTTTGCTCTGTATGTTTGAATTACATAAACACTTAACATGAAATGATTACTTGTAAACAATTAATCTACACATCACATCTTGATCTTCATCTGTTTTTCTCCTTGCCTCCCACAGGACATTTATTTTCTTGAAGAGAAGTCAGCTATGCATTGGACGTCTCTCAATGCTGCACAGACAAGTAGCAGAATCCTCAAAAGCATCATTTGCTTTTAACCTTGCCATTTCTGTGCCATGTAGTCACTAGATTTTGTGGTGCATGGTAAGAGTGAGAAAAGATCTTTGTCACAAATGTGTTCAACATTAGAGCGAAAGATGAAGACTGAGGTAGCCTCTGAGTCAGCAAAATATATCAGAGTCCCTTAATGGCTTACAATATCAAAAGATCTGGTCCTGCCTTTCTTATTTGTATTGAGATTTTCACATCTAAACAGATCCATACTGTAGACAATTACCATCAGTAAATGGGAAGGGAGAAAGCAGATGTGTGTAATCAGACTTCCTACTGTGACTTTTGCTTTCTGTCTTACGTAGTTTCACTATCCATGTAACTTTTACCACACCAATTATTGTTCATCTTCCCAAGGTTATATTTGTGGTGGCTGGTGAGCCGACAGTACAAGGGACAAAGAGAGTCCACTGGTAGGACTGTCCCTAAGAAAGAGATTCCTCCCCAGTTTAGGGGAACTAAAGAGGCTGCTCCCAGGATGCTCTGTTCTGTTATGATAATGTACCCCAGTTTTCCTTCCCTGGTTAGCCCGTGGGCCTCTCCACCCCTTGTTAACTTCTATGTCCCATGCCCTAGAAGGTTCTCCACTCCAGGTTCCCCCCATTGGCCCTTGCCCCATTGCCATTCCCTCAGAGTTTCTCTATTGGTTCCCATTCCCCAGTCACGCCTTTGTACTGCCCCAGTGCCCTCAGATCATTGGTCTCTGATGCTCGATCCACTCCCATAATTAAACCTGGACCCTCCATTGTTCTTTGTCTTCATCCCTGGAACCCTTCATGGTGTGGCTGCAATAAACTTTCTCTGTGGAACCCCATTTGAGGACCCTTCCCAACTCTTTGTTGTCATCCCACACACTGGAGCTGTCTGTTTGTATGTGCATGCACGTGTGTGTGAGTGTGTGCTGGTCCTGCCGAGTGGCTTTATTTTGGAGACACTTTTAGGGAGATCACGGCACCTCACGCTGCGGCACCAACGAGCCGGGCAGTCCGTGACAATACTGACGTACATTGTTCGATATCTTGGAGTTCTAGTTCAAGAACTGCAGTGTCTGTGTCTTCTGTTTCAAAAACCTGAATAGGCTGAACTTGTATCATAAACCAGGCAAAAAATACAATTCAAACACTGACTTAAGATTAAAAAGTCTGTCAGCACAGACTCACTCTGACACATTACCTTTCTCTTCCTTCTGCCACACAAATCTCTCTTTCCCCAAACCTGAAGGGTATGGAGGAACACAGCACAGAGACAGCAGCTAAGGGCATTAGGCAGTAGTGAGTGCTCAGAGATGTAAGAATAGGACATAGAGTGATGCATTCTCACAATTGTATTTCCAAGTTGCAGGACCCTTTGGCTTGGTTGCTTTCTCAGCCAAATGATTTATGTAAATCTTTCTGTTTTATATCCTTTGATGGGCTTTACCTACAAGGGATTGCATCACTGAGATTCAGGAAGAAGAAACAGTAGTGCTGAAAGATGAATAGACAGGAAGGAGGAAGGTGCCAAACAAGTGAAGGACTGCACTGGAATGGACCCATGCTGGAACAGTTTGTGAAGAACTGCAGCCAGGGCAAGTGCCAGTGCTGGAGCAGTTTGTGCAGGACAGTCACCCCTGGCAAGAACCCCCAGCTGCAGCAGTGGAAAAGCATGAGGAAGAAGGAGCAGCAGAGATTAAATGCTATAAACTGTCTCTAAGAATGTTCCCTTTACCCCTGTGCTGCTTGAAGGGGACAAGGTTGATGAGTTGGGAGAGAATTTGAGTGTGTGAAGAAAGGTAGGGTGACAGGAAAGTGCTTTTAATTTTATTTCTGTTTCTCACTAAACTTCTGTTAATTATTGGAAATAAGTTACATTCATCCTCTCAAGCCAAGTCTGGTTTGCCTGTGACAGAAATTGATGAGTGATTTCCATATCTTTATCTTGACCTATGGGCTTTTTCACTGTGTTTTTTTTTTTCCCTCTGTCCTGTAGCAAGGTGGTGATAGAGCAGCTTGGTGGGCATCTCTCTGACAGCCCAGGTCAACCCACCACACAAAGTTAGTCCTATTTTGCAAGTCCAGATCCAACTTTCTGTGCTGAAGACTCCTGTGAAATTACTAAGTATTTCCCTTTATAACTGTGTTAAAGTACTTGGCTACAAAGAAACCAAGTTACGGTGTCTTTCCAAGAGCTTCCCTTCCCTATCTCAGCCTGCTACTCTTCAAATTACTTTGGACAGACAGGCAGAGAAATTTTTTTGGACTTTGCAAGAAGCAAGTAAAACCTTAACTAGAAACTCTAATGGAGGTGTTTATTTCAGGTAGGAAAAAATCAATATTTTTTGCTCCCAGTCCTGTTCACTACTTCCCAGAGCAAAATTCTTTCTTAGCTTACAAAAAAGTTTCACATCTGACAAAGCCATACTCGCTCCCTTCAAAAATATAAATACAATAGAAAAAAACCTGCCTAATTAATATAAATGCAAAACACACTGGATTGCCAGATCAGTGAATTTGCTTATTCAGTATGTAAATCTCTCCAGAAATTCTCTCCTACAGAGAAATTAATTCACTGCTTGTTCAGTCTTTGGATAATGATAGTCTATTGGTCCATACAGTTGACTGCACTGCAAGGTAAAGACAGCTGATAACATTCTGCACACACTGGAAGACATGGTCTTGCTTTCCCCTTCTGCGTGAAGGATCAAGTTTTAAACACTTGACTTGTTTAGAGAACCTCCTTCTCATAAAACAATGTGCCTCTAAAGCAGATGTATGGCTTTTCCAAGTCTATGATCACTGTAGCTTGACATGTATAATCTCTTAGATGTCAGAATAAACTCAGCCACAGCAGCACTGAACTTCTCAGCATCAGCAGGAACAAACATAGGTCAATGCTCTGCATTTTTAACAACAAAACCCTTGAGCATTTTTTGTGCCCTTCTTCAGTAGTTGTGGTATATGCAGATTCCCAGATCTGGCATCTTTGTCTCTCTTACACAAGTTTTCTGCAACACATTCCTATCTGAGTTCAAAACAATAACAATAAAATATTCCAGAAAATTATTACTGACATGGGAATATCAAAGCTAATTTCCCTCATTCTCTTTTGCTTTATAATATGTCTATTTGTTCATTCTCTGCCACATTCTCCTGTACACTTGAATGAAAATGATTATTTATTCCAAATCATTTCCTTTTCTATTTTTCTTCTCTCTGTAGCTGACATGCTGTCACATGCACTCTTCATCTGGTACATTAGTCAGTTCCTGAGGCAATGAACACCCGCCAGGTTGTATTTGGCAAAGGGAAGAAGTGAGCTCATACAACAGAAGATTCTTGGATCCCAAGCAGAAACCGCCTCGCTGAACTACATCAATAAGGGACAGATTTTAAGATTCGTCAAGTCAATATACTTAAGTCCCTAGATCCAATCTTTATCTGAAGGATGCAAGCCATCAAGATGTCTAAAGCACCATCAGAGAGGTTAATCCATGACACATACACAAGATAACACAGTTTCAATGAACTCACAGCAGCGATCATCAGGTTTATCCTCTCAATTTAACTGTATTGACAGACTTCCTTGGAGAAATCCATTTGTTGACAGGCATTTCCAGGGTTAAGTTATTCCAGGTATCATTAATATGGCTAAAGCTGTAGATATCATCACTTAATTTATATAATCCGATCATCACAGAGTTTGGGACTAAAGACCAAGACAAAATGAGAAAACAATCAAAAATACAACCAAAATACAATCAAAAGACAAGGAAGTAAGTTTATTCATTTCCATAGTCTACCTTCAAATTGCAATTCTTCTATAATAGAACTTTTAATTCACATCCTCAAGATGAAAGTTTTGTAGATATTAAGAGTTACATCCACACAGATTCAGTATTGAATATATTGCTGTATAACTCTAACTGATATGGATCCAGAAACTAGATTTTCCTTTGAAAATACTTGAGGGATTCAGTAATTTTAAAATATTTTGTTAATGTCTGTAATTGTACTGAACAGACAGATTGCATGAAAGGAATGTCATCTGCTTTCTTTTTCAATTTTTGCTCTCTATGAAGGCAGCAAAACCACCCACATGTTTTTCTAACACCTAAGTGGCTACAGGACTCTGATTCAATTCCAGCCTCATATAAATGGGTTTCAGATTTAAAATTCTCTAATGCCTGGAATGTTTCCTAACCACTGGCTTATAAGTTTTCCAAAGGCAGAGCATACTTCAGCCCTTCAGTGGCTGCAATGTTATTCTGCAGAAAATTTGGACAGGTGGTGAGAAGACAGAAATAATGAAAAGTTCTCTGTCTCCAAGTGATTAAAATACTCACTTGAATATGAAAAGTGTGAGGGTTTAAACTCTACACACAGGACTTGTTTTAGTATGTTTTATTTAAAAAAAAATAAAATTATTTATTTAAAATCTTTACTCATTTTTAAAGCACCAAATATTGGAACTATCTGCCAATTTCTTAGATTTTAGACTTTATTGCTAACATCAGCCAAAGCATACTTTTAATGAAAAGTAGCATTTCAATAAAGGAAAGAGACCAGAATTCGTGTGCTCTCTTGAAAACAAAACAAAACAAAACAAAACAAAACAAAACAAAACAAAACAACAGAATTACTTAAAGACAGATTGGTTAAAGAACATACAGCTTTAAAAGCTCTGCAATGAGTATTGCTTCCTGCCTTACAGAAAGAAAGAGGATGTGGGAGGGAAGCAAGAATGCTATGTCATTTAGAAACATTCTGGGAAGTGCTGATGTTAAAATGCTAATCTTAAAATAGAGGGCAGACGCTCTTAGAAAACAAGACCTGATGTGTGTAGGTGATCTAACAAATAATTATTTATACATATCATGTGGATGTGAAATATAAACTAGAGAAGCTGTTCACAGGCAGAAGTCAGAGCAGTTTTTCCTCTGCTGAGACAGTGGATACAGGCAAGGCACATTCCTTTTTTTCCTGTGTCTCATTCAATTTTATTTACAAGAGCATAAACAGGAGGGTACTAAAACCCTGTTCTTCCTTCTCAGGTCTCACAGCACTTTGCTCTACAGACTTGTAGTAAGAACATGCTTCAGCAGAGAAGTGATACTTCTTTGAATATCTGAAGTGAAGTGAATAAAATGTTGACCTGCTTTGTCTGAAGATAATATTCTAAGTATCTATGTCTTGCATAAAAAGAAACTTGTTGGGTTGTTTTTTTTTTTTTGTTGTTTTTTTTTTTTTTTGTTTGACTGGGTTTTTTTTTAATGTATATTAAATAAAAATGGAGGTCTTTGTTATATTTTGGATAGATTCAAAATCCAGTAGTTTTGATGTTAAGGATTTGCATGAGGCACAAAAGGAGGGATTCTCTCTGATCCCTAAATTTGGGTATCAGTAAAGGTATTGGGTGTCTAAACTCCCTTTCAGTCAATCGATATGTGGCAGTACAGTGCAGGTGGAAAATCCATTCAGGTATTGAGCTAACATGGGCTCAATTCTGTTATCTTAGTGTGCCCTCAGAAATCTGCAGCAGGACTCACCGATCCGACACAGGAAGTTCAGAAGACACACATCCTTCTGGATCACACTTTGGGGAGCAGATAAGATGCACAGGGCGTGCCAAATAGCATTAGGCATGTTTAGTATACAAATCATGTTCTATTTGTCTACCTTTGGGTGATCTGAAAAGCTCAATGAGCTCTATTGATTGTATTAAGTAGTTAAAGAGTAGCTTGCAACAGACACAGACAGGTAGATCAGCCGTTCAATTGCTTAAAGATACACACCCAGTACCTTATAAAATACCCTGTATCTTGGCTGGCTGCAAGCTGCAATTGCAGAATAACATAATTTTTCTGTCGGTGTTGAATATTATCATCCACCTGAATTTAAATATCTTAAGTATCCAAAGGTACCTTTAGGAACACATGGTCTCTCTCATGAGACCTCACTTTTGTAAGGTGTTTTGAAACATGATAGTGTGCCCCAGCCAAACCATCTTTAGTTATTCCTATTGGAGCCTTCAGAATGAGACCAGACTGGAATTACCCTCACCAGCTTCACCTGGCCATCCACCTTCAGCTGTAGCAGGTCAGCTCCTGAAGGGTTTTTAAGCCCAGCCAGAAGGTTCAGTTGAGAGAGATGGGATAGGTTTATATCTGTTCCCTTAGCTTGTGCTATCTTGTTGTGTGGAATTCCTGGACTTGGCTGCTGATCACTGGATGGGTTTTGTTGCTTCCATCATCTTGACTCTGCTTGCCTGGATCTGGAGTATCAAGGACTGAAAGGTAAATTGTGCTAAATTGAATACGAATTGGGAAAAGAGAAGCTGAAAAATTAAGTACCAAGACAACAAGGAATAGATAAAAAAGGACTGTGCTGCGTGGGCCTAAAACCAATCTTATTTTCTCAAAAGTGTGTGTAGAGCTCTTGGTCAAAGTAGAGGGACTAATCAAGCAGGGTGTAATCTCATGCACTGCAGTTGCAAAATGTATACATGCTGTATTATGGCTAAGTTACTGAAATGTAGAAGTACTGTGTTAAGTAAGTGAAAAGTATAAGTAAGTAAAATATGTATTGCTGTATTATGGATAAGTTAGTAAAATATGTAAGTACTGTGTTTGGTAGAAGTAATGTGTTAAGGAAGCCTAAGTAAAATGTGTGTGTACTGTGTTAGATAAAAATAGAGTAAGATGTGTAAGTAGTAAGTTGTGAGAAACAAGACAACTCTTGTTTTCTTAAAACTAAATAAAAAATTATTAAAAGCAAGAAGATTAACAAAATAGTTAAAAATTAAAGTTGGGATCCAATGGCTCAGTCTAAAGGCCCCAGGAACGCAGGCAATCCAGAGATCTTTTGGTCCTTTCAGGCTCTGGACCAGCAGAAAGGAACACTGGCAGTGCTGAGGTGACTTTACTTAATCTAAAGTCAATTATTTATGATTGGCTTCCAGTGGAAGCTGGCCTGCAGTCAGCACTGAGCTCGCTCAATGGCAAGTTCCATTCAGATGAGCCACCCCTGGCTCTGTGCACCCCATTTTATAGTACCTGAGCTCCGCCCTGTTCCTCCCACAGCCCGCCCACATGGAGCAAGGTGATGGGTGGGATGTAAAGGTGAGATAATCTCAGCCCACCCATGGCTCACTGTTGCCCAGAGGGTGATGTTACTCTTTTCCAAAGGTGGGAAAGTCCCCTCATTGAAATTCAGGTTGCCAGGGAGCCACGTTGCAGGGTAACTGTCGGGAGCTAAAAATAGTCTGGGGCAGTTACCAACCTGAGTTTTTGAGTCCATTTCAAGGTTGGGTTGGATGTGAAAAGAATTTGTAAAAACATAAAACCTACTTCTAAAATACAAAACAATCATTTAAACATTCTTAGAACAGTCAACAATGGTGTAAAAGTATGAAACTTGCTATAAAACCTTCAGAACATTATTTGTAGTTAAACTGGGTACTAACAACCTGGAAAAGCCATTGGAAAAAGGGATTTTGAACTGGTAACTGCATAATCCTTTAATATAAATTTTGGTAATCGGTATCAGGGTTGATGGGTCATTAAAAAAAGAGTGCAAATCTTTATTAACCAGGGTAATTAACTGGGAATTGATTTAAACACTTAACACTTGATATGCAAAGACCAACCTTCAAATTTCATATATGACAAAGTGAACTGTATAGGTTAGGGGTAAGTATGTAAAAGTAAGTAAAATGTATAAGGATAAGTCAGCTAAATACACAAAAGAGGTGATAAGCAGGTATTAAGTAAAAATTGGAAGATGTGTGAATCATGATGCACAGAAAGGTGATGGACATTTTAAAGCTTCTGTGTTATCATAATGATTCGTTATCCAGAAGTGCTGAGTTCCTGCACCTCACCTGGTCTGGGATCCTCAAAACAAGAAAGATCAGGACTGGTTAGAGTGAGTCCAGAGGAGGCCACAAAGATGCTCAGAGGACTACAGCAACTCGTGTGGGGACAGTCTGAGAGAGCTGGTGTTGTTCAGCCTGGGGAAGGGAGGGCTCTGGGCAGACCAGAGCCTTCCAGTAACTTGGAAGTATCTTGGTTTAGGAATGCTATTTTCCAGTTTAGTACTCTGGCTAAAATCATGATCTGTTTCCCCTCCAACTGGAGACACAAAAGGCAAAGATCACAGGTTGAGATAAGAACATTTTACTGGAAATGCAATGAGATAAGAAAATGAACAGAAACATCAACAATATTAATAACAAAAGATATAAGAAAAAGAAATTATTTACATGGAAAGCCTGTGACAACAAACAATTCCAGACACCTTCTCCCATCATGTTTTTATTGACTGAAAAGAGCTTCCTCTCCTAGGAAGTGAGAGTCCTTATCCCCCATGCCCTCATTTATGTGAATGTTATAGAATAATCTCTGTATTTCAGCCATACCTCCTCCCAGCTACTGCAAAAATTAACCTGGTCTTGACTGGAACCAGGACATACCTTAAGGAGGCTTACTAAAAGGAGGGAGGGGAACTTTTTCTACAAGCATAAAATGTGGACAAGGGGGAATGGTTTTGAACTAACAGAGAGTAGGTTTTCACTAAATGTTAGGAAGAAATTCTTCACCCAGAGGGGGAAGAAGCACCAGAACAAGTTACTCAGAGAAGTTGTGGATGCCTCATCCCTGGAAGTGTTCAAGGCCAAGCTGGATGGGCCTCTGAGCCACCTGATCTGGTGAATGGCCTCCTTGCCCATGGTTTTTAAGGTCCCTTCTAACCCAAGATATTATTTGAGTCTATGAATCCTACATTTAGGCAATTGAATTGAGAATTTACACTGCAACTCAGCCATCTCTTGTTGCAGCAGCCTGAGTGGGCTAAGAACAAAAAATCCTAAATTTCTCTTAAAAAAAAGAATTTTCTCCAATAATGTTGAAATGAAAGTACAAGGGAAGTAAGAAACAAATTATGGAATACCTGAACAGTTCAGTAAGGATTAAAACAACTTTAAAGGTTGAACATTTTTCAGAAAAGTACAGTTTTAAGTATCATAATTTTGTACTCAGCTATCTAATTCTTTAATTGCCAGTTCTCTGAAGCAGGTTGTTATTGTGCCTATTACCTAGCATGTTGTTGCTTTCAGATGCAGGCTCTGTGTTTTGTCACAATAGAAACAGCAAATAACAGTAGCAAATGTCCAAACTGCTAGAGAACATAGCCCACCACCTAGTGATTAACTTGTGTGCATGTATTTATAATCCACATGGTTTCAAAGCCAAGAGCTCATATATTGTATTTCAAAAACCGTTGTCCCATTTATGTGAGCAAATTCCCAAACCTGTGGCAGTTTCTTTGAAGAGGTGCCTTTCTGGGTCAGAATTCAAGGTGTGTCTTCATATAATTCAGTGTCCAGTTTTAGGAACAGCCTCTGTTGGGAAGATAGCCCCGTCTCTTGAAAGTACAAAACTTGGTTGTTTCAGAGGCCTACTTTGTCACAGTGTTAGCCATGGGCTGATCATACATATTTATGCTTTCAGCAAATGGATCTGTTTTGCCAACAAACACTGGTGTTTTGTCCTCTTTTTCAATATTTTATGAGTGGTATGCAAAAGCTAGATTGTTTGGTGACAGGTAACACAATCCTCTTCATCACTGGAGTTCAGAACCATGGAAAACTTTAAACCAAATATCACAATCATATTGTTTTAATGTTTCCATTTCATAATCATTCTCCTGTGTAATCAGGTTTGGAAGAGGACATGCTCTAGCTGGTAAGGATTTACTATGTTTTCAGTTACTAATTCCAGGCAATGAAGAGAGCTCATTTTGGTTTGTTTTGATTATTTCTAATAGTATTCAAATAAAATGGAATGGAAGTTCCTTCAGGGTACAAAATGCACATATCTCAAATATATTCCTTTACTGTTACACCTAACAGACAT